>CM069059.1:25500400-26700400 GCA_035220775.1 Malus fusca
TGGGTATGTGTTTAAGCTTGGTTCTGGAACCATCTCTTGGTGTAGCAAGAGACAGCCGACGGTATCTTTGTCAACCACAGAAGCAGAGTATAGAGCAGCAGCAATGACAGCTCAAGAGAATGCATGGCTGGTACAGTTGATGAGTGATCTACATCAACCAGTAGATTATTCAGTACCATTGTACTGTGATAATCAATCGGCAATTCGCTTGGCAGAAAATCCAGTCTTTCATGCAAGAACTAAACATGTGGAGGTACACTATCACTTTATCAGAGAAAAGGTTCTGCAAGAAGAGATAGAGATGAGATATGTTAAGACGAATGATCAAGTTGCGGACTTGTTCACAAAAAGTTTAAGTACAGGTAAGCTCGAAATTTTTCGCTGTCTGCTCAGCACAGTGCAAAGAATGAGAGCTGACATTGAGGGGGAGTGTTGAGAATCAATGTCAAAGTTAGGCAATGTTAGTCAATGTCAAAGTTAGGCAATGTTAGGCAATGTTAGGTATGGTTGTGTGAAAACATAATTAGGTGCAATTAATGTGTTTTGTGTGGTAGTAAATAATCTTAGTTTAATTAAGTAGCTTTCATTTGGTTTGCTATAAATACCCAAGTCCCCAAGCCTTGTAATTCATCCAAAGGAAAAACAAAGCTAAGTGCTAAATAAGAGAAGCTTTGCTAATTAGTGTTCTTGTGAGCTTTCTTTAGAGTGTGCTTTATTTTCTTCTTCTTGGATCATTAGAGTTATCTTGTATACTCTTTTTGTTCAACAGCCAGGCTGTTGATATCCATTCCGACATGGTTGTCGTTGATGTCCCCGAATTCCAAGCTCTGGACGGTGTCGAATTCGACGGCGAAGATGTGGTTGGAGAAGTTGCCGACGACGGTGGCGTTGAGGATGCCGAGGTACTGGCTGGGGAGGGATCCCGGGAGCGATTTCGACGGCGAGATTATGAAGGCAAGGCCGTGGCCGCCGAGCTTTGGGTACTCAGGGACGATGGTGAAGACGAAGGAGGTGGAGAAGGAAAATGCTTTGCCGTCGGTGGAGTTTTTGAATCGAACTGGGGCGGAGTAGAAGGCGTGGCCGAGGACTCTGAGAGTGTCGTTTGTGAGCTTTAGCATGCCGTTGGGCTCGATTGACGCGACGCCGTTTAAGCTCATGTTGCTGCTGTTGGCGACACCATTGAAGCCGTTGAAGTAGAGCTCTTGGTCGAGCTGGGTTTTTACTGGGTTTGGGAGAAAGAGGAGGAAAACCCAGCAAAGTATGAATCTTTGGAATGCCATAGGAAGTAAAGCTCGAGTCTTTGCTGGGTTTTTGTTAAGCAGATGGCACTGGAGTTTTCAGTGTCCATTTTTTACCAATAATAACAGTATTTAGATAGGACAGTTTTTGGTTTTGCTCGTGATGGCAAATGTGGATGGGTCAATTGGGTTTGCTTGCGGAATAAAGAGTCGGTTGGTCTGCAGTTTTTCGTTTTGTTCGTGACACATATTAACGGCAATTGTGGGCGGGTCATTGGTTCGCGCCACTTGTGTGAAGTCGAGGACGGAGATTTGAAATTTGTGTTGGAGGACCTAATGGTGAGTTGCTACCTAACATCGTCAATCATAATACAAAATGGTTTTAATTATTATGAATTTGTTAATGTGTTTGGTATTTTTCAATTACTTTGATATTTTTGTTTTTTAATGTGTTTTATAATATTTTAATCTCACTTTTAAGAGGATACAATATTTATAAGTACAATTGTATAAGAGATAATGAAAATCGTTGTTAAGTGTTGACTCTAAAATTGAAAGTCTGTCTTTTTGCCTATACAAATACTATACTACTTGATTTGAATTTTGGACAACTATACAAGTAAAATTTATTCCAGCAACGATAATAAGAAACTCTCATAATAGAAATAAATAAAACTTAATTTTTTACTTATATAGAATAATAATAAATTAATAATACAATAATATATATTTAATACACAACATATACACTACTGCTAGAGTTTTTATCATTTATAGCCAAAATTTTATACTCTAATTTCACAAATGTCAATTTTTATAATATCAGAAAACCACCTGTAACAAACCTAAGTATCCTCATAATAAAACCAAATTACAACCATAATCTAAAACCTGTTTGATCTTTTGCGTTTGTTCAAAAATGGAGAATTCAGATGTTATGCCCTGATCCCGACATTCGTCAGGATCGACGCATGACGACCAGGTGTAGGGGGTGCGAGGAGATAAAAACATGAGACACAAATGAATAGTGGTACTAAAATGAAGAGAGGGATTGACTTTTTATACACGATTTGTTACTAACGGCTAGGATGTTTTGATCATGGGGATCCGATATAACTTATCCGTACAGGATCATTATCCTTAACTTTTTGAAAACGTTATAACCCCTCGCCATAAAATAAGTATTGTTTCCAAAATATACATACTACGTGTAGTAAGAAAATACCTATTGTAGCATGCAAAATCACAAGATTGCCACACGTCGCAATGTTGCGTAAATGAACATATAACAACCAATATCACATAATCTCGCATAAGCAAACATATCATATCAGGTGCTCATCGACACATGCTGACACACGAGTTCATGTAGAGGTATTCTGACATGAATAGGACTAGGCGTAACAATGATATACGCTCTAGTACTACAATCACGTGAAGACTGGCGCTATGCGAGCACATACGAGTTTGAGTTACCTATTGCAACATGCACGACAGGACTGGCACCTACAATGGATCCAAAGTGAGTGTACGGTGCAATGTGCACATACACGTGAAAGATTGGCCCTGACCTGGGTGAGTACCAACACCGGTGCAGCAAACAATGAGCAAATAACATAATTATAATTTATAATCATGCCACAACCATTCAACAATTCTAGTCAATATCATACTATTCATGACCATAAATATAATTAAGGCATCCTCTTATAGTAAGCTTATATGTGCATCCCATAGGATTATTTCATCATTTCCCAACAATAAGGCATTTCTTATAAACGTAAGTTTAATCATCAGGGCAGGCGATGAGGGGGTGCAAGTGGTGCTACCGCACAAGGCCCCTGATTTTTCAATTTTGCATGCATATACGTATATATAGTAGTAAGTGTAAAATATTACAAACTTGAGTCTTAGCGCAAGTAGAATTATTGCTTCTTTACATCAGTCTAGGAGATGAGTTCATCTCCATCATTTTTTCAGTTTATATTTTTATTAAATGCATAAGTTTCCACAAAATAATATAAAAATTCCACATAATAACATGAAAATTCGAACCCTAACCCTCTCAATAGTTAAGGAAAAACAATACGCCACATTTCTACTTGTTGATTTGTTAAATTTGTTTGTGCTATTAGAATTTATAGAAGCTCAATTGAAAACTAAAATTATTATTTTGAACAAAAAAATTAAAAAAATTAAATTCTTAGTACATTTTAGGGCCTCCAATTCACTTTCGCATAGGGCCCCTGAAATCTCAGGTCCGGCTCTGTTAGTCATGGCAATCACGTTAAGAATTTACTATTAATTGTATATATGGAAACTAACCAATAGATATATATATATATATATATATATATATATATATATATCAAATAAAAGACCCACTCACAGATCATGTCGTTGAGTCGAACCCGCCTTGTAGCATTGAGAGTCTTTGCGAAGCGTTTCGCCTAGAAATGAAACCATTTAGGTAAATATAACGTACTAATGTAATTACACATTTTCGTACAAAGTACGGCTAATAAAGGAACTATCTTAAAAATGTCGAATTTCAAAAAACGGATGAAGAATTTGAAATCGGGGCGTCTAAATACGCGAAATAGGGTCCCTGACAAATTTTGTAAAAAGTCAACGGTCAACCCTAAAACTCAACCGAGAAGCCCCCGGTGGTCAACTACGTTAAAACTTTATAATTTCACTAAATGAATGTTAAAAATGCACTCGGGACTTTGAAATTAGCCAAGGATGGTTTTCCGAGAAATTCCGAAAAATGTCAACACCAGGAATATTCCAAAGAATATTCCAAGAATATTCTGAAATGTTTCAGGCCCATTTTGGAATTGGGCCGGTTGGCCAAAGTTTTGGACCAAAGGAATATGGGCCGGGCTTTTTGGGCTTAAGGCCCCCCCTTTTTTTTTTTCTTTTTTTTCATTTTTTTCTCTGTTCTTCTCCGGCCTACCGCCGAAGTCTGGGGACACTTGGCCAGGAAATTTTCCAGGCTTCACCTAGCTTAGAAACTCAACTAAAACTAGCAGTGTAATATACCAATTTGAAGCTCAAAAGGAGAGGAAACGAAATATACCAACAGGTGATCCTTCCATGGCCGATATGGGCCGGAAAACGGCACGAAGCCACCTGGTTTCTAGCCGGAAATTGGTCAACTTTCCCCCGCCTTGATTCCTGCTTCAAAACGTCACCAAAACATCTCAAAATTACCCTAATCTACTCTAAAACGTGGTCCAAGAAGGTTTAGGTTTGTTTCGAGGCTCACCTTCGCCGGAGTTCTCCATTTCATTTAGTCTCCGATGCGAGGTCTGGAGGTTGTTCGACTTTGGGTCCTGGGCTCGGAAATAGAGAGATGGGACAAGCTGGGGGTGATGGTGACGTGGCTCGCCGGCGAGGTGCGATGGCTATGGTTAAAATAATAAATTATTATTATTAAAATAATAATTTAACAACAAAATAATCTTAAAATAATGATATAATAATGATGAGAAATATATAAAATAGTAAATAGCTATTTTTTTACAAAAGTATTTTTGAATTTGTAGTTCCATAAAATCTTCATCGCAAATCCGATTTCGATTCCGCTTACTTTTACGCGTTCGTACCGCCTTGTACACGTCAGGAACTGATGATCAGTAAAAGTCAACATTATCGTCTCTAGAGCATTTTTTATCAATTCACTTATTTAAAATTAATAAAATTATAAAAGTAGGGACTGAATGTCATGTTAGTAGCTTATATAAGAAAACTGGTAGTACAGGAAATATCAAATTCAAATTCAATCATGAAGATATTGACCTCGTCAAAAGAATAAAAGAAAAAATAAAAACATACCAGATCTTTCCTTACTATTAGACAATGATTACTTAATAATTCAAACAGATGACTTGGGAATAGGTTGGGGAGCTATTATTTTAGCAAATGATGCTCCAGACTCACTAGTGAACACAGAAATGCTGTGTGAATATGCTAGTGGAAAGTTTAAAGAAAGATCTACATGGGTTTTGATTTTGAGGGTATTTATGTTAATTTGATCAGATTTTTGGCTATATTTGAAAGATAATGTAAAAACTGACATTTATAAATTTAGGGGTTAAATTTTGACTATAAATGATAAAAACTTCTATGCTATTGTATTTCATAGTAAGTTTTTTTTAGTACCTTAGCTTTATAATCATCAAAATAATTTTTTTAACGGATCGAAATGGGTTACCCACAGGTTACTCGCGTGTAAACCCGTCATTAACGAGTTCTAAATAGGCGGCCCGATAACGACTATTAGTTGCTGTGTTGACTCAAAACCCGTTATTTTCATGTTATTTTTGTGTTGTGTTAACAAGTCGTGTAAGAAATTATCAAGTCTAGTTGTAGACAAACCCGCTCCTGCGCGTGTTAGAGTATCACATTTGTTGTCCTCTCGACAGCTGACTCAGGCGGGTGGTCAGGTTACCTGCAAGAAACTATAACCCTAAGAACGATGATCCAAGGATCCCTTTCTTTATTAATTAGAAGGAGCAGATAGTTTGTAGCAATTTAAATCTTGTTGGAAAGATTGATATGTTCCCATCTAGTGACCTGGATTTCACAGATGATTTTATGTAAAAGTATTGAAAAATAAAGAGATGAATTTGTACTGGTTTTATATGTTCTAATGTTTCATGACATTAAGCGTGCAAGCTCTTCTCATGTTTTTTATGTTCTATTTTTATTTATTTATATATTTTATACCACTGAAATTGAGGGAAGTTACAATTTAACACAGAACCTCAAATGAGAATCGAATACAGAACCTCGTCGTCGACGTTGGGTAAGATATAATCAATGATGTGAAGACTTGTATAAACACAATGAATTTCAAAGGTTAAAGAGGAAGATATAAATGCAGGTCAAAGAAACATCATTTACAGGAATATATTTACAAGTTACAAGCCAACAAGGTGCGTCACAAAAATCAAGTTTACATACATCAACGCAGAAATACTAACACAACTATAATCATACAAAAGAAAAACAAACAAGCAAAATACAAAAGGGACAAAAGAGGGGATTGTCACTCCTACATGGGAAAAAACTTGAGCGTAGCTGGGAATTTTCCGCCCTGCTTCTATCTCTGACTTGATGTGAGAGATAAAAGACAGGGCGGATAAATCCTCAATTACACGCTAGAATCCCCGCTAGCTTGGGTACCTGTCACTACCACATCTATGACTACCAGATACTAAGGGAGGTGAGCCAGAACCGCCTTCAAAATCAACATCCGCATCATCACAAGACCAATCACTTGCCTTCACAAAACCTGATGATGTGGGATAAGAATGCACATAATCCTCAAACTCAACACCCTTCTTCCCATCATAAGCCCCGGGAGACGCCACTGCGTCCGGCAGCGCTGCCTCACCCTCCAAGTACCTCACCACCTGCCTCATTGTGGGCCTTGCCTTGGGGGAATTATTTGAGCACATCAGCCCTAGCTTCAGCACCACCACAGCCTCCAGATCATCAAACTCATCCTCCAATCTGGGGTCCACAACTTCAAGAATTGCACCAGCCTTCCACTTCTCCCAAACCCAATCAACCAACATCAGCTCCTCCGGCAGGGCTTTTGGCTCAATGGGTCTCCTCCCACACACCAGCTCCAGCAGCAGAGCACCAAGAGCAAACACATCCGAGCTCGGAGTTGGTTTTCCGGTCCGAGTAAACTCGGGAGCGAGGTAACCCAGTGTCCCAACAACCCTAGTTGTTGTAGGGTTTGCTCCATGCTCATACAATTTAGCAAGACCGAAATCTCCAAGCCTTCCATTCATCTCAGAATCCAAAAGCACGTTTCCTGCTTTTACGTCCCTATGAATCACAGTCTGCTCCCAACCTTCGTGCAAATACAATAAGCCAGAAGCTACATTTTGAGCTATCTTGAACCTCTGTTCCCAGCTCAAAATTGCTTTTGGCTTCTCAAATAAATATTTATCCAAGCTCCCATTAGGCATAAAATCATACACAAGCAACAAATCTCCGCGCCGGCGACACCACCCCAACAACTGCACTAAATTCCTGTGCCTGAGACGGCCAATGGTGGCGATTTCCGACACGAATTCCTGCAGACCCTGCCTCGACTCGTGCGAAATTCGCTTAACCGCCACTTGGGTTTCCGAATTCGGCAGTGTCCCTTTGTAAACCTTACCAAATCCACCAAACCCGATCAACTCTTTATCCCTGAACCCTCTGGTGGCCTGCTTCAGCTCATTGTATCTGAATCTATGAGGCCCAATGTCAAGCTCCCACGGCTCGATCACCTCGGCGTTTTTGATCCTGTGAACAATGTAGAAGCCCAATCCGGCGGCCAAGATAAAGAAAACAAGAACAGAAAGAGAAACGCCAACGATCAACGCTGATGAATGCTTCTTTTTCGGGCCGGGAAGTTTAGGCAGAGCTTCTAAATCCAGAGATTTGGCTTCTCCGTTCATCTTAAAGCTCCAACCGGAGACGTAGTGGGAGCTGGCGAGCAACCCGGTCGAAGCAGAGAATCCAACGTACATAAAATCTTCCAAAATTGGAGAAAGATCGACATCGAATGTTAAAATAGGGGATCTGGGTTTGATCGAATCGGGTGAAAGCATGACAGTGACTTGATTTTTCACCGAATCGTAGTCGACCCAGGCCTGGATCGGCAGCCCACTCTTGAGCTTGAGGTTCTCCTTCGTCGAATTTCCACGGCTGAAAAACCCGGCTGGGGTCGATTTGTTGGAAGCCAGGCTGTTGATATCGATTCCGACATGGTTGTCGTTGATGTCCCCGAATTCGAAGTCCTGGACTGTGTCGAATTCGACGGCAAAGATGTGGTTGGAGAAGTTGCCGACGACGGTGGAGTTGAGGATGCCGAGGTACTGGCTGGGGAGGGATCCCGGGAGCGATTTCGACGGCGAGATAAGGAAGGCAAGGCCGTGGCCGCCGAGCTTTGGGTACTCCGGGACGATGGTGAAGACGAAGGAGGTGGAGAAGGAAAAGGCTTTGCCGTCGGTGGAGTTTTTGAATCGGACTGGGGCGGAGTAGAAGGCGTGGCCGAGGACTCTGGGAGTGTCGTCTGTGAGCTTGAGCATGCCGTTGAACATGATTGCTGCGACGCCGTTTAAGCTCATGTTGCTGCTGTAGGCGACGTCATGGAAGTCGTTGAAGTAGAGCTCTTGGTCGAGCTGGGGTTTTGCTGGGTTTGGCAGGAAGAGGAGGAAAACCCAGTAAAGAATGAACATTTGGTATGCCATAGGAAGTAGGTTTAGTCTTTGGCAATGGAGTTCAGTATATTAACTGCGCTGGCAGTTAAGTACTTTCTGGAAGTTCTTAGTTTCGGATATTTTCAAAAATAAATTTATACCATATTATTACTAGCTTATTATCAAGCTTAACCTAACCATTTTTGTATATAATATCGTGCTTAAAAAAAAAAAAAAAACCCACTTCAAAATCTCTAAAATAATAATAATAATAAAAAACTTCAGAAGACTTAAATGCCTTCAACTTATGTGAGCTCGGCATCAAGAGTGTTTCAACAAATATCTTACTGTTAAGTAGTTTAACAAGACGAGTATCATACAAGTCGATGAAAATCCAAGGAGTAGGAGTTAATTGGACAAAGACTTAATCATCACCACCTACCAAAACAAAAAACAACGTCTTCCGATGTCTTTCCCAGTCAAACAGCAACAATTTTGTCACGTGCCAGAATCAAATAGATAGAAAAATTGAAAAGTTGTTGGATGACTAAACTAGACCACCGCAGACTAAAACTCCAAACGCTATTGAAATACGAAATTAATTTGGCTGCTAAACAATTCAGCAGCCACTCCTGCTTATACCAAATTTCGTATGAACAAGTGTTCAAAACTTAGACACGTGTTCAACAAACACTTCTGCTTATACCTAATCCCGTGCGAACACGTGTTCACGTTTTGATTAAAAATCAAAACTTGTACGCGTGTTCGCACAGAATTGAGTATAAGCAGGAGTGGCTGCTGAATTGTTTAGCAGCCAAGTCTTGTTCTTAAAATACCATCACCTGTTCTAGTGCTTGTTCTCAAGGCCACCATGCCTATGTCCTCGTTGCTGGCCAATGGAACATGTCCTCAGCAACAGGCCCTGACATCGAACACAAGCAACCTCATAATCGTTTCATAGCAAACCATTTTTAAAAAGGATAACTAATGAAAATGGCTTGAAAACTTTGAGTTTTAATGATAAGAACAAAATAAAGGGTAAAGTGAATAGTACCATGATTGACTTTTTAGTGTAAAAATGTGGTTTTTCGTTAAAGTGAACAGTACCGGGATCTTTTCGTTAAAGTTCCCTTTTTAAAATACATATTACAAATAAATTTAACACACAAAGTTCAAGCAACCAAATGCATGCCTTCTTCAGCAACTAGAAACTTATTACTTCCACACTTGAGTACATATTAGAAAGAAAAACAAAACCTTTTTGAAAAAAGTGTGTATCTTTGAATCAAGCAACAACACAATAAAAGATCAATGATTATCAATCATGACAAATTCGCTACCGGGTGCAAATTCCCTCCCCATAACATTATGAACTCTAATCACTGACACCACTATTCGTAATTTCAGTTAGCACATTACAATTCTAAACATTCATAAGTTTTCAACTTTGTCCTATCACAAAATTTTACATATCCAAAATGTCTTCCAACCCGGTGATGAAAAAAAGATCCTTTATTTCATCGACACAACAAAACTTCCGAATAGCTCAAGTCAATTACGGCACACTACAACACTTAAAATTCACGAGCTTTAAAAAATTGTTCAATCACAAAATTGCATTGGAAGAAAACCAAATAAAAAAAATGCCTACCAAAGATCCAATATTTCATTCCCTTAATAACACAAACACTGTAGCAGGTTCATGAACATGCAATCCAAAACATAATTTTCACAAAACCCTTCAATTTTATGCTTTTTTTTACTTTTAGAGTTTTGGATCTTGATTATTTCCACATTTCAATAACAGTTTTTCGTTTTGTTGATGACGTATTTTTAACGGCAAATGTGGGCGGGTCAATTGGGTTTGCGGAATAAAACAGTCGGTCGGCCAACAGTTTTTATTTGGACAAGGATTGTCTGCCCTTCACTTCCGGTGCCTTCCCCGTGCCCTTCTATTTGTGTGGTCACGGTTAAGCCACGTCAACATTTTATATTACTATTCATTTTTGTCTTATTATATCTAAAAAAAAAATAATATAAAATATTGACGTGGCTTAACCGTGATCATACAAAATAGGAGGGCACGAAAAAGGCACCGAAAGTGGAGGATAGACAATCCTTGTCCTTTTTATTTTTCGATGGGTCATTGGGTTCGCGCTACGTGTGGTTCTCTTTCCTTCTATTCTCAACATCTTTCCTTTTTTCCTCTCACTGCTTTTTATCTTACCACCTAACCTCGTCAATCATCGTAGAATATGGTTTGAAGGACTGGATTGAATTTGTGATGGAGGACCCAATGGTGAGCTACCACCTCACCTCGTCAATCATCGTAGAAAATGGTTTGAATTAAATTAATTGACTCGAGTCAAATTTGTGGGAAAAGTCACATCAGAAAATGTGAAAGTAACAAGAGATCAAAATTTTAATTAAATTTGTAAATTAAATAATATGTCATAAATAATAAATATGAAGTTTTAATGAAAAGTCTGCAGCACTGTTCACTATAACGAAAAATCACATTTTTACATTAAAAAGTCAAACATGGTAATATTCACTTTATCTTTTATTTTGTCCTTATCGTTAAAACTCAAAGTTTTCAAATCATTTTAATTAGTTTTCCTTAATAAATAAATATGTTAATTAACACTTAAATACTAATTCAATCATCTTCAATCGCATCATTTATCTTACAAAATGATTAGAGTTGCATTTTTAAAACCGTTCAGTTATTGGTGAAGTGATAATTCTCTTTGTACTTCGTAGAGTAAACCCTAGGTAAGACCTTAACAATCATTTTCACACAAAAACACAAAGAAATGTATCATGAATTAGAGGTGTCGCGACGCACGTCTCATTTCAAATTTATTTATATCTTAATATGATTTATTTTTAGCTACGTTTTTTGAAAATTGATTTTAATCTTACTTTACTCTTTCTAACTAAAAAATTGTCACTTTACTCCTTAAAAATCAAAGTTTGCTTCACTTTGCCCTTTTGAACTTTATTTTGATCCCATTTACCTCCTGAAATTTGAAAGTCGTCTCTATAAAATCAAAATTCGCTCTACATTGTCTTAGATATATTAATTTCTTATGTAGTTTGATATAAGTGCGCTAGACTAATCAATTTATTTTTTATTTTTTTCATCTCTTTAATTTCTTTTAAATTTAATATTATCTAATTGTTGAATGTTAACGCATAATCATGGTCTAAAATATCCATAATATCCCGAAATTTTCATCGAAATTTCCATGTTTTTGGACTACCGATACTTCTGATATCATCGATATTTTAGACCTTGCTAAGTCACTCATGTATCTTACCATGCAATGTATAAAGTGTAAAATATTGTATTAATTCATTATATATAAATGATTATGGTGTGTTTAAACTTCTTTCATTAATTACTACATATTTTCTACACTCACAATGTTTGCCAGCTCGCTATATAATCAACTTAAATCAGTTATATCTATCATGCAATGCATTTCCTTCCAATTTTTTGTGATAAACTAATAGATAATTGACTAAATAAACATCCTGCAAAGTTTCAATAAAAATTTCCAAGTTTTTCTTACAATTTCCGTGGTTTTTATTCAATTTTTATCGATATCGATAATATCCCTATATTTCCATCGAAATTTCCGTGTTTTTGGACTACCGATATTTCCGATATCATCGATATTTTATACCTTGCGCATAATAGAGATTTATAATCAAATTTATTGGACTTGTGACATCGTCTTGGGTCCCACATATGTTTTAGGAGGCAATATATAAGTTTCAGAGAAAAAAGATAGTTCATAAGTCAAAGTGAAAATTTTTGAGATTAAGAAGTAAAATAGTAATTTTTGAATTACATGCGACAAAATAAGATCAAAATAAAGTTTTAGGGGGCATTAGCCAAAATAAGCCTCTTAATATTAACAATGGACAATTTCCTGCTGCTCAAAGCCCTGTAGTTGTACAACCAGTACCAGCAATACAAATAGTACAACTAGTACCTGCTAGGCTGCTACAAATCCATTTGGAATGCTCCCTCTAGTGCCTCAGATGTCAATTGGTTGCAGTGGAACAATTCCATATGGAATTTCGAGCATGCCTGCTATTAGATTTGGCTTTCATGTCGTATTTTTAGTGTTCATGTAGTTTTCGTATCATACTTGATATCTTAATAAGTTATATCGTGTAACACCTGTTAAAATAAACAGGTAATATGATCCAATCCGAACTTGTCCTGTTAATCTTAAGGGGTAATATGACCAACTCGTTATCCGTTGTAAAAAATATATTTGAAACCAACAAATAATCAAATGAAAAGCATAATACTAAATTAGTATATACATACCATATTATCACATAAATATTACTTCAAAATATAAAAACACATTTGTTTTTCAAGTATCACATATATATTAATTAATGTAGAAATGTGAAAAATATTGAAAAATATATATAAACGCTTGTAATGACAAGTTTTACAACTTTCATGAAGGGCTCAACTTTGAAATTGCCACTATAATCACACAAATTATAGATCGAAATTTAATCGTTAATTGTCGCTTACATTTACGCTCGATTATTCTCACCAAATTTTATTTTTTTAGATTTTCTGTTTGAAAACATGATCTTTTAGAGGATGCATATAACGACCCGTTTCGAATTTTACGGATTTTGGAACAAAAAGTAAATTGGTAATTTCACGTATGAGAGATATTTTTGTCATGTTTGCTTTTTGCACTTGTTTGGTGTGCCAGTGGGCCCACCCTTGTTTTTGGTCCCTGGCCCTCTCCCTCGTTTTCCCTCTATTCTCTCATTTCTCTTCTCGTGGAGAAATTTTTAGTTGTGATTGGAATACAAGTGGTACACCATGCGTTTTAATAAGAATGGTGGGAAATTTTATTTTTTAAGTTATTAACTTTTTAGCACACATATCCCACCATTTGTATAGTGACACATGGTGTACCACCCCGTGTCCCGATCACACTGAAAAATCTCTTCTCCTCGTGAGGCTCTTACTCTCAAACTTTCTCAGCTACTTCTCTATCTTTATTTTTTTATTTTTTTTATTTTTTAAATTTGGCTGCAAAGTCCGTCCCACTCCAGCATTGCTATCATGGGAAGAGACTTTGAGGAGAATTTATTGATAAACAAGAAAAATACAATATGTCAGGGGGGACATGAGACCAAACCCAGACCATTAAAGAATTCATAACAACAATTCAAAACCTCTTTCAACAAAACCTATAACAAGGAAGCTTAGAAAGGTTGTGAGAATAAGCAGTTGCAGCACAAAGAGGGCATGAATCCCACTAATGGACATCAGGGTGATCAACACCATAATTGGCCAAACAATCAACAACTTGATTACCCTATCTAAAAATATGAGAAATCTGAACTTGCATGGAGGATAGTAAAACTTGACAGTTATGCCAACTGACCAAAAGCCTCCAAGGGATAGATGTCAAGGAAGGTGAGGATGAAGAAAGAAAATGAACAAACAGTGAGGAGTCACATTCAATCCATAATGAATGCCAACCTTTATCCCAAGCTAAAGATACATCATGAATAATAGCGCGTAGTTCGACATCCAAAGAAGAGGCAAGCCTATTAAACCCACAAAACAACCAAGAGAATTACTTGTAAAATCTCGAAAGATACCACCAAATGCAGCCACACCAGGGGAACCTCTTGCAGCACCATCAATATTCACTTTGATCCAAGACTGAGAAGACGGGCGCCACAACACCTCAATAATTTTTGGAGCCTTAGCAGGACGTCCACGAACACCAATAGAATGAAGAATGCAAAGCTATTTTACAGAATTCTTCATATAGCCGGAATTGAGATAATCAATTTCAAAGAGTTGACATTTAATAGACCTTACAACATAATTAATGGAAGCAACCTCCTCATGAAAACGAACAGCGTTGCGAGCATGCCAAACAGAATAAAAACCAACTCCAACCATACCCCACCAAAGCAGTTGCACTTAGGTACCAAAACCTTGTTGTAAAGGATAATGGAAAAAGCAAAAAATATCTTGAAATAAATATTGAACTCTGAATAATTCCAAAACAATAGACCAAATTTGACGTGCAAAAGAGCACTCAAAGAAAATATGTGAAGCAGTTTCCAAACCTTCACAACAAAGAGAGCACATAGATGCTATTGCAAAACCTCTTTGCTGCAAGATATCATCAGTTAACATCTTACCATGTAAATACTTCCACAATGTAACCGAATTACGAGGGCAAAAGCAAGATTGCCAAACCCATCGATCTCATTGAACCACTAGTTGTTTATTACGCTTAAAATCATAAGCCAAATATAAAGAAAAGCCACCATTTGAAGCAGACAACCAAACCATTTTGTCATCAATCCCATACTTTGAAGGAAGCCCAATAGAAGAAATATCATCCCAAATGGGCGCTAGCCATGAATGTAAAGTAGGTGGGGGAATCCAACAACCATTCACAATAAAATCAGAAACTTTAGCTCGAAAAGCCTTGCATAAATCTAGTGGAATACCAAGCCTATCAACTATTGGAAAATCTAACCATCTCGCATGCCAAAAATTAATATTTTGACCATTACCTATCACCCATTTTGATCCATGAAAAATATCTGAAAAAAAAAAGGGCGTAAACCAGGCCAAATAGAGGAACTCTTGTATGTAGAACACGACTATCCAAGACAATTAAAAAACTAATCTTGAAACAACCGTGAAGCCATACATGAGGTAACCAAAATATCCCAAAACTTTTTCAACAAAAAGGCCTTATTTAAAGCTGAAAAATTACAAATGCCAAGACCTCTTTCATTTAAAGGAACATAACATTTTTTCCATGCCACAATAGAAAATCCACAAGAATCAGCACATCCCGTCCAAATGAAATTTTGAGTCCAACTACGAACCTGATTTAATATCGTAGGTGGCCAATAATAAACCGAGAAAGTATGAGACAACATGTTTACCACAACTGACTTGACCAAAGTAACTCGACCAGCCATTGAGAGAGAGTGACCTTGTCATTGAGAAAGACGAGAAGGTATTCTATCTGCTAATGCTTGAAAATATGCCCTCTTAGGTTTGCCTTTAAAAATAGGAGCCCCCAAATAAGTAAATGGAAGCTCACCTTCAGAGACATTGAGCCAAGATAAAATACGTAAACGACGCACAGAAGCCGATTTCCCAATATAAATACGAGATTTAACTTTACTAATACATTGACCAAAATTCTCAACATATTCTTCAATAAAATGCATAAGGTTTATAAGGCAACGATTTTCACCTCTGCAAAAAACCATTATGTCATCTGCATAGAGAATATGAGAAGGAGCAGTCACTCCTCGAGAGGAAGAAATGGGTTTAACTTTACCAGAATTTACAAGATCTACTAGACCTCAACTAAAAACCTCTTCAGCAAGACAAAAAAGGAGAGGGGATAGAGGATCCCCCTGACAAACACCCCTACTACATCCGAAAAATCCAACAGGTGAACCATTGAATAATATAGATAGCTGGGCTGAGGAAGGGATTACACGAACCCATTGAACAAAAGTGTCATGGAAACCAAAAGCTCTTAGCACCCGAGAGAGTCCCAATTGAGAGTATCAAAAGCTTTAGTAACATTAAACTTAATAGCGACATTACCCCAAAACACTTATTGTCCAATAAATTAACACACTCCAAGGCCAACAAAATGCAATCTAAAATATGCCTGCCCTTAAGAAATGCGTATTGATTCGGCAAAATAATTCAAGTAGCCACAAGAGCAAGCCTATCTGCAAGAATCTTTGTAATGACTTTGAATATAAAATTAGCCATGGATATCGGTCGAAATTGAGAGATAGAACCTGCCTCTTGGACTTTAGGAATTAGAGCCACAAAACTAGAATTCAAATTGGGTAAAATATGAACCTGTCTTGAAGAAATCTTGGACAACCAAAGAAACCTCAAATCCAACGAAATCCCAGCAAGCATGGAAAAAATAACCACAAAAACCATCTGGACATGGAGCACTATCTGGATTCATAGAAAATACAGTTTGTTTAATCTCCTCCAATGTGGGAATAGCCAATAAAGTATCATTTTCAGGTGTGGTAACCAAAGGAGGAATAAGACGAGTAACCAAACCTGTGTCAATAGCAAGACCATCATCATGAAAAGCATTAGAAAAAATGCTCCACCACATGATTGCGCAGAATCTCAACATCCTCAACTAATTCCGAATCAATACGCAAAGAAGAAATAAAATTACGAGTCCTGCGAATTTTTGCCAAAGTATGAAAATAACTCGTATTACGGTCTCCATCTCGCCACCATTTAGATCGTGTTTTATCCTGCCAAAACTTTTCTTGAACTAGCAATGCATGAGACAAAGTAGAAGAGCTTGTAATTCAGCCCCATGACGTTCATCAGTAAAACCCCCTGTGGAGATTTCTAACTGAATTTTTTCTAAAGCCTCTCTAGCATTGTCCACGACAACATTTGCATTTCCAAAAACATCAGCATTCCAATGTCTTAGAATATATAGGCTTTAGCAACTTGAGCTTTTGTTGAAGAATAAACATAGGACAATCATAAACTTGAATAGACTGCCATGAATTTTTAACCAAATTAATAAAATCAGGATGATCTAACCACATGCGATGAAAGCGAAAAGGAGTAAGACCTTGTGCTGCAAACTTTTGAAAAAAAACTAGAAGAGGATTATGATCCGAAGAATGACGAACTAACGTGGAGCAATTGGTGATAGGTCAGGCATCTAGCCATGCAGTAGAACAAAAGCACCGATCTAATAACATTTCAATATGAGATGATATGCCACGTCCATTAGTCCAAGTGAAAGGGGAGCCCTTAACATCAATCGGAACCAAACCACACGTATCCACCATAGCTTGAAACTCCTCACATGCTATTCGACGAGGCAAAATACCCCCCATTTTCTCATGCACGCCAAGAACCGCATTAAAATCACCCAAAATAAGTGAAGGACCTGAAATCCGGCACAAACTTGAGCAATAAAAAGCCAAAGTGGTCGATGTTCCACCACTGTTGTAGCAGCATAAACAAAAGTAATACAGTGGGCAGTGCCAGCTACTAAAAATTGAATAGTAATATGTTGACTTGAAGTAAATAAAACCATAGGAGATAAAACATTAGCTGTGTGAAAAACCCAAATATTAGGCAATCTCTGACCTCTATCATTTACTCCCAGAAAATACATACCAATAGATTTCCAAAAAAATGGACGAATTTTCATTGTAGAAGTCATAGGTTCTGCCAAATAAAGAAAATCAGGAGAATGTTTTCTGACAAGGCTCCGTAAAGCTCGTCTAGTGGGGTGATTTGCTAAGCCCTGAATATTCCAATAAATGGTCTTCATGGATCACGAGGAGCCATAGCAGCAACCTTAGCATGAGTTTGAATAGTCTCACGCTCGTAGGTATGATAACTAGATTCCCGTTGTTTTTTCCGTAATCTTCTCTTCTGAGATTTTGAGAGAACCAAAGTCATGTCATCCTCAGAAACATTATTTGCACCATCTAAATCATTGTTTTCTTTACCTGCAACATTATTTTGAAGAGCATCTTCCTCCACCATAGTGTACCAATCATTAACCTTTGGAATTTCAGTGCGAACTTGAGGAGATAAAGAAGGAGGACTAGCCTCTTGAACTTGAGAAACAACTTGAACTAAGTCATTAGCATTACATCTCTCAGAGATCACAAGAGAACAGTTTAACTGAATACCTATAAGGGGGTATCCATCGGAGTATCAGAAACATGGTCACAAGTTGTATCATTATCATCAACTAAACCTTCCACAAAATGTGAAGGAGAAGCATCATCCAAACCTCTCGCACTAGAGAGGGAGTTCGTACTAACCAAACCAGCCTTAGCCAATTGACTAACCACATGATCATGAGAACCTAGAGTTTCTGAAACGTATGCAGAGGTTGTCCCATTATTTTCTAAACCATCCACAACATGTATGGGTGAAACATCACCATCATCCAAACCTCGCACACTCGAGTTGGACACATTATTAACACGAACTTTACCTTCCGGTTGATTGCCGATATCAGTTTCAACTATAATGTTATCCTGATTGTTCTCATTGCGCTTCACTATTCGTGATCTTGCACCTTCCTTCTCAACCACATGCCCACGCTTAATATCCCTTGCAGCAACACGACAAATAGCAGGCAGATGCCCAATATTTCCACAAACAAAGCAAAAATCAGGAAGTTTTTCATATATTATTTCCACAAATAAAACCTCTCCACTATCACGTTCAACCATAAGTGAAGTGGGAGGCTTTTTAGAAAGGTCAATATCCACTAATATTCTAGCATACAAACCAAAATTCACAGAAGCTATCACCCTGTCCAATTGGACTGGTACTCCAACTCCCCAAGCGATTTCCATTAAGGTTTGAGGTTCCTAATATTCCAATCCCAAATCATATAGACGAATCCAAACTTATGCATGGGTCGACTTCTGTTTGGAGGGTGAGAAATTTGGGGACCATTGAGAAATTCTAAATAATCCAGGATTAAGATTGAGTGTACCAACTGCCCAAACTCGTCTCATGTCCTCGACATGGTCAAAACGCAGAGAGAAAAAACCTTTCCCCAAAGGGATTAAACGCCAAGCCTTAAAACCCCATATGGTCTCAAGCTTATTTCTAAGAGCAACCATTTAAATTGGTGTAAAACCCTTGGGTAAAAGCACATGACTAATCAAAGATTGTTTGCAACGATCCAAGCCCTTGGAAAAAGCATCTTCAGAAATCTTTACTGATACATAACCACCCTTTTCACATGGAATGGGGAGTTGAGATAAAGAAACCACGGGTTGTTTGAGCAACTGGGCAAACGATTGCTTGGAAGGAGTGGGTTTCTCAGTGGCAACATCGGGATCGCTGCCTAAAAAACTCCAAGGAACAATAGGCAAACGAGGACCAGAGTGGAGATTTGGCGCAGCCGTCATAGTGGCAGCCGCAAAACCCTAGCAGAGCGCTATTTTTTCATCCACTTTCTCCTACCCGCTACTTCTCTATCTCATTCTCTGCAAACAGAGACCGTACCACCACCACCACTCGCCGTTCTGGCGAGCTCCTTCGCCACCACCACCACCTTAAGACCTTCCCAGTCACGATCTTGAACCCAGGCCAAGGCCGTAGAACTCCACAGTGGCAGAGGCCATTGTTCATCAGGGCTGGTCCAGAGATTTTTGAGGCCCGGGGCGACGTAAAAAAAAGTGCCCTAACTTCATATAAGAAAATTATTTATTTTCACATATAAGACATCGATAAAATTATACTTAGAAAAACACTTCAAATTCAATAATTTAGAAACACAGAAAGACTAATTTATTTTGTATTGAGAGAGGGAAACAAAAAAACTTTGGGCTTACAAGTAGATAGATGATGAGTTTTGTTTTCCATCTGAACTTTGAATGTGTTTTTGAATAAATCGTGAGGTGTTTTTTTTCTTATTTACTAACCTTGTCAATATGGGACTAAAAAATAATGATGTTCTCTAGTCTTTAATTGATATGTATTATTAATGAATGTGCACTAAATTAAACATTTTGATGACACGTCATATAATTTGCAAATTTGGTCCACGTATTATTCTTTGTTGAATATTAGACTTGAATTAAAACGAATATTTAAAAATAACAACCCACATAGCTACTAGATAGTAACTAAAAATAAATTAACAACCAAACAAAAATTTGTAAAGATTGAAAAGAATAAACATGCACATAGCATTTCGAACTTAGAACCTCTTGTTAATTTTAAACAACAAAAATCATTGTTTCTAATTAAACTTCTTGATCATTTAACCAAATTTTATAAATTTATACTCTTATAAAAAGAAATTTGTAAAAAATGGAAAGTAAATAAGCACACATGGTGTTTTGAACCCAAGACCACCTCATTATTTTCAAATGACAAACCACCACTTCTAGTTAAATTTTTGTGTCTTTGAACCAAATTTTATAAATTTATACTCTTATAAAAACATATATAAATATACAACCCTAATAATTTTGGTGCCCCTAATTTTTTTTGGACCCCGGACTGTCGCCCTGCCTGCACTGGGCCTGGGCCGGCTCTGTTGTTCATTTCCTTCCCCCGACGAACTCCAGCGAGCTTCCATCATCGTTGACGAGGTAAGCCTTGGGACACCTTCTTTTTTCTTCCTTTCGTTGTATACGATCACATTTATGCCACGAATGGTTGATGTGGTGACGTGGGGATGCAGATGTAACTCCGGGAACGCTTTCCTAGTTTTCACGAGAGAACCCGAGACTTGCAGGCCGTTTTCCGACCAACTCCGGCCACGACACAGCTCCAAATTGGTATGAACCTCTTTCTCATTCTTTCCTACGCTATATTGGACTCCGTGTGCAGCTCGGTGCGTAGATTTAATACTCGAAGATTTTGGTAATGTTGAGTGGATAAATACGGTCATTGAACAAGCAAGATCCATTACAAAGTTTGTGTACAATCATAGTGCAGTGTTGAATATGGTCAGAAGGTCTACTTTTAGCAATGATATAGTAGAACCAGGCGCCACTCGCTTCGCTACAAACTTTACAACATTAAAACGACTGGTTGATCTAAAACACTGCTTACAGGTTATGGTTACTTCGCAGGAGTGGATGGACTCCCTATATTCAAAGGAACCGGGGGGACTGGAGATGTTGGACCTTATTAGTAATCAGTCATTTTGGTCCTCATGCATCTTGATTGTTCGTCGGACGGATCCTCTCTTGCGAGTTTTGAGAATGGTTGGTAGTGAGAAGAGGCCTGCAATGGGATACGTGAATGCTGGAATGTATCGGGCAAAAGAAACAATTAATAAAGAATTCGTTAAGAGGGAGGAGTACATGGTATACTGGAATATCATAGATCAACGATGGGAACAGCTGTGGCATTCTCCTCTTCATGCTGCAGGCTTCTACCTTAACCCCAAAATATTTACAGTATCGAAGGAGATATGCATAGTGATATTGTCTCGGGTACGTTTGATTGCATCGAGAGATTGTCTCGGGTACGTTTGTACAAGAGTGCTGCTGGAGATTTTCGGAGGAAGATGGCAATTAGGGCTAGAGACACTCTGCTTCCTGGTGAGGGACTAATTTTGTTTTGTTATTTCTAACTTCTGTGTCATGACTGAGCTAGCAATGCCTTAAGTACTAGCACTTCCGAATAAGCCATTCGATATGCATTCGTGCATGCTAAGTCAGATAAATATTGTTGTTCCAATTCAAGTGGTATTTAGTAATTTATAAGCATTTTTATGTATTAGATCAACTCAAGCCTTCGATTTTGTTTAATCCTGGTAAAGATGGAAGCTCTTTGATCTTTTGGGTGTATTTGGTGTAACTATGACGCCGAAATTACCTTTCTAGGAACAGAAACGGAACTTTTCATCGTTGTATTCTGTTTTTCGTATTCGAACCTCTTTCTCACACTTAGCTAATTTTATCCACAATGTACTTCTCTTAGCGGAATGGTGGTCAACATATGGAGGAGGTTGCCCAAATTTGACAAGCTTGGCAATCCGAATTCTCAGTCAAACTTGCAGTTCGATTGGCTGCAGGCGAAATGACATTCCTTTTGGGAAAGCACACAACACAAGGAACTGCCTTGAGCGTCAACGTATCAGTGACCTCGTCTTTGTTCGTTATAACTTGCGACTGAAACAAATGTAAGCACAAAGCAATACTGTATGGAAATAGTAATGGCTGTTTAAATATAATGGGGAGAAATTCCTTTCCTTTTGCTAATAATAATTTTTGTTTTCGCGCAGGGTTGGTAAGAACATCGGACAAGATGTTATAGATCCCATATCATTTGAAAACATTAGCATGACCGAAGACTGGGTTGTCGGGAAGGACATGTGCTTAGATGACAATGGGAGTTCCGACTGGATGGAACTTGATTCAAACTCTGTAGGCACAATGCTTCTAGGGCTGTCAAATGATGATGCCGATGACTTGGGCTCTGGTAATTTTATACTCGGATGTGGATACATGCTAAAAACCAAATTGAGCTTTGTTCTTAATCACATTGTACACTGATTAACCTTGGTCGATATATGCAGGGTTTGACGATTATGAGATCTTTAGTAGAGCAAAAGACGGTGAAGAGGAAAATGTTGAAGACAGCGTAGAAAATAGTTAGAGCCTTATCCACGAGTCAGTTATCGACATCAAGGACCTGTGGTTACGAATCATCACCTTGTTCTTTGCAACCGAGCAGAGGAAGATGTAGGGAAGTAGATGTCCACAAAGGTAGTTTTCAATTTGGAGAGCAGTGCATTGCATTGTAGGTGATAATTAGAAGCAGATAGTTTGTAGCAATTAAAATGTTGTTAGAAAGATATAATTTTCCATTTTAGTCCTCATCCAGTGACTTGTTATCACAGATGAATTGTAAAAGTATTAGGAAATAGAGAGATGAAATTGTTCACTCTAATCTTGGGTAAATTTAAAAATTAGAGTAAAATATAGACTTGGTTCCTGAACTTGGACATTAGTTTAGAATTTGTCCTCGAATTTAAAATTCGTTAATTAGAGTTTTTGAATGTAACAACGACTTGGATTCTCAGTTTGGAGGATATTTGGTCCGCAAACAGGGAGTTCTCAGTTTGGAGGAACTCCAACCGGTGTATTTGGTCCGCAAACAGGGAGTTCTCAGTTTGGAGGAACTTCAACTGGTGGATTTGGCACGCAAACAGCAATTGGCGGGCAAACTGGGAGTTCTATCTTCAAAGGAACTTCAACTGGTGTATTTGGCCCGCAAACAAGCAGTAGAACGTCAACCGGTGTATTTGGCTCGCAAACAAGGAGTGGAACTTCAACTTGTGTATTTGGCTGGTAAACAAGGAGTGGAACTTCAGCTGGAGCTCAATCAACAATATTTCGGAGCACAGCTGCATTTATGGACTAACAATGCGGGAGCAGTATGGTGGCTGTGCCATATGTTGCAACTCGTGAATCTGATGGTGGCGGGAAATTGGTGTCAATATCAGCAATGCCAGCATACAAGGAAAAAAGTCACAAAGAACTCCGCTGGGAGGCTTCTGAGAAATTGGAGTCGATATCAGCAATGCCAGCGTATGATGATAAAAGTCACGAACAAATCCGCTGGGAGTATTATCATCAATTGGGAGATAAAGGCGCTTCTTCAGTTTTTGGACAAACCTCATCTCCATCGATCTCTAATCCGTCAAGCTTTGCTCCAGCTTCTACAAATACAACTTCCACATTCAATCTACTTCCATTGATCTCTAATCCGTCAAGCTTTGATCCGGCTTCCACTAGTACAACTTTCAAATTCAATCCCACAGCTCCTTCAGCTGCACCGACAGTGCCAGATGACGGTACAAGCAGCCAAATGGGTTTTAATGAAGCAGCTCCGCCTTTTGTTTCTGTGCCTTTCTCATCTCTGCCAATTCAGAATAACCATGGACAGTTTCCTGCTACTCAAAGCCCTGCAGCTGTACAACCAGTACAACTAGTACCCGCTACAAATCCATTTGGGACGCTCCCTCCAGTGCCTCAGATGTCAATCGGTTGCGGTGAAACGATTCAATATGGAATTTCGAGCATGCCTGTCGTAGGCAAACCCGCTGCTGCGCCTGTTAGAGTATCACATTTGTTGAGCTCTCGACACCTGACAAAAAGGCGGGTGGTCAGGTTACCTGCAAGAAACTATAATCCAAAGAATGATGGTCCAAGGATCCCATTCTTTATTAATTAGAAGAAGAAGCAGATAGTTTGTAGCAATTTAAATCTTGTTAGAAAGATTGATATGTTCCTGTCCGGTGACCTGGTTTTCACAGATGATGAAATGTAAAAGTATTCAGAAATATAAAAAGATGAATTTGTTTACTTTTATCTTGGGTAAATATTTAATATTAGACTAGTTTTATATGTTCTAATGTTTCATGAAATTACGTGTGCAAGCTCTTCTCATACTTTTTATGTTCTATTTTATTTATTTATATTCTTTTGTATAATCACTGAAATTGAGGGAAGTGGCAATCTAACACATAACCTCGAACTCGAACCGAATATAGAACCACGTCATCGACGTCACGTAAGATATAATCAACAAGGTGTGTCACAAAAATCAAGTTTACATCAACATAGAAATACAAAAGAAAAACAAACAGGCAAAATACAAAAGGGAATGAAAGGGGATTGTCACTATATCGAAGAAACTTGGGGGTAGCCAGAAATTTTCCACCTTGCCTGTATTTCTAACCTGACGTAAGAGGTAGAGACAGGCTAATAAATCCATCGTTACGCGCTAGAATCCCTGTTAGCTTGGGTACCTGCAACTACCACACTACCACCACCTCTACGACTATCAGATATCGAGGGGGGCGAGCTAGACCCGGCTTCAAATTCAACGGAAAAGGATCATCTCTGGATCCCTTCAACCCAATCCAACTGACCGAGTGATTCGGACCATTGAAATTTAATCCTACGGCTACAAACAGGGAGGCCCATTAAAAGTTATAATAACTTTAGCCGTTGGATCAAATTTCAACGGCCCGAATCCCCCGGTCATGTAGATTAGGTGGAAGGGATCCGGAGAGGATCCCTTTCGAAATTCAACATCCGCATCATCACAAGACCAAGCACTCACCTTTTTCAAAACATGATGATGTGGGATAAGCAAGGTTCAAAAAGACGCGAGCCGCTTGTAAACACGAAAATTCTATATCGAATTAAACGAGAACGTATGTACAAAGTATATTTGTATTGATTTGAATTTGTAGGTGTTGACCCTAAAAACTACCAAGCCTACGTGACGCGCAGGCTGAGTAACTAATGAGCTAACTACGTCCTTCGGTTGTATGCAGGCGTGCCAACTCGTCGGCCGAGCTCGGCCGAGGAGTAAAATTTGTTGATGTTGCGTTGGGTGCGCTGCTGACTTCTTGATCTTGCGACTGCAGCCGAGGAAGGAACACTCTCGGCCTTTGGGTTCTAGAGCCTGAAGACAAAGCTGCTAGTTCTGCGAAGTTCAATATCAAATTCGGCTTTCAATGTGCCGAATGTAGTAACTTTTAACATCTCACTTCTCCGAGAAGGCTAATGAGATGACCTCTGCCAATAAGGATTCTAAAATCCTTCTCGACCGAGACTGGGATAGATAACCAGTCGGCCTTGTCGCAATGCCGTTTATCCAAACTGAAGATGCTTCACGGTCGGCTGATTCTACGGCAACAATGTTGTTTATCCAAACTGAAGATGTGTTGGCGAAAAAGGAAAATAAAAATCTCAAGATGTTTGAGAGGTTTCGCGTAGAGCGAAGGGTTTGTGCATGGCAGTTTGTGTGTTGAGTTCGAGATCCCTTAGAATGCCGAATTGCCTCTGTATTTATAGAGGCCATATACTTGCTTGGCGCAGCCTGGACGATAATCAAAGGATTCCAAATCGTACCCAAAGACTTCATAATGGAATATTCTGATGACCATATGCAAATCTGAACGACAAATAGGGACTCTGCATGCTAACCCTATTTTATTTCAACTTTGACTTATCTTTATCCCATCAGAAGCCTTCTTATCTTATCATAGCCTAGCCTATCTAGGCTTCTTTCCTCACCATCAAAGCCTAGCTAACACACGCTAGTTATGTCGTCATGCTTCCAGATATATATCTTATCTTTCATAATAAATCATTATTAAAAGATAATTATGATAAAAATCATAACTTTAAAAACCATTATCTTTTAATAATGACCTTTATTTCTTGATCCGACAGTCGGGAGCTATGTTCACTCAATGACCTTGATTTCACAGGCCGATGGTGTAAATTTGGGTCCAAACAGTAGGTTACAATCTTTGTTTACAATTTTCCTCTGATTCAGTCTTCAAATTTGATGTAGACATGTAGGTTGTTGATCCAAGGGTCGCGTGACTTGATCTCGGACGAACGATTGAACGATTACTTCAAGTTTTAAGCTTGAAACGATGCTTGGATGATCTTCACCTCAAAGCTGCGGCAAATGGTGATGTTGATGCAGGATTTTGTTGATTCAATGGTCTTGGCAACTTGATTTTGAAACGAACGTCGTTACAAGTTTTGAGATTGCAACAAAGTCTTGAAGGAATCAACACGAGTGCTTGTTGATTCTTCAAGGGAGTGCTTCGACTTTTGGTCGAAAGAAAGCTTTGGCTTTGGTTGTACGTTCTTCAAATAGAGCTTTGTCTTTGGTTGTACATTCTTCAAAGAGAGCTTTGGCATCATATTAGTCTTCAAAGATTTGTGCAGAGGTTCTTCTCAATGTGTAATTTTCGACCCCCAATGTGTGTGTTGGATCCTTGTATTTATAAACTTTCAAAGCCATGCCTTTGGATGGATTTGGCCTTGATTTGTGTCTTGATTTGCCCATGGGAGAATTTAGGCATGTTTTGTGTCTTAATTTTAGCCACCTTCTTCATATTGGCCGAAATTTATAGGCCTTGTTATTGCTTGTTTGTGAGCAATCTTCAATTCTTGCTTATTTTGTGAAGATACTTTGGTTTTCTTTTTTTCGGTTTTGAGAGATTTTAGGCCCCTTGCCTATTTTAAGGGGGATTTTCTCCCTTTTGCCGAATTTTGGGAATGTTTTACACTTCCTTTACTTGATTTGTGCCACATGTCATTGATGACTTGTCCATTTGTGATGAGCCATATGCCACATGGAGTTTTGTAATGCGTCATTTGCATGCAACGAAATTTACATGTCTACACCGCTAGTCGGGCAGCGGGTAAGGGCCTAGCGTCTAGGCGGCTAAGCTCTAGGAGAGGGCCTAGGTGGATTTAAGTAAATTTATTATATATTGTATAAATAAGTGTCTATTTATACTTAAAAACACATAATTGTATAGGAATACATAAATTACCAAGTAAACAAATATATATAGATTATAAAATATTAGAACATATTGATAACATGGTGAACAAGTATATA
Source organism: Malus fusca (assembly GCA_035220775.1). Taxonomy (NCBI): domain Eukaryota; kingdom Viridiplantae; phylum Streptophyta; class Magnoliopsida; order Rosales; family Rosaceae; genus Malus; species Malus fusca. The sequence goes on from CM069059.1 coordinate 25,527,850, forward strand.
ATGAGTGTTCATCCAAGTATTCAATTACTCTCTTTCATTTTATTGACAAAATAAAATGCAAAATGAAAGTTATCGATTTTCTGTTTAAGTGAGCGTCACGACCTAGATGGGTTTAGGCGGGCTAGGTGGGCACCTAGGCAAACTAAGCGGATGCCTAAGAGGATTTAGGCACACTTTCTTAATTCTCAAACGCCTAAGGACTAATCGGGGAGGTGGCCAACCGTCTAGCGCCTAGAAGGGCCCGAGGCGGCGCTAGGCTTTAGAACATAGGGGATAAGAATGCACTTATGATGCACAAATACTTCACTTTGATTGCGTATTCCGTATCCAATATTGTCGGATACTCATCAGATATGTATTATAGTTAAGTTTGACTTGATGGATACACGTATTCCACATTTGGGATACACGAATCATGCTTTTAGTGTGATTGTGATTGTTTATCTTATATGGTACAATCAGTTTTCGTTAGATACTAGTTATATTTAATTTTAAATTTTAAATTTTAAAATGATTTCTGACCGCACGATGTACGATGAACAGTCATGATCGCCGGATCCCTAGGATCCCCAGGAAAATGATCTTTCCGAAGAACTTAATGGTGAGTTGCCACCTAACCTCTTCATTCATAATATAAAATGGTTTTAATTATGGGAATTGCTATTGACATCCAAAAATCTCATTTTACACTCCAATATTTCTATAATTAGAAAGAAAAATACACTTTTGATGAGCGTAAAATGAGACTTTTGAAGTGCTAATAATAATTCTCTTAATTATTATGAATTTGTTAATGTGTTTGGTATTTTTCAATTACTTTTATTTTATTTTTTTAATGTGTTTTATAATGTTTTAATCTCACTTTTAAGAGGATAAAACATTTAAAGTGTGACTGTATGAAAGAGAGTGAAAATCGTTGTTAGGTGTTGACTCTAAAATTGAAAGTCTGTCTTTTTACCTATACTAATACTATAATACTTGATTTGAATTTTGGACAACAATACAAGTAAAATTTATTACAGCGATGATAATAAGAAACTCTCATAATAAAAATAAATAAAACTTAATTTTTAACTTATATATAATAATAAATTAATAATACAATAATATATATTTAATACACAATATATACACTATTGCTAGAGTTTTTATCGTTTATAGCCAAAATTTTATACTCTAATTTCACAAATGTCAATTTTTATAATATCTTTCAAATAAATCAGAAAACCACCTTGAACAAACCTAAGTATCCTCATAATAAAACCGAATTACAACCATAAGCTAAAACGTGTTTGATCTTTTGTGTTTGTTAAAAAATGGAGACTTCAGATGTCACGCATTGATCCCAACATTCGTCAGGATCGACGCGTGACGACCAGGTGTAGGGGGTGTGAAGAGATACAAACAAGAGACACAATTGAATACTAGTATTGAAATGAACAATATTTACAACTTGGTGGGGTCTTTTTCACAAATATACAATTGTACAACAAAGGTAAAGCCCATAGGCTCCCAATTACGTTCCGCTCATGATTACGCGTTTGTATCGACACGTACTATCGGAATATGCCAATAAGTGTGGCAAAACATGGAAGGATAATATACGTCCACGTAGCGCAACATGGACATTTTCATCCTTTTTCAAATTTAAAAAAAATTTCTACACCATAAATATAAACGCGTCGAAGTATTACAAATACGAAATACATTATTTAAATAGTGAAATTTGAGGATGAGATTTCATAGCAGAGGCTCCGCCTTTACAAGTTCTTCACTGTAAATGCTTGAGTGAATTGGATAGCAATTAAAAAAGGATTAACATCTATAATTTCTTTGATTTCATATTATTGGCATCAGTTTTTTGCAATTAGGTTTTAACTTATGGTCTCCAGATCTATTACTTCTAGATCATCGAGATCGAAACATCATGGTCATCGATAATAAACCGTGTGGCCCGAAATCGCCTTGGAGCGGGAGCAATTGGAATCGCCTCAAATTGTTGAAGTTCGGCTTAGATTCAACTTGAATCAAGTAGGGAGTTCCATTCCACCGAGGCTTCCTCATTTTCTTGTGGTAGTTTATATGGAGTTCATGAATCAAAAGGACATTGGAAGCATGGACGTTTGCAGCAGAATGGGTGGGCTAATGTTATTGGGAACCAAGGGTGTTTACAGCAGCTTGCAGAGGAGAAGATAGATGGTTCATTTGATGGTAGATTCATTGGTGATTGTAGAGGATTTCAAAACTGAAGGATTGCAGAGGAAATGGGAAAGAGAAAATGTGTTGAAGAGAATGATTGACTTTTTACCACTGTTCTAAAAACTCCCGCCTAGCGCCGCCTAGGCGCTAGGTGGCTGGTCACCACCCTGATTAATACATTGGCATTTGAAAATTAAGAAATGATGCCTAGACCTGCTGAGACGCCTGCCTAGACCACTTAGGCACCCACCTAGCCTGCCCAGAACCGCCTAGGCACCGACTAGGTTGCGACTCACTTAGACAGAAAATAGATAGCTTTCATTTTGCATTTTATTTTTTTTCAATAAATTGTAAAGACTTGTTGAAGACTTAAATGAACACACATTATGTAACACCCTACCCCCGAAATATGTATTTTCAGGAAATAATTCCAATGATAGGCCCAAATTAAATTCTTGTTTACATTACTACCAATAATCACGATTCTTTATTTAATTTTCTTAATACCTCACAAAACTATAACCATAATTAACTTACCTAAAACATATGATTAAATTTGTATAATTTATCACTAACTTCTTCTCTTAAATCAAATTCCCAACTAAAGATTTAATCTCGATTATTAGGCTGCATCTAACTCTTGTTAGACTGTCTACGTACCCTTTAGTGGGATCAAGCCTTTCGTAGTTCATAATTCCGTTTAAAACCATTCTTATAGCCATTTCCGAAAATATTTTAGAAACGTAAATATTCAACATTAACTTTCACAATCGAAACACATCAAATGGATACCAAATTCTTATTTAGAATATCAAAATTTGCACAAAATGGCAGCATCGGCCCACTGGCCACGCGCTGCTGTTGGTTGCGGTTTCCGACGAACGAAAACCCCAAATTCCGACCAACTCTAAAAAAATACCAAATTTTACAGGCAAATAGAGTTCAATGAAAGGAACAACTTTCATACCTGGGCCAAATTCTAATTTGCTCGGGAAACACCTCAAATCACACTCAAACCATCGGAAACCCTTGATTTTGGGGGTTCTTGATTTGACTCCAAAACATTTGCGATGCCCCAACCAATGCATGGAATTTTTTCCTGAGGTTGAGGGGATCCTATTGGTGGTGGTGGTTGACGAAGTTAACTTTGGATTTGATGGATTTCCATCCCGAAGCCGACTCACCCACCGGTGCATTTCTTCCCAAATTCGAATCCAATCTCCTCAAATTTGATGTAGAAATGGTAGAGGAAAGGTCAATATGAGGATTGGGAGTGTCGGCTCAATTCGTCGGAAAAATGATGAATTTAGCTGGAGAAACCTTCCGGCTACAACCGGGTTGCGGGTCACACGGGTCAAGGGTTGATTCCGTGCTTCTCGTTTCTCTCCCTTCCCCTCCTTTCTTCTTCTCCCATTGGTCCAACCCCTCTCCTTTCCCTCATTTCTTTCCTTTTCCCTTCTTTTCTTTTCATCACAGTCGTCCATCTTTCATTTCTCTTTTCGTTTCTTTCATCTCAGCCACACACATGGCACCATCTGATCATTCGAGAAAATCTGGAGCCTTTTAGTGAGGGCCAAATTTACTAAAATATCCCTAAATTTAAATGTTTCTTCATTATAATTCCATTTCACGAATGGTTTACGCCTACGCGCTCATGAGATCGAGCTCTATTCAAACATATAAATTGTGACCTCAAATGGTCTATAGATTTTTAAATTATTACTTTCCAAACTTCAAACTTCGTAACTCGTTTAATTTAAAACTCAATTCAAATAAATTAATATAAATTCTCGAAAAATAATATAAAACCTCAATAATACCAATACGTGAATTATAATAATTTATGGTAACAAAATTTTAAAATTCCTCAATTAAATTTTCATACCATGAATCAATTTATTTTCAAGTTTTCTCCACATATTCATAATTATGAATATTCTATTCCATATATTTAAATTTTCAGGGTATTACACATTATATATTTGTTCCCCATGTTTTCATTATGTCCAATACTTCATAATATATATGTCATTTTATTTTGTAGTAAATGATGAAATTATATATATTTTAAATATAAACAGACACTTATTTACACGAAATATAATAAATTTACTTAAATCCGCCTAGGCGCTAGGTCCCGGCCCGCTACCCGACTAGCACCTAGCATCTTTTAGAACCTTGCTTTTTACACACGATTTATTACTGACGGCCACAATGTTTTCATCATGGGGATCCGATATAAGTTATCCTGAAAGGATTCTTATCCAGAATTTTTAGGATTAAAAATAGGAAATGGAAGAATTAAGTTACAACCTTATATTAGCAAAGGAATCTTAGAATTACCAAGTTTTTTAGGAAAACTAAACCATGCAAGGCCTTTTACTCAAAATTTGTCAAGAGAAAATTAGTAGCTTATATCAGAAAACTAGTAGTACAAGTGTCACGCCCCGATTTCAACATACGTTGAGAATCGACATTTGACAAGGAAATTAACGTTCGTTGAATACGGTATAAGTTATGGAATGAAATACTTTAACTGATAACCCAAAATAATGTGAAGGTGGCTAAGTTCTCCACAAAATATTTACAAATATTTACATCCCAAAAAGAAGCATAATCTTTGCTTTACTAAGAACAAGTATGAGGTGCTCAAAAGAAAGTCCCAAAAGATAAAGTACAAGAGTGAATCAAGGGTAACCTAACGCTCCAAGTCTCTGATAACTGCACTGCTACCCCCACCTACAAACTTCTCGGAGTCTACTCAAACCTGTCACTTGTAAGATAAGTGCCTACACCATCGGAATGGTGCACCAGGCAAACAACAACCTGGATAAGTTGCGAAGCTTATGAGAGTGACAATAATATCAAGTATGTGAGAATAATGCTAATCCCAATCATCAAACACAGTTTACATATCTTGAATATAAATCATTCATAAGAAATCAATACCAACTTTTGTAAACCCCGAATGAGTCACCCAGACATCCAACGGTTCATCTGAAACCAATCACAACATCTCACAACCATCTTCTCATACAACACAATGAAAAGTAGAGTTAGAGCGACACAGTTTGGCCGAAGCCTACACCTTTGAAGCCATCTCAATTCAAATTCAATAAACCCCAATGTGAGTACGATCCCGGACCATCACTCCACGGAATCGCAAAATAGGAGGGATTCCGGACCATCTCTCAACGGAATCCAAGTGGATAAGATTCCGGACCCTCACTCAACGGAATTGCTAAATACAATATGTAACAATAACTAAATGAAACCCAATTTAGATACGATTTCGGAACATCACTCAACGGAATCGTGGAATATAAGGGATTATGGACCATCTCTCAACAGAATCCGAGTGGATACGATTCCGGACCATCACTCAACGGAATCGCAGAAGACCAACAATCAGAATGTACGGCGGCTCAAAGAAATGAGACAAGCACAGGCTACTTAATTTACAAAAACTCAATAAAGGAAGATTAGGCACAATTACTAAATTTAGAACCAATCACCGAAGCGGAAGGTGAAACCATATCGAAGCAACAACTCCCCATCATAATGGTTAACGGTCCATTACTAGTCCTCACATTAATCTCAACATGCCAATCATACACATCAACCCACATTTCAAATATACATGCCACACCCCATTTCATAAACATAAATTGATGTCGACGTATTGGAATAACAATTCAATAGAACATATTCATAAAACCAATTTATATCCACATAGGATCATAATTATGACAACCTGGTAATTACCAATATCACATATATTAAAGTCACTCACCTGGAGTCCGTGCTAATGTACACTAGCACGATAATCAAGGCATCACGTCCTATCACCGCCTAACAAAGCACAAATCCACATTTAGATTTCCTTCGATAATTCACATACTCGAAAATTCTCATCTCCCACAACAACATTTAATGAGGAATCGAACCGTCTTCTAAGGTAGGGTCCATGATCTTACGTCATTTGCTCCGTAAGATCCAATCACTAGATTTTCACTAGTAAGTCCTTAAGGTCCTTAAACAATATCTACCATAGCATATTAAAATTTTGTCTCAATTCAATGGTAAGATCGTCAAATGGTTAGAATAATCAAGTGGCGGACATTATCGATAAAATACTCAACCAACAACATTTTCATAAATCGAATGTCACACACCGGAAAATTTGACTTTCTCCAAAAATTCTCAAATTTTACAAGAATGAAGATTTCAACAAGTAGAGTAAACTTTATACCTGTGGTCGAGTCCAATTTGGCTAGGAAGGCCCTCAAATTGGCTCGCACCCAACAAAACCCTAAGGTGTGTGTTCTTCAATTCGGCTTCCTTGGTGTTCCAACGCCCCAACCACCAGTTGGGTCTTGTTCCTAGGTCCAAGGGAAGTTGATCAAGGGTGATGGTGAATGGTGATACTCTCCGGAATGACAATTCGTCGTCGAGAACCCCCCGGGTTCTCCTATGGAGTTCTACATGAAATAGCCTTAAAACCCTTGATTTTTTGTAGAGAGGGAAGGAGGAAGGTAGTTGAGCAAGTTGCAGGTGAAGGAGATAGGAAAAATCAGAAGAGAAATGGTAGGAATTGGCCTAAAATTGGCCGGTTTGAAAATAAAAAGGGGTTGGTGGTGTTCACGGGTTCACCAAATGGGAAAAGAAAATGTCAACTTCTCTTCCCTCCCTATTGGTCATTTCTCATCCTTTAAAAAAAAATCTGCTGGTCCCCTTTTTAGTGGCTGCTGCCTAACCTTTTTTTTTTTCCACCACCTAAATTGCCCAATTCCACTTATAATAGCCGGTCCATTAATCCAAAGAGGGTTGGGCTTTTTACCCATAAGTGGAAATTAAAATAATTCCCACAATCTATAGGTTCACCACTTCAACAGTCCGTAACTATACCGTTATAATTTGGACTCGCAAACGGCTTTTGCCTATGCGTTCGTGGGTTCAAGATTTATTTAAAAACACTAGTTGTAACTTCAAAATGTCAACGAAAGATAAAGATTGTTTATGAAACTTCTAACTCGACAACTAATCAATCACTAACTTATAATTAGTGGAATTAAAATTTACTAATAAAGATAACGTAATCGCAAAATAAGAATTTAAATTATGAAATACGTAATAAATGGTGAAATTCCGAAGATGAGATTTCACAACAAGAACAAATAAAAAACATACCAGATCTTTCCTTACCATTAGACAATGATTACTTAATAATTCAAACAGATGCCTTAGAAATAGGTTGGGGAGCTATTCTATTAGCAAAGGATGCTCCAGACTCACCAGTTAACACATAAATACTGTGTGAATATGCTAGTGGAAAGTTTAAAGAAAAATCGTTTACCAAAAAGAAAAAGAAAAATTAATGAAAAAGACTTGAAAACTTTGAGTTTTAATGATAAGGACAAAATAAAGGGTAAAGTGAATAGTACTAGGATTGACTTTTTAGTGTAAAAATGTGGTTTTTCGTTAAAGTGAACAGTACCGGGAGCTTTTCGTTAAAGTTCCCAAAAGAAAAATCTAGTGGAATGACTAGTTTAGATTATGGCATTTTAGGGTGACAATCTCAAATAACACGGGTTTTAATTTTGAGGGTATTTATGTCAATTTGATCAGATTTTTGGCTATATTTGAAAGAAAATGTAAAAACTGATATTTATGAATTTAGGGATTAAATTTTGACTATAAATGATGAAAATTTATATGCTATTGTATTTCATAGTAAGTTTTTTTTAGTACCTTAACTTTAAAATCATCAAAATAATTTTTTTAACAGATCGAAATTGGTTACTCGCGTGTAAACCCGTTATTAACAACTTCTTAACAGGCGGTCCGATAATGACTATTAGTTATTGTGTTAACTCGAAACTCGTTATTTTTGTGTTGTGTTGACGAGTCGTGTAAGAAAATATCAGGTCTAGCTACTGTAGACAAACCCGCTCGTGCGCGTGTTAGAGTATCACATTCGTTGACCTCTCGACAGCTGACACAAAGGCGGGTGGTCAGGTTACCTGCAAGAAACTATAATCCTAAGAACGATGATCCAAGGATCCCCTTCTTTATTAATTTGAAGAAGGAGCAGATAGTTTGTAGCAATTTAAATCTTATTAGAAAGATTGATATGTACCCATCCAGTGACCTGGTTTTCACAGATGATGTTATGTAAAAGTATTCAGAAATAAAGAGATGAATTTGTACTGGTTTTATATGTTCTAATGTTTCATGACATTAAGCGTGCAAGCTCTTCTCATGTTTTTATGTTCTATTTTATTTATTTTATACCACTGAAATTGAGGGAAATGACAATCTAACACAGAACCTCTAACGAGAATCGAATACAGAATCTCGTCGTCGACGTGAAGTAAGATATAATCAATGATGTGAAGACTTGTATAAACACAATGAATTTCAAAGATGAAAGAGGAAGATATAAATGCTGGTCAAAGAAACATCATTTACCGGAATACATTTACAAGTTACAAGCCAACAAAGGTGTGTCACAAAAATCAAGTTTACATACATCAACACAGAAATACTAACACAACTATAATCATACAAAAGAAAAACAAACAAGCAAAATACAAAAGGGAAAAAGACGGGATTGTCACTCCCACGTAGAAAAAACTTGAGTGTAGATAGAGACAGGACGGAAAAATCCCCATTACACGCTAGAATCCCCGCTAGCTTGGGTACCTGTCACTACCACCTCTACGACTACCAGAAACTGAGGGAGGAGAGCCAGAACCGCCTTCAAAATCAACATCCGCATCATCACAAGACCAATCACTTGCCTTCTCACAACCTGATGATGTGGGATAAGAATGCACATAATCCTCAAACTCACCACCCTTTTTCCCATCATAAGCCCCGGGAGACGCCACTGCGTCCGGCAGCGCTGCCTCACCCTCCAAGTACCTCACCACCTGCCTCATTGTGGGCCTTGCCTTGGGGGTATTATTTGAGCACATCAGCCCTAGCTTCAGCACCACCACAGCCTCCAGATCATCAAACTCAGCCCCCAATCTGGGGTCCACAACTTCAAGAATTGCACCAGCCTTCCACTTCTCCCAAACCCAATCAACCAACATCAGCTCCTCCGGCAGGGCTTTTGGCTCAATGGGTCTCCTCCCACACACCAGCTCCAGCAGCAGAGCACCAAGAGCAAACACATCCGAGCTCGGAGTCGGTTTTCCGGTCCGAGTCAACTCGGGAGCGAGGTAACCCAGTGTCCCAACAACCCTAGTTGTTGTAGGGTTTGCTCCATGCTCATACAATTTAGCAAGACCGAAATCTCCAAGCCGTCCATTCATCTCAGAATCCAAAAGCACGTTTCCTGCTTTTATGTCCCTATGAATCACAGTCTGCTCCCAACCTTCGTGCAAATACAATAAGCCAGAAGCAACATTTTGAGCTATCTTGAACCTCTGTTCCCAGCTCAAAATTGCTTTCGGCTTCTCAAATAAGTACTTATCCAAGCTTCCATTAGGCATAAAATCATACACAAGCAACAAATCTCCACGCCGGCGACACCACCCCAACAACTGCACTAAATTCCTGTGCCTGAGACGGCCAATGGTGGCGATTTCCGACACGAATTCCTGCAGACCCTGCCTCGACTCGTTCGAAATTCGCTTAACCGCCACTTGGGTTTCCGAATTCGGCAGTGTCCCTTTGTAAACCTTACCAAATCCACCAAACCCAATCACCTCTTTATCCCTGAACCCTCTGGTGGCCTGCTTGAGCTCATTGTATCTGAATCTATGAGGCCCAATGTCGAGCTCCCACGGCTCGATCACCTCAGCGTTCTTGATCCTGTGAACAATGTAGAAGCCCAATCCGGCGGCCAAGATAAAGAAAACAAGAACAGAAAGAGAAACGCCAACGATCAACGCTGATGAATGCTTCTTTTTCGGGCCTGGAAGTTTAGGAAGAGCTTCTAAATCCAGAGATTTGGCTTCTCCGTTCATCTTAAAGCTCCAACCGGAGACGTAGTGGGAGCTGGCGAGCATCCCGGTCGAAGCAGAGAACCCAACGTACATAAAATCTTCCAAAATTGGTGAAAGATCGACATCGAATGTTAAAATCGGGGATCTGGGTTTGATCGAATCGGGTGAAAGCATGACAGTGACTTGATTTTTCACCGAATCGTAATCGACCCAGGCCTGGATCGGCAGCCCACTCGTGAGATTGAGGTTCTCTTTCGTCGAATTTCCATTGCTGAAAAACCCGGCCGGGGTCGATTTGTTGGAAGCTAGGCTGTTGATATCGATTCCGACATGGTTGTCGTTGATGTCCCCGAATTCGAAGTCCTGGACTGTGTCGAATTCGACGGCAAAGATGTGGTTGGAGAAGTTGCCGACGACGGTGGCGTTGAGGATGCCGAGGTACTGGCTGGGAAGGGATCCCGGGAGCGACTTCGACGGCGAGATTATGAAGGCAAGGCCGTGGCCGCCGAGCTTTGGGTACTCCGGGACGATGGTGAAGACGAAGGAGGTGGAGAAGGAAAGGGCTTTGCCGTCGGTAGAGTTTTTGAATCGGACTGGGGCGGAGTAGAAGGCGTGGCCGAGGACTCTGAGAGTGTCGTTTGTGAGCTTTAGCATGCCATTGGGCTCGATTGATGCGACGCCGTTTAAACTCATGTTGCTGCTGTTGGAGACGCCATTGAAGCCGTTGAAGTTGAGCTCTTGGTCGAGCTGGGTTTTTGCTGGGTTTGGGAGGAAGAGGAGGAAAACCCAGCAAAGTATGAATCTTTGGAATCCCATTGGAAGTAAAGTTCGAGTCTTTGCTCGGTTTTGGTTAAGCAGATGGCAATGGAGTTTTCAGTATATTGTGCTGGATTACCTTGATATAGTGTCGGTGTGCTTGAAATTGTTTTCAATTATTCGATTTTTTTAGTGGTTTGCTTGGAAGGTTGTGGGGAAGGGAAGGGAAAGAGAATGAAGCAGGGGACTTTGGGGGTGGTGGGTTGGGAAAAAGGCATATCTTTGGTATTTGATTTCGATATATGAGATGAGTGAGTAGTAGGATTGAAGGCTACTGTACCACTTTAGGCCATTTGATGGGTTTGGATTTGGAACTACGCATTGATTCGCCTTCCAAAATTTTGTTTTCGAGTTTCTTGTTTTTGTCGAATTCTGAATGTGGTTTTGAGCTTTTGATTCACATGAGATTTTGTGTTCAATTGGTTACTAATATTTGACTTTTTGTTGCGTGAATCAGGTAAATTTGGTTGCTTTTGAGTTCATAATAATTTAGCTACTTGTATATCTGTCTAATTATATTCTTCTTTATTTATGAGAGTGTTTGGGCCCAAAATATTAATTTGGGCCGAGGACAGAACCATTCTCGGCCCGGAAGGGCCTGGCAACAAGGGAGCCTTGGGCCGTTCGGTTCGTGGGCCTCTAAAACTAGGCCGGCTAGGTTGTGCTACATTTGCGAAGCCGAATCCTAATGCAACAAGGAGTCTCGGCAAGTCGGATAACCAGGAATGGTTTCAACTCAATAAGGGACTAGATTCACAATCCTAGTGAAGATAGGACTGGTCGAACTAGGGTTGATCCGGAGAGAAAATCCTAGTCCGTGTAGGGTTTTAAGCCGAATTCGAGGAAATCCAATGCTATAAATAGGGGTGATTGTGCAACGTTCGAAACCCCACAAAATCAATACAAAATTGCCCTGCGCAAATCCTCAACAACTTGAGAACCTTTTCTTTTTCGCTGACACATCTTCCGTTGGCATCAACAGCACTGTGAAAGCAACCGGTGATATCTTAAGTCGGCATAGATAGCTCTATCACCGTAGAATTGGCCGAACTCGCAGTACCTTCCGTTGGCATCAACAGCACTGCGGCGGGCACGGTCAGTTATCTATCCAAGTCTCGGTCGAGAAGGTTTCTAAATCCTTTTTTGGTCGAGGTCATCTCATTAGTCTTCTCGACGAAGTGAGGTGTTACAGTTATTACATTCGGCACATTGAAAGCCGAATTCGATTTGTGAGCTTCGTAATAATAGTAACCTTGTCTTCAGGTTTGAGAATCCAGGAGGCCGAGACGTGTTCATTTCTCGGCCGCAATCGCAAGACGCAGAAGTCAGTAGCGCGACCCAACGCAACATCAACAAATTTACTCCTCGGCCGAGCTCGGCCGACGAGTTGGCACGCCCGCATTCACCGAAGGACGTAGTTAGCTTTTAAATTACTCGGCCTGCGCGCCACGTAGGCTTTGTAGTTTTTAGGGTCAACATTTTGGCACGCCCAGTGGGACCTAGTGCTAAACTACGAAGTTCATGCCAATTGAAACGCGATCGGTAAAAAAGAAAACAGCTATGGGAAAATCAACAGCCGATTTGCCGATTCAGAACACAGGACAGAATGTGCCCCAGGCACAGAATCCCCTTAGCGCTGTGACACCCGAGTCCACAAGCGCAACTCGCCGAGATAGGGAAATTAATCTCGGCGGTCAACCCCGCGGTCTGGAAATCCCTAACAGGAACACCTGCGTTCTCATTGAAGGGATAGTGGAGGATTGCGATGAGGATGGCGGTGAAGGATCCGACCCACCAACAAGGTCTTTTCTTCGAAAGCGACTCGACGAACAGTCTCGGTCAGTCGAGCAGACGTTTAGTCGAGGTATTGACAAGCTACATGACGTGATACTCAGTTCCAATGAGCAACAGACCAGGTTGCTCGAAATGCTGGTTAGTAAAGTCAGTGACGGCAGGCCTTTCGATTTTCCCCAGCGCTTGCCACCAAGAAATAATCCATTACCAATCGTACAGGCCGAGCCAATTCCTGCTCGGCTCAAGCCAATTGACTTGGAAAAAGTAGGAGGGTCGAATAGTAGGTCAGGCGGAATCGACCAGAGGGTCGAAGCAACACATGTTGATATGACCGAAGTCCAGCGGATGATCGACTCGGCCATAAAGAAGGGGCCGAAGTTTCCTAAGTTTATCCATCCGTACCCGGCCTATGTAGAAACGTTCGGATACCCGAAAGGTTTTAAGATTCCAGATTTTAGCCTCTTTGCCGGTGAATCGTCTCTGTCTTCGTTGGAGCACGTGGCTCGATTCACCGCGCAATGCGGAGATGTTAATGGTGATTTCCATAAGCTAAGGCTGTTCAACTTTTCATTAACCGGCTCGGCATTTGCTTGGTATATCAATCTTCCTCCTAATTCCGTCCAAAACTGGGAAGAGTTGGTCGAGAAATTCCACGAGCAGTTTTATCGGCCGGGGATGGAGGTGTCGGTTTCTTCATTAGCAAGGATGGCTCAGGCATCTGATGAGTCACCAATGGATTATCTCACCAGGTTCAAATCATCCAGGAACTGGTGCCGAGTGCCTTTACCCGAAGTTGAATTCGTCAGACTTGCTTTGAACGGCCTCGACGTCGAATACAAAAAGAAGTTCTTGGGGGCAAACTTTCGGGATATGTACGAATTAGCCCAACATGTCGAACAATATGACTATTTGCTCCGCGAGGAAAAGGTTTCGAAAGCTCCATCTCGGGGGACGATTTACAAGAATCCTACCGTCAATTATGCGTCAACCGAGGATGAGTGCGTTAGCGTGGATGCAGCCGAGATAGTGATAGATAAGCCTTTTGTTTGCAAGGCATTGACTCAAGTTGACTCTAGGGAAGTCAAAAGCCGTTCAGCCGCTGAAGGAACATCGAAACCGTCAAAAGTTTATACTTTTGATATTACAAAGGCTGACGCAATTTTCGACCAACTGTTATCAGCAAGAATCATTAAGCTTCGGCCTGGCCACAACATTCCCAAGGCCGAAGAACTTAAAGGAAAGGTGTATTGCAAATACCACGATTCAAGCAAACATACGACGAACAATTGCGTCGTCTTTCGTGACAACGTCCAAAGCTGGATCGATAATGGTAAATTAAAATTTCCAGAGAAAAAGATGAGTGTCGATACTGACCCGTTTCCCACGGCAACAGTAAATATGGTCGATGCATGCCTCCCTAAGGACAAAGGGAAAGGGAAGGTCGAAGTTGTTAAGACACAACGTTATCATAATCAAAATTCTCGGCCTCGTTTCATGGCCGATTTTCGTGCCAACAAGCCACCTACAGCTCTAACGGGGCCCGCTATTGTTAAACCTATGAGGGATTATAGCACCGATGAAGACAATGGAACAGCAGTTCTGTGCAGAAAATGTAGAACCGAGGTCGGCAGTGAGCCAGAGGTGAAGCCTTTTTCGCTGGTAACGGAACGACCTACGGTCGTAATCCAGCAAAAAGTAGCCAACGTGAGCCGGCATCGGGGGGTTTTTGATCGGCTCGGCCCTAAAGCACGGATAGAAGAGACATCATCAGTCAGGCGGCGCCTCGACTTTGATACTGCATTTTACGACGATGCCTACTATAAACGTAATTCTGGCAGTTCGGAATCCTCGCGAAGCCAAAAAACTTTCAAACCTCCCGAGCCTAGAGATCAACGTTGGTATACGTATCATTCTTCAAAAGGTGTCTACACTGCACTGTCCAAATCCCAGAAACGCCGGCACCAAAGGATCGATTGCATGGCACGCCGACGGGAAGCCCAAGAGGCTTCGGTCCCTAAATGGCGGCCGAAGGACATAATTGCCAATGACAACAAGCAACCGCATCCAGCTGTTCTGACAACGTCGAAGCAAGGGAAGCAGCTGGTCGACCAAGATATCGAAACCATGTTTGAAGAGGCTGATAAACGGATCAAACTTCTTATTCGACCAGGGGAGATAAAGGCACGCCTTGAACATTTCAGGCAGGAGGCCGAAGGCGAATTAACCCCGTCGGCCATACAAGAACCTCTAATCAAAATTCGACGAAATTTGCATCCACCGTTCCTTGGGGAAGCTTTGGCGTATATGCGAGAATTTCACAAGAAGCATTCGGCCAACGACCTGTATGGTTTGCCGAAGGCATGCCAGGACACCATTGATCTGGTCCAGGTTTGTCCTGATGCCGAGCGAATTATCCAGAAAACTTCAGACCCCGGATTGAAAGCAAGGTTCCAGCACATACGAGAAGCCCGCGTCTTTGGATTTGAAGTTGACCCATACATTGATATGGAAGCAGCCGAACTTCCTTTCTCAATGGATGACCTTCAGTATTTACGATGTCACTTCGAGGTATTTTCGGCTGTTTCTCTCTTCGGCCTCACGACCGATGAAATGGCACGTGTTGCGCGTTTGGATGCATATCTCGATACCAGGGATGCCCGGATACTTTACCAGGAGCGGGTTCGGATCTCGGCCCCAAGCACGCTGTCGCGCTCACCCTCACCTGAGGCAGTTTCACGGACTCAACAAGCGGCCGAAGCAGCACCGCAGGAGCAAGCCATTGAAGAAGGAGCAGAAACGCCTCTTTGTCCGGCTTTGACAAAAACGGAGTCCGTAGTTGATGATCAAACGCAAGATGCGGATAACGAAGAGAATTCCAACCCGATGGGCCCGTCAATCTTGGATGACATGGACATTAGTATGGTCCATGTGTTACCCGCTGATTTTCAGTCAAGCACGGCTCAACCGAATTTCCTCGATGGTGATGTCGTCGCCGAAGACGCCGGCCATGTGGATTTTGTATCTGTTGTTGAAGGTGAGTCAGCATCAAAAGATGAGAGCTTAAAGGCCGCTTTAGCCGAATTGTTCCCTCGTTCATCATCGGCCGCGCTTCACCATTTAAAGCCATTGTATGTGACGGCCCATATCGAGGGATACCCAGTTTCTAAAGTTTTTGTCGACTGTGGGGCTACCGTCAATATCATGCCTCTGACCATTATGAAGGCCTTGCGTCGCTCGAATGACGAACTGATTCCGTCAGGGATCACAATGAGTAGTTTTGTCGGTGACAAGTCTCAAACCAAAGGTGTGCTTCCGTTAACTGTGAATATTGCCGGTCGCACTCACATGACCGCCTTTTTCGTGGTTGATTCCAAAACCGAGTATAACGCACTGCTCGGTCGAGATTGGATTCATCAAACCAGTTGTATTCCTTCGTCATTATATCAAGTGCTTGTTTTTTGGGACGGCAAATCGGTCATTGTTCATCCGGCCGATAGCCAGCCCTTCGAGGCTAACATGATCCAAGCACGGTATTACGATGACCACGTCGGCTACATTACTTTACAAGGCTTCAATGATGAAGGACGGCCGACTCGGATTTCTGTACAGAAAGCTATCGAGGTTGGCGCCGAGACTGTCCATCAGGATTCGGCGAGACTCGGATTAGCTAACTTCCTCCCCGACGCCGATGTCTGACACCGATCGGGAAATGCGTAAGGCCGCGGTTTCATCCACGATGGAACGACTGCTGGCCCATTGGTATACTATATCTAGACGACCAAATTCGGCCGTTAATCTCGTTGAGTTCCTGGCCGAAGGGGATAATGGTCCTGTCTTATCTCTTGATAAAATTCAAGCAGCCCCGGCCGAGCTCGAAGATCATCGGCCCCAAGTTAAAGACCCCCTGGAGGAAATTAATGTTGGGACGACCGATGACCCACGACCTTTGTTTATTAGTGCTTTACTTCCTCAGCAAATGAAAGACGAGCTTCGTGCCTTGCTCACGGAGTTCAAAGATTGTTTTGCTTGGAGCTACCATGAAATGCCCGGTTTAGATCGTACTCTTGTCGAGCATGAATTACGTATTAAGCCCGGATGTAAGCCTTTCCGTCAGCCACCACGTCGTTTCTCAACGGAAGTGCAACTCAGCATCAAGGACGAACTGGTTCGGCTTTTGAAAGCCGGGTTCATTCGGACAGCTCGATATGTTGAGTGGTTGGCGAATATCGTACCTGTCTTAAAGAAAAACGGTGCCCTGCGCATCTGCATCGATTTCAGAAATCTCAATCTGGCAACTCCCAAAGATGAATACACAATGCCGATTTCAGATCTGTTAATCGATGCCGCGGCGAATCATGCAATCTTATCTTTTATGGATGGACACGCGGGGTACAACCAAATATTCATTGCCGAAGCCGACGTGCACAAAACTGCTTTCCGTTGCCCGGGGGCACTCGGCACTTACGAATGGGTTGTCATGCCATTCGGTCTAAAAAATGCCGGCGCCACATACCAACGGGCGATGAACACCATTTTCCACGATCTAATTGGAACCACTGTCGAAGTTTACATCGACGATGTTGTCATCAAATCTAAACGCCGACAGACACATCTGGACGACCTCCGACAGGCTTTTCTCCGCATGCGTCAGCATAATCTCAAGATGAATCCCGCCAAATGTGCCTTCGGCGTGTCGGCCGGAAATTTCCTTGGTTTCCTCGTGCATCACCGTGGGATTGAAGTCGATGCGAATAAGGCACGCGCAATAATCAATGCCCCACCTCCAACGACGAAGAAACAACTCCAGTCCTTACTCGGTCAGGTCAATTTCCTCCGTCGATTTATTTCTAACTCGACCGGTAAAATGAAAGCGTTCTCCACGCTTTTGAAACTCAAGGACTCAGATAAATTCGTATGGAACGACGAACATCAGGCGGCGTTTACGCAAATCAAAGTCTCCCTCACGAAACCACATGTCCTGGTTCCTCCTCGGCGCGGGAAACCTCTTAAGCTTTATATCTCGGCGGCCGAAGAGTCAATCGGCTGCCTCCTCGCACAAGACAGCGACACCGGTCGGGAGCAGGCGATTTTTTATCTAAGTCGCCATCTCAGCCCTCCAGAGATCAATTATCCCGCCGTCGAGAAGTTGTGCTTGGCCTTATTTTTCGCCGCATCCAAGCTTCGGCATTACATGCTCCCGTCAGTCACCCAAGTCATTGCCCAGACCGACGTTATCCGGTACATGCTTACCCGACCAATCGTAAAAGGCCGAATTGGGAAGTGGACAATGGCGTTGTCCGAATTTAGCTTACAATACGTGCCTCAGAAAGCCGTCAAGGGCCAGGCGATGGCCGACTTCCTTGCTCAACACCCTTCCCCTTACGGTTTTGGGGATGCCGATGTCGAAATCGGCATGGTCGCGACGCGCGACAATCATTGGACGATGTACTTTGACGGTTCCAGTACGTCATCCTCAGCGGGCGTAGGAATTGTCGTTCAATCCCCCAACCACGATCGTTGGTATTTTTCGCTTAAGTTGGATTTCGAATGCACCAACAATCAGGCCGAATATGAAGCCCTAATCATCGGCCTTGGGATCCTTCATGACCTGCGGGCGACCCGCGCCCTCGTCCTCGGCGACTCCGAACTTGTGATTAACCAACTTAATGGTTCTTTTCGTTGCATGAGTTGCACCCTGGCGCCTTACCACATGATCGCCAGCTATTTGGCCGAGTCCTTCGACGGTATTACATTTCAACATATTTCCCGGAGTCGTAATACCGACGCAGACGAGTTGGCTCAAATCGCCTCCGGCGCACAACTCTTGGGGGGCAAGCTAGGCCGAGAAATACCCGTGTTGCGACAGCTATACCCGGCCTTGGTTAACCAACAAGTCCTCCAGCGTGACAACGTGATACGTACACGAGTTATGTCCCTACCTTCGTTGCTAGATCGAGACGACCTCATAGACGTTTGCGCTGTCGAGGCAATACCGGATGATTGGAGGAGGCCGATTATGCAATATCTCGACAATCCCAATAATAAACACGATCGCAAGACAAGGGTTCACGCCACGAACTATGTCATGTATCAGCGTGAGTTATATCGAAAAGGCGAAGATGGTTTGTTATTACTGTGCCTCGGTCCCCAAGAAAGTGCTCAGGCGATTTCAGAAGTCCACGAAGGGATATGCGGAGCTCATCAATCCGGACGAAAAATGCGATGGCTACTTCGACGGCACGGTTATTTTTGGCCAAGGATACTAAAGGATTGTATTGAGTTCGCACGAGGTTGTGTACAATGCCAGATACATGGACCTATACAGAGGGTCCCGGCCGAATCATTGCATTCGGTCATAAAGCCATGGCCGTTTAGAGGATGGGCCATGGACGTGATCGGCAAAATCACGCCGTCTTCTGGAGCCGCTAAACATGCATGGATACTAGTCGCAACCGATTACTTCACCAAGTGGGTCGAAGCAAAGTCATATGTCGAACTAACATCTAAAGAGGTTTGCGACTTCGTGGAGGAACACATCGTGACCCGATTTGGCGTACCAGAAACGATCATAACTGACAATGGAACAATTTTTACAGCCGAAAGGTTTAAAGAGTATACAGCCAATTTGAAAATTCGGCTCGAACAGTCTACACCGTATTATCCGCAAGCGAATGGGCAGGCCGAGGCAAGTAATAAAGTGTTGATCGGCATCCTCGAAAAAATAATAAAAGAAAGGCCTGGCATGTGGCATTTGAAGGTGAACGAGGCGTTATGGGCATATCGAACATCGCCTCGATCAGCGACTGCGACAACCCCGTACGCATTAACTTACAGACATGATGCAATGTTACCAGTCGAGCTAAGCATAAATTCGTTGCGATTAATCGAGCAAAGTAGTTTGTTTAGTGCCGAATATAATCAGTCCATGAGACAGGAGTTAGAAGACTTGGAAGAAGCACGGCTTGACGCTTATAACTTACTAGTGGCACAAAAACGGATTGCCGAGCGAGCCTATAATCAAAATGTACGACAAAAAACATTCGGCGAAGGTGAGTTAGTGTGGCAAACGGTGTTGCCCGTTGGACTAAAGGATCCTAGGTTCGGCAAATGGTCGCCGAATTGGGAAGGACCGTTTGTCGTGCATAAAGTATATGGCAAGGGGGCGTATCATCTTAAAGACCGAACCGGTGTGGTCCATAGGTTACCAATCAACGGAAAATTTTTGAAGAAATACTATCCGGTCACATGGGAGATGCAAGAATAATAGAAGACCAATTCATTAAAGATTGATAAGTATTTACAAATAAGTAGGCCGACCGATTTACAGCCAGATACATTCAAGGTGAAGCAGGTAGAAGGGTGCCGAGTAAGGCCTTTAGCTCCAACCACCGCGCTTCTCCCATAATGACCTGGGCCTGCCGATTCTTCTTCTCCAGCTTCAATTGCTCAACCCGCCTCGCGTTCGCCGTGAACTCAGTTAAACAATCCTTGCCGCCCGACTCGAAGTCCTTGGCAAGATCAGAAGCAACGGCCGATCTCCTCTTCGACAACTCAGCCATTTGACGGTCGAGGTCGGCCAGGACATCCCCTTTAGCCTTCAGGGCGTCAACCTTCGGGCGAAGGTTTTCTTGTACGGCCATGGCAGCCTGTAGGTCTTGCTCGGCCCTTAAAGCACTCTCGGAAACAGTGAAAGTTTCTCGAACGCGCTCCAAGGCAGTTGAGGCCTGAACAATGGCCTCGCCGCTCAGTTGACCGTCGGCTCCGAGGTCATTCAGACTCTCACCCAGCCGATCAAGACCTTTGCTCTCAAGAACTTGCGAAGCCGAGAGCGACAGGATTTCTTGCAGCCGAGTCAAAGCAGTTGAATCGGCAGGTTCGGTCACGGCGGCAGAAGGGCCAGCCCCTCCAGTGGTACCGGACAGAAGAGCTTTGAATTCGACCTCCCATGATGCCTGCACGCACAAATCGGGTTAAGCTCACAGAAAATAAAAAAAAAAATGGTGTGAAGGTTTCGTCTCTTTTAACCTGCTGAGAGGAGACTTCGGCCATGTCCTCAGGATCGTTGCTTGAACCCAAAGAACTCAATGGCCGAGCCCAGTGTCTCAGATTGCTTCTCAGTTCTCGTGGCCGATGGAGGTTATCTACGTTTGATGGCCACTGAGGCGGCCACGAAATATAGATAACGCCCTTCGGCGCGTAGAACTTTTGATGAAAAGAATGTACAGGTACCTGACAGTTTTTTCGGGTTTAGAATTCTAAAGCAGTAAAGTAATCAAAGAAAGGTGGTAAAGGGTACTTACGAAGGCCGAAGTAGCTTCCTGCGAAGGAATGTGGAGGTTTTGATCCTGAGGATGCACGGGCGTCTCCGCCGTTGCCTCTGGCTCCCCGACCGGTCGTTTGCCGCGATCGGCTGTGGAAGGGCCGACTGGGACAGCAGCTTCGGGCGAGGGGGGGACGCCCTGGTCCTGGAGAGAAGCGGAAGGTTCGGCCACCACGACTGGTTCCTCGGCCGGACGTTTGCCACAGTCAGCCACGGAGGGGCTTGCTTGGGCAACCCTCTCGGATGTGGGAGGAGGTTGTCGACGCGTGCGAGGACGGGTTGCCAGCGGAGTCTCGTCGCTCCCTTCGCTCTCATCCAGAACGAAGACAGAGGGTTTTGGATTTCCAAGGGAAGTTCCCTCGGCCGCAGAAACCGTTTTTTCCAAAATCGGCGCAGCCTCGACAGAAGGAGGTACAACTGGTGTACCGGCCCCGGAAACAGGTCGCGTCTGAACTGTCTCTGCGGCCGGAACTGTTCGCTCCTCGGCCAAGCGGTGGCCGACGGCAGGTGGAGGGGAAACACTGGGGGTCGTTGTTCCAGTAGTATGACTGGAGATGACGTGGATCTCTCGTGCGCCTTTATTTGCCAGTTTCTTTACCCGCTTGGCAGGCGGTGGAGATTGGACAGCCGGCGCGGCCTCTTGGCGAGGCCGTTTGGTCAACCTGGCCCGGCCAGTAGTTTTATCTGTCTTCGCCACAACCGATTCTTTCCCGGCTGCGGCGACTGCCCCTACTTTTCTCAATGGCCGACTACCTGGGAAGATAAAAGCAAATTAGCACGGCAAATCGAAGAACTTAAAGGAAAAGTGAAAAAATGAACAGTTACCTTGAGTTTGGGGGGCAGAGGACTTCTTAGGCCGGTCGCCGAAGAGTTTGTCCAGCACGTCTTCGACCGGAGCACCAAAGAATTCCTGGATATAGGCCTCCCACCAATCTCCGAAGGTGTCAGTGCATAGGGTTTCTGGGGTGGTCGGTCGAAGGCGGAACTTTTGGCACTGCTCTTGAAACTCCCTCGCAGCAGTTTGGCATTCCTTCTCCGAAGAACGAGGCTCACGTCCGCGGCTTAGAACTGTCCGGGAGGAGAGAAGGGGGACCGGGCAACCCTGAAGATAACCGAGCTGTCGGGCAAGGAAGTTAGGATGGTACACTTCCCAACCCGCTCGTTTTCCATCGCAGCCAAGGGGAAGGTCGCGAGTAAGCACAAATGACCCCCAGGATTGGCGAAGGTCGGCGTCTTCCCCCGCGCCCCACATGGATGTAGGCAGTTTGATGGAGGAAGGGTAGTCCCGACGACGGCATATCAGGAACTCGTCGTTGGAGAGGTCATCAAGGGCGAAGAGGTACTTAAATACCTCTTCGGCGTGATGAGGAGGTGTCGGTAGGGAGGCCAACTGAAGACCAAGTGCCTCCGTTGGTGAGAAGTCGGCTATAGCTGGCCGAAGGGAGGCGAAATACACTTGTAACCAGAGCTGGAAGACCCAGAGGGGACCGTTCTGGTGTGGGTCGATCTTGTGCAGGGTCGCCTCGGCCAGGCAGCGGAAGAGGTGGGCGAGAATGTTGGAGCTCAGTGACAGGACATGGCCACTAGCCAGGGCCTCGGCCACCGGCATATTCTCGACCAAGCATTTGTTCGATTTGGTACAACAAATGTATTTGTTGTACCAGTAGAAGAGGAAGGCTTCATGTTCCCCTTCTCGCAGGTCCTCTTCTCCTCGGCCGGCGAAGTGGAGGTAGAGGGTGTTGTAATTGAAGAAGTTTTTGTGAAGCTTGTGAATGTCCTCTTTCGACGGGATTCGGCCTTCACGGTTTAACGTCTTGAAAGCCCGTCGATCAAAAAGCGTCTTCAGGTCGATGTTCGACGGGTACCCAGAGAGGGCCGCGTCGATAGAGAGCCCGGTCGTTGAAGTACCCAGGATGGCGGTGACATCCAGAGTGGTGGGGCCAATGGGACCAAGTGGAAGCACCATGGTGTTGGTGGCCGAGCACCAAAAGCACAAGGCGGCTTGGAGGAGCTCCTTGTCGGGAACGATTTCCATTGACGAGAGGAGGATGGCGTCGTGGATGCCAAGGACCTTCCATTGATCGCCGAAGAACTTTTCCATTCGGACAACCCAGGCTGCCCAGGTTGTGGTCGTCGAGGGCCAGGAGCTTTGGGGTTTCGCCGCGTCCCATCTCGACCATTCAAACCCTTGGAGTAAGGGTGTTAGGCAGTGCTCCTGGAGAAGGCCAGTAATGGCCGACGGAACGGCGGCCTTGAAAAGAGGACCCAGGATTTGGTGGGGAATGCTCATGTCACTCTCAAACCGTATGGTTTTGATCGAGCTTCGATCGAGTATTTTTTGATGTTGTTCGCACTCCCTGGAAAGCTTTGAGATGAAAGATGCCATTTTAGGAGATTCAAAGGGACGGTGTAAAAAAGAAGAGTTTTCTGGGTTGAGGGATTTAAGAACAAAGACTTGGCAGAAAGGAGCAGCAAGAAAATTCAGAAAGTTTTGAGAGCGTAAAAGTGCAAATGGAAAATTCCGGTATTTATAGAGATGGGAAAGGAAGTGCAATCGTTCGAAATTCAAAATAAAGGGTAAAATCGACTGAAGAAATCACTGATCATAATGAACATTCAGGGAATGCAATTGAGAAGACCGAGGGTCTCGGATTTTGGGGACGCACGATTGCGTGTGAAGGCAAGATTAATGGCGAAAGACGTTTCGGCGTCCGCACGCTGAAAAGTGGTTCGCGGATCGAGATAAGAGTGGCTAGGGTTAGCCATAAGGTCATGATGACCTGACGGTTCGAGTGACCGCACGCCTCAGACGTGTGCCGAGTCGCAGGCTGCCACGTGGAATGGAGGTTTGCAGGTTCAAGATCGTGCGATCGTGCTCAATAAATGCGCCTTGAAAATAGAGTACTTGGGTTCTGTGAATTAGATTCGCTTCTTCAAGGTCGAAATTCGGCCAAGGAGGTCAGGCCGAAAACCTCAGAAGCGAGGGGGCAATGTTTGGGCCCAAAATATAATTTGGGCCGAGGACAGAACCATTCTCGGCCCGGAAGGGCCTGGCAACAAGGGAGCCTTGGGCCGTTCGGTTCGTGGGCCTCTAAAACTAGGCCGGCTAGGTTGTGCTACATTTGCGAAGCCGAATCCTAATGCAACAAGGAGTCTCGGCAAGTCGGATAACCAGGAATGGTTTCAACTCAATAAGGGACTAGATTCACAATCCTAGTGAAGATAGGACTGGTCGAACTAGGGTTGATCCGGAGAGAAAATCCTAGTCCGTGTAGGGTTTTAAGCCGAATTCGAGGAAATCCAATGCTATAAATAGGGGTGATTGTGCAACGTTCGAAACCCCACAAAATCAATACAAAATTGCCCTGCGCAAATCCTCAACAACTTGAGAACCTTTTCTTTTTCTTTTTCGCTGACACATCTTCCGTTGGCATCAACAGCACTGTGAAAGCAACCGGTGATATCTTAAGTCGGCATAGATAGCTCTATCACCGTAGAATTGGCCGAACTCGCAGTACCTTCCGTTGGCATCAACAGCACTGCGGCGGGCACGGTCAGTTATCTATCCAAGTCTCGGTCGAGAAGGTTTCTAAATCCTTTTTTGGTCGAGGTCATCTCATTAGTCTTCTCGACGAAGTGAGGTGTTACAGTTATTACATTCGGCACATTGAAAGCCGAATTCGATTTGTGAGCTTCGTAATAATAGTAACCTTGTCTTCAGGTTTGAGAATCCAGGAGGCCGAGACGTGTTCCTTTCTCGGCCGCAATCGCAAGACGCAGAAGTCAGTAGCGCGACCCAACGCAACATCAACAAATTTACTCCTCGGCCGAGCTCGGCCGACGAGTTGGCACGCCCGCATTCACCGAAGGACGTAGTTAGCTTTTAAATTACTCGGCCTGCGCGCCACGTAGGCTTTGTAGTTTTTAGGGTCAACAGAGAGATATCAGGTTCAATTCTTAATATTATTGAATTTGAATCACATTATTACTAATTCATAGTAATTTTTATGGAAAAAAAAAACTTAAACGGTAAGTTAAGCGCACATGATTAGAGAGTTCATTCATGCAACTAAGGTTATATGTGCATAATTCACATTTAACTTTGTATTACACATGACACGTAAATTTGACTGCCTTTACGTTTATAATAATTTCAAGATTAGAATGTGTAAGTTGTAGGATTAGATAGTTGTATTTTGATCGTTATCAAGTTAGTATCATTTTTTGTAATTTTCTGTTATAGTTTTCATTCTGTGCTAAAAGTATATTTTATTAACAAAGATTCAATTATTTTAAAATTCAGTTATTATTTATTTCTTGAATTGTTCTCCCACATAAGCTTGATTGTAACTTGGTATATACCAAAAGAGTAGGTACAAATTCATCATTACTTGGGTGAAAACTTTGTATATAATCATGAAGATTATTAAGTTGCCAAATTACGATATCATAAAGTCGACCACCACTGAAACCTAGGCAGGTTGCATGGAATCATTCACGCAAGACCAATTTCTATATGAGTATGTTAGCAAGATCAAATTCTTAAGTCAAATTTTGACAAACAAATGATATGATTATCAATGGGCGGTAATTGTCCTGTCCCAACTGCAATACCACAACTTACAAATGGAATTGGATCCCATTTATATCTAGTTTGTGGGATCCTAGGGATCTTCACATCTTAATCATTCATCGTGTATCGTGCAGATATAAATCATTTGATTTTTTTTATAGGAACTTAACGAAAAACTCACGGTATTGTTCATTTTAACGAAAAACCACATTTTTACACTAAAAAGTCAATCATGATATTATTCATTTTACCCTTTATTTTGTCTTTATCGTTAAAACTCAAAGTTTTCAAATCTTTTTCATTAGTTTTTTTTATTTAAAATTAAACATAAATAATATCTAAATAAAACTGACCGTACGATATACGATGAACAGCTAAAATGTGAAAATCCTTAGAATCCACACAAAGTGGATCCGAAGAGGATCCTCTTCCCTTGCAAATTCACAAAACGATGTTTGATCTTTGTCAACTGTCAAATTAAATAAAAGGAAAACCACAAACTTTTGTTTCACATGTTTATATATTTCATGGTGATGGTGGTGGCGCACTATCGCGCGTGCTCTTTTATTTGCGTTTTTTGTGTTGGAAATAATCAAGTAATAAAGCAATTGTTTTCGTATTTTTGTGTACAAAATAAGGATATATAGTTCAACTAGAGATTCTCAACGGCTTTTGAAAGTTTTACGAGAGAGAAAAAAGAAGAGGATATCAGTTTTGGTCTTAAGCAAATTAGAGTTAGAGCATGTGTAGTTTGATTGCATTTAGACGTGCAACATCGTAATAATATTAATCGAATATTTGTTATTATTTACACGAATTCAGTGCAGATACATACTTGACAATTTAAACTGATTGATCTCTAAGTACTAAAAAAACATTGAATATTGATGTCATGTCACACCCCATAATGCATTGGGTAGGCCGTATGACATTAATACCACTAGGGCAAATATGCCTTCTAAATTTATTCATAAAAACAAATAAGAAAGATTCGTACAGATAAAACGAAGACAAAATCTGCATATATAAATGTACATACAGCGATATGTAATATTCATGCCCAGCAAAGCGTAAAGAACAATAGGTGGCCAAGCCAACAACGACCCATGAGAGACAATAGTCGCCCAGGTAGAACATCCATTCAATGTTTCTTGACCTATTTGTATCTTGGGTTAAGATTTGGTGGATACATGCATGCATGTAGGAACTCATTGGCATTGCACTTGAGCGCAGTGGCTATATATGTTGGTATGATTTTATACCACCCAATTTCAACCACATGTTATTTGTGATTCATATTGAAAAGTGTTATGATTTGGTTTGAATCAATGTCCCAACAGAACCGAAAGTGATATATGCAATGTCAAGTTGGAAAATAGCTAGGATTCTTTGCTTTGATAATCTAATTGAGTACTTTTTCTTTTGTTTTTTAACGAGTGTCGTCTATAAGATTTGGACTAGAAACGGATCCAATTACAGATATTAGAACCGTCGTCTGAGTCTTTTAGGTCATAAGATTACTGATGAGATTAAACTATGGGTTAGGTTGATTATTAGAGATGTTTTCTAATATGGGGTCAGTTGGAGCATAACCTAGTCCTGGTTGTCGGGTCTGATTTGAACTCGATCCTCTCTCAACAAAACAGAAATTAAAAGTCATTAGACCAATCCTGATGCTTAAATACAAAAACTAAACCAAATCTGAGGTGAAATCATGAAATTCATTTTAGAATGATAAATCAATCTATAATAGTTTATTTTTTATATCATCCATCTAATCATATTAGTCTCACTTAATGTGTCAAATCTGTTAATTCTCTATGTTTAAAAAAGGATGAGGATGAGTGTTATGCATTCTATATACAGTCTTACTCCGAATGTTTATCAAACAAAAACCGCTTAACATTGTAAACAAATAAAAAAAATTGAATAGAAGATCAATTATTCTCTTTATTATCAAGTAGGACAGGTCAAGCCACTTAGTACTACGGTCTAATAGTATTCCTCTTCACTGGTAAGTAAGAGGTCTTAGGTTCGATTCTCACTATAGGCGAATTTGAACCACATTATTGCTAGCCTATTGTAAGGTTAAGCCCGCCCCCTCCCTTTAGTGTAGATAATAACGTTTGTTAAAAAAATAAAAAAAACTAGGATAGGTCAAGGAGGAGTGAGGATCCCGGAGATCCTCCTCAAGAGGATTCTGGAGAACCTCAAATCACATCCGTTCATCGTGTTAGGCCATCTCCAACCGAAGGCTGGCCAGAGGGCTTGTTTTAGCTCTCTGGCCCTCCAAGAAATTAATATTTTAATGAACAGTACAGTGCCATATTTCTTACCATCTCCAACTGAGGGCTAAAATATCCCAAAAAAAAAGACATCTCCAACCGAGGGTCAAACATAATTTATTATTTAAAAACTACAGCTTAAATTCAAATCCAACGGCTAAGTGACGTAAGCATGACGTCAGCTAGCCTTTGGATTTGAATTTTTTTGGGCTATAAACATGGTGGATATTGGGCTATAATTCACACACCTTTGAATTCAATCTATTTCAATTCAAGTTTGCAATGAATTCCAACTTTGGATCTTCTTCGGATTCCAACTGGGGGTCCTCATCCAATTCCAAATTAGAAGAAAAATGGGCGCAGATGAGACGAGAAGATGAGGAGTCTGATGAAGAAGATGAAGCATGGCGCAACACACAATATGTGGCAGCCATAGTTGCGGCCATGGTGTGTCAGCCAACTGAGGAATAACCTCAATGGGGTGGCTCTGTTGCTGGTTGCTTTTACAAACCACGAAACATAGCGATGACACATGCCAATCTGATGAACTACTTCAACCCCAACTCGATGTACACAGAAGAGGATTTCAGACGTCACTTCAGGATGAGACGTGATGTCTTCGAGCGTTTACTCCGTGATGTCCAGCATGTTAATCCATACTTTTGATAGAAGAAGGACAAAGCAGGCCGCCCTGGTTTCTCACTTCATCAGAAGGCTACTATTGCACTCCAAATGATGGCTTATGGCTCCCTACCTGATTCGATGGATGAAACTCATGGTTTGTCTGAGTCTACATGCCTTGATACTTTTGCTGAATTCTGTGACACAATTGTTCAGCTTTACAAAGACGAGCACTTCCGCGAGCCAAATCAAGAAAATCTGGATCAGCTCATTCGCAAAGCTGAGGACTGTGGGTTTTTGGGCATGATAGGGTCATTAGACTGTATGCATTGGGATTGGAAGAATTGTCCGACCGAATGGCAAAGAGGCTTCAGCGGAAGGTTGAGAAAGCCAGTTGTTGTGTTAGAGACAATTGCCTCGTATGACACATGGATCTAGCATGCTTTCTTTGAAGCCCTTGGATGCCAAAATGACATTACAGTTCTTGGGTGTTCACCCCTCTTCAATAGCCTAACGGAAGGTAAAGCACCTCAACTTGACTACTACATCAACGACCGACAGTACAATATGGGGTATTACTTGGCAAATGGCATCTACCCAAAGTGGGCGACACTTGTCCAAGCAATTCCAAACTTTGTGAATGAAGCCGAAAAGTTGTTTACCTTACACCAAGAGGCATACTGGAAAGATGTTGAGAGAGCTTTCGGTATTCTACAAGCACTGTGGAAGGTCATTAGCGAACCGACAAGAGGGTGGAGTCGAGAAAATTTGGACTCCATCATGATGTCTTGCATCATATTACACAACATGATTGTGGAGGATGAGTGAGATGGGTATATTGATGGAGAGTCCGATGACGACCAAGACGATCCAAATAGGTCAAGAAGGGCTCGTGCAAAAATATATGATAGACCTAATTTGCCTTTCTATCCAAGAACTGGTAGTATCTCTTTAAATGAGTACATGAGGCGCTATAAAATGATACGTTCCCGTGCCACAAACAAGTACCTACAACAGGATCTTGTTGCACATCTTTGGGCCAAAAGAAGCATGGGGTAAGTGTTTAAGTTTTATGTTGTTAAATGTTTTTAAAAATGTTGTTTAAGTTTCATGTTGTTAAATGTTTTATGTTGTTTAATGTTATATAATGTTGTTTAATATTGTTTAATGTTGTTTCATGTTACTTAATGTTATGTAATGTTTAATGGTTTAGGAAGTTATAGGGAAAAAACAAAAGAATTTTTACAATTTTTAAAACAAATTTTGTAAAAAAAAATTCAAAAATAAGCCCACGAGCCCTTTGGCTTGGCCCTCGGTTGGAGACGGTTTTCGGACTATTTTCAGCACTCTGGCCCTCTAGACCCTTCGGTTGGAGATGGCCTTAGAAATCATTGTAAAATTTTTAATTTAAAATTGAATATAAACAGTACCAGATGAAAACTGACCGCACGATGTACGATAAATGGATGTGATTGGAGGATCTCCAAATTTTTACAAAGAGGATCCGGTAAGGATCCTCTCTTGTCAAGGAGACCCAAAAAGAATGGAACTCCATAGGATAGGTCCATCCAGAAGGTAGGTACCCTTATTCTCCCGTACCGAACTCATTCGTCATGGATATGGAGATAAGGTCCAATTAACACAAGTTGTGAGGAAAACGGCTAAACAAATTTCAATCGTATTCATAATGAATTCAAGAAAATGCTGGAGAATCTTTTAGTTTCTTCTCGACATACGTCTGCAGTGTTTCCATTTGAAATCACATTTTATTTTCGTTTTGCATTTTCAGTGCCATGGTCGTAATTGGACTACTAGATTGAATACTACTTTAACAAAAGTTAATACGACCAATGAGCTCAACCACTGTATACTTACGACTATGATGGCATCTGAAGTCACCCAGATGCTTAAATAATCTGTTAGAGATTATATATGTTTTGTTAAAACTATATATGTAGTTTTCTAACGATAGAGAGCTTTAATAACACAAATCAAATTTATTAGAGGTGTCAAATGGGTGCATATTCTTTGGTGACCAATTTCTTGATATGGAGAGAAATTCCACAATCAACAAATGAGATAAAACCTCTACATGGGTACGTACCACACAAAAGAACTAAAAGCAAACGGCATAATCGATCACTCAAGACGATAGACGCGATAAATCAGGCACCGAATGCAGACATAAACCACTGCTAAAGCATCAAGGCCACACTGCACCACCTATGTAATAGCAAGGCCACAACACTCATTGAAGCGACACAACACAAAACATTAAACAAAGTTAACTACTCCGAGAAGGAAACCACTAATCAACTGGACTCCGTGGTGCCGACTACACCGCTTTTAGAGATATCCATAGCATCCACCGGAGGAGACGTCACAGATCTGGCTAGGCAAAGCAGCTCAGCCACAAGTCAATTAATAAGTGATTCACTCGATCAACCGCCATTAACTCTATATATTTAGTTCATAGCGGAGTATGGTTCATATTTCAAAGTGGATACTCGATCAACTGCGATTCACTCTTAACTTCTTTGAGCAAGAAATATAGTAAAGATTTTTTGTGTTCTCTTTTTATCTATTTGCATTTGTTCATTTGTTTCATGTTTTGAGACTTTTTTGTTTACTTAATTACTAAACCGCAAGAGAACTGTTATTAGCACTTCAAAAACTTCATTCTACGTACTTCTCACTAAGTATTCTTCTTTCTAATTATATAAAATTTGTAGTGTAAAATGAGATTTAAGGATTGCCAATAACAATTACAAATGAATAAAATCTAAACTACATATTAATGAAACCTTATTTATCAACCAAAAGAAGGTGAAAAAACATTTTTGTCAACAAAAAAGTTAAAGACAGGAATGTAATTTCATAAAACTAAATTTTGCTGTTTTTTGTTTAAGCCCCACTTACAAATAACTGTATCATGTCTAATTTAAAAAAAAAAAAAATAAATAAATAAAAAAACTCTCTCTCTTTCTCCCACTCCCACGTTCTCTCCCCTTCAAATTTTAAAAATAAAAGTAAAATATTTCAAACACACTTGTATGTGCGCATGTACTAATTAGAATGAAAATTGCCACCTTAAGAACAACTTTAATTAGAACACGCATATGAGTCTAACAAAACTGCTGGGACAACTTCTCATGCAGTTTTCCAAAATATGATTTAATTAGATTGTGATTTTCATACTTTTATTTTTTTTTCCTTCATTTTGCATCATTCTCTTGTTTTTGCTCTTTAACTTTTCTTTAAAAAATACTCTATCAATAATAAGGTTAAATGAAATATAAAAAAAGTGTGTGAGTAAAATGAGAGTGCAAAATTCATTTTTCCTTGGTTACCTAAGTCAACAACTGCTCGTAACTGCGGGTTGTTCTCTTGCGATATTATTTATTATTATATGGTTTTGTTTGACAAAAGACACGCAGTTGCCCGCTCATGACTTGTTTCTCAATATATATAATATCCATTTGATTTGAGAGCCAAGTAGAAGCATAACTAATTTGATCATGATGTGCGCGTTTCAGATGTATTTAAAATTGTAGTGTTAAATTAATTAACATACCACGTGAAACACAAAGTTAATTAAAATACACAGAACACGTCTCAATAAAGAAAGTTTGCCTTGAAAGACAAATTTTCAAATGCATCTTTTATTGCCAAGACAATATATAATGGGTTACTTCATCGGCCTTAAACCATAACATGACATGTACCTAAGGCCCAAAATGTGAGCTCCTACCTCCTCGACTTTTTACATATAAGTTGGAGATTTCAAACTCTTCAGTATATTCTACTTTAAATTACTTTCAAAAAAATCTTAAACTTGGAAGTTTTAACATTCTCTAACAAATTTCAGAATTTTTTGAATCGTAATAGATGAGAAATTTTTTATTGTGATGGGAATACAAATAGTACATCACGTATTTTAATAGAAGTGGTGGGGAAATTTATTTTTTAAGTTATTAACTTTTTAGCCCACATATTCCACCATTTGTATAGTGACACGTGGTGTACCATCCCGTGTACCGGTCACACTGAAAAATCTCTCGTAATAGATGTTAAAATTTTAAAGGGAAATTTTATTTGAACTCATTGAATCTCTTTCTACACCCAGCTTACTCTTTACACCCATATTGTTTTTAATTAAACTTTTGATATATCTTTAGACCCAAATTTATTGCATGAATTGTCCTCACAAACCCAATTCAAAGATATAAATTTATCTTTACACCCATTAAAAAAATAAAAAACCAAAATAAAATGAAAAGAGCTGGAAAACATGCGAAAACAATGTTGCAAAGAATTATGTAACATCTCATATCAACCAACGGAGATGGGGTGATGTGTCTTATATGTTCATGCCCACCTCCTATAACACGAGGCCTTTTGGGAACTCACTGGCTTCGGGTTCCATCAGAACTCTAAAGTTAAGCGAGTTCGGGCGAGAGCATTCCTAGGATGGGTGACCCACTGGAAAGTTCTCGTGTGAGTTCCCAGAAACAAAACCGTGAGGGCGTGACCAGGGCCCAAAGCAGACAATATCGTGCTACGGCGGAGTCGAGACTGGGATGTGACAATTTGGTATCAGAGCCACTCTGCCTTGTGGTGCGAGTGTGCTGACAAGGACATTGGACCCCTAAGGGGGGTGAATTATAACATCCCCAACATAGATGGAGTGATGTGCCTTATATGTACATGCCCACCTCCTATAGCACGAGGTCTTTTGGGAACTCACTAGCTTCGGGTTCCATCCGAACTCTGAAGTTAAGCAAGTTCGGGTGAGAGCATTCCCAGGATGGGTGACACACTGGAAAGTTCTCGTGTGAGTTCCAAGAAACAAAACCATGAGGGTGTGGCCGGGGCCCAAAGCGAACAATATCGTGATACTGCGGAGCCGGGACTGGGATGTGACAATTTGGTATCAAAGCCATTCTGCCGTGTGGTGTGAGTTTGCCGACAAGGATGTCGGGCCCCTAAGGGGGGTGGATTGTAACATCCCACATCGACAAACGGAAATAGGATGATGTGCTTTATATGTACATGCCCACCTTCTATAGCATGAGGTCTTTTGGGAACTCATTGGCTTCAGGTTCCATTGGAACTCTGAAGTTAATCGAGTTCGGGCGAAAGCATTCCCAAGATGGGTGACCCACTGGAAAGTTCCCGTGTTAGTTCCAAAAAACAAAATCGTGAGGGCGTGGCCGGGGCCCAAAGCAGACGATATCGTGTTACGGCAAAGCCGGAACTGGGAGGTGACAATGTAGCTATTGTTGGTTTGGCTAATTAGAATTTAGATTGCAAAGACTAATATTATCAGTAAGATATTATATAAACTCAAGCATGAGGAACTTAACTAATCAATGCTGTCTAGTATCTAACCGTGACTCTCGAATTAAGTAGTAGCAATTTGATATGTAAACCAATAACAAAAGCAGAATGTTATGGTTGTATGTAAATTAAGAAGTAGAAGACTTGGTAAATGGTGTCCACAAAGAACAACAAATACTTGGTAAACTTATACAACTAATAGTCAGAATGTTAGTATATGGCATATAAATCAAAATCAATAATTCAACTCTCGCATAAATAAATTCATATTTTAGTTGGAGGATTAAAAATTTCAAAATCACTCTCCATCTGTCAAAAAGAGCTTATTTTTTTCTTTATGAAAGCATCTTAGGATTTTTACCAGAACAAAACGCACGTTAAAAGTTACATAATGGTTAGAGTTTAGTTATTGTTTGTGAGTTTATTAATAAATCTTATTTTTTTTGTTAATTTTATTTTGTACTTGATGATAATTATGCAATAGGGTAATAAAGATATTTCACATTTAAAGTTTAAGTTGTGTGTAAAAATAGGTTAAATGAGTTCAAATAAAATTTCTCATTTTTAAATTGAGAGAAAATTTCTTTGCGATAGTTTGGACTGGAATTAGATTTCCCTTTTAATAAAAAAAGGAAATATAATTCCCCAATTTCGATCTTTCCGAAAATTAAACCTTGCTTGTATCAATCATAGGTCTTACATGCTAAGTTTTTAAATCTAGATATACGATGGTGTGAAATAGTTAAATTTATATTTTCGCATTTGGGTTCGCATTAACCAAAAGAAGAGACTTCCATGGGAGAAACGACGGAGATAAACTCAGATAAGCAGCACAACATGACTAACTGAACTAACTAAAACAACTGACGGGAAGAAAGAAGAAGAGCACCTACTGAGATTGCATAGTGTACATTACAATACAAGATTACATGACACCAATCCGACATAGGAAGACAACATTTTTTTTTTTTTTTTACCCTTAACATCCTTACAAAGTGCTTCTCTCCTTCCTCCCTCCCCTCAATTATAACCTAAAAGAAAATGACTTAAAATGTGTAAAAGCAACTTCCATCATCACTTCTAGCCGTTGGATCAAAGTTTTCTCAGTTGGATCAGTGCAACCTTCAGGAACTGGAACATTCACTTGCTGCGCTGCTTGGCCTACACAAAGACAATTACAAAACCGTTAATACATATATTTTTTCGTGAGCCCTAATACATTTTGTAAATTTACCAAATCAAGCTAATGGATCCAAACCTCCCACAGGAGCTCTCTAAATATCAAGGATCTAACCATAGAAAGTTCCTGTATTCATAGCATCTGAGTTAGCATCACCAAGAGCAGCCTCGCTCAAGTACTTATCAGCCAATTGAACTCTCTTCACATTCTCTTGCTCTTGGACAAGCATGTTTCCGTACTCGAGGAGCTTTTCGATAGTCATCTTCGGCTGCTCGAAAGTTGGGGGTCCTTCCTTTGAGTTCACAAGCTTCTTCCCTATGCTATCCACGCCAACACCCGTAATCCACTTCCTCACTTCATCGTCGTAAACCCTAGCCCTCAAGGCACCAAAGAAATCTGCAAAATTATGACATCGTGTCAGAATGACTATCTGATTACATAACATGTCAGGATGTCAGACTATTTAATTAAGGGAGTAGGATTCTCGCCTCTCTTTTTTTCTCTTCCCTTCTCTCTCCTCCTATTTGAAGGTCACGGTTAAACCACATCAACATCTTATATTAATTTTTTATAGAAAGAGAAAGACAAAATATAGAATGCGAGAGAAGGGATCAAAGGGGATGGAAAGAGGAGGGAAGAGAATTCTAGTCCTTAATTAAGGTACACGAAAACATTTAGCATACCAATAGATTGGCCTGGGAAGGTGTCAACAAGCTTGACAATGTCTTCCTTAGCAACATTGTCACTCCTGAAGATCCCAATGCAGACTCCAATACGATCTTCGCGGGTGGGAGCCCAGTAGAACTTCTCCATACGACCGTCACGGATGAGAGGAGCGTACAATGTTGAGAAATCGTTACCGGTGACAATGATTGGGACACGGGGGTTCTCCTCCTTGTTGTACATACCTGGAAGCTGGACGTTTGTCGGGTTATCAGCAATGTTCATGAGGGTGGCATTCACCATTTGGTTGTTGACAGTGTATTGGGTGGTTCCACCAAGCCGACCAGCTCCTGCATCAAGATCGTTGATGAAGAGTGCACACATTTTACCCTTCCTGATAATGTCGGCTGCTTCACGGTACCTTTGCCTGATCAGCTTCGCGGGTTCTCCTGCGTTTCCACTTTCCAATTCTCCGGCACTCATCATGATAGGGCTGAAAAAATATCATCAAAAAGCTAGGTTGAGCAAGAAGCGCACTTATTATCTGACCAAGTGACCATAAACTGGTAACTATTTTTCAGTTTTAAGTTTTCAAAGAAATTATATTTGAAAACCAAAAACTGACCAAGTGACCATAAACTGCCAAACTGGTAACTATTTTTCAGTTCTAAGTTTTCAAAGAAATTATATTTGAAAACCAAAATCAAACTAAAAAACCATAAAAAACATTTCAGTTCTAAAAAAGTTACTAAAGAAAATAAAGGAGTTTTCTGTTCAAATAAAAATAAAAGTTGAAACACGCAAAATCTGAAAACTGAAAAAAGAAATAGCTACCAAACGACTTTTAATTAGTTACTTAGCTTTTCAATGTGTGACATTCAAGTCTTAACACATGAACAATTTAAACTGAGTGACATAAAGCACGTGTGACAAATGAACTGACCTGATTCCCATCTTGGCAAAGACAAGCTCGCACTGGAAAGACTTGCCCTGACCTTTGCCTCCCCAAATACCCAAGATGAGAGGAACCTGCAAACAAAGTTAAGTGATGATTTAAGTTAAATTCCTGCAA
Source organism: Malus fusca (assembly GCA_035220775.1). Taxonomy (NCBI): domain Eukaryota; kingdom Viridiplantae; phylum Streptophyta; class Magnoliopsida; order Rosales; family Rosaceae; genus Malus; species Malus fusca. Next base: position 25,564,671 of record CM069059.1, read on the forward strand.
TTAATATAATTATGGAAGAAACTCATAGTTAAATCTTTGATAGTGATATCTACCTTGATGTTAGGAAGGGTCATGAAGTTCTTGGTGATGTGAACAACAAGCTTGTCCATAAAAGCGGGAGCAATATAATAACCGTCCATGTTATTGTCAAAGTTGTACCTATTCAAGAACCATCTCGTTACCATCTTGTTAATGTTGGATTTATCCAATATAAATCAACCTTTAAGTGGTCTACTACATGTAATAGGAATGTAATATTGGAGAATAATGTTAATTGTGATTTAATCTCTTAAAGATATTAATTCTATATAAGGTGTCTTATATTGGAAATAGGATTGATGGAATCCTTAATAATATATGATTATGATATTTTACTTGAGAGCCAAGAAATGAGAGTTTTAGTTTTCCCTTATGGACGGAATCTAAGACTTTTTGGCTAGTATATAAACACCGGTCCCTGCTAACCCTAGACAAGACAACTAAGGCTTCCCATAGAGCATTTGTCATAAAGCTAGGAGTTTACAGAAGAGTTGGTGTTTTCTGTTTATCACGGCAAACATAAAGATTGGAGTTTTATCGATCACGTCTTGCTTGCATGGTTGCTGCATCTTCGGTAACTACCATTGAAATCAGGTCAGTCGCTCATTCGTTTGTGTTTTAATTGTATAACCTTATAAGGCTAACAATTGGTATCAGAGCCGCAGGTTATATGATTAAAACCTATTAAGAAAAGTTTATTTTAGAGACTAAAAGCAAACAGCTTAATCAGTAATTGATATTTGGATAAATGTTGAAAGTCTACCAATCACACGTGCCGCTGATGTTGTTTTTTAATTTTTGTGAGCATGTTATGTTTGTTCTGACCTTACATTGGAAAACTGAAGAAGGTCCCCTCCACTTAGCGAGCACAACAGAGTCATCTACCAAAGTAAAATGGTTTGTCTCATTGAATTCGATATTCTTCATGATGGCCTATGATATTGTACTTTGGTTGGTGTTTATATTTAATTGGATCCTTGAAAGCTTAAATTGGTTATAAGATTAATATATATTTGCATAAGTGATGTGCTGATTATTGTCGAGCATGTAGGTACATTAAATACCATGTTTTAGTTAAGCATGTCACGAATATGGATCCAATTCTTATAAATTTTGGCAGCATGTATATCCGGATGGGCAATTGGTGTATTTGAATAAGAACTAATTTTATCAATTTTATGACGTATATGTTTATTAGAACTAATTCGGTCAAACCCTAAATATAATGAGCAATTATAAATTTAGGGTATTGCGATTTCTCTGAATTGTTGGCTAAAACGAAGGTATCATGTTTGCCATGAATTATACTCTACAATTGATATGCTAATATGACATGAAACAATTGCATAAGTGGCAGCAATTGTTTGATCAAGCAAGTACATGTAAGTTTAAAAACCAATTGATTAGTCAAATTTTATTGCCACCAACAGTTCTGATAAAGGACGATAAAGAAAATTTGATTACTCAGTTAATTAAATTAACTAAGACTGAAGACCATGGCATATTTCAAAATTTCTACTTCTATTTTCATGCTAATATTTTGGCTGGAATGTTTTACTATGTACGGTCGATGTATTCTCAAGTTGTGTAAGAATATGTACATATTTACATTTGTTCTAACCTTGCATTGGAGAATTTCTTAAGATCCCTCAGTCGAACAAGCTCAATGAAGAGGTTCGTATACATCGGTATATGAAATTCTGGTATGATATTTCCTTTTGGTCTTCATGATAAATTATATAAGGAATGGTTATGTTGGATTCATGAAGTGTTATATTGTTCCCGCAAAATTCAACCATGTCGTGACGTCTTTCTAATTGTAGGAGATGAAATTAGTCATATCCTATAATTTATCAATACTATTGGGATATGTTATGCCTATGATTGTAATAACATATATTACAGTTGTGTTGCAAGGAAGCATATGCTAAGTTTTATACATGTCAACTATATACATGTCTGTTAATGAATTTGATAAAATTCCTATACATGAAAGTAAGTCATACAGATTTTGGCAACATTTGTTAAGCAAATGACATGTATAGTGTTGCTTGTATGGATAATTTGGTTCAAGCATGAGATAACATATTTTTAATATTGCCATGGGTTTTGGACTATAGTGAATTGTAGTGTTGTTTTCACTAATTTTCACGAGATGTGAATGAACTTTTATGTCATTAATAGCACAAGAAATATGCATGACTAATCAATCAAGTTTGTCTTCAATTTGCTTTCTTATCTCAAAAGTCATTTAAATTATACATGACTAGTTACTTGTGAAAATTTGATGTATAATTTGTGAATTGACTGAGAATGACAGAAAGTATCCAGTGACAAGAACAAGGGTATTATACAAATGAATAAGGTTTGTAGTAATTATGTGACAATTCTCATTTGTATTTTTATCTATTCTTATATGAGAATTTTGGGTGGTCATGTGATTATATATATGTTTACAAAGAAGTGGTGAACATATGAAGGCATGAGGTATGTAATCCATTCAAAGTATGTGGCTTAATTGATAAGCATGAATTTTCAAACATGTATTATTGTTTGTGGTTTTTCCTATGCCTAAAGAATTTAAACAGTGCTTTGATTAGTAAATTTTATGTGTCATAAGGGGAGAAGAAAAACAAGTTTTCAAGGCTAATGTAGGGCACATATTGGAGATGTTTTCTATGGAAGAAAATAATTTTGGTTGTTCCTTTTATTTAATTTGGTATTTACAAAGCTAATGCATGATTTTAATGCTATGTTTAGTAGTTTTGTACTACGGAAAGAAATATATAAAAGGAAAGGAACCCGTTTGATATATATTTGAGCGATTTAGCTTTTAAATTAAAGGGATGTATTGTTTACATAAAGTATTTCTAATTGACTCCGTAATGATAAGTATTGACATTCTTATGGTGAAAACTTGTTCTATATGTGATTAATCTCCTTCAAGTATGTTGTCAGGTTTTTGAGATTAATTTAATGTCAAAGGGAGTCATGAAGGAATTAGTGCCATTTGTTGGCAAGACTCGAAGCTCGAATCTGGTTATCATAATTTTGTCACTTACAATTAATTAATCCATGTGACTTTTTGTATTGTTTCAAGGCGGAGTTGACCAATGCCTTTTCAACTAAGCAAGACGCAACAGCTTAGTTAACGATGAGACTGTGTTTTTGAGTTACTTCGGTCAACTTTGCATCTTAATTAGAATAAAAGGGATAATCTTCTTGCCTACAGGTGTGGATTACTTTCTTTTAGTTTAATTAAGATGGCATAGTATGAGTTTTATTTCACAGAAGTTGTGAAAACCTTCATCTTGCCTACAGGTGTTGAAGTTTTTCATGAAGGAACTTATGTGACATAAAATCTAGTACTAGAAACTAGTTAATTTTCTTGCCTACAGGTGTAAATTAATTTAGTTTCATGAAGTTTATTGGGATAAAGTTCCATGCCATTAGTGACAAATATTTCCACAATGAGCCCCATAAAAGGTTGTGGTTTGAAGGCATGGAAATCAGTTGCATCATGACATATTTTGTGTCTCTTCATGAGACTTGTTGATGCAAAGTATTGGACCCATGAAGGTTAATCGAGGATTGCTAAGGTACGCATTGTTTAAGTCTTATGCTTGAATTTTTTTTCAATTTGAGCTATGATGTCGGTTTAGAGGATGAAATTTGACTACTAAAGTTTCCTTTGGACATCGAAATTGAAATGATATGAAATTGAATTTGTTATGGATGCATAAATTCATGATAGAAGCACATAATTGTTTCTGGCAGATTACGTGTCTTGATTTAAATCGGGTGAATGACATGTCTAATGGTCACCAAATGACCTGAATTTTGGATATGTTTAACATATATATGTCTAATATGTGTCTGCAAATTTTCGTAATTTTCTGCCATGTATGTTAATTATGGTGAATTTACTAGTAACCCATGCTCGTATAGACAGTTTTTACTGGCAGATTGTGATGTTTTTTGAGACGTGACTTTAGACTACTATTTTGACCCAAAATGGCTCTGTATTTCTATTTTATGAAGATTAGTATGTCTATTTTGATCAGTATAAATTTGGTAGCAATCAAGCTTGTAAATTAATTATGAAAAATTCTAAAGTAAGTGTAACTCATTGCTGAAATTCTGTTTGACAACTTTATGTTGGTTGTGATGTTTATTTTATTATGTCTAATATATAAAGACATTTTCTTTAGGTACATCTTTGAAAGAATATATTAACGAGTGTTTGCCCAAGTGGGAGAATTAGTGAACGAAAATTGGGCTTCACACTCATTAACTTATTTGCAAGTATAAACTCTGATAACTTAGTGGGAGTTGTTCTAAAATTTTGAGCACTAAGTGGACTTGCATGAATCTATTAAAGCATTATTCTATCTTCCATGAATTTGTGTTACTTGAATGTCTATAATATGTTTAAGTTGCACAAATGGATACTTGGTATATGCGTACATTTTCTATTACTTGCAATCATTTAGATTTCTCGATTGATCATATTGTTTTGGGGCTCATAAGGACTTAGCATAAATGTGGACTTATTAATACATATAAGATGGTTGTTGGATGCACGTTTTTTGTGTAAACAGCAATGAATGCTTTCATGCTTAGTTGTACCTTTCATTGAGGTAATATGCATTCATTGACTAAGTAAGGCTATTCCCAAAGGCAGTATGATTTAAGTATTGATTTGCAAATTAAGTAACGATGTTGCAGATCAGTGGGAGTTTGAGTTTCGTGTTAGTAATGCCTTACATTTGCAGATGACCTATAAAGTATGTATAGAATCCATGTATTCATATTAATCTCCAGTTGGATTCATTAAGTCACATTTTTCGTGTGCTAGTCAATTATTTGATGAAATATATATCAGATATCAAGTTGTTATGAAATTGCATATTAAATGGCATGACATGGTTTGTGCACTACCTCAGTTATGAGGATTTCCATCTTGCCCACAGGTGTTGGAAATCACTATGAAAGTAACTGGTATGGTGCATAGATCAGTGTCAAAAACATATTAATTCATCTTGCTCACAAGTGTTGAATTAATTTGTTTTATGAAGTTTTTGGGATATTTTACTTGGACATGTACCTATTTGGTATTTTCAGTTGTGTCCATTGGCTACAAACATCGTTTGTATTATTATTGATCTAATGAAAGTGATGCATGATTGTTTTAGAGATGTATTCACACCTGCAGGTTATGATGGTTTCATTAGATGAAGGATATCTGCATTGGCAGATTTAAGGCTTTGAAAAAGCATAAAGTGTAACTTGTGAGTTACAATAAGGTGGACCTGAGATGATATAAAGTAAGACATTTTAGTTAATTTAAAGTTTATTTAAAGTTTCATCTCTTAATCATAATTTGTGTTTCATGTGAATGAGGATCTTAGCATGTGTGATTATGAAGGTTCTGGGTTGTGTCAACCCTACAACCTTGTTAGTTCCATGTTAAGAAATGCATTTGACAGAAGCTGCATTAAGGATGAGATGTAATCACTGTTACATGGCCACTAAAGAGACATTAGTCTCCAATCTCAAGTATAAACATGAATATTACATTTTGTAGACCAAGTGGGAGAATGTTGGATTTATCCAATATAAATCAACATTTAAGTGGTCTACTACATGTAATAGGAATGTAATATTGGAGAATAATGTTAATTGTGATTTAATCTCTTAAAGATATTAATTCTATATAAGGTGTCTTATATTGGAAATAGGATTGATGGAATCCTTAATAATATATGATTATGATATTTTACTTGAGAGCCAAGAAATGAGAGTTTTAGTTTTCCCTTATGGACGGAATCTAAGACTTTTTGGCTAGTATATAAACACCGGTCCCTGCTAACCCTAGACAAGACAACTAAGGCTTCCCATAGAGCATTTGTCATAAAGCTAGGAGTTTACAGAAGAGTTGGTGTTTTCTGTTTATCACGGCAAACATAAAGATTGGAGTTTTATCGATCACGTCTTGCTTGCATGGCTGCTGCATCTTCGGTAACTACCATTGAAATCAGGTCAGTCGCTCATTCGTTTGTGTTTTAATTGTATAACCTTATAAGGCTAACAGTTAACTGTAATAATCCGAAACTTGGAAACAATTATATTGGTCGTGGATTTGGAACCGTGAAATATTCATAAGAATATATATGATCTCTGAACTTACTGGCGAAGCCCCGTGCTGATGTATTCATAAGAGCTCATGATGGCAAAGTGAGTTCCTGATCCTTGAGGTGCCTGGAAGAGGGAGTCCACCTTACCCTTTCCTCTTGTGATGTCTTGTTGGTCGTCGGAGGTGTCGAAGGCAAGGCCTTTCCATCTGTCCTTGTCGGTCTGCTTATCTTCGTCCACACTCGCGACAATCCTGAGACTCCCGGAGGAAACCTTGGAGTTCGTGAACCTTGAGTTCACTCTCTTCAAGCTGCTTCCCAAAAAGGTTGAGCTTGGAACTGAAGCACTGCTGCTAGAGCCATTCAGGTTCAGCTTCATTAAAAGTGCAACGATTAGTTTTATCGTGATTACCTTCCAAACAAATTGTTTCCCAAACTCACATAGGTATTATAACTTCTGTTTCCCAAAACTATGAATATGAACTATTTATTAGGTTGATTCTTGGTTGTATATGTAGTCTGGATAAATAATTTAAGTATTTATCTAGAAGACTTGAAAACATAAGTGTGACAAAACATTACCCTAAGTAGGTAACTAATACATAATTAATGACAACTAACTACTGTTTAGCTTCTAAGCACCTGGTGATTGTGCATACTACACACACAAAAAAGTAAAGGCATAAAAAAGGTGGGAAAGGCGTAACACCGGTGCTCTGTTGACAGATCCAATGGTAGAGACAGCAGTGGCCATGATCTCTCGCGGATCGGACGGTTGTGTTCTAGTGTGAGTAACAGAGGGGGGCACTCCTGGTTGCCTGCAAGCACAGTATGCTATTGTGTTTTGAGCGGAAAAGAAATGAGAGCTGGTTTGCCTTTATAGTGTTAGTGTACAGAATTTGATATCGTTTGGATTTGCTTGTTGAATGGTTTGAGACCATAGAATGAAGATTGCATTGATGCCACGTGTCAAACAAAGAGTGCTTGGAAACTCAGTCATTTGACTCGTTTCTTGGTGCTTGAGGACCTGAGGTTAGTGTTTAAGCTCTCTTCTTCTCCACCAAAAATTAGTCAATTTTTTTGTGACAAAAAATAAAATTCAGACAATTTATTGGCCACAGAATTGAGAATGGAAGAAACTGGAAAAACCCATGTCTATTATTGTGGGGTTTTATTTTGTTGTTTTCTTGAATGAAGATGCATGAAGAGATAAGGTGAACCATGAATAAAATGTTTGTGACTAGCAGCAATTTTCATTTCCTTAAAAATAAATTGGATTTGCGGAAGAATTTTAAAAAAAATGTATATATTATGCTAGGGAACAAAGTTCAGTCAATCAAAATGTTTAGAGCAAGGGCAAGACAAGATTACATTGGGCTGGTTATTTTGTTCCTTTGAGCCACAGTCTTCGCCTCAGAAATATACACTGATTGTAACCTCTTAGAGTCCTGACCTGGCCCATATCTCAAGCCTATCAACAATTTCACTTGTTAACACGACATAACACAATTTGACTGTGAAAGTAAAACTTATCAAACTAGTACAAGTAATGGATTGTGCCAAAATAGAGTTAATTCCTTGATATATTAGATGATTATTTCTCATTACAAGATGAACATATATATAGGGAAAGAAAGAAGACATAAGACCTAACTTTGCCTAACTTGTCTAACTTGCCTAACTTACCTAACTTGCCTAATTTACATAAAGAAAGTTGACTAGCCTAACTTCACTAGCCATCCAATACTCATGGCTGCTTTTAGTTGACACTCCCCCTCAAGTTGGTGCGTAAATATCTCGAATGCCCAACTTGCTGAGTGAAAGATGGAAAATCCTACTTGACACTGCCTTTGTTAAAATATCTGCTAGCTGGTGATCACTCTTCACATGAGGCAAGTTAATGGTACCATCAACCAACCTTTCCTTAATAAAGTGCCTATCCACTTCAACATGTTTAGTACGATCATGTTGAACTGGATTATGAGCAATGCTAATGGCAGTTTTGTTATCACAATAAAGTTTTGATGGCTTTGTAGAATTAAAACCTAATTCTCTCAACAAAGTCCTGAGCCATAACAATTCTTGCACACCATGTGCCATACCTCTAAATTCAGCTTCGGCACTGGATCTAGCCACTACATGTTGCTTCTTACTGCGCCAAGTAACTAGATTTCCTCCAACAAATGTAAGGTATCCAGAAGTCGATATGCGATCAGTTACTGACCCAGCCCAATCTGCATCAGTGTACCCTTCAACTTCTTGATGTCCATGATTGGAAAACATCAAGCCTTTTCCAGGGGCAGACTTCAAATACCTGAGAATGCGTTGTACAGCATCCATGTGGGCTTCACTTGGCCTATGCATAAATTGACTCACTACACTTACAGCATAGGCTATGTCAGGTCGTGTATGAGACAAATAAATCAACCTCCCAACTAATCTTTGGTACCTTTCCTTGTTAGCCGGAACTTGATCATAATGGTCTCCCAATCTATGGTTTTGCTCAATTGGTGTGTCTGCAGGTTTACAAGCTAACATCCCAGTCTCAGTTAATAAGTCTATAACATATTTCTTTTGAGAAAGAAAAATGTCATGCTTTGATCTTGCAACTTCAATACCCAAGAAATATTTCAGAGTACCCAAGTCCTTCATTTCAAATTCCTTGGCTAGATACTTTTGAAGTTTTTGAATTTCCTCAACATCATTACCTGTAACCACCATATCATCCACATAAACAATTAAGGCTGTAAGTTTACCTCTATCATGCTTAAGAAATAAGGTATGGTCAGCTTGAGTTTGCTTGAACCCATAACTTCTCATTCATTGAGCGAACCTGCCAAACCATGCCCTTGGTGATTGTTTCAATCCATACAAGGACTTTCTCAACCTGCATACTTTGCCAATATCGCAAGTGGTAGTGAATCCTGGAGGAAGATCCATGTATACCTCTTCATCCAAGTCTCCATGTAAAAATGCATTTTTTACATCAAACTGTCGTAAAGGCCACCCTAGATTTGCTGCCAATGACATAAGAACCCTGATAGTGTTGATCTTCGCTACCGGAGCAAATGTCTCCTGATAATCAATGCCATAGGTTTGAGTATAACCTTTGGCTACCAGTCTAGCCTTGTACCTTTCCACTGAACCATCAACTTTATGCTTTACTGTGAACACCCATCTACACCCAACAGGTTTCTTGCCTTCAGGAAGTTTAACCAGTTCCCAAGTGGAGTTTTTTCGAAGCGCTTCCATCTCTTCAATCATAGCCTTTTTCCATTTTGGATCTTTAAGAGCATCCTGTAACTTATTAGGAATTGAGACTGATGACAATTGGTTTGCAAAAGATATATAAGAGTCTGACAAGCGATGAGATGAAACAAAATTAGATATAGGATATTGAATACCCTTTGTAGAAGAATGACCATAACGAACAGGGGGTATCCCTCGATTTTCTCGAATAGGATAACGAGAACCCTGAGACTCACGATGTGGTTCATTTGAATCATTTGGATCATCACTTAATGAAATCTCATGATTGGACTCATCAAATATAGTAGGCTGAAGAGAGGGAGAATGAGTGTTTACCTCAGGATAATTCGTACGAGTAGCAGCTGATTGGTCAGAGAGTTGGTCAATGTGGGGATCTGTCTGTGGGTGGTCTATCTCATCATCCCTTTTTTCTTTATCTCCCCTTTTTCTTGTCCTCTCATACACCTTCAATATTTTTTCACCTTGTGCCTCATCATTAGGCAAATTTGCACCATCACCGACATCAGACAAGTGTTCATCTGAAAAATGCATACCACCAATGTCAAGCGGCAACTTCTCTTCCTCCTTACTCCACATCTCCCCCTGAAGAGAAGTGGCCAAATCTTCTTTTGGAAAAAATGCCTCGTGTTCCCGAAAGGTAACATCCATAGAGACAAAAAATTTCCTAGTTGGAGGATAGTAACATCGATACCCTTTCTGAGTAGCAGAATAGCCAATAAACACACATTTGATGGCTCTAGGATCCATCTTATCACGATTTTGCATGGGGACGTGAACGTAGCAGACACAACCAAACACTTTTGGAGGAATATGAAAGAGTGAAGGAAGAGAATGATATTGGGAAAGGGTCTGGATAGGTGTTTGAAATTGGAGAACACGTGATGGCATGCGATTGATAAGAAAAACAGCTGTGTGAATGGCATCACCCCAAAAACGTTTAGGAACGTGCATAGCAGAACATAAAGAGCGAGCCACATCCAAGAGATGACGATTTTTACGTTCTGCTATACCGTTCTGTTGAGGAGTATGTGGACAAGATGTTTGATGAATGATACCGTGTTGTTGAAAAAATGTTCCAAGTCCATAATTCAAATATTCTTTCCCATTGTCAGATCGAACAACTTGAATTTTAGCATGAAATTGGGTTTGAATCATTTGATGAAAGATTGGAAAAATAGACATAACCTCACTCTTATTTTTGAGTAAGTATACCCAAGAAACTCGAGTGCAGTCATCAATGAAAGAGACAAAGTATTTAGCACCAGTATAAGTAGGAATATGAAATGGTCCCCAAACATCAGAATGAATAAGAGAGAAAGGAACATTACTTTTATGGGAACTTAAAGGAAATGAGACACGATGATTTTTAGAAACAATGCAAGTTTCACAATGGAAATCAGAAACCTTGACTTTAGAAAATAAAGAAGGGAATAGATATTGCAGGTACTGAAAGGAAGGGTGTCCCAATCTTTTGTGCCATAACCAAATTTTTCAGAAGCTTCAAATTGTTTAGCCTCCACTTGACAACTGTAACTTGTCTTCTCACAATCTGGTGGTAAGTCCAAGTAGTATAGACCTCCCCTCTCTCTACCATGACCAATCAATGCTTTCGTTCGAATATCCTGAAACCAACAATGGGTAGGAGAAAAGATGGCAAGACAGTTTAGTTGATTTGTAAGTTTACCAATGGAAAGCAAATTGTGAGAAAGATTAGGAACATGTAAAACAGATGAGAGAGATAAGCCTGGTGTTAATGAGATGGAGCATGCTCCAAGCACTGGAGTGGAAATACCATTAGCAACTTTAACGGTATTTAAAGGTGGAGTAGTGTGAGAAACAAACCATGTAGAGTTATTTGTCATGTGGTCAGAAGCCCCTGAATCAATGATCCAAGGTTTATTGGGAGGAACAATTGTAGTGTTCAAGGCAAAACCAAAGTTACCTGCATCGACTAAGGAAGTAGAAGCAGTAGTAGGAGAAACTAAGTGAGCAGATTGATCCACCCGAGGTATGGAAGGCGTTGATGTCAGGTGTGCTTGTGATCCACCAATGCCTTTCTTTTGATTTTCCTTCTTTTGAACCCACCAATCAGGATATCCATGCAGCTTGAAGCAAGTGTCTCTAGTATGCTTATCCTTGTCACAATAAGTACACTTCCTTGTATCAGTAGTTTTGGATCCACCTAATCGAGAATTGGAGACTCCACGGGGAAATCGAGACGGAGCAGCTACCATGGCGGATCCTTCCACTTGTGGGCCAACCAACATAATGGTTTGCCTACTTGCTTCAGCATTCACAAGAGCATAAGCAGCACGAACAGAAGGCAGAGTTGTTTGAGTCAAAACTTGACTGCGAACATGATCTAAATGAGGATCAAGACCAGCCAGAAAATCATACAATCTTTCTTCCGAAATTTCTGTCTCTCGGGTAGCAATATCATCAGCGCACTTCAATTTTCCAGGACGCAAGAAATCAATTTCTTGCCATGTTTGCTGAAGTTTACCATAATATGCAGATAAAGGTTATCCATTCTGGCGAGTCGCCAGTGCTTGACGGCGAAGTTCGTATAACTTTGATGCATCATTTTCAATTGAGTAAGTTTGGGTAACAGCATCCCAAACATCTTTTGCAGTAGAGAGTCGGAGAAAAATGGCCCATACATCTCTGGTCATGGAGTTGAGTAACCAAGATTGAACCATGGCATTTTCTTCCTCCCATATAGCATACAATGCATCAGCTTCTGCTGGTGCCATTTTTGTTCCACTGACATAAGACCATTTACCTCTGCCAGTGATGTAGATGCGGACACTTTGGGACCATGAGGAATAGTTGGACCCATCCAACTTGTATGGGGTGATATGTAGAGACATATCACTTTGAGTAACAGTAGCTGAAACAGTGGTCTTGGAGTCACCCATTATTACTGCCTCAGAGGTTATGGGTAAATTTGTTGGGTGATTCCAACAGGTATGGCTTATGGGGTATTGGGTAGTATATTTTTTTTGTGTGGAAAGATTTCTGGGTTTTGCAGAGATACTGCAAATGGGAAGAATATGGGAAAAGATGCAGCGGAATATGTATGGTTAACAATCTGGATATGGGTAATAATGTTGGCAGATATGGCCAAATGAAAAAGAGTAAGATTGGATTGGTATGAAAGTAGAAGACCTGCAGAATAGCAGGTCTTATTGGGTAGATGGCAGTAGTGCCAATAAGTGAATCAGAATAGAAACTCTTTTTGGATCAGAATTGCTCTGATACCATGCCAAAATAGAGTTAATTCCTTGATATATTAGATGATTATTTCTCATTACAAGATGAACATATATATAGGGAAAGAAAGAAGACATAAGACCTAACTTTGCCTAACTTGTCTAACTTGCCTAACTTACCTAACTTGCCTAATTTACATAAAGAAAGTTGACTAGCCTAACTTCAGTAGCCATCCAATACTCATGGCTGCTTTTAGTTGACAGATTGCTCTAGTACTGGAAGTTAGAGAAGCTTCCTCTTTATTCATTACTTCTTCGGTTCAAAGCTTCTCCTCTTCTTAATGTATATTAGTGTAGAATAGCATTTGTAACAAAACAAAATTACAGAGTACTCTTCAAACCAGTTAGTAACTTAATATGGTGCTAAACACTCGTTTAAACTCATTTCACAATATTTTTTACAATTTGAACTAACAAGTTTTAGGTTATCAATGAAAGATCATCTTGCAAAATTTCATTAAAATTGAAGATGAGTTATTTAACTGGACTTGATAAATAAATAAACAATACAATTTACAATGATAATTAATAACTAGGTCCCCTTTCTATCTTCCAAACCCCATCTCTCTCTTAGACAAACACATCTGTTTGATATCTGAATTTGCATTTGTTTCCATAAAAGACAATAATAATTAAAAGATTAAATGATTTCCAATTTCAGTAAGAATAATATGAAAGAGCACTAAAAAATGAACGGATCGTAAGTTCAATTTGTAGGGGAGACCTAATCGAACAGTTAGCACCGTATTAAGTTGTTAATTAGTTAACGCTTAAGCATGCTTTTATATGCAACCTTTAACTCTTTATAACACGACACACCACTAAAATTCACAAGTAAAACTCTTCAATCATATGAAGACATATATAGACTATTTCACCCATAAACACAACATGAGAAACCCTATGTTCCATTCTAATCATGTAAATTAATTGGGAATATAAAAGAGACAACCTTTGTTTGTCAGTCATAATAATACTAAGACTTTTTAGCCAAAGTGGTCTACGAGATTCGCATAACTCCTCACTTTGGTCCCTGAGATTTCAAATCAATAGAAATGGTCCCTGAGATTGTCCACCATCCATCATTTTGGTCATTCCGTTAAAAACTCTGTCAAGTGTCCCGTAGCTCTTGGCCGGAAGTTTGGGCAATTTTCAAAGCTTTGTAACTCAATCGTTTCTTAATCAAATTCGACCCATAATATATCAAAATAAAGATATGAAAGTTTAGAACAAGATTATACATATTTGGAAGCCCAATGGTTGCCGGAGATGGTCTGAAAATAGCCTCAAAGTTGACTGGTCTGAGGGAAAACTGGAAAACCTATCGAAAACTGGGTAAACTTTAAACATTCATAACTTCTTCAATATTCAACAAAATTAAGTGATTCAAAAACGAAAATCATACTTCTGGACTAGACGAAAAGAATGGTACTTTTTTCAGTGGCTAACTCGCCGTGGTTTGGCCGGAAAACGGCTCGAAAGTGGCTGTCTTGGTCTCAAGTTAGCCAGTTTCGAGCCCTTTTTCGGCCAAACCACTGCGATTTAGCCATAAAAAAAGGTACCATTCTCTTTGTCTCATTGATAAGTATGATTTTCATTTTTGAATCACTTGATTTCGTTGAGTATTGAAGAAGTTATGAACGTTTAAAGTTTACCCAGTTTCCGGCGAATTTTCCAGTTTTCCCTCTGGCCAGTCAACTTTGAGTCTATTTTCCGGCTATCTCCGGCAACCATTGGGCTTCCAAATAGGTATAATCTTATTCTACACTTTCCTATCTTCATTTTGATATATTATGGGTCGAATTTGGTTAAGAAACGATTGAGTTACGAAGCTTTGAAATTGTCCAAACTTCCGGCCAAGAGCTCCGGGACACTTAACGGAGTTTTTAACGGAATGACCAAAATGTTGGATGGTCGACAATCTCAGGGACCACTTTGATTGATTTGAAATGTTAGGGACCAAAGTGATGAGTTATGCAAATCTCATGGACCATTTTGGCTATTTAGCCTAAAGAGAATAAATGATTCAAATTATGTTGTTCGTACGATAACGATATATTAATAGAGGTGGAGGAACAAATAAGTTCTTTGACAACACAAGCATTATTCAATTAAAAAACCACGGACTCTTCCAAATAAAAGATCATTAACTATTAAATGGGCAAACCCTATCCTCCCATAGAAAAAGAATAAACAAACAATAACCTAAAGTGATGTCTCTTCTCCTTCAAATTTACTTTCCCAAAAAGGAGTGTTTCTTTGTTAACCCAAAGAATTTTGTTTTATTGTGATGAGATGGTACTAATGGGGACTAAAAAAGGAACTATCATAAATTAAAGCATCTTCTAACTTTTATATTAGATGCAATTCTCAACACGTTTAAGAGGTGGGCAAGTACTACTGAATAATGAATTGCTTTGATACATAGGGTGAGTTGTGTTTCATGTTTAAGTACTCTCATTTTTATAGTTTAGATGAATTTAATATAAATTGTAAATTATTATATTATTTGTAAAAATAAAAATAAAATTAGTACTTGTTCGATCCCACATCGTCTAGGGGAGTAGATCCTCTATGCCTTATATGTACATGCTCACCTCCATATAGCACCAAGCTTTTTGGGAGCTCACTAGCTTCGGTTTCATCGGAACTCCGAAGTTAAGCGAGTTCGGACAAGAGCATTCCTAGGATGGGTGACCCACTGGGAAGTTCTCATCTGAGTTTCTAGAAACAAAATCGTGAAGGCGTGGTCGAGGCCCAAAGTGGACAATATCATGCTACGGCAGAGTCAAGCCCGGGTTGGGATGTGATAGTACTCTAAAATATTATTGTGCACTCCTCACATAGTATAGTTTCTTTTTGGGGTTAATCTCAGTTTATTACCTTAAAGTTTCTTGGTTTTCAACATTTGATACATTAAGTTTTTTTCATCCTACAGTGGTACCTAAAGTCATAATTTTGGGACAATTTCATACTCTGTTAAGGTTGCTGTTAAGTTAGCCGTTAACTTATGATGTAGCGCCCACGTGGACAATGATTAGACGCCACGTGTCAATATGGGTCCACGTGGATATTAAAAAAAATTAAAATTAAAATATTAATTTTTTTGTTCATTCCCATCCCTCTTCGACTACACTCTCCTCCATTCCCGACCCACCTCACTTCTCCAACCCCTTTCTCCTAAACCATAGTGGCGCCAATACCATTTTCCCAACCGTAACTATGGTCACCGCCGCACCGCCACCTACCCCAGCCCCAGATTCCTTCAACGACGTACCTCGGGGCTCGACCCCAATATGCTACATGACTTAATGAAGAAATGAAGGGACAAAAGTTTGATTTATAGATCTACTAAGAACCATGAATTTTTCTATCTAAATCAGAACGAAGAAGGTACACCAGATCCATACAAATTCGCCAAGAAAATCCACCCTACGTATATTTATATGACAAAAACTTCAAATTTATTATACCATCTTCGCCTTGTGCGCGATCTAATTACGATGTGGGGGAGGTAGATAGGTTCAACCGCGAGCAGCAATGACGGCTGGGGATGTGCTGACAACGACATGGGGTGCGACACCGTTGAGGAAGGAAAGGAAGCTAATGGAGGCGGAAGGCTCTTGCTCGTCGAGGAAGAGGTCCTTATGAACCTTAAAGGCGCCTTGCACAAAGACAACTACGCCACCGACGGCAAGAGCGGAGATGAGGACGGATCTGGCATATGTGAGGAAGATGATGAAAACTGAGAGGCGATGAGGCCCCATAAGGTTTGGGTTTCGAAGAATGTGTGGCTGAAGATGACGAAGGGCTGATCAGAGATGCGGCGGCAGCAGTGGTTACCGTGGTGTAGGAGGAAAGGGCAAGGTTTTACATAGAGGACATGTTCGTGAGGGGGGGGCTATAGGAGGAAGGGGTTGGGGAAGTGAGGGAGAGGTGGGTTGGGTACGGAAGAGAGTGGAGTCGAAGAGAAAGGGAAGAGAAAAAATTTTGATTTTGATTTTTTGAATTTTTGAAGTTTTAAATTTTTTAAATATCCACATGGATCCATATTGACACATGGCGTTCAGTTATTGTCCACATGAGCACCACGTCACAAGTTAACAGCTAATTTAACAGCAACCTTAACGGAGGTATGAAGTTGTCGCAAAATTATGACTTCAGGTACCACTCTGAGATGAAAAAAACTTTGTTGATGCACAAAACCGGAGGTCTTGGAACAACGTAAATTCGACCGTGAATCTGCAAGTAATGTAAATAACACAAGATCTATCATGGTTCACCCCAAGGTTTGGGTTACGTCCACACTGAATATGTATTTATCTGAGGGAGAGAGGGCTCTGAGAGTGAGAGCTTTGAGAGGGGGTGAGAGGGCTTAGGAATTGGCCTCCCCTAATTGTGAGGGTGATGGGTCCTTTTATAGAATAAGGACTCATCACTTATTACATATTTGCCCCTTCCTTTATCGCATAATTACATTTAAGTCTCTCGAGTATTTGTACGAGATCTAAATACGAGGCCCTAAATATGGTATAAACAGTAGTCTCCTAAGTCTTCAGTCAAGAGAGTCTTTTGGCTGGAGACTTGAAGTTCAGTCCATGTGTGGGCCGAAGTAACTAGATGTTGTCTTGAATTGATGTTCAATATGAGGCGGTGCTCAATCTGAAATGATGCTCAACTAGAAGTAGCACATGCTGTGAGGCTGCTTGGCTCGTGGCTTATGTTGCCTTGGTTGGCTCGGCTTGTGGTGTTGAAGGTGAGGGAGTCCATTTTATAGAATAAGGGCTCGCTCCTCAATACATGAATGATGGGCTAGAGTTGATGCTCTCTAATGATGGTGAGGGAGTCCCTTTTATAAAATAAGGGATCGTTTCTCAATACATAAGTGATGGGTGCTCTCTAATGAAAGTGAGGGAGTCCCTTTTATAAAATAAGGGATCGCTCCTCAATACATGAATAATGGGTTAAGTCCCCCAAGTATTTTTCATGAGGCCCAGTTGAGGCCCAATATGTGGTACATAATGTAGTCCCCCAAGTCTTCGGTCAATAGAGTCTGTTGGTTGGAGACTTCAAATTGAATCCATATATGGGCCGAAGTGGTGGTTGTTCGGATGCGGTATTTGTATACCTTGCACTGAAGCTTTGTAGGTGAAGCTTTGCAAGTGAAGCTTTGAGGCTAGAGCTCTGTAAATGACGCTTTTGAAGCTAATTGACATGAGTGATGCTCATGAATGTTTATGTTGATTGACATAAGTGATGCTCATGAGTGATGCTCATGAATGTTGACATGAATGATGGTCAAGAATGTTTATGTATGATTGTCATGAGTGATGCTCATGAATGTTTATGTATGAATGACATGAGTAATGCTCATGTATAATTTGGAGTACTAGGCGTACTTTTGATCACCTGGTTGGTGACATGAATGGGAGTACAGGTTGTACATTTCATCACCTGGTTGGTGGCATGAATGGCTAATTGCCAAATTAGAGTACGGGTTGTACATCTCATCACCTGGTTGGTGGCATGAATGGCTAGTTGCCAAATGATATTAGAGTACGGGTTGTACATTTCATCACCTGGTTGGTGGTAATAGCGGCGGGTTGCCGAATAATTTTGGAGTACTGGACGTACTTTTGGTCACCTAGTTGGTGCTATTTTGGGCTTATGGGTCTTCGCTCTCCACAACATGTCAGCCCATTTATTTTGGGCTTTGCCTTTTTTTTTTTTTTTTAACCCTCTGATGGGGTTTTTACAGATATTTCCGAAAGATAAAATAAATTACATCATTCAGAAATAACAAAAGTAAATCACATCATTCTGGTGGGGTGTTTATTCCTCCCTTTTGCTTTCTCTTTTCTTTTCTCCTTTTGTTTTTTTTTGCTTTTGTTTCACCGCACCTTTCTTTTGCTTTTGTCGTTCCCTTTTCCACCGCACCTCTCTCATTCAGTCTCTTTTTCTTTGCCACCTACAAACATCTTCACTTGCACAGATTTGCTTTTGCCTTTTTCTCTGTTCACTGCGCCTCTTACTTGCTGCAGCTCACTTGATTGGTGCAGTGTAGTGGTGCACTGACAACTGCCCCTTTGATCTGTTCCGTGGCTTTTTCAGAAGAGCATTTTTATGATGAAAGTTTCATTGTTGGTGGCATCTTCTGGCTGCTTTTCATTTTTTGAATACTGAGGACTTCTTAAAGCGTTGAGACAGAGCCTGAGAGTGCGATGTTCCATTAGGGCCCCATAGCTGCTGTTATGTGAACCACCATGATTAGGTACCTTGCTGCTTGTGCTGCCATTGATTCTTCTTTCTGATCACCTGAAGAAACCTCTTTGTTCTCGCAAATCAACGCACCCATGAGATGAACGTCGACCAGCTCTTCAGATGGGCAGTTTCCCTGTCTTTTCCCCATGGGAATTCCTTATTGCGGATGTGCAAGTATGGGTAAGTGGGAGGCGCATCGTGGTGAGGATGCGGCTTTGACAGGTTAACAAAAGCTAAAATAGTGCAGGAAGTGATGCCCAGGTAAGTTATCTTCTCCCACTTGGCCGTCTCACGAGCATCGTCGTGTCCAGCAGAGGAGGAGAATGAGCGCCTTGGAGGAGCAGCGGATCCAAAGCCGCCACGCAAGGCGGTTTGAAACCCAGCAGATCGGAACATTGCCATCGCCATGAGCAAGACTGGTAAGCACTGGCGGTAACTCCCACAGATTTGGGCCTCGCTCATTCTTCATTGCAAGGATCATTGAACTTGATTCGAACCGGGGAAAGCTCGTCGGACTCCGAACCGGTCCCAAGCCTCCCAAACATGCCTCTTTCCCACGAATACACCAACCCTCAGTTTCAATCTGAGTGTAAATACAAGGAGAGGTGTAGGCCTCCGGGTCTCTGGACACAGCGTGCAGCGATATAGACAAGAAGTCCACAGCATAACCCTTCTCCCTATCAACGTCACTCAACCAAACCACTTGCTTGGTGAAGATGTAGAGGGTGCCAGAGGACTCAGGGGGTCGATGGGTCGGGTTCCGGTTTGTGGGGGTGAGGAGGAGGACAAGATAGTGTGGATCTCGGGGGGAATGAACTTGTCCCAAACAGCGTCGAATTCGGCGGCCGACCTGAAACTCCTCGAAACTGACGACATCGTGCCCGCATCCCGAGGCGTGGTCAGCGAGACAACGGTGGTTGTGCATCCCTCCGGCAAGGCCTGCAGATCCAGGGGGTCGCCCCCGCCGCCATTGACATCATCTGTTTTCTCCTGGTTTCCGCCACCGCCTAAGAAGAACTTGAACATTTTTGCGATTTAAATGGGTCCCTCGAAACACGTTGTGATTTGCTTTCGTCGGCGGTGCGGTATCTGATGACATCATTTTGTGTTTCAGAGAAATGTTTGATTAGTTTGTGGGAGTGGGTTGTGTTGTTTTCTGGGGTGGTGGTTTTGCAGATTCATGGCGGAGGTAAGAAATTGAGAGAGAACCAACATAACTTTTCGTGTCAATTCCCACAGACGGCGCCAAATGTTGATGCACAAAACCGAAGGTCTTGGAACAATGTAAATCCGACCATGAATCTGCAAGTAATGTAAATAACACAATATCTATCGTGGTTCACCCCAAGGTTTGGGCTACGTCCACACTGAATATGTATTTATCTGAGGGAGAGAGGCCTTTAAGAGTGAGAGCTTTGAGAGGGGGTGAGAGGGCTTAGGAATTGGCCTCCCCTAATTGTGAGGGTGAAGGGTCCTTTTATAGAATAAGGACTCCTCACTTATTACATATTTTCCCCTTCCTTTATCGCATAATTACATTTAAGTCCCTCGAGTATTTGTACGAGATCTAAATACGAGGCCCTAAATATGGTATAAACAAACTTGATATATCAAATGTTGAAAATCAAGAATCTTTAGGGTAGTAAGCTGAGACTAACCCTTCTTTTTAAATATAAAAAATTTGGAATGCACATGAAAATTTTGGAGTGCCAATACAATTTAAAAAAAAGTATGGGATAAAAATTATCAGTAATTCTCTTGCAAAAGTGCTTAGGATTTCCTTACGATTTTTGTCTAAATTTTATATCTATTTGCTTTATTCAGACAATAACGCTTTTGCTAGAAATGAAAAACAATAAAAATTCAAGAGCTTTCTGCATATTCACTTGCAGCAGCTGCGTCTTCCAGAAGCACTAATTAGTACTTCCTCAAAAACCTCAGAACATCTAATTTCATAAAGCACTTTTATCTATTTTAGTCAAACACTATAAAAAGTGCTTTATTTAGTTAGTTGAAATCACTTTCAACACTCCCATAAGACATAAGGAGTTTAAATATTGTCAAACACAGCCTTAATCATACTCACTCTCAACTGATCACTACAAGAGTCTGGCGTAGATATTATAAAATATAATGAAGGTTTCATGTTGAATATGATATTGGAAAAGATAAAAATAGGGTTAGATACCATAAAGAGCAGGATGCTTCACCGATACAATTAATAGAAGGATAATTTTACATATGCGCACTACGAAAATTTAACAACTATGACTTAAAACCTGAATAGATTAACAAAAACCAAGGGAGAAGAACCAAACTGGTAGAAAATTTGTCTTTTTCTAGATGTGAATTGTAGTGTGAAACCGAGGATTTATCCCCTTGCCTCTATCTCACACTCACGTGATTGTGAGAGATAGAGACAAAGGGATAAATTTCGGGTTACACCCCAAGTTTTTCTCCTTGTTGACTTATGCTAATATTGGACTGGCTCCTGCAATTTTTTGAAAGCTAATTAGTATAAATCCCATGTAGCAGTCTCATTTGGCCATGGATTGTTTCCCAAGTTGTCTTGCTCCATACCTTCAAGAAATCTTTTTAAAGGATCTGGTGTAGAGTGATCTCCAAATAAGTTCACTTCTTCCCATTCCTGTAAAGGTGGCATCTCTATATCCATCTCACCGTTAAACCCTTGGTTGGCAGCTGCACTTCCTATGTGTGGAAATATTGGTGATTCTGGTAATTGATTCTGGATATGTTGTGTGTCAACAGCATCATGTTGTGAAAATACTTGCAACTGGTCAACGAATGTGTTGCTATTACTTGGATGACAAGTTGCAAAATCAACCATTTGGCTCCCAAGAGTTTCGATCTCCTCTTGTAAGTACACGACCTGCGAGGAAAGACTGATGAGTAAATGGCCTACACAAAATTATGTATTGACATGTGTAAGTGAGAAGTTTGGAGTAGCTTAGCAGCATGGAAACCTGTTGTTGGAGTGCATAGATTTGCGAGACACATCCATACACAGGATCACGCATTCGAGCTAGCGCTTCATACGACATGGTGATGGCAGCATCACTTCGATTTTGCACCGGTAAGTGTAGTAGCAGCTTGGACACATTGCTTGCACCAAACACTTTGTGTACTGCTGCAAAGTGGTCTGCAGCTTGGTCGTAGCAGAAGTAAGGAGCGAAAATGCATTCGCTTGTGCATTTTCGCCGTAGGAATTTGCATGCTCCACATGAAGAGCCTAATCCTGCCATAGTCCTAAGCTTTTAGTACTAAACCTGTGACAAGGGTTTCTTCAGGTGGTACCAGAAATTGACTGGTGCATATCCAAAGTTTAGATTTAGTCTTTATAGCCATCACTCGAAAGGGTTTGAAGTATTCTTTTTGTACAGAGGACATCCTCATTTTAGTGAAAGCTATTGTTCTTTTGGGTCTCCTTTATGGGGTACATCATCAATCTCAAATAGGGTAAGCATTCCCTGATTAATTAATGCCTCTAAGTTATTAAGGGTCCTTATTCTTAATTAAATAATCTTTAAGAATGAGTCCAATATTTGATGGAAGACCTAATCATTATCATCATAAGTTGGGCTCAAAAAATGAGAGTGCATAGCTCTAATTAGTACATTATTCTTGAATATCTAGTAGAGACAAGTACAATAGCCATACATTTATTTCTCATATATGGAAAGTATATCTTGCGCAAAATAAACTTATGGGTTCTATAG
This sequence comes from Malus fusca, assembly GCA_035220775.1. Lineage (NCBI taxonomy): Eukaryota > Viridiplantae > Streptophyta > Magnoliopsida > Rosales > Rosaceae > Malus > Malus fusca. Next base: position 25,587,384 of record CM069059.1, read on the forward strand.
ATGTACCTTAATCAATCTTGTTTATGTAGCAATCGTGGATTATGACGGTTGGTTTAGTAGATCTATTCTCTTGCATTCGAGTTTAATAAATCTTTTCTCTATAAATTAATTAGAGTAGTTTAAAATATTGAATTGTAAATGGAAAAAAAAAACACCTTATTAGTCAAAATTTGAGGGTTGCAAATATCAAATTGAACTACTTTGCTTTAAACTTCATTAATGTAATTAAACTATATTTTACTCTACTAAAAGTTCATTAGTATAGTAGATGGCCATGGAATTCTCCTCTATTCCACTTACTAGGGCAGCCATTCGACGAGTCGATAAGCCAGTGCATGAGGAATTCATGGAAAACACTGTGTTGCAAATTATAATATACCTTGAGCCAAAATCAACCGATGGGTTTGGTGGATTCTGCTATGTCATTCTTCCTTAACTAATGAGATTAGAGTTCACATTCTTATTAATTCACCCTATTTTCCTAGCTTAGAGATTGGATGTAGAGCCTGTGACTCATGGCGTCTCTACTTGTCGTTATGCTCCATTATTAACCTTATTTTAAATCCATAATGCACGTCTTAATTAAGTCCCCATGTTTATATTTTAATCCTACGTTATCAGGTTGGCTGTTGGCCACTTAATCCGGCCGCGTCGCTGCTAAGACGACTGTTCTTGTCTCTGGAACACCAAAAAAGCTTCAAAAATAGCAAGCGCCAATCCCCCCACAAACCCTAGCTATCTCCTGTTTGACAATGAGTTGTAATAAGTGCTTAAATTTCTTCTTCGGGCTCTAGGTTATAAAAGCAGAAATATTCGAGCAAATAAGAGAGTGAGTTGGAGGCGACAAAATGCTATTTTCAGCAAATCGCATAAACTTTTCTGCTTTCTGTCATCTCACATATCACAAATGTGAAAATTCCTTTTGGAATCGAGTGAGAATTAATTGATGCATGAGAAAGGAATGTATGAGGGGGATGGTGGGGGCGGTAGCTTTCCGTTTTCGAGTTTCGAGTTTAACGATGAAAGTGTATTTCCCTATCATGGCGTCCTTTACAGTTTTACCCAGCTGCAATGCTAGTAGCTAGGGTTTGTTAGCTTCGTTCGCATTTTTTGGTGCTCTGTTTGTACTTGTTTGTTCCCAATACTAACAGGGTTGCTGCATGTGAATCCTTTCCACTTGTGTTCTTGATAAAATTTTGAGCTGTCATCAACTGAAGTAATTGAATAAAGTTTCTCATTTAAATGCTACACATCACACTGCTGAATCTTAAGAGAGTTTAGGAGTTTTTAATCATAAGGAAGAAGATATTAAAGTTAAAAGAATCATGGGAGTTGTTTACCAAAAAAAAATAAATAAATAAATCATGGGAGTTGAAGTACGTGGTTTTGTGAGTCATCTGGATTAAGAGGTGTGATTTTCGGTTTTTCTATGTTTTAATTTTAATTTTTATATAAAGCAATATTCTACACCAAATTAATCTAAATTACGGAAAAAGAAATTCAAATTTCGGGTAGATCGGGGAGTGTTTTGATTACCCCAGGTCTCTGCTCCTGTTTTTCTATATATTAATTTGCTGGCTTTTCTTTCTTGTCCTACATATTCAACAGCAAATGGTTTCAGGGAGACATGAACCTAAATTAAGAAATGTTTTTAACAACGTTTCTGTTTCGTGTGACATACCATCTTAATAATTAGGTGGCCAGTTATCCAATGGGATGAGCTCAATGCTGCTTTTGATATCAACCAATTATATCTTGACACGTGCTTATTCTTTTAAAAATATAAAAATAAATAAATCTAAAATAAGAGTTTGAGTGTAATTAGAAGTTTCTACAAATTAGGACTCTTTTATCTTTTTTCCTTTTAAAAGGACCAATCATACTTATATTAGTGTATTAGGCTCTTTAGCAAGAATTGTCCATAAGATTTGTATAACTCCTCACTTTGGTTTCTGAGATTTCAAATTAATAGAAGTGGTCATTGAGATTGTCCACCATCCATCATTTTGGTCATTCTGTTAAAAACTTCATTAAGTGTCCCGGAGCTCTTGGCCGGAAGTTTGGGCAATTTTCAAAGTTTCGTAACTCAATCATTTCTTAACCAAATTCGACCCATAATTTATCAAAATGAAGATAGGAAAGTGTAGAATAAGATTATACCTATTTGGAAGTCCAATGGTTGCCACTTTCGAGCTATTTTCCGGCCAAACTACGGCGAGTTAGCCATCAAAAAAAGTATCATTCTCTTCGTCTCGTCGAGAAGTATGATTTTCGTTTTTGAATCACTTGATTTCGTTGAGTATTGAAGAAGTTATGAACGTTTAAAGTTTACCCAGTTTCCGGCGAGTTTTCCAGTTTTCCCTCGGACCAGTCAACTTTGACGCTATTTTCCGGCCATCTCTGGCAACCATTGGGCTTTGAAATAGATATAATCTTATTCTACACTTTCCTATCTTCATTTTGATATATTATGGGTCGAATTTGGTTAAGAAACGATTGAGTTACGAAGCTTTGAAAAATGCCCAAACTTCCGGCCAAGAGTTCCGAGACACTTAACGGAGTTTTTGACCGAATGACCAAAATGATACATGGTGGACAATCTCAGGGATCACTTTGATTGATTTGAAATGTTAGGGACCAAAGTGATGAGTTATGCAAATCTCATGGACCATTTTGGCTATTTACCCTTCTCTTTATCATCATTTAAAATTTATATATGCAAAAAAATATTAAATCATTTAGCCATTCATCTGTGTCAAACCAATCGATAGTTTTGATAACAAGTAGCATCCTCACAATGAATGTATATGAATGGCTAGATGATCTTCAAATTAAATGATTTTTTCCATGTATGATCTTTAGATGATGATAACGAAAATGAACGATTCTGTTATTGTATTTCTACAATGAAGATGCATTAATCTTAGGTGGGAGGACAAGTAGATTTTCTCATAGAAAGAACACAAACATTATCCATTTTAGTTCTCCCCTATTCAAAATTGCAGTTCATCAATGAGTAAATAACGAATTTTGTATACAAAATTCCCCATTCGTCTCAACGAGTAACAAGAATAGGTGCGCTAAACTATTAGTAAAGGTATCGTTTGGTATGCAGACGGGACGGGACATGACAGAACGGAGAAGGAGCAAAGATGCCCTCAAATGGAAACAAGGAGGAAGAAGAAGGAGACGGAGAGGTTATAATTTTGTGTTCCATGGACGAGTCGTTCCAGGGGAGTGAGACAGAACAAAAATTCACCCAAAATTTGTCTCGTGGAACAGCGCGTTTCACCCGTTTTAGGCACACCAAACGTGGGACAGAACATCTCGTCCCACTCCATTCCGTGCCATTCCACGTACTAAACGGTACCAAAGGGACCAAATTCCCTTCTTTCAAAAAAATTTCTCTCCTCCGTGAGAGTCCCTCCTTCGTGTGGGTATGTTAGCGGTTCTGAGATTTTCACCGGTTACGATCCACAGTTCAAAAGCATAACTCACCCAACCACCAGATCCCCAATTTTCTATCCATTTTATACCATTTGTACAAACCTTACCACCAGAGCGCCCTTTTCCCTCTTCTTTTAACCCCTTCCACAGAATTTATTTCTTCCCAACCAAACCCAAATCTGTAATTACCTTGGATCCCTCTTCACTCCTCCCCTCATTAAATTTCTCTGTACCAACGCTCAATTTCTGGCTCCTCTGTCTGATTAATCCCATCTGGGTCAGATCTAGGTCTGTGAGTCTTTTCGCATGAATGATAGGAAGACGAGCAAGAGGGATTCCACTTACCATATAAAATTACACAAACAATTTGGAGAAAGATGATAGAACAATCCCACGGTGGTGTGGGTCCAATCATAAATTCTACCCACCATATCCAGGCGAGAAAGTAGAGTCACGAAATCCTCTGCTGCAATCTACACCAACAACAAAAGCCAACCACCTAAGAATATTTAACGGGGGTATTAATGAAGAGGTATGTTTCAATATTGGGACACAAACCCCTGATAGTGTGCTTGTGGTTTTGCTGTACATCCATTTATTTCCAAATAGTTTGAAGAGCAAAGAGAGAGCTATGAAAAAACAAAGGAAGAATCAGGGCAGAAAATCACTTGTCTACCTATGGTTTATTGTGCTAATAATACTCTATGAAGTCTCTCAATCGTCGCGAAAAATGGCTGGAGCGGAGGTGGAGGAATTGGTGGTCCATTTGGAGAAAAGTATGGATTTATCTTAATATGGAACAAGGAATCAAACTTGTGGGCACTGCATTGGCCAATAAACCCCTTAACAAATGGGGTGTTTGTAACATACTCAGATCTTCCTGGAAGGAGATGGGAGAGGTAGAGATCAAGTGGGTCAAAGATAATACTTTCATTATTACTGTCAATGATGAAAGTACAGCTGCTAAGATAATAGACTAGGTCATATGGGCGGTTATGAAGCAGAACTTCTCAATCAAAAGATGGCCTTAAGAGCTAGCCTTAGAGGAAATAAACATGAATAGAATTTCGTTTTGGATTCAAATCAGGGGGGTTCTGTGTCACATCCTAACTTCCACCATAGCAAGATATTGTCCGTTTTGGACCCTGCCCTCAAGGATTTGTTCTTGGGTTTCAACACGAGAACTTCCCAAAAGGTCACCCATCATAGGACTGCTCTTGCCCAAACTCACTTAACTTCGAAGTTCATATGGGATCTGAAGCCAGTGAGTTCCCAAAATGCATCTTGCTAAGAAGAGATGAGCATGTACATATAAGGTCATGGACCAACCCCCACCCCGCCGATGTGGGATCTAACAATCCACCCCCCTTGGGAGCCCGACGTCTTCATCGGCACACTCGAACGAACGGTAAGTCTGGCTTTGATACCAAATTGTCACATCTCAACATTCACCGTAGCAAGATATTGTCCGCTTTGGGCCATGCCCTCACAGATTTGTTCTTGGGTTTCGGCACGAGAACTTCCCAGGGGGTCACCCATCATAAGACTGCTCTCGCTTAAACTCACTTAACTTCGGAGTTCTTATAGGATCCGGAGTCAATGAGTTCCCAAAACGTGTCTTGCTAGGAAGAGATGGGCATGTACATATAAGGCCATGGACCAACCCACACCCCGCCGATGTGGGATCTAACAATCCACCCCCCTTTGGAGCTCGACGTCCTCGTCGGCACACTCGAACGGACAGTGAATCTGACTCTGATACCAAATTGTCACATCTCAGTCCGCATAGCAAGATATTGTCCGTTTTGGGCCCTGCCATCTTAGAATTGCTCTTGCCTAAACTCACTTAACTTCATAGTTCTTATGGGATTTAGAGTCAATGAGTTCCCAAAACGCGTCTTAGTAGGAAGAGATGGGCATGTACATATAAGGCGATAGACCAACCCATACCCTGCCGATATGGGATATAACATTCTGCCTTATCTAAGCTCAGATGAGAATGTTAGGCGATTAACATCAAAGATTGGGGAAGTAGAAGCAGTGGAAGACCCAACTAAGACAAGAGGTTTTTTTATAGTGAAAGTTGAGGTGGATACTTCGAACCCCCTAACCACAGGGTGTTGGCTACCAAGGGATAACAACAATGAATCATGGATTGAGTTCAGGTACGAAAGGCTACAGGAGTTTTGCTATCGGTGTGGAAGGATTGGACATCCTAATACTGAGTGTACGTTTGAAGTGGTGAAATGTGGTATGGCCGGATACAAAGAGTGGACAAAAACAGCTCATGTGAGGGATTTTATTGAGTCTCCAAGACCGTTGGCTATCACTTCCGGGGAATGTAGGCATGCAGGAGCAACATGAGTGGGCCACAAGACTTTGAATCAACACCAAGGGGGAGATGGCACAAGGGGATCGAGTGAGGAAAGAGCAACTTATGGGGATGACTGCGTACATACTATCCAACATCAGAAAAAAGGGTAAAGGCACGAAAACTTGGAGTAGAATGCAAAGAAGTAGTGATAAACAGACTTTCAACCTGGCCCAATGGCTTATGGAAAGAAGTGGGCCGATGGGGATCCAACGTCTGGTAATGGGTTTTAAGCCCATAGAGATTCAAGCAGAGTACGGAAGACTCCCATCAATCATGATTGACGAAATCCATGAAAAGAGACTTATTCCAAGTGAAGAAGAAGCTGTGATGCCACTCATCCATTCTCAAACTAATCAGATAAATCAGACGCCATTTCTAAGCATGGAAAAAACGGAAGTTGGGAGCAACTTCGCTTCGTTTGTAGAGGGGTCTGGAAGCAAAATTAAGATAGAGCTGGAATGACTGAACAAAGATGTGGGCCACTCATCTCAGAAAAAATAAAAAATTGTGGAGGAGAATAGAAGGGTAAAAGAAAGGAAAGACATAGCTGCAGAAATGCTAAGGGGAATGACCATAAGAGAGCGCTGCTTAATGATGGAAAAAAACGATTTATATGGATAAGGAGTTACCAGAGGTCCTGATCGAGTACCAGGACATGTGGGACTACATGGAGGAAATCTCTGAGGGGGAAAGAAAAGCATTGTTGGCGAAGAAAGCGAGATCTTCTTCCCGATGCGGTGGCGACTGGCCTTCAACAGCCGCATGATCGCCATGATACACTTATTTTGGAACTGTTGTGGTCTAGGGTCAAACACGGTAGTTCGAGCCCTACATGGGCAAATCAGGGAACATAGACCCTATATGATCTTGCTATCGGAAACAAAAATGAAAGATCATAGAATAGTAGGGGTGAGAAGATGTATGGGATACGCGAATGGTTTTAATGTTACACCAATTGGTAGAACGGGAGGCCTTAGTCTATGGTGGGATGACTCGATATAGGTGGAAGTAATTGAATCATCTAAGCATTTCATTGATGCTCATTGTTGTCTTGTTGATTTGGATGTGGTGTTTCGGTTTACCGAAATATACGGCATGTCTTACAGGATGGAGAAAGAGGTTTTTTGAAGGGGTTTGATACAGAAATTTGAACTGGATAGTATCCCGTGGATTTGTGGTGGCGACTTCAATGAGTTCTTGTGGGATCATGAGAAAGTGGAAGGTGCTGAAGTGAAATACAACCGGCCAAGGTACTTGGAGGAGTTTATGAATAAGGTGGAGGTTGTGGATTTGGGTTTTAATGGCCAAAAGTTTACTTGGAGGGGGACTCAAAATGGGTAACTAGTGAAGGCTTGTTTAGATAGGGGACTGGTGAATGAAAGTTGGTTATCTCAGTGGCCAAACTCTTTGGTTACTAATGGCATGACTCTAGGGTCGGATCATTGTCCTGTTTTGATGCAATGTGAGCAAAAGACTGCTAGAAAGAAAAAATTGTTCCGTTTTGAGGCTTTTTAGGCAAAGGATGGCGATTGTAAAAAGATCGTGAAAGAAGCTTGGGAGAATAGCTACGAAGGGAATCCTTTACAGAGGTGGAATAAAAATATGAATGAATGTCGTACCACCTTTTCAAGATGGAGCAGTGTAAAGTTCAAACAGATGGGGAGGAAGATTAAGGAAATGATGGATTAGTTGGGTCATCTCCAACAAAATTGGGGACAGGATTCGACGGAGATAAATGCATTATCTAAAAAAGTTGATCTTTTGTGGAGTCAGGATGAGTGCTACCGGCAACAAAGATCTCGAGTACAATGGCTAAAGGAAAGGGATGCTAATACGAAGTTTTTTCATCAATCCACTCTGCATAGAAGAAGAAGAAATAAGGTGGTATCGTTAAAAAACAGCAATGGTAATTGGATTGAGAACCCAAGTCAAGTCCAGTGCCTATTTGACGAGTACTTCATGGACTTGTTCACTTCGTCAGGACATCGGGAATGGGGTAATATCTTAGATTGTGTTACCGAGTGAGGATGTGAAGATGACAGCCTTGCAGATAAGGAGCTTAAATGCTCTGGGCCCAAACGGTTTTCCTGGAATCTTTTCCCAGGCTCATTAGGACATAATAGCTGCAGATGTGAATGAAATTATTAGGGAAATGATGCATGGAACTGAAAACCCTCGACGACTCAATGCTACTCACTTGGTGTTGATTTCGAAAGTTCAAAACCCGAATTATGTTGCTCAATTTCGTACCATTAGCTTATGTAACTATTCCTATAAGGTGCTTTCCAAGGTGTTGGCCAACCGTCTCAAACTAATTCTGCCGGTTTTGATTTCTCCTATACAAAATGCTTTCATGGCAGAAAGGCAAATTCAAGATAATATAGGCATTGCACATGAGCTCTTCCACTTCCTAAAAACGAGAAAAGCGAAATGTAAATTTGACTTGGGAATCAAGTTGGATATGCATAAGGCCTATGATAGGGTGGAGTGGGATTTTTTAATGGCGGTTATGGAGAAAATGGGATTCGATGGTAGATGGAGAAATTTGATCATGGGTTGTATTTCGTCGGTGAATTTCGCCATCATGCTCAATGGACAACTTAGATCCAAGTTTACACCATCTCAAGGTCTTAGGCAAGGCGATCATTTATTCCCTTACCTTTTCCTTCTGGTGAGGAAGTTTTTTCGCTACTTATTCAACAGGAAAACAATAGGAAGTGGATAAGGGGTGTGCAGATGAACCCGTCGGGTCCGACAATTTCCCACATACTCTTTTCAGATGATACTTTTATATTTCTCAAGATGGAAGAAGTGAACTGTCAACACCTAATACAGTTGATTGATGAATTTTGTGCGGCTTCAGGACAACAAGTAAATAAGTCGAAATCTAGTGTTTGCTTCGGTTCCAATGTGCCTGAAACGGTCACTCAACATCTGGCCGGCATTCTCGGTATGGAAAGAGTTGAGGACCCGGGGATATATCTCGGGGTTCCTGCTATGTGGGGACATTCTAAGAAATCCAGACTTGCCTATGTGAAAGGTAGGCTTTTGGAAAAGCTTCAAAGATGGAAGAAATCAACCATTTCACAAGCAGAGAGAGAGATCCTTATAAAGGCGGTGGCGCAAGCAATCCCGGCTTACCCAATGAATTTGTTTAAGTTTCCCATATCATTTTGTAATGAATTGGATGCCATGATTTCGAAGTTTTGGTGAGGACAAAAACAGGGTGAAAATAAGATTCATTGGGTATCCAGGGAAAAAAGCTTTATGATGTTCAATGACACTCTTCTGGCCAAACAATGTTAGAGGTTGATAATGGAGCCAAACTCCTTATGGGCGTTAGTGTTTAAGACCCAATATTTTCCTAATTGCTCATTCCTCGATGCAAAGAAGGGTGAGAGATCATCTTGGGTTTGGTCTAGCCTCCTTGCTGGAAGAGAAATTCTGAGGGAAGGTGCACATTGGCAGATTACGGATGGTAATAATACTAGGGTCTGGGTTAACAGATGGCTCCATTCCATTCCCTTGGGTAGACCGTCCCTATTGGGCACGGTATAGGTCTCAAAAAATTTAATGGTGAAGTCATTGATTTGTCCAAATAGTTGGGAATGGGACATTAATTTTTTAAAACCATTCATAGCGAAGTCGGAGTTTAAGGCAATCTTGGAGATGCAAACAGGTGATCCGACGCTTAAGGATAGGTTGGTGTGGCCTTATGAAAATAGGGGGTCATATTCTATTAAATCTGGTTATTATTGGGGTCTCACTCGAAATCAATCTAGGAAGGAGTCTTCACCCCAACATGTTGGCCACCATTCATGCTGCCTTATGAAAGATTGTCTGGAAGTTAAAGGTACCGCCAAAATTAAGAACCTTTATGTGGAGGACTCTTCATGCGGCTATAGCTACAATGGCAAATTTATATCTACGTCAATCTTCTCCTTCTCATTTATGCCCTGTCTGCATGTCACATGATGAGTCAATTGAACACCTCTTTCTAAAATGTTCGTGGGTGGAAGTGGTCTAGTTTGGGGGAATGCTGAATATTAGAACTCATCGACTACAGGTTTCTAACTGGGTAAACCGGCTGGTATAGATGTATGATTCGGCGAATTGGTCAATGAAGGTGAGAATTAATTGGTTATTTTATATTACCTATACATGCTGGCATATTTGGAAATCAAGGTGTGACTTTCAGTTCAACAATCAAATTATTTACCCAAGAAGGGTTATTGCTGCTATTTCCCATTCGGTCTCGACCTATAAAGAGACATTCTAATGTTGAAGGCCATGTCTTCGCCCAGTCAAAGGTGTGAGGATGTTGGAGTCCATTGGTCTCCACCGAATCAAGGCGTTGTCAAGATCAATGTGGATGCCAAATCGGTGGTAAGCAAAGGTGGGGGATTTACGGGAGTGGTGGCGAGGGATGAGCATGGTCGTTTCTTGGTTGATTCTCGGCACAAAGTGATGGATACTGGTGTTGCAATGGCGGAGGCATTGGCTATCTGCATGGGTGTAAGTTGGGGGTCAATAAAGGATGGAATTCAATAATCGTTGAATCGGACTCCTTGGAATCAATCTCTTGCCTGAGGGATTTGGCAAAGAATGGCAGTTGGGATGCTTTTCCCATTCTCAGAAAGTGTTGTAGTTTGGGATTGGCTTTTCAAGTTTGCCGCTGGTCTTAGGTTCCAAGACTGGCCAACTCGGCTGTGAACCATTTGGCTTCACAGAAATGTAGGGAAGCATGTGATCATACTTAGGTCGATAAACCCCTATCTTCCATGGTTCATGTTTTATGCAACGATGGTCTTCCATGCCCCCCTTAAATGTATCTAGTAGTGTGAGAATGGACGTTATAGCATTAGATGATGCGTCATGGTTTCCTTGTACCTTCTTGCACTACTTTTCTTTAGTAGTTGCTTCTGTTTGTTTGCCTCCTTGTAGGCCTTCATGTAACCTTTTGGCATCTTTGCCTGGATAATGCACTTCCAGTTTCCAAAAAAAAAAAACTATTAGTAAAGTTGGAAACTATAGCATCGAGTTTCCCATCAACTACTTTCACCGATGGTGATGTTTTAATGTGGTAGATAGTATCACTTAGTACCACAGTTTAATGGTATTCTTCTTTACTTGTAAATGAGAAACATCTTAGTTTCGAATCTCGTAAACGATGAGTTTGAAACCAAATTATTTCGCCACACCTTAGTAAATATATCATTGTATATAAAATTTGTGATAAATAGTAAATAAATGCAATATTCGGCTTTGGTTACATCCTTCCAAGTTGCTTGTGTAGAATATCCCACGTCGGCCAGAGAAAGGAAAAAAGAAGAGTTTAAATATTACAATTTTACTCTAACTAATACCGAGGTATTTTGTGATTAAACCCTACACCTGACGGATTGTATGGGTAATAATTATCAAGTTGAAGACAATATCAATGTTATTGCAAGTAGATATTTAGCCCGTCTCTCTGATAATTTGACAACCAAGGTCTCCTGTAGTACTCATGATTGTATTGAGTAGCACTAAGGTTGTATAGGACAATTTTAATAACCACACAATATTACTATTTTGCATAACACATTTTACCAATATATATATATTGCATAACACAGGATTAAAGAGCTAGATTAATTGAACAATATCATTTTAATTTGCGTTTTCATATCCTAGGTCCGGTCTTCGAGTGCTAGGTGTTAGGTCGGAGTCTCAAGTGCAAAGTTAGGAAGTTTTGGGTTCTAAACTAGAGTTCAAAACTGTAAGATTGAGCCTTGAGTACTAAACATAAGATTACATTGAAGGTTAACCAATACCATTACTTATCCCCACCAAATGGTTTACAGCTTACCTAGAACGAGTGAAACATTATCGTAATATCTTGTATCGACGTCATGACAACGATATACCTGTTTCATGAAAATCCTTCGTCAAAAGAACCAATTTAATGCTGTGTAACCTACTGTTTGTACTATGACCAAGTCTGCTTAATAATGCTACTGAGAGAGAGAAAGTTAGGCTAAACAAGATGATTTCATACTCAGAACATTATTGTTCTTGTCTCACCCGAACTAGGTCCAACTTACTCCGGAAAAAAAATGGGGATCATTGCTTGGTTACTCAAAGATAAGTAAGAATTTCTACTCAAAATTTTTGGTGTTTGAATCACAAAGATTTGTGTTTATGATCAAAACCGTTCAAATTATAAATTACTTTGTAAATATCATCTCTGCAAAAAATAAATCAAAATTAAAGTCATTTAATTAATTTATTGTAACAAATACATAAACGATTCGTAATGCTTTTGTCAATTTTGTTCATATGTTTTTATATAATTTAATGACTAAACGAATTAATTTTAATTAATTTTTTATAAAAACGATCTTTATAGAATAATTTATATTCTGATAATAAATATAAAATTTTATAAATCAACGACAAATAATTTTAAGTAGACACTCTTACACAAACTTATTGGGCAGGCCAAAATTAGGTCCAGCCTAACCCACTTCTGTCAACCTCTCAAAGCTGCCTGACCACCAGACCCACGCTTTTTCGGGATATCCAACCAATTGCACTTTGTGTTGAGGTGGGCAAGAATCTATGCCAAATCTCTTCTGTTGCGGTTTTTGTGAATTTTATTTACGATAATTAATCGCTTGAGTTTGATTTGTATAATACTTTTATTGTAATAGTATGAGCTTAATTTATGTAAAACTGTTCTTGTAATGATATGAGTTTAATGATTGTACAACAATATTGTAATAATGCGACAAGAAATACTAAAAAGACTTTCAAAAGGAGGACTCTGACTCTCTATGGATTATTTGTTACCTTATATTTTTTGCACAATATTTTATAATATTAGCACAAAAATTAACGATAAATTGTGTGATGATAGATAGTTCTTCAAAAGTCTCATTTTTTATAGAATCCCTTTAACATTTTCCTAGTGCAAATTTGATTTGTACAAACATTGTTATTGTAATAGAGATTTTGATGATTGTAGCCCCGTCTTCGTAGGGATCAAAATCAGGAAGATGCATCTCACTCAACTGAAAATTGAATTCAAATTTCTCGCTCCAATGTGCAAGTTTCATCCATTTTCAAGAATCAAACTCAAAATTCTCAAATTGTGAAAGTCCTTAAATACTTAAAAGGTTAGATATGCCCAAAACATAAAGTGAAAAATGTAATGCTAACATTAAGTGGTGGATTGGCTTATAGATAACTTTTCTCTTCAACCTACCACTTCCTGAATCCAAATTATCTCCATTTCCCTAATTGCTAGCAACCTTTTCATTGAAACCATCATTTTAAGTGTTGCACCATTATGACACATCGTCTATCTTCTAGGTTACTCTTAAAGATTACAGAAAAATTAACCAAATCTAAATGACTTAACCATTTTTGAAAAAAATGGACGATATTCATTAATACACGTATATCATTGAGGATAGGGTCATACAATGAGAAAATTAGAAAGAGAATGTCCAAATAGAAGGTTGCTAAGGTCATCTCCAATAGAGAGAGCTAAATGTTTAAAAGTAAAAAAAAAAAAAAAAAAGGTTTGATTTATCCAAAAACTCATCTTCAACCAATAACTAAGTTATAACTCTATGGAGCCAACCAAACTTTATTTGGCCAAATGTAACCTCTTCTTAGCCCCTTTTTTTTTTTGTCAGCTTCCCAATTATAATAATTGATTCAAACTCAACGACTAGATTTGAAAACATTTAACGGTAGTTTAACTAGGTTAACCAATAAATTTAAAGAATAAACGTAAAATTAATACATTATTGAGAAGGCTATATTTAACCCCTTCAGTTGAAGATGTTATATGAGTATAACTCAATACTATTCATTTAAAAAAAAAATTTAACAGAGCTATAGTTCTGGACTGATCTATATTTAACCCTTTCAGATTGGAAATAGCCTAACAACATCCTTTGCTATATATCCTTAGTCCTCACACCGACTCATTCATCTGTCATGTATAATAGAGCACACCATTTATTTCCAGCAACTGAATTCTGTTCAATTCAGTTCATGCTGATATAAAAAATAAAAATAAATAAATAAATAAAGAAAAACATCCTTCTCCAAACAGTACAAATGCAGCACAAGTCAATTGAACACATGGAGTTAATAACTGCTCCTTATCCTGTCCCTACTTTTCAATTGAGTTACCAACTTGGAGAAGAAGACTGTTCTTGTTTAACCACCCTTAACCACCCTTGTTTAGCCAAAAAAGGAAAACACCTCAAAATTTTGAGAACTACGTCCATGCCCCCGGAATGCTCATAGAATGCACGTATATGTGAAAAAGTTAAAACGCATAGCAATGTATGACTAATCGAAGATACCGCTACAATTTTACGTCAAATTTTCTATAGACTATTATATTAGGCCTGCCTGCCATCCACACTAGAATAAATGAAGTTTTTCGAAAAAAACCTGCTAGTGGTGACAAATGTCAGAAAATTTTCCATCTTTTTTATGCCATCACCTACATAAATATATTACTTTAGAACAATTAGAAAAAAATCCTAACAACTTCTAACAAATGGTAGTCTGTAGGAATTAAACGTAGTTTATATATGGAGAGGAATTTAATTCCAAATTTAGGTCGAGTTTGTTACAACACCTTCAATTATTTCTTCCACGTTTGATGACCTAAAACAGTCAAGTCTTGCTGCAACACCTTCAATTTTTTCTTTCACACTTGCTTAAAGAAACAAGTGTCAGGAAAAAGGAGTGCGCCAAAAACTGAAAGATATAGTTCCAAACCAAACTCCATCTAAAATTCACCTAAAAATTCTCACATCCATTTGCACAATGATCCAAAGTTTCCTGTTACTCAAACAACAATATTTGACCAATACTAAAAAAAAATTGAAAGGAAAGCACATGCAATCAAAACTGAAGGATTCTATTAAAAAAAAGGCATGCAAGTAATTTGCAATCGGCGTAGGCAAGTTCGCTAGAGCTCCAATCCCTCTCCCGTAAATTAATTAGAATACCGCTCCAATAAAAGAAACAAGCAAGTAATTTGGATCAATGGAATCTGTGAACTATTATCTCCATGATCCTGAAGTGTCTCTAAACAACTTAATTAAAGCTATGACACTATATAATAATTCGTGTATGAGCATATCCTTTTGTATAAACAAGATAAACTCTCATGAATAAAAGAAGAATCAATTATGTAAACAGTTCTCTAAGACCAAATGGAAAGTCTCTGCACTGTGTCAAATTGGTCGATCGACCCATCAAATCATACAACTCTAAACCCTAAAGTCCTGGCAAGCACAAAACCATCCATACCAACTTGCTCTCAAGCTATCTACTATCCAGATGGACCTCAATTGATATTCTTGTCGGAGCATGCACATAACCGGAAACTCAACTTTCAATTAATTATGCATGAAACCACCTGTTTTTGGCATACATTATTGAATTTAACGGTTGCATACGCACTTAAGAATTCAAGGGAATTTATCGAGTGAACCGGAGACACTGAAGCAATGTATAGAAAAATTCTTGTAAAGCTTACCAATAAGGAAGAATTTTCACAAACATTTTGCAATGGAAATTTCAAGAGCTCCAAAACCCCTCCATTTCTTGACTATTTTCTTCTTCATTGCCTACACAATGATCAATATATTCTCCACAGAAGATTAAACGAAACAACGAACAAAATACATTCATACGATCCAGCGGTTTTGAAACATAGCTACTGAGAAAGAAAAAATAAAACCTAATAACAAAACTAAAGAGATTTGAGATTTCACAAGCAAAAGATATAAACAAAATAGTCCTCCTCCTACCTTTGCTTGATGTGCCTACAAAAGCTGTCAAACATACTTTTTTTCACAAAACCAAAAAAAGTACCAAGTCGGTGATCAGACCAAGCATCTTTCTTTCTCTTTCCTTCTCTCGATCTCTAAATCTTTGTTGTCTCAGTAAGATGGAGGAGGAGGTCTTGGAGGGGGAGGACCCCAGAATATATCATTAGGGATCTGACCACCATTCGCAAGTAAATTTGAAGGCAAATTGTAAACAGCCATTGCACTAGTATGCTCACCCAAACCTTGGGAATTTGAATTTGCTCCTGTCCCTGCCGAATTCACACCAGATCGCTGCTGCTGCTGTTGCTCCAACTGCATTCCCTCTTCTCCACCTTGTTCCTCCTCAAGCGGCAGCCTCTCATATGTCGCGTTTGTGAAGGTAGCTGCTATAACCATCACTGGACCGGAAGCCACCAATGCTCCCATCACGGTGCCTCCCACCACCTGCCCCTGGCCGCCTGCCAAGTACACGGTCAGCCCTGTCGCCCCAGGTGGGGATGGGGAAGGCAGGAATGCTCCTGACATCGATAGTATCTCGAACCTTCCGTGCAATGTGATCACTCCAGTTGGTGCTGCTGGTTGTCGGAGAGTGACATTGGCGACAATGCCACTTCCGCTGAGAACCGAAACCCCTCTATGCCGCCTTTGGGCAAAGGTGGCAATGCTGTCCACAATGTCGCTGCCGCTACTAATTTCCAACACATGGCTTCGGAGAGCGTTGGGGCTCTCTTTGGTGATGACTATGGGGGGTTTAGGCTTGTTCTTCGACCCGGGCGGCCGGCCACGCGGCCTCCGGTTGCTGCTTCCAGGCTCGAGGCTGTCATGGCTGCCGCTACCAGTGTTGGGGCCCTGATCGTCGCCTTCCTGATCATTGTTGTCCCGGTCGTCTTCGTGGTGTTTCTTGTTCTTCTTGTGAGGGCTGGTGCTGCTGTTGGTGGGAGTGGTCGTGTTGTTTTGGTCGTCAAGCTGTTCCTCGGTGTTCCTGAGGTGGAGAGACGGCGGAGTCGAGGAGATTGAGTCCACATGAACTCCTCCTCCTCCCCCCATGGAAACATTTCCAGCCCACCATCGATTCGCCATGGCCTTCTTCTAATTAAATCTTGTAAAATATGTAATAAAAGAAAAACCAGAACCCAATATCCAAATCCAAGCAAGGAAGGAAAGAAATCCAAATCCAAGCTCTTGTTTTTACACACTTTCTGTTTTTGGGTGGACAACGACAACCACCTAGCAAGCTAATTAAGGAAGGTAGAGATAAAATCTTTATCTTCTCTTTAATATTGCACCTCTCTCCCTCTTCTTCTTCTTTGTTTGTTTGCAGGAACAGATTGAAAGATCTCTCTCCAATAAGTAAATTAAAAAAACAATCTCCAAATCCAACAAATAGAATCCAAAAACCCTTATCCCTTACTAGAAAACCCACCTATGCCCAATCTTCCTTTTTTTACTTGAAAACCCTAAAAGCTAAAAACCCAGAAATATTAGATCCAACAAACCGCATTTAAAACCCAACAACCCTAACCCCACTTCTTCAAAAACCAAATCTAACCTCAAAAATCTTCAAACCCCACCTCTTAAATACCCAAAGATTCACATATTTGAGCTCAAAACAGTAACATATATATACGCGTATGTATTTTATTGGGTACCCACAAAGTGCATGCCTTGTGTACTTCTCTGATAAGCCTTTTGAGTTTGCAGCAGCATCTAGTTTTCTTCTTTCTTCCTTGGAGCTTGGTTTGCTTTGCTTTCTCTCAAGTCTCAATCAATGGGAAATCTTGGGTTGGTTAGTACGAGCAAACTAACCCAAGATTTTGTATTTTTGGTAGGGGCTTCTTTTCCTCTGTATTTTCAGCTCTCTCTCTCACTCCCTCCCTCCCTCTACTGCAAGACTGTACTTTTTTACCACTTCGGAGGCTGCGGGGGACGTACGTTAAGGGTCCCAACACTCCCTGGCGTCCGGTAACAATTCGTGCATCGAATATCTCTTTAATAAAACTTGTAAAACAAAAAAAAATATAATCCAAGAGGAAAAAGAAAAAGGCGGTTTTGCAGAGAGTGCCAGGTTTTTTCTTGTCCCTCTGGCTTTTGACTCTACAAGTTCCGAGCTTCCAAGTTGAGTGAGCTTTTCTCCTCTACAGCCAACACCAACTAGACACTCCAACCACAACCAACCACCAGGAACAAAAAAGCATCTTTGTGCATCTAAATTTACCGTTGTGCCCTTCTGAGGTGACGTGGGGAATTTGATTTGACGGGAGGAGGGCAGAGGCGGTGGAAAGGTGTAAGGGGAAGTGTGCAAGTAAGCTTAAGAAATGGAGTTTATCTCTCCTTGTAGGGTTTTTACAGAGAGAGAGAGAGATAGAGAGAGGAGGGTTGTGGGTGCGCACTGCACATGGAGAAGTGGGAACACGTCACGGTCTGCCAGTCCCGACAAGGTATCGAGTGCCAATGTCTGAAAACATCACCGCCAAAAACCGCGCCCCATGACCCATAAGGCCTACGAGAGCAAGAGAGCTCGTTTTAGTTATCGTTCTTCAAGATATTAATATTTTAATAAATAATAAAAAATTATATTTTCTTTTATCTTCAATCGATGGTCAAATAGCTTATTTTAGTCATGTCATAAAAAATCGTCTCTAATCGAGAGCCAAAAGACCAAACATAATTTATTATTTAAATTTAATATTATTTAATGTTGTTTCATATTGTTTAATGTTGTTATAATGGCTTAGGAAGTTATAAGGAAAAAAATAGAATTTAAAAAATTTTGTAAAAATAAAAAATAAAAAAGGCATACCATTCCGACAGGAATAAGTATAATGTTGTCGGATATAACCGACAGGAATAATGAAAATTATGGCCACCCGGGGGCTGGCTGACTGATTGAGTTGGGCCAGCCGATTGGCCCTTTGACCCTTTTTTGTCCAGTGGGGCTCACGAACCCTCTGGTCTAACCTTCAATTGGAGACGATTTTCGAGCTATTTTTTGCCCTCTAACCCTCTAAACCTCTAAACCTTTTGGTTGGAGATGGTCTAAGAGTCATAAGACATGTTGGTCATTTACCAATCTTAAGAATAAGGCGATGTATACGTTGTTGAATTTAACCATATAATTTCTACCACAAGTTTATGAGAATTAAAACATCAGAAAGTTGTACATGTGTACTTGCCACGTATTGTAAGAAAAATAATGTTGCTCGGCAATAACGCATGAATTGTTGTAGGCATAATTCACTGAACAATTATGGAGGCCAAAGAGAGAGGGAATGTGCTGCAATAATAGAGAGAAGAAGAGAGATATGTGTAATTATGGGTGTGTTCTATTCCACCCCATTGTGCCATTATTTATAGTAGTAGAGAAGGTTAATTCCTTACCCTTTAGGATTACAACATTTAATAGGCAATCTACTCCTAATAGGAATATAAGAGTGTTGGAAGTATGCCCACAAAGCCACTCATTTTATGTAATAGCTTTTGGAATACTTATTGTATTCAACTTTTATATGTTTAATAAAGGGCAAAGCTTATTGTTAATCACTATTTGTTGTATCTTGTGTTTAAGCAATAAGGGAATTCAATGAATGTATTTGATCTAAGAGATAAGTGATTTAAGTAAGTTAGATTAACGAGACCTTTCTCTTATGTTCATTCCTAAAACGTTCCTAGCCATAGGATTGCCAATTGAGCATTGACAATCTGCTAAGGTTAGTATGTGTTATGTCGACTCAAGCGCGAGTATGACAAGTCTCAAGTCATTTAGTGTTGGACACTAAGACAAACACATAGGTGCTCGAAAGAGTAATCGAGTACACTGAACAACGATCAAAAGAGAGTTCAAACATACATGTCATGTAAGAACTCGATAGTTACAATATGCAAAGTAGTCCTTTGACCTGAGGCATCATAGATGTCTAATGGTTAGGTCCTTGATCTTTGATCATGTTAAATGGCATTCCATTGGAGTGTCCACGGCATTGTTGGGATCAAGCTATCTAGTCATGTAGGCATATGAATGCACAACAAGGGATCTCTAACCTTCCATAGTGGAAGGAGAATACTCTAAGATATGATTCGAGTCTTTGGCCAAAACATATGAATATGACTTAGGAAGTTTGTTCCAAATCATATTCAGTTGAATCATATAGAGAAGTATCACATTGGATAGTAGACATGAAACAAACTATCACTCAAACAATGTGATTAAGAGTATTGTATTAGAGAATGACCGTATTGCGTTGTAGTTGTAACTGGATAGGTTCTCCAACCACTTCTACTTAGCTTAGGTAACCATGATATGCTGCTAGGTGTCACTCATGGTTTGTGGAAGCCTTGAAGATTAGCAAACACTAATCAAATGGAGAATTGAAATGTAGTTTCAATTCACAATCGATCGTTAAGAGTAACGATCGCCCACTGCCTCGCTAATTGGAACCTAATGGATCGTACAACGAGTAAGGATGAAAGTGAAGAAATACAAATGAAATGGATATGCAATTAAATGGTTTAATTGAAAAATGGTCAAGATGAATTAATTAGTTAATTAATTTTACGAAAGGTTCGTATTGGGCTTTTAAGTTGGTTTTGGGTTTCGGGGCCCAAAAGTGTTTTGGTCCACAAGGCCCATTATGTTTAAGTTGTATGACAACTAAAACAAAATGGGCAATAAGCCCAATCACAACAAAGAGGCCGGCCATGGTGAGGAGAGGGTGAAGGATTGCTTAATTGCAAGTTTGCCACTCACCTAAGAAAAGAGTTATAAAAGCAACTTTATAGCTATTTTTCTCATTAGGGTTTTTCTTGGTGAAATGAGGTGAAACACTTTCTCTCATTTTCTCTAAAGAGGCTGACCACTTAGAGGGGATTTAGCTAGCAATCTTTTCTTCTCTAAGTCATCCATTTCATCTTCACACTTCATCCTTGGTGTGGAGACTTAGAAACATCAAGCTTTTGATGTTTTGGAGAACAAATCCTCAAATCCTCTAAGAAGCAAAGGAGCACTAAAAGGAGGAAAATCACAAGGAAGATCCAAGGAGCAAGGAGGTGACTTGAAGGCCCTCCACTTGGGTGAATCCCTTGTGTAATCAAGGATGAGCTTCAAGGGTAAAGAAACTCTAAATCTTTCCTTCTCTTTAATGTTGTTAAAGAGTTTATTGGTTCACCATATACTAGGCTTTGAAAGTCATGGGTTATATGAATTGTTTTTTAATGCATGCCTACTTTAATGTGTTAATAGTTTGCATATGTATTCAAATGTTCTTACTTGTTCTTAGCTAGGACAAAATTTTTCCTTCAAGTGGTATCAGAGCCTAGGCCTAGTTTATGGTGAATCCTTTTGGGTTTTGTGATTTTCATGATTTATGATTTAAATGTTGTAAATGTTACAAGCTTAGTTCTTGCTTTGAATATAAATTTTGCTTGAAAATTTAGCATCTCAAATGTTGTAGATGTATTTTATTTAAGCATGAATATTGGAACTAGATTTGGTGCCATGAATGTTGGGAAATTCGTCCAAATTTAAAGGGTGATTTTTTGGGTTCTTGTTTGTCTTGTTAAAATGATTTTAAAGTGATTTTTGGAACCCCTAAGTACCCTAGGATGTTAACCTTCTTTTGAGTAGTGAAAATTTGAGTTTTGGTGAGTGAAAACATTCATGGAGCTATTATGAGTTTTCATAAGTGTTCTTCAATGTTCTTGAAGTTCTTGCCAAGAACAAAAAGTTTTGAAGTTTTGATTCAAAAGTTTTATGTTTTTCATAAAGTTTTGGTATATAATTGATGGGTGATGTTTATTGGTGAAATTTGTTTAATGTCTTTAATGTTTTACAAAACATTTTCTTACAAACCATCTATATCACCTTTATTTCACCTAACAAAATCAACTTTCAAAAACTTTTTAGAAATTTTTTCACTTCTTCTAAAATGGCCGGCCACCCTATAGAATAGGGTATTTTTGGGCCTTTTGTGCAATTACATAAAGTTATGATACTTTTGTGTTTTTGTATTTTGGCCCAAAATTTTACGTTTTTACGTTAAGGCCCAAAAACTTTAAAGGACAAATTGTTTTGCTCTTTTAATGATGTTTTTACATTGTTAAAATTTTGGGTTCTAGTTATAATTACATGAAGTTGTGGACTCTTGTGTTTTTACAAAGTGACCCCAAAAGTTTTTGTTTATTAAATAATGGCCCAATTGTTGAGGTCATTGTTTTTGGCCCAAATAAGATGAGAACAAAATGGTTTTGTCTCTTTAATGAGAATTGGATTTTCATTTCAATTAGTTCCATTTAAATCAATTCTATGAATCCGAAAACCAATTGTTTAAGTTGCTTTCTTAGTTAATGTGATTGATTAAGAAAATGGTGATTATGAACCAAATGCCTCGATAATTGAGCTATGTGAATGGGTTCTTTACATTATGAATGTTTGGGTTAAGTAGTGTAGAATTGAATGTAATTTAATTAATTCAATTTGTTGTAAATGGATATAAGTCCATCATTTGTGTTGTAAAATGGCATAAGCCCTTATTATTATTTCATGTATTCCTTTTTGTTTATATGTATGCAAATTGGAATAGTTAGGTCCAACGCCCAATAGGAAATAACGGTTTAATTAGATTAAACGCGTAACTAAAATCAACAACTATCTACCTTAAACCCAAGGTCCAACACAAGGCTCGTGTTGGATCAAATCAAAATGTTCATAATCATCCTAAGACCTAATATGACTATATAGTCCATATGAGGATGCAATGCGTTCGTTAGTAGTTCCATACAGTCTCGCTTGTTTCAACGAAACAGTGGGAGTATTATATGCTACTAATACATATTAACTTGGACCAATAGTTGTGATAGGCCCAAGTTCTTTTAATAAGATTAAAATGATTTTGATGTAGCCCAAAACTACTCCCTCAACAAACGAATATTAAGTTGATAAGCGAGAGATGTTTTGAACATCTCTTCGTAGGCCTTCCACCGTGATGGGCTTCAATCGTTTGTGACTCATACACCTATTCGTCCAGTTCTGGGGTATGCAAAGTATGTGCTTACATTCAGGAGAAGCCTATAAACATATGATGAAGTGAAGGTAGGCAACGAGTATGGTCAATATGATATTCTTCTGAGGCCATTCTTGAACCCCTACTTGAACTAGCATGGTGGGAATGACTTAACTAAGTGCAATGGTGCCAATATGATATTCTTCTGAGGCATCATTCTCTAGAGGCCAAACTAGATGGGTAATTACAAAAGTTGTAAATGGCTAAAGCGTTATCCTCTCATCATTATTGTTGCTAGCCAATATGATATTCTTCTGATGTGGGCTTGGTAATGGTGAGCCTCCCATACCCCGCTAAGAGTTCAACATAACTCTCGAATTCCATTGAGGGATGTGGAATTTGCCGAAAATAGTGGGTGATACTATTTGATTTAAGACCCAATCAAGTAGTTTTAAAATCAACAATCTAATACGATTTCTGTTATGTTATGTAGTTAACGACATGCCTAAAATAATACCCACCATTATACTTGACAAAAGTGGCCTTAGGGGCCAACGTTTCCTTACTTGGTACCGCCACATTGAGAATATCTCAAAGGTGAAAGACATATTGTATGTGCTTAAGCAATCCCCTCCTCATGTACCTCCTACGAAACTAGCTTCAAATGAGGAGTGTCAAGATTATGCTAGACACTATGAGGATGGCTTACAAACCAAATGCTTAATCCTCACTTCACTTAGTGATGAGCTTATGAAGCTACATAAGCACATGGACACTTCTTGTGCCATGGTTGAAAGTTTGCATAAGATGCATGACATTGAGACTAGTAATGTACGATTCTCAAATGTTTGTAGTCTAATGAATGCCAAAATGGCAAAGGGGGCATCGGTCCATAAACATGGACAAAAGATGGAAAAGATCTTTCAAGATCTTGAAAGTTTAGGAACTTCCATCGATGGGAAAATGGCCCAAGACTTTTTCCTTGCATCTCTCTCGGATGATTTCACTAAGTTTATTGTAAACTATAAAGTGAATAGATTCGATCATACTTTAACCGAGATGATTGACATGTGCTGTAAGTTTGAAAAATGTTTCAAAAAGGACAGTGGGAGTGAGAATGCAATAACAAGGAAAATGTTGCATAAGAAGAAGGCAATAAAATCCAAAGGAACATGCTTTCATTGTGGAAATGATGAACGTTGGAAGAAGAAATACAGGGTGCGCATTGCGAGCCTTATGACACGAACTTTTGAAGAGACTATTTCTGTCATAGAGAGTGCTTTTACAGTGAGCTCCAATTTCTGGATATTTGATTCAGGCGCTAGTCAACATATCTGTAATACGATGCAGGGACTAGCAGGGAGCAGGACACTGCGCAATGGGGAGATGGTTCTGCGAGTTGGGAACGGCACTAAAATCTCTGCAAAAGCAATAGGCACCTACATACTTAAACTACCCTATGGGGAAGTCCTAGAACTTAAAAATTGTTTATATTTTCCTTCATGTATAAAGAATTTGATTTCTATCTCTAAGCTTTTACGAGATGGGCACTCAGTATTGTTTGACAAAATGAGTTGCACTTTATACTTGAACGGTCGTATTATCTCTCATGGTAATATGATAGAGGGACTTTTTCACCTAGAGACGAATAGTGGGATGCACTGTATTGAAAGCGGGAATACCTCAAAACCCAAAAGGGCTAGAGAAGAAGTTAACCAAGAAAGGATGAGGCATCTTAAACATGGACATGTGAACCTTGATAAGATTCGCAAGATGTCGAAAGACGGATATATCCGCCCATTAGGTAATGACCAGATGGGTACTTGTGAATGTTGCTTAAAAGGGAAGATGACCAAATCTCCATTCACTGGGAAATGAGAGCGTGCCACTGAAATTCTAGGGTTAATCCACACTGACGTATGTGGACCTATGTCTACTACGTCGAGATGAGGCTTCTCCTATTATATCACATTCACCGACGATCACTCTCGGTTTGGCTATGTGTATCTTATGAAGTACAAGTCAGAATCCTTTGAAAGGTTCAAAGAATTCAAGAATGAAGTTGAGAAGGAAACTGGGAAACAGATAAAGACCCTAAGATCAGATCGAGGGGGTGAATATCTGAGTAATGAATTCCTAGACTACCTCAAGGAGTGTGGAATAGTATCACAGTGGACTCCACCAGGAACTCATCAACATAACGGAGTTTCTGAACGGAGAAATCGAACCTTGATGAACATGGTTCGTTCTATGATGAGTTCTGCTGACTTACCAGTTTCGTTCTGGGGATATGCACTACAAACAAGAGCTTATTTGCTAAATAGAGTGTCTTCCAAGTCAGTTCCACAAACGCCATATGAGATATGGCATGGCAAAAGCACAAATCTTAATCATATTAGGATTTGGGGTTGTCCGGCTTACGTAAAAAGGCTTGAAGCTGACAAGCTTGAAGCAAGATCAGTTAAGTGCTATTTTGTGGGGTATTCCAAACAGACTTTGGGATACGAATTCTATAACCCTGACGACCAGAAAGTCTTTGTCGCCAGAAATGCTATGTTCCTTGAGGACGAATTCGTTCTCAAATGAAGTAGCAAGAAAACGATAGAATTGAAGGAAATTAATGAGATTAATGATGAACCACAAACAAGCACTCAACAAGTTGACAACCCTGTTCCTGAACCCCTAGCTCCACGTAGATCTGAACGGGTTAGTAAGCCACCTAAGAGGTATGGCTTAGATAATGACTTTGAGGAATTGCACCTTCTAGGTGACAATGACACAAAGGATGACCCTAGAGACTACACTGAAGCAATGTCCAGCATTGATTCAAAGAGATGGCAAGAGGCCATGAAATCCGAGATGGATTCCATATATCAAAATCAGGTCTGGACTCATGTAGACCCTCCAGAAGGTATTGTACCTGTTGGAAACAAATGGGTCTTCAAGAGGAAGATAGGCGTTGATGGGAACGTGGAGACTTATAAGGCTAGACTAGTAGCCAAGGGTTACAGGCAACGAGAAGGGATTGACTATGAAGAAACATTCTCTCATGTAGCCATGATTAAGTCCATTCGGATTTTGCTTGCTATAGCTACGTACCATGATTATGAGATATGGCAAATGGATGTGAAGACGGCCTTTCTGAACGGCTACCTAGAGGAATAGCTCTATATGACTCAACCCGAAGGTTTCGTGTCCAAGTCTGAAAAGACTAAGGTATGCAAGCTTCAAAGATCCATTTATGGACTTAAGCAAGCCTCCAGGAGCTGGAACATTCGTTTCGATACTGAAATCAAAACGTTTGGTTTTACTCAAAACGAAGACGACAATTGTGTTTATCAAAAGGTCGTTGGGGATGCAGTTGTATTCCTAGTGTTATATGTAGATGACATATTACTATTCGGGAATGACACTGCAGTACTTTCTTCTGTAAAAGTGTGGTTGTCCAAAACCTTCCACATGAAAGATTTAGGAGATGCATCTTATGTACTTGGGATAAAGCTCTATCGTGATAGATCCAGAAGACTAATTGGATTATCCCAATCTATGTACATTGATAAGGTGCTAAGTAGGTTCCAGATGGAACAATCTAAGAAAGGTTTTCTTCCTGTTAGACATGGAATTCACCTTTCTAAGTCCATGGGACCTAAGACTCCTGAAGAGATACGGAAAATGAATATTATTCCTTATGCTTCCGCCATAGGAAGTCTCATGTATGCCATGATATGCACAAGGCCTGATATCGCATATGCTGTGAGCATTACTAAGGACATGTTCCTCGTTTATGGAGGATCGACAGACTTGCGAGTGGAAGCCTATACAGACGCAGATTTCCAATCTGACGTCGATGATAGAAGTTCCAACTCCGGATATGTATTCACTCTGAATGGTGGGGCTGTCAGCTGGAAAAGCAAGAAACAAAGTGTAATTGCTGATTCCACGACAGAGGCTGAATATGTCGCTGCAGCTGAAGCCGGCAAAGAAGCGTTCTGGATGAAGAAGTTCATTACTGAACTTGGAGTGGTTCCAACCATTACATCACCAGTAACTTTGTACTGTGATAATAGTGGGGCGATAGCTCAAGCCAAGGAACCCAAGGCTCATCAAAAGAACAAGCATTTTGACAGGCGCTTTAATATCATTAGAAGATATGTTGCCGAGGGGAAAGTCAACATCCTCAAAGTTGCCTCAGCCGATAACGTAGCAGATCCACTAACGAAGCCAATGTCTCAAATCCAACTTGACCGCCATATGGAAAAGATGGGTATTAGATACATGGGATGATGGCTTTGAGTGCAAGTGGGAGATTGTTGGAAGTATGCCCACAAAGCCACTCATTTGATGTAATAGCTTTTGGAATACTTATTGTATTAAATTTTTATATGTTTAATAAAGGGCAAAGCTTATTGTTAATCAATATTTGTTGTATCTTGTGTTTAAGCAATAAGGGAATCCAATGAATGTATTTGATCTAAGAGATAAGTGATTTAAGTAAGTTAGATTAACGAGACCTTTCTCTTATGTTCATTCCTAAAACGTTCCTAGCCATAGGATTGCCAATTGGGCATCGACAATCCGCTAAGGTTAGTATGTGTTATGTCGACTCAAGCGCGAGTATGACAAGTCTCAAGTCATTTAGTGTTGGACACTAAGACAAACACATAGGTGCTCGAAAGAGTAATCGAGTACACTGAACAACGATCAAAAGAGAGTTCAAACATACATGTCATGTAAGAACTCGATAGTTACAATATGCAAAGTAGTCATTTGACCTGAGGCATCATAGATGTCTAATGGTTAGGTCCTTGATCTTTGATCATGTTAAATGGCATTCCATTGGAGGGTCCACGGCATTGTTGGGATCAAGCTATCTAATCATGTAGGCATATGAATGCACAACAATGGATCTCTAACCTTCCATGGTGGAAGGAGAATACTCTAAGATATGATTCGAGAGTCTTTGGCCAAAGCATATGAATATGACTTAGGAAGCTTGTTCCAAATCATATTCAGTTGAATCATATAGAGAAGTATCACATTGGATAGTAGACATGAAACAAACTATCACTCAAACAATGTGATTAAGAGTATTGTATTAGAGAAGGACCGTATTGCGTTGTAGTTGTAACTAGATAGGTTCTCCAACCACTTCTACTTAGCTTGGGTAACCATGATATTCTGCTAGGTGTCACTCATGGTTTGTGGAAGCCTTGAAGATTAGCAAACACTAATCAAATGGAGAATTGAAATGTAGTTTCAATTCACAATCGATCGTTAAGAGTAACGATCGCCCACTGCCTCGCTAATTGGAACCTAATGGATCGTACACCGAGTAAGGATGAAAGTGAAGAAATACAAATGAAATGGATATGCAATTAAATGGTTTAATTGAAAAATGGTCAAGATGAATTAATTAGTTAATTAATTTTACGAAAGGTTCGTATTGGGCTTTTAAGTTGGTTTTGGGTTTCGGGGCCCAAAAGTGTTTTGGTCCACAAGGCCCATTATGTTTAAGTTGTATGACAACTAAAACAAAATGGGCAATAAGCCCAATCACAACAAAGAGGCCGGCCATGGTGAGGAGAGGGTGAAGGATTGCTTAATTGCAAGTTTGCCACTCACCTAAAAAAGAGTTATAAAAGCAACTTTATAGCTATTTTTCTCATTAGGGTTTTTCTTGGTGAAATGAGGTGAAACACTTTCTCTCATTTTCTCTAAAGTGGCCGGCCACTTAGAGGGGATTTAGCTAGCAATCTTTTCTTCTCTAAGTCATCCATTTCATCTTCACACTTCATCCTTGGTGTGGAGACTTTGAGACATCAAGCTTTTGATGTTTTGGAGAACAAATCCTCAAATCCTCTAAGAAGCAAAGGAGCACTAAAAGGAGGAAAATCACAAGGAAGATCCAAGGAGCAAGGAGGTGACTTGAAGGCCCTCCACTTGGGTGAATCCCTTGTGTAATCAAGGATGAGCTTCAAGGGTAAAGAAACTGTAAATCTTTCCTTCTCTTTAGTGTTGTTAAAGAGTTTATTGGTTCACCATATACTAGGCTTTGAAAGTCATGGGTTATATGAATTGTTTTTTAATGCATGCCTACTTTAATGTGTTAATAGTTTGCATATGTATTCAAATGTTCTTACTTGTTCTTAGCTAGGACAAAATTTTTCCTTCAAAGAGATATTCCAAGATATACTAGGATTTACACAATCACATTCATAATCTAATAGGACTGCAACACTCCCCTTTGAGTGTGTAAATACTCAAGTAAATGGTGCATCGGGTCTTCAGTGATGAAGTAAGTACAGTTGATGAAGTTGTCGGCACAATGAGTGAATGCGAGTCTCAAATCAACGGAAGAATGCATAAAAAGTAAAACTCACAAAACCTTATTATGGTAAAACCCAAGGTGGGTGAAAAACCCATAGACTAAGGAGAAAAGTGAGAAGTTGCATTAAGTCAAAACTATACGTCTTTTTGGACGCAAGTAGAATAGCTCACAAGGGTATAATCAACCCAGGATGGATACCTCATTAAAACCTAGTTAGGTAACAAAAACCCAATAGGAAAAATGTTGTTAATCGTAGGGAAAAAGAGTACATTAAGATCAAGTGAGTATACTTCTAGATACTCCCCCTGAGTTTGACATAACTTCCAAATGAGAACTACAAACATTGCATATGATAGTTAGGCATACCAATTCCTCGGACAAGCTTCTGGAAGGTTGACTTCGACAGTGACGTCGTGTAAAGGTCGACAAGGTTGTATGGGATCAGGTTACATACCTTCAATCTCTTGATTCTTTGCTGATGTAGACGCCTTTGTCTTGGCGTTGACTTTGTTGATGTATCATGTCTTGGTCGAATAGATACATGCGGCATAATCTTCATGGATCGTCGTAGGGACTTAACGATGGATGAAAACACAACAAGTACTTCAAATATGCTCAACAAGAACTTCTAACCATGTCTCACTTGTGGCGTAATGAAGTAAGGTGGGTCTTGGAACGATTCGAAGATTTCGCAACTAAGGTCATATCATAGACCTCCAAGATATTGTGATATCCCTAACAGTAAAGACATAATCATTTAGGGATTTTGCCTTGTGTGAGTTTGATAAGTAACATGCGTCAGCATAACAAACAAGGCAAGCATCATTCCGAGGATCAGGGGGGTTAGATCCGCTCGAGATGCATTGGGATTTGCCCATGTAGTACATTCAGGGTAGTCTTTAATACCAATTTAGTGGATGCGTGTAGGCGCAATGCTGCATCTTTACCAATATCAACAGCGAATGAGATGTCCTGTCTAAATACAATGAGCTAAGTACAACGAAGTGCAAAGTTGAACTTTAGATATGGAATTTCGGATTCCATAACCTCTTCAAGGGTCTCATTTGCATATAGTGTATAAACGATCATAGGTATACTCAAAGGTAACACATTCATGGTGTAGTTCGACTGGTAGACCAAAATACAGTCAAAACAATGTTTGAACTTCAGGTCAAAGCATAAACGAGTTTTCCTAAGATCCTTCATCTCAAATTCCATCTTCAGGTGCAAGGCAGTTTTCTCAAGCTCTTCCGGAGTCTTAGTGAGATTCGTGTCAACAACATAAACTGTAACTCTAACAATTTGGAATAAGACTTCATAGTTTAATATGCAAGGGCATAATTCATATCCCTGACTAATCAAATAATCACTTAGATTGGTATACCACATCCGTCGAATTGTAAGTGAACGCCTCAAGCAAGTTAAGAGGGTGTTCCGTGGTTTTGGAACTATTTGAACCAGTCCATGTAATTCTTCAAGAACTTACATGTAAATCTCCATATCTATATCCCCATGGAGAAAACACTAACCACATTTCATAATGTTGCTATCAATCACAAGACGTTTTGAAAGAAACCTTGCGTTGTAAGGCGTGCATCATATCGCATTATTTCATTCATCTCAATACACTTCATTTCCCACTTATAACACAACATGGTTATCTTAGGCAGTGTAGGGACGGCAAGTCCAATACACACTTTGGTAAAGAATTTGCCCTGGATTGTAACTTTAGTTGTCCAATCAGTTCTACATTGTCACTTAATCAAATGAACACGATTCGATATCGTCACTTTTCATTTATGTCGGTAGCTACCATATAAGTGAAAACATCATCGATGGTAACCTCATTTCAATTCCATTTTCTTATCCAAACTAGTCTACTGGACCAAGAACTTTTAAGTCTCGGGAGAAATCCGGATTAATCTCATGAGATGGAAATGATTTGAGATAGCGATCGAGTTTAGATTCGTTGTTGTGCCGTATCTTCCTCTTCTAGGGAAGTGAATCCTACGAACCGAATGATTTGTCGTGTTCCAGGCCAAGACAGATTGATTGGCTATCCGCCGGTGTACTGGACCGTCTAACAGGGGCGGCACACCCTCTAGGGATGTTGACTAGACGTCTGTTAAGTACGTCTATCCTTGCAGGCATGTTTACAGCTGGTATATGATCTCGTCACTTTAGCTAGATCAGAGGAATGCGTCTGGAGCAACATTCTGAAAACTAGAATTTATCGCACTTGCTTATCACACTTGTGCAGTATGGGGATCGAGATGAGACATAGTGGGCAACATCCACACAAATTCGCTTCGTTCTACAGGAACGTTGACGTTCTTATCTCCCCCTAACGACGGGAAGATTGTCTCATTAAAGTGACAACCGGCAAATGAGCGGTAAAGAGATCGCGTGCAAGGGCTCTAAGAGAGCTAATGTGAAGGAGAAACACGATCGACAAAAGATACACATCCTTCTTTGAGGACCCATGGTGGTACGTTGCGGCGGCACAACTTGGCACATGGAATGCACACCAAAATGGGTAAATACGAAAATCGTCAGGTTCGTACCCAGTAACCAACTGTAACGTCATATAGGTTGGGTGGCAATGAGCCTCAATGCGAACCAACATAGCCGCGTACAAGATTGCATAGCCCTGGGCAAAAACAAAAAAACTTGGTACATTTACCAAAATTCAAGCGATCATTTAAATTGCGCTTTATGATCGCTAAGCGAGGCTATTTGGGGTGGACATGGGAATTCGATGTTCAATTATGAACCCAAAATATATGCAATACTTTATCAAAAATCGTCGATATAAACTCTCTGGCATTATCTAGTATCCTGGACCTTAAGGGATAAGTAGGGTGGTGAACCCTTAATCGACCATAAGGTTTGGCAGCAATGTGTGTGGACAAACATGTGACCAGTTTGTTGATTCATCAACCAAAATCATAAGTATTTATATGGTCCGCATTTTGGTTGGATTAGTCCACATATATTCCCTTGAATCCACTGGGAAAAGATAGTCGTGTCGTATCTTTGCGAGGAATGATATAGAAAACCAAGTTCCCTAATGAGCATGCTTGGCAAAGTGTGCTTGTAGGCACAAGATCCTTACTTCAGGTAAGGAGATGCGTTGTAGCATCATTGTTCGACCTAAGTGTCCCAAAAGGTCATGCCAAAACAAGTAAACTGCTCAATCATCAGGCTCCAGGCCGGCCATATATGGTGTATTCCCAATTGGGAGACAACTTATTAGCCCCAAATCAAAGATTCAGGCTCATTTTTGGAGGTAGTGCAAAGATATTTCACTCTATTTTCTTCAGTGGTTTCATTTATGATCATTGTCATCTCAAATATCCTTAAAAACTCAACGTCAGGGAGAATTTAAGGTCCCTTAAATGGTGATTCGGTACCATTCATACAACGAGGAGCGTGCCAATGCTCTTAATCAGGTGGGATAGACCTGAAGTCGTTGTTAGAGATGTGATTTAGGTGTAAAGTTAGTGTGCGTAGTATGCATTCATCCAGATAACTAACTTTCTCACATTCCTACCTAATCACGTGTTTAATTGAATCGGTCACATGTATGGAGAAACATGATTCAATTAACTCATATTCGAGGACAATATCAATAAGAGTATCCATAAGTAAAACATACACCAAACTTGAATCCAAGAACATGGAAAAATGTTCACAAAGTAAATGGTTTACTAAAGGGATTCGGCAAACAATGCCATCCATGTCAAAATTATGTTCTTCCAACGGTGTTTGGTGGAGCAAAATTAGTCTCACATATTGACTATTATAATGGTACTTCCTTAACAACATTGGTAGGGGCACAAACAGGTGCATAACCAATGGTCTATTCCATCGAGACGGAAATAGATTCTGCAGGGTTAAGGTTCGGGAATATTTTCCCTTATTCTTGAAGTTTTAGGTCTTATGTACCAAGGTTCATGCTTCGGGCATCATGCCACACCTTGGCAGGCCCTGATTCTACTATATGTTCGTGGTAGTAATCAGATCCGAGAATTTGGTAAACTTCCGCTATCTACACTGCTGCTTCAGGGGCGAGTTAGAAATAAGGAAGGACGAGAAAAGTATTCTCCAGTCAAAATTTAATCAAATTTATAAACTTCAGAATTGTACTCATTCATGGTGTGCTTCAGGCAATGTCTTTCATGATTAGACGGTTCGTAGAAGCGAGCCAAAGAGCCATGGAATCCTCGATCGGGAGGTATTTCCGTTTGTAATGCTTTGAGCACAAGTCTTCGAATGAAGATCATGGCAGAGGCTTATTCAGCTCTTCCATGCCATTGTTGGCTTTAATGGTTAGTCAAGTGGAGATTCACGTCTTGTACCCTACATAAAGTGGTTTCTATTAGAAACGTCCAAATCAAGAAAATCGAACTTGTGACGGTTCGATAATCCATTGAATTTGAGGGAACAAGATTGTGATTGGTGCTATGGGAATGAATCATCCATAAGCATCAAAGTTAGAACATTCGAGTTCTAAGACATGGTTTTCATGAAAAAACATCGGGTTTTCATGGGAGTATTGTTTTATGAAAACTTCAGGTTTCAAATGCACTAAATTTGAAACTACAGGTTCAATTTAGTTTATGAACATTTAGTTCATAAAAGAGAGGTTCCTGCAAGAACACAGAATGCAATATACAACTAAGTGTAGTGGATTTGGGGTTGCTTCAGGAACTCAAGTGTGAGTGCTTCGGGACTACGAAAGTTGGTCAACGGTTCAAAGAATAGAAATAAATTATTGAATCGTTAATGTCCAAAAGTGATCTTCAGGTCAATAATTTTGGATTCATTATCGGATTAATAGGTAATCTACTCCTAATAGGAATATAAGAGATATTCCAAGATATACTAGGATTTACATAATCACATTACTAATCTAATAAGACTGCAACATGAATATATTATTAATATTAAATGGTCGGACTAACTAACCGTTAAATTATTTTGTTAAATCATCTTACCTAAATTTTAAATGAATTCGGATTCTTTTTAGATTTTTTTTGTGAAAATCCCAGGAATTCTTAAACCGTATCCGTTCATCGTATATCGTGCGGTTAGTTTTTATCAAGTATTATTTATATTCAGTTTTTAAAAAAAAATTAAAATAATTTCTAACTGTGTGATATACAATAAACAAATATAATTTACGGATATCTGAAATCCTCACAAAGAATTCAAAGAGGATACTGTTGGATTTTAGACGCTTGTGCTGCCGTTTTGGGTGTACGATGTTTATCTCTGTAACAAAAGAGAGTGTAATTTTGTTTAGGGTTGGTACAATTAATGTTGAGATCTTGATTTATGTTTGCTCTGCCAATGTTAAGCCTAGCAAGAAACTGCGGACAGTCTTCGGCCTCTGCACTGTCACAAGTTTTTACCATCTTCTAGTATAACCCCTTTACCCTCTCTCTGGCCTACTAAAGCATTTTTACTCGTACCAACCTAACGTGATAAGATTCTCTTCCTTCTCTTTCCGTCTCAATTTCCCTTCTTTCATATTTTACCTTTTGTCTTTACCTTTATAAAAAAAAATTCAATATAAGATGTTAAAATGATTTAATCGTAACCGTTCAAATAGAATAGAAGAAAAGAAGAGAGAAATTAGGAGGAAATATAATCCTCATCTTTCAAAATAACCCATCTTTTACTATCATGAATTTTTTATTTGCTCATGAGATTTCGAAATTGCACTAGTTGGAATTTTTTTTCTTGTCTATTTGACTGTCTAATTCTCTCGTTACGGTGACGAGTGTGAAATGTTTGACTTGTTTATAAACTACATTTGCACCATTATGATCAAACTTTGCATCTAATTGTCGTTTAGGGATACAAAACATCAATTGGATAAAAACTAATGTTTTGTGACGACTTTCATCAACGTAGTGTAAAGGTAACTTCTATGTCAACTCAAAATTGAAATCCGAAATCATTATATTATCACATCATCAATTTAACAGATAGCAACAAAGTCAAGCTAATATAAAACATAAATTGTTACGATTTTAATATCCCACAAAACCTACTCATTACTCCATACAAAACAAAATGTCATTTTCTCAAACCCTTAAATTCCCAACAATTTGATCTACTATTAAGCTTGTAAAAAAGCAATCAAACTTTCAAGCCTTGTGTGCATGGAGTCGCTGCGTCAGCTAATTAAGTGGATGGAGAAGGGTGAGAAAATGCAGCTGCCGAACAAGCTCAGTTATCTATGGTTGTTTATACTCCTCCCTCTTACGAAAAAAACCTAGTTTTAAAACGATATTACGAGCATCTCCGACAAATTCTTTAACATTATGTTTGGATGAAGTTTAAAATTACTCTGGAATTTTAAAATGATGAAAATTAAATTGACGGGATTTTATTTTCTAGAATTTATGAATTTTCTTGTTTGTTAACATCAAAAGAACAATGAAATTAATTACAGAATTTGTTATTTTAAGCTCTCAATCATATAAATTGAGAAATGACACATATTTACATAAAATTTAAATTTGGGAATTTGAGGTCCCAAATTTCAAGTTTTTTTTTCCACGTGGAAATTCTAAATTCCTATATTTATGAATCCAAATAAGGAAATTGGTGCATATCAATTTATAAATTTTGACTTTTATCCAAATTTCAAGTTTATTTCCCTCATCCAAACATAGTGTAAATATCTCTTCTAATACAAATTTGTTGACCTATACGACAGTTTGAAGACCAGAATTTACTACTTCACAATTTTACGTTCCAACATATTCTACAAATTTCAATATTTTAGAGGCCAACTTGGGAGAAAAAACAAAAATCGGGGGAAAAAACGGAACAACCCTTCATGTTTGGAAGGCAAATGTGCAATTAGTCCTTCAAAAATAAAATCGAAAAATATGAGCAAGGTGAAATCACCAACGGAAATCAGGTAAGAATTTTGCCTACGAAAACAGATCCTCTGGTAAACACAATCGTCTCTCAGAAATCCTTTACAAAATCCCGACGATGTCACGAACTTGCAGTTCATCAAACTGAACATATCAATGTCAAACACAAGCACAAAGAACGGTACTGCGCCCGAGTAAAAGTACTAGTTAAACTAGCAATCAAGTTCTGTACATTGTTCGACAAATCAAACAAAAATATTTCACCTTTCTCTTTGGCAAGAAATGAATCATTCCCTTCCGGATTTTCTCGACGCAACAAAAAATTAGGGTGTGGGGAGTTAAAACAAGGGCATAGGTACCCTACTACAAAACACGACATATATGATATCTTTAGACAACAGAGTTATAGATGGAGGAGGTAAAGATGAAGATTGTATTTCAAGAAGGTTGAAGAAGATTACTAAGATGAAGTTCGATCTGCTTGGGTTTCCCGACCACCAGGTATAGCAGTTCCCACTGGGCTAAATCCCGCATCTTGCAGCTATACGGCCAAAATTAAGAGGTCGCCTGCCAGAAAAAGACCACCTCCCTCTGTACTACTCAATGGTCGCGACCATGTGTGCTTACTAATATGCCTTTAAAAACCAAATCCGGTTGCAAAGACTATCCAACATTTTAGCCTCCACTGCTGGAACCTTCAGCAGCAGCTGTTTCAGTTGGAATTAAAGTGCCCGTCGCATCAGAAACTCGCCCTGATTCACCCTGCTTAGTCTCTGACTGCTCTAAAATTGGATCACGGGAAATTTCAGACTGCAAGGATGGAGCAATTTTATTTACATGTAGCCACGTCAACTCCCACAAGCTATCATCTCCTCCGTCACTTTTCTCCACAAGAACTCCCCTTAAAATCATTACAAGTAAGGTGTTCTTAAGTAGCTCCGGCACTTGGTCCCGTAGCTTCTCACATTTTCTCCCTCCAACTTTCACCTTCATATAATTTTCCATTCGATTGAGAACACCCAGCCATAGTTTTCTGAAGGTTGTTAGCTGTGATAGCT
Source organism: Malus fusca (assembly GCA_035220775.1). Taxonomy (NCBI): domain Eukaryota; kingdom Viridiplantae; phylum Streptophyta; class Magnoliopsida; order Rosales; family Rosaceae; genus Malus; species Malus fusca. Next base: position 25,624,336 of record CM069059.1, read on the forward strand.
CGGGTAGTAGCTCCAGAAAAACTTTGGACAGGAGCTTCAAGGCTAGGATAAGCGTGCCTTCCATGTTGCGGTATTCCTTTGGGGAGTGTCCCTGTGCAATTTCAAGCAAGTCATCAAGCATTGTGAAGATCACCATGTCAAAGCACTGTAACCAGAGACCATGTGGAAGAGGAATCCCATCCACTCCAGTCAAGCACCTCCGTAAGATGGACAATGCATGATTCCTAACCTCTTCTCTCTGGTCCAAACAAACTTTTCTCAACCCCTGAACAAGCCGCAACCACATTTGCCCAATATCCTGAGACATTTCCAGAGCTACTTCCTCATTCATAGATTGCTTAGCGTCACAGGCCCACCTTGCTAGACAATCAATAGAACCCGCCATAAGATCCAGTGCGCACACAGATCGCTCCACCTCTCCAACACGAGACTCAGCAAACTGCCTTGACGCATCAACACATAGAACATAATTGGCAGGCAACAAGTGAGTTCCTTCAGACATAATGAAGAACAGTGCATCGAATCCAGCCTCTGAAGCTTCTGGGTGCCGAGCAGTAATGGAGAGTAGTGATGTAACTATGCGCCACCCCAATGGTGATCTTATGTGAGAGGCATTTGCTTTCACAAGGCGACCAACTTCCTGCGTAATTTGCTCACAGTACGCGTCAGCAACCCGAGCATCAAGCTTCAAAACAAGTTGCAATGATCGCAAGAGTTCATCAGCAAGGTCCTCTTTATAAGGAAGCAGCCGCTGGCAAATCTGAATAAGTCCAAAAACAGCCTTCTCTACCAGGGCACAAGGCATCACAGTAGACTGAACAATGTTCGATATGTGCTCATACACAATCTGCCAAAGAAGCATAATCCTATCCCTATTATTTAGGGTAATAGCTATCAGCAACTCCAAGCAAAAAACTGCAGTATCTTCATCCTCAGGTGAGCTGCTTCCTTTCTGGGGTCGTCCTCCAGCCCAGATCAGTGCCTGTGCAAGCTGTAACAGGGATTCAGCCTGCAGAAACTTGCTCTCTGAAAATATGCCATCAATGTGGCACTTTTGAATTGTCTGAAGGGTGCGCTGATGAGCAGCAAGTTCTTCTTCAGTAGGCTGTGATCTCGGCTCCTCTGTGTCAAGAGATAGGAGCTGACTAAACCGGCCCATAAATCCAGAGGATTTCCTAGGAGTACTCACAGGAGGCATAGGAACAGATGATAGAGAATTGGTTATGGGTTTGCCATGACCTGTGTCAGCAGAAGACTCTGAATCACCAGCTGCTTCACTGGCCACAAATGCCGACAGAAGACCAAGTTTGTGTAATCTTAAGATACATTCGAGAACATTTCTCCAGCCTGTGCGAATGTAATCACCATATGTATTGGCAAACGTGAAAACTGTCACAGTTGACATTCTAGCTTTTGGGTCATCACCAAAGGCTATAACAGGTTCCTCATAAGATGATGGGTTTAAAAGGGTTGTAAACTTACAAAGAGACACAACCAGATCGTCGAGCACATCTTCAAGATGGTAGCACGCTGCAATCTTTGCAACAGATAAAAATCCATCAATGCATGTTTGGTAAATCTCTTCATGTTCTGCATGATCAAATACCACAGAAATGGCAGCAATTGTGGGGCCTGACATTATAGCAAACATATCCTGGTCAAGGTAGGCTCTGGTATCTGATACAATGAATGGAGCACTCTTCTTCGATTTGTGTATTAAATCAATCCAACGGCTTGGGTTCATTTCAGGATAACCAGCACCTTGTTCTGGAGTTGTGCGGATCTCATTCTTGCATATTGAGTGGTAAAGCTCTGAAAGGAATTCTCGAGGTAAATCATCACCTCCATTGATGTGTCTATTATTCCGAATGAAATCCTCCTCTGTCATCTTCTTCTTCACCTGAACATTGTGCTGGTCAGTGTTGAGCATTATGATTGAATATGATAACAGGAGAGCAGCATCCTTGTTAGCAAGAATTTGTGGTGATTGCTCATAATATCTCTCTGAGAATGCTTCAAGCACCCTTTGTATCTTTTGTGATTCTCCAGGCAATCGAAACGTCTCCAGAAACAGTCGCAGTGCAGTATCCAAATGCATGTCTTGAAAATCAAAGGTACCAGCGAATTTATTAAGAACCTGAATGCAAAACTCATCATGGTTTCCCAGGAAATCCCCAACAAGATTCTTGTCCAACCCAGCAGTGTACCTGAAAAAACAGGCCACACTTTCAGGATCAAGTTTGTCAGGCAAGAGATGGGTTCCTTGGAGGAACTCCAGCCCTTTATTTGGGTCATGGTTAAAATGATCGGCTCCAATCATCAGCCTTCTCTTTATGTGCTTTCTTCGGCGAACAAATGGAACCCAATGATTTGGATCACTGTAGTTGTCACATTTCATTAGCCAAAATGGAGTATACTCATCAAGATTCGTGGGGGGAGCCTGAACAGCACTAACTGAGACATTCCCTGCCCTCTCTGCCATTCCCTGAATAATAGCAATAAGACCATCCAAAGCAAGAATGTGAATTGAAGACAAAGGCAAACTAACAGGGAATGCACTCTTTGACAACAGATTAGCAAGCTCTTCAAAGACATTATTGCATGTTATGTCGCAATCTAAGTTCGCGTACATCTCCACCATGAAAGTTTTCTGCCGGCATAAGTCCACAACAGCCTCCATGGCAACCTCCTGCTGCTGATAAGAAGCCCCATACCTGCTTTGCACAAGCCTCAATATCACACACGAAAAGAAAGCCTCAAGCTGTAGCTTAAGTTCAGTGCGGAGATGGTGATACAGATTGAGGACAATGCTGCATACCATTGAAAGAATAAGTGGACTTGTTGACAGGCCAAACTGCATCAGATTTTGAAACAATTCATCCTGAACCAAACTTAATAACTTGGGGTGATGCCGAATGGAGGACCCACCTAACTCTATAGCACAATTAACCAAACCCAATGCAAAAAGGGGCACATCTTCATCAAAAGCTATGGTATTAGACCTGGGACCCATTCCTATATGCTCAACCACATTTAATAAAGAGCACAGGAAGTTAAATATTTCCACCATGCAGGGAACCCCAAATGGCTCAGCCATGAGTTGCACGTCATATTGACCAGCCTCCTTCCCGCTAGAAGCACCAGCTGTCTTTTCATCCATCCCAGATTCTACAAGACCTGAGGAAGTGTTCAAAGCAGGATTTGTAGATAATAGCTGATTATCAAACTCAGAAATCATGTTGCCATTCTCCAATTGTCTACTTCCAGAAGCATGCTCATTATTTTTCCCTGCAATCTGCAAACAGCAAAAATTCGTGAATAAGAACAGTATTTAAGACTGGAAATCTGCAAGTTCAACTTATTGTTTCACTCTCGAGAATTAACAGACCACCTCTATGCTAAGACCCAATAATACTTGTCAATTTTGATATTAGTAGTACCTCTCCATTGATGGTATTGCTTCCATTTGGCAATGCACGTTCAGCAGGTTGAACATCTGGAAGGTGTGAGAAAATACATCTAACAAGTTCATGCATTGTGTGGCGAGCTATACGCTGCAACAACTCACCTTTTGTTCCAGCTTGATGGACAATACGGAAACATGTGTTCACTATAGTGCAAACATGTTGATTGGTCAATATAATAGATGCTTTACTCTTCATGCAAGCTAGAAGAACCTGCAGTATCTTCATCAATACCACTTCTTCTGATGCAGGATCAGTCACCTCAAATCGGCAGCCAGTGATCGCATCAACTAATAAGTGCATGGCATCTTCAACATTCAAGGAATTTTGATCAATTACATCAAGTGTTAAGATATTGTAAACAGAAGACAACGCCACACCAGTAATTGGTGCACCAGTTTCATCCGACCTAATCACATCCAGAAATGGCTGGAGATATTCAGAAGGATTGACGGAATGCATATGGTGCTTCCATGAAAAGATTTGCTTGCGCAGTGCCTTCAAAGACTGGATTAGAGGGTGTTCCAGCTGATCATCGCCAGACATATAGCGTCCTCCCCATCTCACATTCCTCCTCATAACCGCTAATACAGTGCCTATTTCTGAATTAATGATGCATGCTAAAGTAGCATAATTAGGATATGTTGCATCACATTCCCCAGGTTCTTCCCCAATTGCCTGGATTCCACTTTGCAGCTTCAGACGCCCCATCTTTCAACAGAACCCAAGTTCTTTCGGTATTTACCAACTTCAACGCACAGAAGCAAACAAGTCTAAAGGTATCGCATACCTTCACGGTCTACGGAGCTACTAAAGCATACCTAGTAGAAATTCAACACATCAAATAAGCTGAAGAACCAGAAATCAAGAAGCCACATTTAAAACTCCCCCAATCATATCATAAGCAGACAAAGAAACTGGCCATAAGTTCACAACTATTAGTCCCAAATTCGAACAACCACGACCGCCCCCACGACCCACACTCATTGCCAGTCTACCCAATTCCACACCCATAACTTGGAATACAGTATATTTATTTGCATCTAACACAAAATTTAAAAGAAATGACAAGAAAAGTATGATTTATGCATAATCTCAACCAACAATTGAAAACAAATTACAACAATAACAACAAAAATTAAGATTCAATGGAATCCTACAATGACAAAATGAAGCTTCGCACAACGTTGAATTATTCGAGAATTTCGATTCTAAAAACCCAAGATTTGATTCTGATTAGAAAGCTTTAAACTAAATTAAATGCTAATCAGCTCACAAAGAAACGGGAGAGAAAGAGAGGGGGAAGAGAAGGTGGAGATTCGTATTGATCTTGTCATTGGCGCGGCGCTTCCAATGTCGAATCCACAGATTTGGGTGAGAAAAAGGGGAATTTGATTTGGGTACTTACCCGATAGTTCTCCTCCCTTCGAGGTCGACGGCGATCTCATGCCGGAAGCCTCTGAAATCCGGTTTCGCGGCGGTCGCCGGCCCTAATTGTCAACTTCTGGTTCGACCCGTTCACCAACCCACTTTTGGTACCAGATCGGCTGTTGAACAGTAAACAAATACGTTCCGTTCTTTTTTGGGGGGCATAAAAACGAGATCTTCCAGTATATAGACACTCTTCAAATGTGGACCGTCTGATTTCTTTCATTTTTCTTGATTCCCATCAAAATAGTATTTTCGTTTAAATCAAAAAATAAAAAATGAAAAAATATTGCTCTACAAACTCAAAAGGTGACTAACAAAGAGAGATGGCATCAATGATTGGAAGCGTTTTTGTGAATACTTTTAAAATGATTGAAAGTATTTTTGGTGAAAATATTTTGAGCATCAATCTTTAGTAAAAACGTAAGTGAATTCTTGTAAAACACGTTGAAGTGCTTTCTGGGAGAAACATCAGTCTTTTCATTAGAAACTAGACCTCTGTTTTCACACAACTTAGTTTTAGACTGCTCTAAACCTTGATCACAGAAAACCTTAGATGGCAAGGATGGCACAATGTTCTGTGCTTCTTCCATGGAGCATTTCAAGTGCTTTTGGAACTCAAGAACAATTTTTTTTTAAATGTTTTCAATCATTTTAAAAGCACTTCCAAACAAACTCTTAGTTATTTCAAAGATATTTTATCAAAATACAAAAGCTCTTAAACTATCAAGTTTTTGCTTTAATTTTTCTTGGTTAAAAAATTGTTTTCTTTGTTGTAGATTGGGTAAAAAACAGATAAAATATAGGAAAACTAATGAAAATGGCTTGGAAGCTTTGAGTTTTAACGATAAGGACAAAATAAAGGGTGAAGTGAATAGTATCAGGATTAACTTTTTAGTGTAAAAATATGGTTTTTCGTTAAAGTGAACAGTACCATGAGCTTTTCGTTAAAGTTCCCTAAAATATTTACTAAGATTCAAGAAGTCTATGAGGAATTACGCAAACCAAGTTATGTACAGCAATGTGCTCGCCTTTTACACTCAAGTGTGAATCCATCTCCTCGTAGTTTAAATTAGATTCGAACATCGCTTGATTCTGAAAGCATCAAAAGTTTAATTCAAATTTGATTACATTAAGGTCCAAAAGTGGATGGAGGGGGAGAACAAGAAGAAGATGAAAGGTTAAATGACAAATACGATGGGGGAAGACTATATTACACCACATGAAACTGTAATCGGATGCTCCTCTTACACAAGGCTCAACAATGCATCATCAAATACCAACTTTCGCAACAAAACGTCGGCAATTTGCAATGCAAGAACTCCAAACTACGTCAAACATGGCACGATTAGATGCCGAGTAAAAATACTAGTTAGAAGTAGCAATCTTCGAGTTCTGTACATTGATGAACAAGGCAGTACAAAATATAGAAGGATTCACTAGCAACCGCCTAGGAGGCCAAACACACATGCTACCTTTAGACAAAAAGTAGTATTTATCCGGGGAATACACTGCAACAGAAGTATCCGGAGGCGAAGTTGAGGACACCGGTTGAAGGAAGATGAAGATGAGTACAAAGAAACGACCAATCCGCTTGGTTTTTCAAACAACCAGTATGTATATCAGCACCCTCTGTAATAATCCACATCTAGCAGCTCTACAGAAAACAATCAAAGATGTCTTCTGCCAGTTTCTGCAAGATAAAGATTTCACAACAAGATGCCTCCTAAAATAACTATTCAGAATCCGGGATCATGCGTGCTTATTAACATGCACGAACAGGACCAGTTCTAGTTGCAAACAACTATACAACATGCTAACCTGCAGTGCCAGAAACTTCTGTCGAGGCCATTTCAGTTGGAAGTACATTACCCTTTTCTTCAGAAACTAGACCTCCGTTTTCACCCAGCTTAGTCTCGGACTGTTCTGAACCTTGATCAGGGAAAACCTCAGATTGCAAGGATGGCGCAATGTTATTGACATGTAGCCATGTCAGCTCCCACAAGCTATCTCCTCCTAGAGCGCTCCTTTGCACGAGCACTCCCTTTAAATTCATCACAAGCAAGGTATTCTTAAGTAGCTCGGGTACTTGGTCCTGAAGCTTCTCACTTTTTTTCCCTCTAACTTTCACCTTCATATACTTTTCCATTCGACTGAGAACACCCAGCCATAGTTTGCAGAAGGTTGTTAACTGTGATAGGCCAGGAAGTAGCTGTAAGAACACCTTGGACAAGAGCTTCATGGCAAGGATAAGTGTGCCTTCCATGTTGCGGTAGTCCTTTTGGGAGTGTCCCTGTGCAATTTCAAGCAAGTCGTCAAGCATTGTGAAAATCACCACATCAAAGCACTGTAACCACACACCATGTGGAAGAGGGATCCCATCCACTCCAGTCAAGCACTTCTGCAACAAAGACAAAGCATGGTTCCTGACATCTTCTCTCTGGTCCAAACAAACTTTTCTTAGTGCCTGAACAAGTCGGAACCACATGTCCCCAATATCCAGAGACATTTTCACCGCTTCATCCTCGTTCACAGCTTGCTTAGCCTCACAGGCCCACCTTGCTAAACAATCAACAGAACCTGCTATAAGATCAAGTGCACAAACAGATCGTTCTGCCTGCCCAACGCGAGATTCTGCAAACTGCCTCGAAGCATCAACACAGAGAGCATAGTTGGTTGGCAACAAGTGGGTTCCTTCTGACATAATGAAGAACAGTGCGTCAAACCCGGACTCAGAAGCTTCAGGGTGCCGGGCTGTGATAGAGAGTAAGGATGTAATTGTGCGCCACCCCCCATGGGATCTGATGTGAGAGGCATTTGCTTTCACAAGGCGACTGACTTCCTGTGTAATTTGCTCACAGTAAGCATCAGCAACCCGAGCATCAAGCTTCAAGACAAGCTGCAGGGACTTCAAGAGATCATCAGCAAGGTTCTCTTTATAGGGAAGCAGCCGCTGGCAAATCCGAAGAAGTCCAAAAACAGCCTTCTCTACCAGTGCACAAGGCATCACAGTTGACTGAACAATGTTGGATATGTGCTCATACACTCCCTGCCAAAGAAGATCAATCCTATCCCTATTATTTAGGGTAATAGCAATCAGCAACTCCAAACAGAAAACTGCAGTATCCTCGTCCTCAGGAGAGCTATTCCCTTTCTGGGGTCGTCCTGCAGCCCAATTCAGTGCGCGTGCAAGCTGTAAGAGGGATTCAGCCTGCAGAAACTTGCTCTCGGTAAATATGCTGTCAATATGGCACTTTTGAATTGTCTGAAGGGTGCGTTGATGAGCAGCAAGTTGTTGTTCAGTAGGCTGCGATCTTGGCTCCTCTGTCTCAAGAGATAAGAGCTGACTAAACCGACCCATCAATCCAGAGGATCTCCTAGGAGTACCTATGGAAGGTACATGAACAGAAGAGAGAGAATTTGATATAGGCTTCCCAGGCCCTGTGTCAGCTGAAAACTCAGACTCATCGGCTGCATCACTGGCCACACGAGCTGGAAGAAGGCCAAGCTTGTGTAATCTTAAGATGCAGTCCAGAATATTTCTCCAACCTGTGCGAATGTAATCACCATACCTATTGGCAATTGTAAATACAGTCACAGTTGCCATTCTTGCTTTTGTGTCATCACCAAAGGCTAGCACAGGCTCCTCAACAGATGATGGGTTTAAAAGGGTGGTAAACTTACAGAGAGATACAACCAGATCATCCAGGACATCTTCAAGATGATGGCATGCTGATATCTTTGCAACGGCTAAAAATCCATCTATGCAAGTTTGGTAAATCTCTTCATGTTCTACGTGATCAAATACCACAGAGATAGCAGCAATTGTAGGGCCCGACATTATAGCAAACATATCGTGGTCTAGGTAGGCTCTGGAATCAGACATGATAAATGGAGCGTTCTTCTTAGATTTGTGCATTAAATCAATCCACCGGCTTGGGGTCATTTCAGGATAACCAGCACCTTGTTCTGGAGTTGTTCGGATCTCATTCTTGCATATTGAGTGGTAAAGCTCTGTCAGAAATTCTCGAGGAAGATCACTGCCTCCATTGATGTGCCGATTATTCCGAATGAAATCCTCCTCCGTCATTTTCTTCTTTACCTGAACATTGTGTTGATCTGTGTTGAGCATTATGAGTGAATATGACAGCAAAAGCGCAGCATCCTTGTTAGCTAGAATTAGTGGTGATTGCTCATAATATCTCTCTGAGAATGCTTCAAGCACCCTTTGTATCTTTTGTGATTCTCCAGGCAATCGAAACGTCTCCAAAAACAGTCGGAGTGCAGTATCCAAGTTCATATCTGCGAAATCAAAGGTACCGGCAAATTTATGAAGAACCTGAACACAAAACTCGTCATGATTTCCCAAGAAATCCCCAACTAGATTCTTGTCCAACCCAGCAGTGTACCTGAAAAAGCAAGCCACGCTTTGTGGATCAAGTTTGTCAGGCAACAGATATGTTCCTTGGAGGAACTCCAGTCCTTTCTTTGGGTCACGGTTAAAATGATCAGCTCCAATCATTAACCTTCTCTTTATGTACTTCCTCCGGCGAACAAATGGAACCCAATTACTAGGATCACTGTAGTTGTCGCACTTCACCATCCAGAATGGAGTATACTCTTCAAGATTCACTGGCGTATGTGCAGAAACTGATCCATTCCCCACCCTTTCGGCCATTCCTTGAATAACAGCAATAAGGCCATCCAAAGCAAGAATGTGAATTGAAGACAAAGGGCAATTTACAGGGAATGCACTCTTTGACAACAGATTAGCAAGTTCTTCAAAGACATTGCTGCATGTTATGTCACAATCTAAGTTAGCGTACATCTCCACCATGAATTTTTTCTGCCTGCAGAAGTCAACAAGAACCTCCATAGCAACCTCCTGCTGCTGATAAGAAGCTCCATATTTACTTTGTGCAAGCCTCAAAATCACACAAGAAAAGAAGGCCTCAAGCTGTAGTTTAAGTTCAGTGCGCAAATGGTGGTATAAATTAAGAACAATGCTGCATACCATTGAAAGAATAAGTGGACTCGTTGACAAACCAAACTGCATAAGATTTCGAAACAATTCATCCTGAACTAAACTCAATAACTTGGGATGATTCTGAATGTGGGATCCACCCAACTCTATAGCTGAATTAATCATAACCAAGGCAAAAAGAGGCACATCTTCATCAAATGTTATGGTATTAGATCTGGGTCCCATTCCCATATGCTCAGAAACATTTAACAAAGAGCACAGAAAGTGAAATATTTCCACCATGCAGGGTACCCCATATGGCTCAGTCATGAGATGCAAATCATATTGAACAGCCTCCTTCTCAGTAGAAACCGTGAGTACACTTTCATCAATCCCAGGTGCTACCAGGCCTGAAGAAGCATTTGAGGCAGGACTTGTGGATAATGGTTGACCATCATACCCAGAACTCACATTGCCATTCTCCAATTGTCTACTCCCAAAAGCATACTCATTATTTAGCCCAGCAATCTGCACAAGAAAAAACCATCACATATTCACAAACAAGTTCTTGACATTGGACGCTTGTGTATCAACTAATAAGTTTACACTATATAAACAACAGATCGCATCTAGGCTAAGACCTAATGCATGTAAACTTTGATAGTCACAGTACCTCTTGTTTTCTTGTAGTACTTCCATTTAACAGTGCACGTTCAGTGTCGTGAACATCAGGAAGGTGTGAGAAAATACATCTAACAAGTTCATGCATTGTGTGGCGAGCTATCCGTTGCAACAACTCGCCTTTTGTTCCTGCTTGATGAACTATACGAAAACAAGTATTCACTATAGTGCAAACATGCTGGTTACTCAACATAACAGATGCTTTACTCTTCATGCAAGCCAGAAGAACCTGTAGTATCTTCATCAGTACCACTTCCTCTGATGCAGGATCAGTGACCTCAAATCGACAACTAGTGATGGCATCAACTAACAAGTTCATGGCATCTTCAACATTTACGGAATTTTGATCAATCACATCAAGTGTTAAGATATTATAAACAGATGACAAAGCAACACCAGTGATTGGTGCACCAGTTTCATCAGATCTAATCACATCCAAAAATGGCTGGAGATACACAACAGGATTAATGGTATGCCACTGATGCTGCCATGAAAAAATTTGCTTGCGCAATGCCTTTAAAGACTGGATTAAAGAGTGTTCCAGCTGATCATCACCGGATATATAACGACTGCCCCATCTTACATTCCTCCTCATAACCGCTAATACCGAACCTATTTCTGAATTGATGATGCATGCCAACGTAGCTTTATTTGAATTGGTTGCCCCACAGTCCTCGGGTTCTTCCTCAATTGCCTTGATGCCAGTTTGCAGCTTTAGACGCCCCATCTCTGAACAATATTCTTTTGAACAGAACCCAAGTTCTAGCGGTATTTACCAGCTTCTATATAGAGAAGGCAAAGAAGCATAGGCAACGCATACCTAGTTGAAATTCAACATACCAAGTAAGCTAACTGAAGTATAACAATTAATCGAGAGGCATAATTCAAGACATTCGTAATCATATCATATGCAGACATTCAGACTCCCATAACCCTCCCACTAATTTTCAACAACCATAACTTCCCGTCTCGCTCTATAGTTTAAATGTCTTTACAAGTACACATACCATCTAAACACACAATAAATGACGCAAAAAACCTACACTACCTTCACTAATAAAAACATAGGTTAAACTTCATACATAAATTCCAACTTCAGAGTTGAACAAAATTAAGCTTTCACGCAACGGAGAATTACGCAGTCAATTTCCATTCGAAAACTAAAGATTTGATTCTAAACAACTTAAAACCTAAAACAACACTAAACAGCTCGCCCCAAGTAAAAGTAAACCAAAATTGGCTCTGTTTGGTTCCATTGACCTCGACATTGGCCCTTCAAATGCCGAATCCGAACTTCGGACGCCAAATGTGCTCCAAACATCTGATTTGTCCGAGACTAACAACTCAAATTCCAAATTTTCGTTTGGCTACTTACCAAGCAGTCCTGCTTTCAACCTCGCCTGCGATCCCAAGCCTGACACCTCCCAATCCGGTTCCTTCCTCTCCCCCTCCGGTTCAAGCCCAACTGCAAGCTTCGGGTTCGACCGCTCCGCTTCTCTGGTAACAGATCCCGCGGACCGTGCGATCCACTAATATCAGAAAAATAAAAAATAAAAAATAAATAAATAAATTGAAATGCGAAGGAGATTCCATGCGGGTGAAGTTACGTGAGAGAGAAGAATTTACCTTGCTTGGAAAAATGGAAGAGCGAGGAGTCCGGCCAAGGATCTACGGGAAGAAAAAAATGAAATGAAGAAAAAGAAAGTACACTGCCAGTGAACAAGGAAAAGAAGAAGAGTCCACCACCGTGTTTTATTTTTGTGTTTTAATAATAATAACATTTTGATGCCGATCAGTATTTACATAGCGGTAAGTGAGATATCTTAAACTCAATTTTCGTTAAATTATTATAAATATATATCTAGATCATTGGGAGGTTTGTTTGATTTATATTCTTGTTGTAGATAATAACGTATGTATCAAAAATAGTATATGTCACTATTTACTATTATGTTTCATTTAACACATTGACATCAACCTTTAATATAATATAGGATTGGTACTTTGTTACTTTAGTGGAATAGCATATCCAATATTTACCTTATATGTGCTTAAAAATAATTAATATTCTTAGGTTGATGACTTTCACTTCATAAGATTATAAGTATGAGGTTTTATTTGGCTTCTCTTTTCGTTTATCTTAAACTAAACCGCATTGCACCGCTCAACGTTAATTGATTGAGTTGTAATTTTGCAATACTAAAATCGATCCAAACATAACCTCACTCGCCATACAACTAAGACAAAATACGTGTGATCACAAAATTTGCTTATTCAAAGATATAAAAAAAATTGAATATAAATGAAATGAGTATCTTTAACAAGTGTGCAAATAAGATTTGTTATTACGATATGATATTCATTTCCACTTATTATTATGATGTTTTACATTCAACGTACCTAATTGGCAAGTCAATACCTATTAACTCAATCATTGTGTCGTTGTATATTAATAGATAAAAACTATATTTCAAAATTCAAATCGTAGGATATGGGGATCTCACTGATAGGTGTGAGCAAGTTTGCAGAACCCCGGCCCCATAATATTGAAGGCAGATTCTCTGCCATCCCATTTTCCGTACCCTCTTGTTTATGTAGTCACGATTAAATCACGTTAATATTTTATATTACTATTTATTTTTGTCTTATTATCTTTATAAAAAATTAATATAAAATATTAACGTGGTTTAATTATAATCACACAAACCAAGAGACACAGAAGGTGGGAGGGCAGAGAATATGCCTCCTATCCAAATTCAGATCTCACCGTTATCCGCTGACACAAAAGCGAAGGAATAAAAATTCCGACTGAAAATTCGCAAATGGCGCTTCTCAACGTCTCCACGTGCTCTTCCGAGCTCCCACCAAAACCCTCCAACTCTCCCCAACAAACCTCACCCTTCCCGCCAACACCTCCCTCTCTCCGCCGGCTATCCTGCGCCCCAGGTACACTGAGCACCTCGTCTCCTTCCTTCCCTCCGCCCTTCGTCCCCTTTCTCTTATTCATTTCAGCATATTGCGCACTGCGCACACCTCGCGTACGTCAGCCAATTCGCTCTGATGATTTCTCAGTTTTCAAATTTCTTTCGCAGGTAGTAAAAAATCGCCTCGAAGCTTCTGGAAGCTCTGCATTGTCGCTGGGAGAGTCCCTTTGCAAGGCGAGCCTGATCTGCTCTCCGCTGCTGTGTTCGTAGCCGATCCTGCACTCGCCTTTAAGCTAAGGCTTCAATCCTGAATGCTAATAATCTGTTTGGTTCCCGAGAAAGTGACGGAAAATAAATCAATGTATTTAAATACCGTCTCGTTGTTGATGAAAGGGTGGAGGTCCATACGGTTCGGAGGTGGCTAGGGGCCAGGACCTCACTGGCAAGGGCTTTAGCGGCAATACCTTGATCAAGCAAGACTTCAAAACGGTCCAAAATCAATCGATTTTGTGAAATGTTAAGTGTTTGATGTTTATTGCATTCGAAGATTTTGAATTTGTGTGTGTTGATTTTGTCGCAGTCGATATTGAGGCAAGCGAATTTCAAAGGCGCCAAGTTATTAGGTGCTAGCTTCTTTGATGCCGATTTAACAGGTACATATGTTTTCAACAATTTATTATCACAAATGCTGTAATCTTCGAGTGACGTTGGTACGTATTTCAAATGTTTAGGAAGGACACGGAAGAAGGAACTTTTTTATATGCATTGGCTTGAATTCGTTGTTTTATTTACTATGATATTCTCTCTCCAGGGGCTGATCTTTCTGATGCAGATCTAAGAGCTCTGGACTTTTCCTTGGCCAATGTGACAAAGGTGAAGTTTGATGGAACATTTAGTTTACATTTTGATTCATAAGAACCCTAATTTAGATGCTCCGCTGTCAGTTTCGTTGGTAAATTACTAAATGGTGAAAATTGCAGATAGAGAGATAGACTGGAATTTTCAGTAATATACTAATATGTGTGGACAATGGGTCTGAAGCTCCCATTTCGGAGAGTTATGGGATTACGATGTGGAATAATAAGCTGAAGGATGAGGGAATCCTGTCTGGGATTCATTGGTAGTAACAGTTGATGTTCAAGCAAAAAACGAAGAAATTTTTATCATAGTGTTCTCAGTCCTAACTTCTCACTCACACATGTACCACTTCTGCAGGCAAATATGAGCAGCGCTAACTTGGAAGGTGCAGTTGCCACAGGCAACACATCTTTCAAAGGGTCAAATATCACGGGTGTAGGTATGTGGAAATTTGCTTAATGCTAACATTGTTTATAGCTTGACTTAACACTTGCCAGATTTCATCACTAGGTTGACTCCAATCTATGCGAGCTAGTTTAATACTACAGTGAAGATAGAAAATTAGAAAACAAAAAAAAGATGAGTTTTTCTTCTCGGTGTACTGTCTAGTTCTCTCTCCAGTCTCCAGAGTAGCTTCAGTTTTCTTTGGCCGGTTTCCGTGGAAAAAAAAAAGAAGATAATGGAATGTTTCCATTTTGTTGGGGGCGAACCAAGCATAGAGTGAATATTTTCTAGGCGGTGTTACTTACAATCCAGTGAACTTAATCAATTTTGGATAATTTGCCTTCTGTGTCGACAGAATTCACAGATGTGCCTTTGAGAGAAGATCAACGTGAATATCTTTGCAAAGTTGCTGATCTGTAAGAATAAAAGATTACTTTATATCTATGCATTTATCTTCACAAATCTGCTCGGTTTTACAGTAAAGCCACTATTTTGTTAACAGGGTGAATCCGACAACTGGAAATCCAACACGCGAAAACTTGCTTTGCAATTAATAGATCATTGATCAAATATAGGATTACATTTTAAAGAGAAAATTTGGATATGCAGAAGCTGCAATTTTCATGAATGGAGCTTGTTACTAAATGTGAAGTAACTATTGTATGGTATGTAAGTAATTGTGCCTTCCATTTGTTCAGATGTATACATAAACACACACAACTATTTCCAACCAGCTACGATCTAAAATAAACACTTTTATCTTTTCTTTTTCTGTACCTTTTACCTGGTATTGCCTATTACGTTCACTGAAATTTCGGTTTTGTGTTAATAACCATTGTCGGAGGCTTAGGTGATCAGCCCGCTGAACTCTTATCTGTTCATTGTTTCTCCAGACTCCATGGACAAGTAGACCATTATTGGCCTCAGCTTTCACCAGGTACTGCGTCTTAATTTATCGCTTATTTTGTTCGGTGAGATCATCATATTATGCTTTTGCGTCTTAACTCATCACTTTTATCCAAATAGATTAGCTCCACTGAGAGATTAGCAAATAGCAAACCACATTAAACATGTTAACCCAATGTGCTTAGTGTAGTGATGATATTCAACTGATCCATAACGTTTGATTGATTCCAGTCTGTTTTGCTTTCAATATATTAATTCCCCATTAGCACTTAATCAACCTCCTATCATTACAAATTGTAAACTTTTCCCTCAATCATAATAGCTCCACTGCCTTTTTTTCCTTTACCTTTCCCTCCTTTTGTTGCTTCGTCCGTAGACCTTTCAAAACCACCAAATATGCTTTCAACCTTTCTTTTTCAATTTTTTCTCCTTATTTTCACCCTTTGAGTAGACAAATGCAATGAGTTTTGGAGTGGATGGGAAAGTTGTGGATTTATCGTACCCTTCTTCATTTGCTAGTGCGGCTGCTTTCAGGCCATTTGGTGTGTCTTCCTCTACCACCACCGAAACTAAAAAGCCACCCCCCTTCTTTATTGGTCAAGTTGCAAGTGCAATTTTAACTCTTGTTGATATGAGCCTAGTGCTTCCTCTACCACCACTGAAACTAAAAAGCCACCCCCGCTAAACTTTGAAAAATTGACACATCACTCACACGTACAAGGACAAAGAAAAATGACACGAAGTCGTCGACTAATTATTGTGCAAATCCCGAGTCTGTTGGATATATCAGATTTGTCGTTCATCCTCATTAAGCACAAGTAGACTAAGTATATCAAGTGACTGCATTTTATTACTACGCAATAATTTTGCGTTATATGTGTGAACTAATCTAAGCCTTCGTATTATTGCTTGATTTGTTACATAAGTGGACCGGCTGAATGGATCTATATGAGTAGTATGCTAATAAGGACACACACCCCCCCCCGGGGGGGCCCCCCAAACCAAAAAAGTGGCCTCTATAGTGCAGCATTGCATAATTTCCTAAACATCTACATAGTAATTGACTCCTTGGGTTTGCATGCCCTAATCCTAAGCCCCATGCCTCCACTCTTTATGCTTCCTCGGTTCTTAATCTCACAGCACTCTCTTCGTGGAGCCTCTTCCTACAAAAAAAAAAAAAACACAACCTTTAATTAGGCCACTAATCACGAAATTAAGCTCAAAAGACATGCACTAATCCAATGCGTTACACGATTAGGCCAGTATTATAAGCTAATCACGTCGTACTAAAACGTATTATATGTAATTGACTTATGATACTGTCACAATGACGTCCTAATGCAAGGAAGCTTTCCTTGTGTAACACTCAACACATACGTAGGACCCATACGTATGAAAAAGGAATACTATCATTAGTGAAAAGAGCTAGGGTTACCTTTGTCCAATAGTGAGGGTCCATCTTCTCTGAGGAGACTTCAATCCTCTGCACTGCCATTGCATGGGCATACTCTTTTTGCTTACATTGGTTCCCCTCATTGGCCACAAACCTCTTGTAAATAGTCACAATCCCACTCTTGCCGACAACAACCCGCTCCAAGAAGTAAATGATGGGCTGCTGACACGGGTCGGAACTCACGGGTCGGGTATTGAACGTGAAAGGTCCATTACTCCGGCTCCGCCATGTCTTGAACGTCTGCAATGGCATCTGAAGATCCATAGCTCCGATCAATGACGGGTAAAGCTGAATGGTATAGCCCCATGAAATGGACATTGACCATTTACGCCGGTGATCGTAGCAAAAGCTCTGTTGTAGGATCCGGCCCGGGTCGACCCGGTATGCACGAAGAAGGGATTTGAGTGAGTCTAAATGGGTCTGGTCTGGGAACATGGGTTTCATGGAGTCCAGATGGTGAAGTGACACTAGTGGTGCCAATGGGTGCGCTGCTAAGACACCATAGGGGTCCCCTCTGATATCGAACTGAAAAATTACAATATACCAAACGGGTCACGTTCATATTCTATAGTCAACAAAAAAATCCAGTAAGATTTTTTTCTGGCAAAGTATTGACGGAACAATGTATTGTGACCGAGTATTACTAGACCAAATAACCGTATTTCAGAATAGATTATACATCCCATACAAGATGGGTTTCTTAAAACCTAACAACCTTAATTTTGACCATACCATTATATAGTGAAAGCTACTACAGCCTTATCAAAAACTCACCCACCAACCACCTTGCGTAAATGGTTGGAGAAATTTAAATGGTACGAAACCATGGCCATGATCTATGGAGGAAGGATTTTTGAGTCAAACGTAGTAAGTGGGCAGTACACAAGGACAAAGATGACCCGTTATTGTCACCGGAGCCACCAAAGAAACCTCCACAACATTTTGACAAAGTTAGTATCACATGTACGAACGATTAACTTATTGTTACGATCAGTGTTTTGAGATAAACTTACACATATCAAACATACAATTATCTCTATTTCAAACCTACATAAATTTTTACTTTTTTCACGTGTTAATGAGATGGTACGAGACTGGTTTAAGATATCGGTGTACGAAACTATGAAATTTCCTCAATCTTACACCAAAAGTGTGGAGTGGAATTCTTTACACCTGGCAGGTGGGAGCATAGCTACCAACTTTTTCCAATTCCATGGCGCCATAAACGCCACAAAAACAGGTGTAGTAAACGGTGCGTATTCCATGTCTATCAAAGGCAATTGCTTGCTTAAAGACAGAGGAGAGAGATTTAGGCCACCAACGCTAATCTTTGTCACAATAAATTAAACAGAATGTTCATTAAAGTAATCCTGTGAAGAAAAAAAAATGCAAATTCAATGACACGTATTCAACTTTTTGCTATGAGACACGACGTCGACAATCCAAACACATGCATGCAGCTTTTAAAAACGTCCGGATCTCTTTCATCAAGAAGATTTGATCAATTGATTTGGACCATTAAAATTTCGTCAAACAGCCTATATGTTTTGACATCTTAAAAGTTATAATAATTTTTAACCGTTGGATAAAATTTTAAAAGTTCGGATCACTTGATCTCGTAATCATGGTGGAAGAGATCCTTTCTCTTTAAAATCAAATATTATTCGTACAAAGTAACTATAAAACCTACCAACAGTAACATCGCATTGCCGGCATGCTTTGCCACGTGCCATGATAATAATATTATACTTTAGGACCTTAAAATAAACGATAATATAGTTTAGGACCTTAAAGTAAACAATAATATAGTTTAGGACCTTAATATAAACAATAATATAGTTTAGGAACAATAAGAGAATCCACACCGTTCTAAACCTAGTACGTTTTGCACATACTTTTGTCACATTTGTATAAGAATAAGATTACTAAATTTGTTTTCAATTCCGAGTCAATCCTGTCTAAATAAGGACGGGACCAAGATTTTTTGAAGATATAAACAAATTAAAATCAGGCGTGAGTCCTGACGTCTAGTAACAATAATTTTTTTTGCGTTTTTGTCTGATAATGGTTGTTAATTTTTTACGCAGGGTTTTTGTTTTTGTTTTTTTTGAAAACTTTACGTAGGGTTTTAGTCCTTCTAAATACAGAGAGAATTATCACCAATAAACTTTAGTTCTAATCATTTCAAATTTTCTGATTTGAATTTTCCAAAAATTTGACTCTTGAGTCAATTAATTAAAACCATTTTGTACTATGATTGACGAGGTTAGGTGGCAGCTCACCATTTGGTCCTCCGACACAAATTTCAAAACCCCGTCCTCTACTCGACACACGTGGCGCGAACCCAATGACCCGCCCACAATTGCCGTTAAAAATGCGTCACGAACAAAACCAAAAACTGTTGACCCACCGCCTCCGTATTCCGCCACCCTTTTCCCCTGGCTGCTAAGTAAAACAACCAAACGCCGCCACGTGTAACCAAAAACAAAGCAAGAAACGTATCGACGTACCTGGTGGAACCCACCGTGTTTAGTGAGCGGCACACCCATCTCGCTGACGCAGGCCCACACCCGTTCATCGGAGCCGTAGAAATTGTAGTACCTCTCCAGACAGCCGTCCATCATTTCGACCAGCCGCGCCGCGAGCGGGTAGCTGATCGCGAACCCGCCGCCGCCAAACGCCATGTCGTACGCGTGCATCACGTCCTGCTCCACGCTCTCCGAGTTCCCGCCAATGTAGTACATCCGGTCGTGGTCGTACCTCGCCAGCACCGAAACCAGGTTCTCGGTGAACAACACCGTGTCGTCGTCCCCCATCACGAACCACCGCACGTTGGGCAGCCCGACTTTAAAGCTCTCGTACACAATCCGCGCGATACGAACCGCCGATTGCGAACTCGAGTACCTGAAGCGGGTCCAGTCCTCCGACACCCGGTACGGAATCGAACCGGAGAAGTCCGTTTCGTTTTTGGGTTTCGCATCGAGCCATACGAAACCGCGGGTTGTGTTGGGGTCCCACCAGAGTTCCCCTGACCGGCTCCGGTCGTGCCAAGTCGTGAGGGAGGCGCCGATGCCGAAGAGAATGTGGGAGATGTTGGTGGGTTCTGGTTTGGGTTCGGGTTCTGGTTGGGGTCCGGGTCCGGGTCCCGGAGCTATGAAGTCGGTTCGGGTCCGGGCGAAGTCCGGCATGGGGAACCAGTGTGACTTGGTGTAGAAGGCGGAGAAGAGCGCGAGTGAAATCGACGCCAGGAGGCATAGGAGGAGGCCCACGCGCAGGCAGAGGGCCAAGTAGTAGCCGGTTTTTTCCGGGAATGCGAACAAGTTGGAAGCTTTGAGCTTGTCCAGCCCAGTCGGACTCGTTTTCTGCATTTTTTTTCTCACTTTTACCCAAAACCCCCTGCACAAGTTCTAATTTCGACTGTGGACGTCCCCGGGGAATTGGGTATTTATGAAATTGCCCCGGACTGCAGAAAATCTCTCATGTACGCCCAAACCCAGAAATTCTCCGGTATCAGAGAGCTTCTGGTTGAGAGACGATGAAAGGGTCAGGGTAGGAGGAGAAGTGGGAATGATCGGCACAATGATAAAGCGTAAGAAAAAATAGTAAGAACAACTGGGTTTTAGAGAGAGAAAGTATGGGGAAATGGTTGTGGGACGAAGAAAGAAGCAAATATATGGAGGAGGAGTGAGAAAGCTGGCTTTTACTGTTTACAGTTTTACAGAGATGGGATAACTGGGCCTGGTTAATTTCTGCTGGCACAGGTAACTATTTGTACGCAATTTTAGAGGTGTCGTTCATTTGGTTTCGATTTTTTTGATAGGTGTAAATATTGTAAATATGGAAAATATGGGACGTGGAGTGAAAATATATGGAAATTTGTACAGTGTATATTCCACTTTAGATATTTTATTTTGTTTACAGGGTATGTATTCAATTTAGATTTTGAAGAATTTTAATTCTTTTAATGAATTTAGGGGTATTCAATCAGGATTTTAAGTGATTCTCTAAAATTCAAGGTGTATTCAATTAGAATTTTAAGATAGTTTATTAAAATCGTTAGAAATCCGGGTGTATTCAATTAGGATTTTAAAGAAATTTATAACATTTCATGTGTATTCAATTAGAAATTGATTTTAAAAAATTTGAGAAAGTTGAGGAATTAGAAGAATTTGAGAGATTTCATAGTATATTTTAAGCATCCACAAATCTCACATATTCATATGAGATTTCGAGGAAATTGAATCAAAATTTTATATGAAATCTCTACAAAATTAAACTCCATAAAAATCTATGAATTTATAAATCCATTAAAGTCTTTCAAATTCTCAATTGAATACACTCCCTTAATGGGTCTTGTTTTTAGGGTATGTAATTAATTGGGAAATAAGTTTGTACTTTAGCAATTTTGTCGAGGGAATTGTGGTTCCTATTTCAAAGAAATCGTCATGCATTATTTCATGATGATTTTTTATAGTTGCCAGTTAAAACTTCAAATTTAACATATTAACATGAGCCATATGATTGGCGAAAACAAAAAGTTACGTACAATAAGCAACCGGCATTTATGGACATGGACATTCTTTTGAGAGAAAATACAACATATGACATACATTTTGACTTTTAAATGTTAAACAGTCAATTTCTTGGTTTAAACATTATTACCATCAAGCGGCCAAGATCCGCATGATACTTTGAAGTTTTAACCATCATTAGTCATTACTCATGCGGGTCGCTTATCAAGCATTTTGATCACACGTGAATCAAATTCGTTTTATGCACCATTGGAATCACCCATTAGTTAGTGACTAAGCCTCTATATTGTCGCTTTTGATGGAAGTTATTTATGTTCGCATGTTTGTGAACGACTCGAGAAAAAAAATCAGTCTAAAATGAATCTCGGTGTAGCAATAAACGTTGAACGACTTAAGTTATGAGCTTGGTATCAATCATGTGAAACTTCATAGGCCCATGCATTGTCCACTATCAGTATCACTGATAATTTAACCACCTATTATTTAGTATTGAGTTTTATCATAAAAGACATTGGTGGTATTAGGTGTGAAAACTCTAATATATTAATTGTATAAAATTTTGTCATATAACCGATGTGAATCATATTCTCCAACATGCCCCCTCACGAGTGACCCTACATAGGGTTACAAAGGAAACCAATTCCCACATCATAAACTAGTTAAGTCATTATACCGGAGCTAACGCAACTTTTCGAGAGCCTAATCATCATTCAAGTACTAGGGGTAATGTAACTTTTCGAAAGCCTAATTATTTAATATCCTTAAGTTTGAGCTAGTGCAACTTTTCGAAAGCCCAACTTAATGAGGTAAATTCGAGCTCAGTAAATTAGGCTCAAGACATGTGTTAAAAATAGCTTGCTCTGGTACCATGTGAAACTTTATAGGCCCAAGCATGATCAGCCACAAATATCACCGGTATTATCTTAACTTAACCACCTATTATTAGGTATTGAGTTTTACCACGAAATGTCTTGGTAATACTAGGGCTGAAAACTCTCATATATTAATTGTATATTATTTTTTCATATGACCAATGTCAAATCCTATTCTCCAACAAATCTGACCAATTTGAAAGATTTTTAATGGATTTTCTTTTACATTAGAGGTTGATGGAGTTTGTAGTGAACTACCCTCGTCACCCACCCAACACAAGCAAGTCTCTAATTCTTAGTAAAAAGAGAGATTCGATGAAGAGAGAGAATACCACCTCGTTGCTAGTGAGAAATTTTTCATTATGACGAGAATACGGATGATACATTACATGTTTTTATATAAGTGATGAAATATTTTATTTTTTAAATTATTAACTTTTTAACACATATATCCCACAATTTATATAGTAACACGTAATGTACTACTCTATTCTGATGACATTAAAAAAATCTCCCCGTTGCTAGTTCTTCTTTTGTCCTTTTTCCCAGCAACAAACCCTTTTACTTTATTAGGTGTTTAGGACGACGGACCCAACTAAATGGAATCATGAGGGAAGGCGATTCCTTAACATGATTAATAAAAAAATCTGTACACGTGTCTCCGCATACACCAGGATTATTGTCTAATTAATTGTTTCTATGATTAAAATATAAAGAAATTTAACGAAAAGCTTTTGGTACTGTTCATTTTAACAAAAAACCACATTTTTACACTAAAAAGTTAATCATGATACTATTCACTTTACCATTTATTTTGTTATTATCATTAAAACTCAAAATATTCAAATCATTTTCATTAATTTTCCTTAAAATTATAGTGGTTTTGTATTTGTTACAGTTAACAAAGCACTCACTCAAGCACCAAGGTTGCATAATTCAAAAATTTTTCTTCAGAAAAGGGGACCAGTTGATCACGACCACGTCAATCCATCCATTGGAGACAAGAAAGATTTACAGAGATATTTTAGCATTTTTCCAACTACTATCGTGTTATTCACAAAGACATTTGTTTGGTACAAGATGTGAAGAAGTGTATTGACTTTTATTTGATTGGTAATCTACATGTAGCCTTGTCCTGCGGGGCATGACACTATGAGTCCACTCCGGCACCGTGGACTTGACTTCGGGTGTAGGATGTAAAGAGTTGTCTTGATAAAATAATTAAAAATTATTGTAAGAACTTATAAGGATGTGCACTTGTAGGGACTAATCAATGTAGAGCACTTTCACCCACATGTGAAACTTAATAATCATGTGTTTTGCATTATGATTAGTTCATGCTCTTAAGATTTCAACCTTAACTTTCGTCATGATATCATAACATATTCACCCATATGTGAAATGTGAAACTCAACAACCACACATACTTTACGTCAACCAGTTAAATGGTTTTGAGATCAATATCTCAATTCACTCACGTTATCAGGGTGTGTTCGACTAAATGTGAAGCCCAACAACTAAATGTAACAAATCAATTGTTTAAACATAGGTCTAATTATATAAATAGTCCCTGTAGTGATAGAATCTTCGGAATATATCTACCATGGTTTTAAAAAAAAATTAAGAATCAAATCCTTGTGATGAACTGTTTAATCGCTAACAAATTTCATCACTAGGGTTTAAATTTTAATTGTTTTACTACTGAAATTATAATCCGATTATCCTATCATCACGATGACCATTTATTCATTTATTCAAAACATCTCCTGTTTGTCATCTAAGATGGAAAGCTCTACCCTTTTCGGCCTGGCCATTTCAATAGGGAACAATCATTATGCTGCAGTTTATGCAATGCAGCCCGTCTAAAAATGTACCACCAAACTGGACCCAATGACTTAAAATGTTATGGTCCTTCGGTTTGGGCCCTCTTTTCAGGTCCTAATGAACCATGTGCAGCACCACGTTCTATTGTCTAGCCATGGATTGCAAAAGGGAAGTGATTTTATACAGGCTTCTTTTTATTTACGTTTTTTCGTTTGATTTATTCAACTAAAATCACATTAAAAGAAAATGAGCAAAGTGCGTAGAAGGAGATAAGGAGTTCGTGAAAATCATTTCTCATTGCAAAAGTGTCTCGACAATGATTAGAAATTATCTACGAACTATAGATATGGGACTGAATTCTATATTTACTACGTTTCTATGCTTTTTTTTTTTTAGATCTGAATTTAACTAAGTTGGCTAAAACAGTGTGCTATGTGCTTAAGCTCAAATTTCCTCCATGTAGTTTAGATGAATATATAGTATATTTATTCTCTCATTGTCAATAAAAACCCATTTATTTAAAAGAAAAGAGAGAGAAAAAAATAAAGAAAAATTTTAAAATTATATTATTGATTTCTTGGGCCACTGGCATGTTGAAGAAGCCCAAATTATCTGGTAATATCGTCCACAGCAAGAACAAATAAATAAGGGGAAATTTTATTTGAATCCATGCAACCTCTTTTTACACCCAGCTTAACTTTTAAATGAGAAGTGTCTTTTTTACCCTATTGCATTATTACCATAAAGTACAAAATGAATTTAACAATAAAACAAAATTGTATCAACGAACCCAAAACCCAATAATCAAACTCTTACCATGATACAACCAAAAAACAAGCAAGATCCATGGTGAAAATCGCAGCAAATGAAAGGAAAGCAGAAGAAAATATTTACCTTGCTGGGTACACAGAATCATAGGATAATAGCTGGTAATGACGCTTATGCATAAATCCTTTCTCTTATCCCATGAGTAGGGACTGTCTTCCGTCTGATCTTCGTGAAAATTGAAGGCCATCACTGTCAAAGAAACACTCATTTTTTGGTTCTTCAGGTGCAAATCTCAGCCTACCGTTTGTACAAAAACCCATCTAGATCTCACAATCCCAAAATGAAAATATAACCAACGATTCAAAGATAGTTTTGGAGGATACAGAAATTGGGGAAAAATAAAACATGACCACAACAAAATTATTCACATTAACACGAAGTGAAACACTCCAGGACACGTGCAGTAAAATATAAAACATTAGCAAGTTTGCTAAAAAAATAGTAACTTTGACGGTCCCGCAGCATGAAGAATGTTACAAGCTTCACGACCATCTTTTTCAGATTCAATCCCAGAATAAGTATCACCTATTACTTATGAAAGAGACTAAATGAGAAAAAAGCAGTTACACCCAAGAAACATCAGATGTTTAACTACAGGGAGCATGATCAATATTTGTTGCTGCATCATGCTCCACGAAAAAGAAAGGAGCATATGAGATTTCCTTTGCTTACTCCATTCTTGTAAGCTCAGGGGAGCAGATTCTAAGAGATGACGAAGCTCCAATATTAAACGAAGAGGAGAAAGCGAGAGGAGAGAAGGAGAGAGGGAGACTTCGCCGACACCGCAATCAGAAAACTCGGAAAAAACCCAAATTCAATAAGTTAATATCATGGGTGTAAAGATAAATTTACATATTAAATTGAGTTTGTGAGGGTAGTTTAGGTAATAAATTTGGGTTTGAAAAGATATTGATAGTTTAATTAAAAATAATATGGGTGTAATGAGTAAGCTGGGTGTAGAGATAAGTTACATGAGTTCAAATAAAATTTCCCATAAACAAAGTCACAAGTGGTCATTTACCACATGGGTTCAAACCCTATCGGTGGCTAATTCAACATTTAATCTAACAAAGATTTATAATAGTGTTTTTTTTTTTTTTGTGAGTACAACGATATATTTTTACACTAAGGGGAGAGGGATTTCGGTTAAGCCACACAATGAGCAATCTAAGTTGGTATCGAATTTGCCATTCACGAGATTCGAACCTAAGACCTCTCATTTACAAATGAAGATGAATATCACTAGATTGTAGTACTGAGTGCATTGTTTAATGGGATAATAAGCATGACAATTAAATATTGATTAGTGTCAATTTGAACTTATAGTTTGGGCTTATAGTTAAAGTCAATTAGCATGACGATTAAATATAATTAAAGTTAATTAGCATGAAGATTAAATATTTATTAGTGTCAATTTGAACTTGTAGTTTTAATTATTTTTCAAACGTATTTTAAGGTGAATTAATCCTTCATGTGCGGACACCCAATACAAGTTAGCAGTATTTGCTTTTTCCATTGGCCTTATTAGATATTGCATGTCTTTGTTTTTAGGGTAACAATCTCTTAACTTATTTCCAATTCTTTTAATAATCCAAAAACCTCTTATAAGCATGCTCATGTTAGATCCTAAAACAATTACTATACTTCTCATGCTCTATATTAACAAGGGAAGACAACTACAAGAAATATAAGAAGTAAAAAACTACAACAACAAAAAAAAAGTTACGGCCTCGTGATATTTGTGTCCTTATTAGTTCTTATGAAAGACAATAGAAAATGGTTGCGTTGGATGATCTTAAAATTGTGCCATACTGATTTTTATTTTTCTTAACTATCAAGATTGGTAGAGAAAGAATCGAACATGGTAATGCTATTGATTGGTTTTACTCTTGATTATGGTCCATGATTAATTACTTGTAGTTGTTTACTATAGGTTTATAATATACAACGAATTATACCTGATCAAGAATATAGAACTCGTTTGGAAGTGCTTTTAAAATGACTTAAAGCGCTTTGAAGCCAATCCTTAGTCAAAATGTAAGTGAATCCTAAAAGAGTATTTGAAGAGCTTCCTACAAGAAGCACCAATTTATGTCTTTTATGTAGAAAGCACTTCAAGTGTTTTTTAAACTCAAAAACACTTTAACCAAATATACTTTTTCAACCATTTTAAAAGTGATTCTAAATAAATCATAATATTTATACTACATGAATTACTCAATATTCAAACGTCCTTACTTAGTTAAACTAGTGCTTACTTCTTCTTCTTTTAGTCCCCAGGTGTCACGCCATATATACGAGTCTATGACTGGATTTTATCTCAGTCGGCACATAGAATATTAAAGTTACAGATCTCTAAATAATTAGGTTATTCTTAATTAAAAAGGTTTATTTATAATTATTTCCTTGTTGTTTTGTAATCAAAGTCATAAATATCAAACGATTATCGGGATCTCATTCAAATTTTCTTGTTCCACAAGTTGAGAATGAAGACATTTTGGATAGAACCCTACAAGTAGGAGACAACCCTAATATATAGTATTTTATGTTTTTTTTTTTTATCAAATTAAATCAAGAAGGCATTCATATACAGTCTTCAGTAGTCAATGTTCTAATTTTTAAAAAATTCGGGGAAAATTGGCGACATATACACAGCCTCAAGCTTGAAGGACTTACGCGTCATTTAAATGCCAGCTGACACGGGTATAGCTTTACGTAATAATTTACAGATCATCCACCAACGAGAACTGCTGGCAGCGGGGATCGAACTTAGATATAGAGTTAACCACAAGCACGCCTTTACTAACTGAACCAACGCGGTTACCAACTTGGATTGTGATCAATTAAATGGAGCATGTTTTATGTTGCGTACTTTCTGTAATTTGATTTTGTGTTATTTGATGTAAAGTTGATATTACATTACTGAAGGAGAATAAACAAACCCGTATAAACAGAACAACTAGAAGTAAAAATCAATGCAATGCGATGAAGGTTTAGGCTAGTCGAACTACCATTACAACCTACTTTCATTCCGCTCATAGCAATTATATAAAAACCAAACCTCCGGATAGAGTACCTCTTGTCCCTCCAAGGCTCCAACACAAATACAACTAAGAAATATTATCCTGTATTATAGCCTTACTCTCTGATTTGTTTAGGGTTTTAGAATTACACAAATCTTGACCAAACCCAATTAACAAAAAACAGTCTTTGAAATATGGCATCTGGCCACTACCAAATGAAAGGGAATCAAATCCAGAATTAAACCAGGGATTAATTTGGCTGTGCTGTCCTGAAGAGTAAGTGGATTTTAAAACTAGAGCTTAAAGATGTTTTTGTTAGCGTGAGTCATAAAGAGTATGTAAAGATTATGTAGATATTATAGGGGTTTTCTTTTAGGAAGACTAGAGATTGTGTCCTTTTATGTTTCCTTGTGTAATTAGGACTGGATGTATATATAATATACTCGTGAAATAATAGATGAATAATTCCTACCGTATAATTCAACTTGGCATCCGAGCCTGGTGTGCCGTAACCCTAATTCTAAAAAATTTCCATCATGCTGCTACTGCTGTGTTTTTTGCTCTTGCCGTGTATATTTATGATGCTGCTCTTGCCGTGCCTTTGTTGTTGTATTGCAGTGAAGGAAGCAGTTGTAAGGTTTGTGAGACGTGATGTGTTGTTGGTGGTCCAACCAACAATTCTGTTTTGAACTCTGTGGTAATCCAGAATGATGCCTCAACAGTGTCGAGTGCGGTGAAACTTAATGGATCAAACTATCCTCTTTGGTCCAAAGCATTGGAGATGCATATCGCATGACGTGGTAAGAAGGGTTTCATGACAGGGAGCATTAAGGAACCTAGTGAAGATAATACCGAGTTTGAGACATGGGAGACTGGGAATGCAATTGTGAAATGATGGTTGATTGATTCCATGGAGCCGGATATCATGAGTTTTTTCATTCACCTTCGTACCGCCAAAGAAGTGTGGGAAAAGGTTGCTCGAACGTACTATGATGGCTCTGATATCTCTCAAATTTATGAGTTGAAGGTTAAGTCGTTTCGACTTCGTCAAGAAGGGCGTCCAGTTGGTGTGTACTATGTTGATCTCAAATCCATGTGGCATGAGTTGGATCAAGAAGGCCAATTAAGATAGAGTGTGCCCAAGATTTGAAGACACTACGAGAGGAGGTCCAACTTGACCGAGTGTATGCCTTCCTGGCAGGTTTGGATGATGTCTTTAATAAGGTTCGTAGTGATATCTTATGAACCCAACCTTTACCGTCCATCGATGAGGTGTTCTCTATGGTCAGGCGTGAAGCACAATGCCACGCCACTATGATGGGTAGTAGTCATGTTGGCAGCTAAAAAGGGGGACCTGCAGCGGCTATGGTGTCACGGCCTCCTGCCATTTTTCCTTTCGGTGGTTTGTCAAACTTATCTTTGAATTCCCGTCATAATTTGAAGTGTACTTTCTACGGTCAAACCCGCCATACCGAAGATACATGCTTTGCAAAGCATGGAGCACCACGAATGGTTTCTGGAGTCAAAGAAATGGTTGTGTGCAAAAGAACGTGGGAACAATAGCTCTAGTGGCGGACATGCATCCTTAGCTACTGCCACACCGAGCAACAATAAAGAAACCGAGGTGCAATCTGGTAAACCAAGCCAATCTTTGTTGACTCGTATTACTCTTGGTGAACCATCTTCAAATACAGGTATTGTGGGACATGTTCTCTTAGCCTCCAACACTGCTCATCATAAAGTTGGATTCTAGACTCTGGTGCAACGGATCATATGACATATGATAAGAATTTGTTTCAGTATATGGCAACGCCCTGTAGAACATATGTGGAGACTGCTAATGGTATTACTGCTTCTATTATTGGAGCAGGCACCGTGTGTCTTACGCCATCTTTGTCACATCCCAGTCCACATAGTAAGATATTGTCCGCTTTAGGCTACGCCTTCACGGATTTGTTCTTGGGTTTCCACCCAAAACGCGTCTTACTATAGGGAGGTGGACATGTACATATAAGGCACATCACCTCATCTCCCCCGGGCGATGTGGGATCTTACAATCCACCCTCCTTAAGGGCTCGACGCCCTCGTCGGCACACTTCCGACCGGGGAGTGGCTTTGATACCAAATTGTCACATCTCAGTCCGCATAGTAAGATATTGTCCGCTTTAGGCCACGCCCTCAAGGATTTGTTCTTGGGCTTCCACCCAAAACATGTCTTACTATAAAGAGGTGGGCATGTACATATAAGACACATCACCTCATCTCCCAAAGGCGATGTGGGATCTTACAATCCATCCCCCTTAGGGGCCCGACACCATCGTCAGCACAATTCCAGTCGGGAAGTGGCTTTGATACTAAATTGTCACATCCTAGTCTGCATAGTAAGATATTGTCCGCTTTGGGCCAGCCCTCACGGATTTGTTCTTGGGCTTCCACCCAAAACACGTCTTACTATAAGGAGGTGGGCATGTACATATAAGGCACATCACCTCCTATCCCTCGGGCGATGTGGGATCTTACAATCTCTCTTTTTGCATCACTGCTTATTTGTTCTGTCCTTATCTCATCACCTACTATCTATACCGCAAGTTACGGAACAATTGGATTGTGTTGTATTAATGTATCCATTTTTTTGTCTACTTCAGGATATTCAAACTAATGAGATAATTGGGCATGGCACTAAGAGAAATGGGTTGTATTATGTGGATGATGTCATTCCGGGAAGAGTTGCTGCGGTTCGTGAAGGAAATTTTGTGAAAAACATGTTCATTTGAGCAACATCAATAGCATGCAATTAACAAATTAAAGGCGGAATCATGCTTACATGCACTCAAAAACAAAACATCAACCATGAAATTCAAAGCCTAGTAGATTGGTGAACCTTGACTCAACTTAAAACAACATTTGTTAGTTGAGAAATATTTACCTTTGTAGATTCCTCTTTGCATATGCAAAGGATAATCACCCAAGAGATAGGGTCTTCATTCCTTGCTTCTTAGCTCCATGGATTTGGTTAGAAGAAAAGGTTCTCCAAGTTCCCAAAATTGAGAACCTCTAAAGATTCTACACCAAGGTTAAATTGAAGAAGAAATGAGTGACCTAGAGGAAGTAAAATTGCTAGATAATTTCCTCTAGGGTGGCTGAATGTTTTAGAGCAAAGAGAGCTTTTGTTCTCATCTTTTCTCCACAAAAACCCTAAGGATGAAATGGCTATAAAGTTGCCTTTATACCACCTCACAATGGAGTGGCAAACTTGCAATTAAGCCAAGTTCACTACCCTCCTTAATTATTGGCTAATTGGGCTAATTGGGCCTTTGTGAATCATTATTCATTAAGTTGTCATACAACTTAAGTCAATGGGCTTTGACGTTCGAAGCCCATTGGGCCTTAAGGTCCAAAACTATCCCGAGGTCTTTAACGAACTTATTCGTTTGATTAATTAACATATTAATTAATCATTGCCATAAATAATTAAACCATTTAATTATTCTTACTCATCTCCTTTGTTTCTTCAATCTCCACCTTACACGGTGTACGATACATTAGGTTCCTTTTAGCGAGGCAGTGGGCGATTAAAACCATTTTACATCGATTGTGAATTGAAACTTACTTTCAATTCTCCCTTTAGTGATTACACACGTTTAGGGCTTCCACAAACCATGAGTGACACCTAGCAGCATATCATGGCTACCCAAGCTAATCAGAAGAGGTAGAGAACCTATTCAGTTTAGGATTACAAATGCAATACGGTCTTTCTCTAATCTAATACTCTTGACCACATTGTTTGGTTTGATAGTTTATTTATTCATGTCTACTATCCAATGTGATTCGTTTGCTTATATGATTACCTTGAATGTGAATTGGAACGCATTCCCAAATCTCATTCATACTCTGGCCAGAGATTTTAATCATATCATAGAGTATTCTCCCTCAAACCATTTGAAGGTTATAGATCCCTTGTTGCACATTCACTTGTCTCCATAACTAAGTGGCTTAACCCCAATGATGTCGTGGACACCCCGATGGGGTGACTTTGACATAATCAAATATCAAGGACTTAACCACAAGACAACTGTGATGCCTCAGGTCAAATGACTAATTTGCATTATCCCAACCATGAGTTCTCATGTGACATGAGTATGAGAACTCCTCGTTGATCGTGTTCAGTGGACTCATTCTCTATTGAGCACCTACGTACTTGTCTTGATGTCACACACACCAATGACTCGAGACTAGTCACTCTCCCTGAGAGAAGACATAGCACGTACTGATCTTAACGAACTGTCAATGCCCAATTGGCAATCCTATGATCAGGAACGTTTAGGATGTGTCTACGAAAGAATGGTCTCATTAATCTAACTTCATTAGATTGCATTCTCCCAATCACATATTCCTTGGACTTTATCGTTTAAGCATATAACATTTATATGAGACGGCTCAAACAATAATGTTTGCCTTTTATATGTAAACTAGATTAGTTTAACATGTGAAATATCCGTAAAGTATCATCATATGATTGGCTTTAGGGCATATTTCCAACAATCTCCCACTTGCACTAGAGCCAATCAGCTTGGTCATCTGTTATGATTCCTCTTCTGTAGTCATTTCATAAATGGCTGAGTAGTAGGCCTAGGCAATGGATATCTATATGTTATCCATAGAAGCAACCTTGAGAATATCGACGTCACCATTATACATGATTCTCAATCATGTGGTTCAGTCTCTCATATGAGTTCGGATCTTGATGAGACCTTGATTCCCTGGCTTGAGCTATCGCCCCATTAGTGTCGTAGTGTCAGTACACTAGATACACTTTCTGGTTGGAACCGAATAGAGAGTTCATAAATGAACTTTCCCATCCAAACAACATTGTTGTAAACTTCTATATATGGCAATATATTTTGCATTCATAATGGAACACACTAAAGTCATTACTTTAATGTTTCCATCCAAATATCTCTTTAGTCATAATGAAGAGATATCTGTTAATCTCTTCATTCATAATGAAGAAACATTCAACGATGGATTAGATTCATAATCTAACACATTTACGCTTCCATTACGTTACTCTAATTCTTCCTCGATCTTTGAGGAATTTATCCTTTAGTATTTCTTAAATACTTAAGGATTCACTTGACAGTTGCCATGGTTCTGATCCTGGGCTTGCACTGATATCGCCTTGTACCTTTCTAGGTACAACTCATATCAATGTTTTTCATACAATATGAAATACATAAATCACCTTTCTGCGTATGCATAAAGGATTCGATTTACGCATTATTTCTTTGGGAGTCAAAGGGTATGTTCCCTTTGAGAAGAGCTACCTCCTAGTCTCACTAGAGTTGTTCTTCTGATTGAAGTTTATCATCATATGAGAAACTTCCTAGCATATTTTGTCTATTATTAGGGCTTGATATAATCTAATTATATCTTGAAATATATCATTATAGATTTTCATCCCATGTATATAGACTATATCTCCCATATACATTCTATCGTTATAGAAAGTTTAAAGTCATAACTTTAACGAAGAAGTGTTCTTTTCATTAATATATCATATATGTGCATATATATATATTGAATTTTAGGAACATGATTAACTCCCACTAATCTTTTGTAAACCTAGTAAACAAAAGATTCACTTACATCTTTATGAGAAATCAAACAATTTGATCTTTCTCTCATAAGACGCTTATGGCTCCCACTAGCTGGCTAAGATTCATGATGGTTGGATCTCTACAACTTATATGTTTTGTGATTCATAGTTTTAGACATAAATTATCAAGACTATCTTAATAATGGTTTCGGAAACCTATATCATGTCCAAACATTGAATCACCATTTAGTTGTAGCTAGCAATCTTCGAATTAATTGAAACTAAGACTACGTCAAAAATGGTTCATTCAAAGTCAACCATTCTCTTTGATTGTAGTCACCTTAAGCTACCAATTAGCTATGAAGGTTTCATTATTTCGAGTCAAATGATACTTTACCATTTCCTTGAGTATATATATTGTATATACACTCAATGTAGTCATAAAGTTCAAACCATTCAACTGAGACGGTTTATAAATCCTTCTTGACTACCTTGGAGCTTGTGGTATAGGAACTAGGTTGTTATATTTGTTGATTATCATCTTGTCTCTCAAAGAACCCATTCTTTTGAGTTCTATTCCTAGTTCATTTGCTCTAAGGCAAATCACATTGTAGGATTACAATGAACTACTCAACAAACAACATTTGTTGGTTGGTTTATAGAAGTGATATCCAAAGGTTAATTTAAGGATATCCACAAGATAATTTTTAAACAAATATTGCTTATTAGCACACAACCCCAAATCTTAACACAATTAAGATTTGTCTTTCTTTCCAACTACATCCTATGGAGTTATGAAAATTTTGGAAGATCTTCTAATT
This sequence comes from Malus fusca, assembly GCA_035220775.1. NCBI lineage: Eukaryota > Viridiplantae > Streptophyta > Magnoliopsida > Rosales > Rosaceae > Malus > Malus fusca. The sequence goes on from CM069059.1 coordinate 25,658,953, forward strand.
GACAATCATATTGTTTTTAGAAGTATATATCCTATATATATGGGTAATTGATAACATCCAACGAACTAAATCTTATTCGAGTTCGTTATTCTCCTAATGGAGAAAATCATTATCTTATGATGCTAATTTCCTTGATATCTTTCAAGGAAACTTATCTAAAGTGTTACCTTTCCTTAGATCAAATCTATGGAGGTAAGTACTTTAGACGTCTTACTCATCAACTTACATTTCTTGAATTCTTTGAAACCTTTTGCAAAGTATTCAGACTTGTGTTTATTCATAATAAACTATAGTCCAACCGAGAGTGATCTTCGGTGAATGTCAAACAACATGAGTAGTATTATGTTGTGGACAAGTGCCACTAACATCTAAGTGAATTAACCTCAACAACTTTGTGATTCTTTATTCTTTCCAAAAGAATAAAGATTCGAACATTTCACCTCTATACAATTTTGACAAGAAGGTATTGGATCCGGATCTAACGATCCAAAGCATCCATCTATGACCAACTCGTAATTTATGTTTTAGAGGTATCACAACTCAGTTGGGATTAGTCACTATCTTGCAACATTTTGGGTTTTAAGCATCATTATATTCTAAACAGTTAACGCTACCATATCATCTCTACTATAGAGACAATCAATTAGATTACTATAATCCAATCAGTGATTAATAAAGAACAATGTTTTGTCAAACAAAACATTCATCCATCTCTACTATAGTGACGGAATTAAGTTCCTTAAAATTGGAATGTAAAGACAATCTTTGGTTTTTTCAATTTCTTTGGTAGTTCATATGAGGAAGTTAGTACCATCTGCTTTCACAGAGATCTATATTTTATTCACGTTCCGAATGTGAAGTACTTTCTCTTCTCTCATTAATCTTCTACTTCTTATTAGCCACACTTTTACAACGATTGTAAAACATAGTTACTAATACGGAATCAAGCATTCAAGTAGAAGAACCAACTGTTTTGAACTTTTCAAGAACAATTTACAACACCTTCGAAAGGTGTGTTCTTGACACTTGCAAGACATTTCTTGCAAATACCTCTTCCAATGTCCATCCTTTCATAAAGAAAATTTGTTCCCTTGGAGTTAATTTTATCTTCTTCATTTGACTTCTCCTTTGACTACAATAGTCATGGTCCCTAAACTCCCACTATCTCTCTTGAAATCTTTTTCAATTGTGTTATACACATCAAACATTTTGGAGAGTGTGTGGTTATTGTTCACTACATAATTTACAATAAACTTAGTGATCCATTAGGATAGGGACATAAAGGTGAAGTCCTAGCTTAGTTTCCGTCTCGTTAAGTGGTTTATCACTTCAACACTCAATGATTCAAAATCATCATAAGTCCATGTTGATGGACTATTTTTGTCAACCAACCATTATGTTCTAAACATAATTACAAACTTTCAAGAGTTGTTCAAGGCAACTCTCATTTCTTCATACAACAATTTGTAAGTGAAGAATCATGGCACTAAAAGTGTCCTTGTCTTTATGCTAATCTTCGTAAGTTCCTTTGTTCATATAACGAAGGAATAAGCATTGGTTGTTTGTGTTGTCCTCTTCATGATAGACATTTCTAACATGTTCTTCCAATGATACATTATCAATAGGAAGATTGTGAGGATGAGACTTCTTAGGTACATGCACAATCCATTTAAGACAATCTTTGGGATTGTGTTACCAAGTCTGGAAACTAAAACATTCGGATCTTCTTTGTCAAGTTTTGGATAGCGTTTGCAAATATATTGGTAAACAAATACATAACGAATATAAATTGATTGATTTTAAGCCATTTGATTTGGGTCTTTAAATCAAATAGCACCACCCACTATTTTTGGCAAATTCCATATCCCTCATTGGAATTCGAGAGTTTTGGAGGAAACTCTTAGTAGGTTATGGGAGACTCACTATTACCAAGCCCACCTCACAATGATATGATATTGGCTAGCATTAATAATAATGAGAGAGTACACTTACTCATTTGCAACTAATGCAAGTACCCATCAATTTGGCCTCTAGAGAATGTTGCCTCACAATGATATGATATTGGCTCCATTGCACTTAGTTAAGTCATTCCCACCATGCTTAGTTCGTGAAGGGGTTCAAGAATAGCCTCACGATGATACGATATTGGTCATCCTCGTTGCCTACACTCACCTCATCAAGTATGTATATAGACTCCTCCTGAGTATAAGCATGCACTTTGTACTCCCCCATGATAGGGTGAAGCCGGTGTACAAGTCATAAACGATTGGAGCTACCACGGTGGAAGGCCACGGAAGAGTGTTCTAAGCACTCTCACGCTTTTCAACTTCATAATGGTTTGGTTGAGGGTTTTAGGTCTCATCATATAAACATATTCATTTTAATCTTTATTAAAACAATTTTGGTCCTATTACAACTATTGGTCCATTTGAATCAATTTAGTTGTATATAATACTCCCACTATACTTATAAAACGGTTTTTAAAGCAAGAGTATATGATACTACTAACATAAGGTTTGCATTCATTTGATGGACTATATAGTTGCCTTAGGGCCTTAGGATGACTATGAACCTTTGTTTAGATTCAACACGAGCCTAGTGTTGAATCTCGGACTAGGGATGGAGATTGATTTTAGTTACGCGTTTAATCACATTAAGGCGTGTTGTCTTAGGGGCGTTGGACCCAACTACTTCATTTTCATGCATATCAAATAAAGCAAGAAAGAAGTACTTCAAAGTAAAAGAGAGCTTATGCTCTTTACAACATTTGCATAAAACAAATTACTTTAAAGTAAAGAAGAGCTTATGCTCTTTTACAACATTTGATCAAATCAAATTACAACCAAAATTAATCTACACATTCCCATGGTTCAAACAAATTTGAAACGGCCTATCACATAGCTCAATTATCGTAGGCTTAGGTTCATAATCACCCTTTAATTAATCAACACTTTAATTAATTAAATTGAATGCAACATTTTCATTTGGTTTTTGTATCCATAAAATTGATTTAAATGGAGCTAAATGAAATGAAAATCCAAAACCACAACTTTTTGGGCTATATTGCGAAACATAAACTTTTGGGGTCACTTTGTAAAAAAACAAAAGTCCACTACTTCATGTAATTACAACTAGAACCCAAAAATTTCAACAAATACAAAAAACTTCATTAAAGGAGCAAAACAATTTGTCCTTTAACGTTTTTGGGCATTAACGTAAAAACGTAAACTTTTGGGCCAAAGTGCAAATACACAAAAGTATCAAAACTTTATGTAATTGAATAAAAGACCCAAAAATACCCTATTCTATTAGGGTGGCCGGCCATGATAAAAAAAAATAAGATTTTTACAAAGTTTTTGTAAGTGGGTTTTGTTAGGTGAGGTAAAGATGAAATATTTTGAATTTATGTCAAACTTTTAAAAAAGTTTGTCTACCATTATAGCCATTAATTGAATTTATGTCAAACTTTTAAAAAAGTTTGTCTACCATTAAAACCATTAATAATACTTTACCAATAATCATCACCCACTAAAATCACCCACTAAAATTAAACCAAAACTTTATGTAAAAACATAAAACTTTTTGAATCAAAACTTCAAAACTTTTTGTTCTTGGCAAGAACTTCAAGAACATTGAAGAACACTCATGAAAACTCATAATAGCTCCATGAATGTTTTCACTCACCAAAACTCAAATTTTCACCACTCAAAAGAGGGCTAACATCCTAGGGTACTTAGGGGTTCCAAAAGTCACTTTAAAACCATTTTAACAAGACAAACATGAACCCAAAAAATCACCCTTTGGATTTGGCCGAATTTCCCCAAAACATGGCACCAAATTTTAGCTCCAAAATTCATGCTCATATGAACTACATCTACAACATTTGAGATGGCAAATTTTCTAACAAAATTTACATTCAAAGAAACAAGAATAAAGCTTGTAACATATTACAACTTTTAAATCAAAAACTATGAACTACAAAACCCAAAATGATTCACCAACTACTAGACCTAGGCTCTGATACCACTTGAAGGAAATTTTGTGAAAAACATGTTCATTTGAGCAACATCAATAGCATGCAATTAACAAATTAAAGGCGGAATCATGCTTACATGCACTCAAAAACAAAACATCAACCATGAAATTCAAAGCCTAGTAGATTGGTGAACCTTGACTCAACTTAAAACAACATTTGTTAGTTGAGAAATATTTACCTTTGTAGATTCCTCTTTGCATATGCAAAGGATAATCACCCAAGAGATAGGGTCTTCATTCCTTGCTTCTTAGCTCCATGGATTTGGTTAGAAGAAAAGGTTCTCCAAGTTCCCAAAATTGAGAACCTCTAAAGATTCTACACCAAGGTTAAATTGAAGAAGAAATGAGTGACCTAGAGGAAGTAAAATTGCTAGATAATTTCCTCTAGGGTGGCTGAATGTTTTAGAGCAAAGAGAGCTTTTGTTCTCATCTTTTCTCCACAAAAACCCTAAGGATGAAATGGCTATAAAGTTGCCTTTATACCACCTCACAATGGAGTGGCAAACTTGCAATTAAGCCAAGTTCACTACCCTCCTTAATTATTGGCTAATTGGGCTAATTGGGCCTTTGTGAATCATTATTCATTAAGTTGTCATACAACTTAAGTCAATGGGCTTTGACGTTCGAAGCCCATTGGGCCTTAAGGTCCAAAACTATCCCGAGGTCTTTAACGAACTTATTCGTTTGATTAATTAACATATTAATTAATCATTGCCATAAATAATTAAACCATTTAATTATTCTTACTCATCTCCTTTGTTTCTTCAATCTCCACCTTACACGGTGTACGATACATTAGGTTCCTTTTAGCGAGGCAGTGGGCGATTAAAACCATTTTACATCGATTGTGAATTGAAACTTACTTTCAATTCTCCCTTTAGTGATTACACACGTTTAGGGCTTCCACAAACCATGAGTGACACCTAGCAGCATATCATGGCTACCCAAGCTAATCAGAAGAGGTAGAGAACCTATTCAGTTTAGGATTACAAATGCAATACGGTCTTTCTCTAATCTAATACTCTTGACCACATTGTTTGGTTTGATAGTTTATTTATTCATGTCTACTATCCAATGTGATTCGTTTGCTTATATGATTACCTTGAATGTGAATTGGAACGCATTCCCAAATCTCATTCATACTCTGGCCAGAGATTTTAATCATATCATAGAGTATTCTCCCTCAAACCATTTGAAGGTTATAGATCCCTTGTTGCACATTCACTTGTCTCCATAACTAAGTGGCTTAACCCCAATGATGTCGTGGACACCCCGATGGGGTGACTTTGACATAATCAAATATCAAGGACTTAACCACAAGACAACTGTGATGCCTCAGGTCAAATGACTAATTTGCATTATCCCAACCATGAGTTCTCATGTGACATGAGTATGAGAACTCCTCGTTGATCGTGTTCAGTGGACTCATTCTCTATTGAGCACCTACGTACTTGTCTTGATGTCACACACACCAATGACTCGAGACTAGTCACTCTCCCTGAGAGAAGACATAGCACGTACTGATCTTAACGAACTGTCAATGCCCAATTGGCAATCCTATGATCAGGAACGTTTAGGATGTGTCTACGAAAGAATGGTCTCATTAATCTAACTTCATTAGATTGCATTCTCCCAATCACATATTCCTTGGACTTTATCGTTTAAGCATATAACATTTATATGAGACGGCTCAAACAATAATGTTTGCCTTTTATATGTAAACTAGATTAGTTTAACATGTGAAATATCCGTAAAGTATCATCATATGATTGGCTTTAGGGCATAGTTCCAACAGTTCGGACATCCATTGCTAGGAATTTGAAAGAAGTATGGATGTTACATCGCTGTTTGGGCCATGCCTCTTTTGGTTATTTAAGGCGTATGTTGCCTAGTTTATTTCATGAAATAAATGAATCAGACTTACATTGTGAAGTATGTATTCTTGCTAAAAGCCATCGTGTTTCGTTTCCACCAAGTATGAATAAAAGTTTGTTTCTGTTTGATCTCGTGCATTCTGATGTTTGGGGTCCATCCCCTGTAAATACGGCTTTTGGAGTTAAATGGTTTGTTACATTCACTGATGATTGCACTCGTATGACTTGGTTATATGTGATTAAAAATAAGAGTGATGTTGTTATGGTGTTTCAGTCTTTCTCTCAGATGATTAAGACACATTATTCCTCTATTATTAAAGTTCTCCGCTCTGATAATGGAGGTGAATATATTAATTTTGAGTTGTCTTGGTTTCTCTGTGCTCATGGGATTCTCCATGAAACGACGTGCCCTCACACTCCACAACAAAATGGGGTTACCGACAGGAAAATTTGTCATATCTTGGAAACTGCTCGTGCATTTATCATAGGCGCCTCTGTTCCTAGGCGGTTTTGGCCTGAAGCTGTCACTTATGATGTCTATATCATAAATCGTATGCCATCAAGGGTTGTGGGATTTTAAACACCATTTCAGGTGCTTAGTAAACATGCCCCCGTGGTGTCCACAAATACTCTCACCCCTCATGTGTTTGGTTTTGTGGCGTATGTTCATATAAAAAAAATTCATCGTAGTAAGCTTGATCCGTGTGCACTTCGGTGTGTCTTTGTGGGTTTTTCCACTCAACAAAAAGGATATAAATGTTATCATCCTGGAACCCGCCATATGTATGTGACTATGGATGTAACATTTTCGGAATCCGAATATTTTTATGCTCTTACCCGGTCCACTTCAGATCACCAAGGGGAGAGTGAGAGTGTGGGTGATCTTGGTTGGTTGGATTGTGATTTAGGGGGACATGTGGGTGGTAAACTCGAGAATGGTGATGCATGAGGAGGGGCGAGTATCATAACAACACCTATTTCCGTGTATAGCAAGGACGAGCAACAGGTCGTGATTGCCGAGAATGGTGATCAGATTCAGTAAGTCACTGCCGAACCCAGTGATGCACCACAGCAGGCTGCTGCCGAGAAGAGTAATCAGGTTCTATAAGCTCCTACCGAACCCAGTGCTGAGTTTAGTAGCGTATTATCCCCTCATCTGAATATACCTGAGGTAAGTACAATAGATGATTATACAACTAATCCAAATAATATTGTAAGTACATATAAGTTGCCACCAAGGCAAAATCAAGGTGTGCCTCCTGACAGGTTTACTCCGGCAGGGAAAATGAAGTATCCAATCGCCAGCTACGTATCCTGCAAGAACCTTGCACCTGAACACAAGGCTTTAGTAAATAACATAGAGTCCATTAAAGTTCCAATTCAAGTGGAGGAAGCTCTGAAAGATCCAAAGTGGGTGAAAGCAATGGATGAAGAAATGATGGCTCTACAGAAAAATAAAACCTAGGAAATAGTGGAACTACCTAACGGGAAGAAGCCGGTTGGATGTCGTTGGGTGTTTACAATTAAATATAGGGTTGACGGATCCATAAATAGATACAAAGCAAGGTTGGTAGCGAAAGGGTATACTCAAATGTATGGTGTAGACTATCAGGAGACTTTATCTCTAGTAGCCAAGATGAATACGGTACATGTTCTTAATTTTTTAGCTACAAACATGAATTGGCCACTAAAACAATTCGAAGTGAAGAATGCTTTCCTTCATGGAAGTTTGGAGGAAGAAGTATATATGGTTTTCCTCATGGATATGATGCAGGTAGGAAGATGGGGGTTTGTCGATTGCGTAAGTCACTTTATGGACTTAAGCAGTCACCTCGTGCAGGGTTTGACAGGTTCACTCAAGCCATGAAGAATAATGTATATTGTCAGAGTCATTCCAACCATACGATGTTTGTGAAGCGTAAATTGAATAAAGTAATTGCTTTGATTATCTATGTAGATGACGTGATTATTACAAGGGATGGTTCTGATGAAATATTAAGGTTGCAGATAAACCTTGCGGCAGAATTCGAAATGAAGAACTTGGGAGACTTAAAATATTTTCTGGGAGTTGAAGTTGCCCGTTCATCTAGAGGTATTTTCTTGTCTCAGCGTAAATATGTGTTGGATTTGTTAAAGGAAACTGGTATGCTAGGGTGTAAACTGGTAGACACTCTTATTGTTGAGAAACATTATCTGGGCATATATTTGGATCAGGTACCGATTGATAAAGGCAGATATCAGAGACTTGTAGGAATACTGATTTATTTGGCTCATACTCATCCTGACATTGCCTATGCCTTAAGTGTTGTGAGTCAGTTTATGCACTCACCAAGTGCAGACCATATGGCCGCGGTCATGCGTATTTTAGCATATTTGAAGTCCGCACCAGGAAAATGAATATTATATGGGAGACACGGACATCTGAGAATTGAAGGTTTTACTAATGCAGATTGGGTTTGTGATGTAACTGATAGGCAATCGACATCTGGATACTTTACTTTTGTTGGAGGTAATTTAGTTACGTGGTGTAGTAAGAAACAGAAAGTGGTCTTCACGATCGTCAGCTGAAACCGAGTACATAGGTATGACGCAAGGAATTTGTGAGATTTTTTGGTTGCGTAAACTTCTTTGGGGACTTAGGTTCAAACCAAAGGATACTATGAAGTTATATTGTGATAACAAGTCTGCAAGAGATATATTGGACAATCTGGTACATCATGATAGGACGAAGCATGTGGAGGTTGACATACATTTTATCAAGGAAAAACTCGAGAGAAAAATTGTATCTTTTCCGTTTGTGACTTTGAAGGAGCAACTTGCAAATGTCCTCACTCATGTAGTCACTCATCAAGTTGGGCATGTGTGATATCTATGCATCAACTTGAGGGGGAGTGTTAGCGTGAGTCATAAAGAGTAGGGAAATTACATTGTAGCCCCTCAGGTTTGAGGTCTATTACAACCTCATACAACATCTTTAAAACATTTCACTTTCATACCTCACATTCTATTTTATTTCAAAATAATACCTCCGTTAGATTTTCCATCCATTGATCTGTTAAGTGCTAACGTGGCTGTCACATTTATGCCACGTGGCTGCCAAATGTGTGCCACATGGCAAAAAAAAAAAAAAACCTTAATCTTCTAGAAAAAAAAAAGGTTAGAAAATCCAAATCTCATCACCGCACCCCCCCCCACCCCCACCCCCATACCTCCTGAGCCTTAAGGAAAGAATAAGAACAAGAACAAGAACCAGGAACTTGGAACCATGATCATCTTCCATCCGTCGTGCGCATCCATCATCCATCCGTCAGGGAAGATGAAGATGCGTGTTTATATATATATATATTTTTTTTTTTGCCTCTCCTCTTCTTCTTCTAGGTTGCGGGTTCAGCTTTTGTTTTTGGTTTTTTTTTTAATTTTAAATTTAGAAGATTCAGGTGTTTAAAAAAAAATTAAAATTTTTTTTTTGCCACGTGGCATACATTTGGCACCACGTGGCACAAATGTGGCAACCACATCAGTACTTAACGGATCAATGGATGGAAAAAGTAACGGAGGTATTATTTTGAAATAAAATAGAACGTGAGGTATGAAAGCGAAATGTTTTAAAGATGTTGTATGAGGTTGTAATAAACCTCAAATCTAAGGGGTTACTATGTAATATACCCTAAAAAGTAAGTAAAGATTACGTAGATATTATAGGGGTTTTCTTTTAGGAAGGTTAGAGATTGTGACCTTTTATGTTTCCTTGTGTAATTAGGACTAGATGCATATATAATATACTCGTGAAATAATAGATGAATAATTCCTGCCGTATAATTCAACTGTTTTACGTCTTGGATTTGATAGATTGACTTCATTGCTTCCGATTGTTTCTTGTTGTATTTATCCTTCTTGGCTTAAGTCAAAGAATCAAAAAGCATTCTGTTCGTATTGACCATCGTTGTTCCACAGTCGAACAGTTACACAGTACCAGCCCAAAGGTTGGACAATTTAGAAGTACTACGATCAAACAGGACATTTGACCATTCAATAACCTATTATTTTATCTAATCTTAGATTTATATATATACACACACATACATGTGTTAATTAAATCGCTCAATATTATGATCTCGTGATATTTTTTTGCATTTGTAAGTGAGAACAGAAGTTTTAAGTTCAAATCTTATAAATATCGAATTTGATATTAATTTATTATCGCATCTCTTAATATAAATAACTGTAAAAATATACATTCAAGGGATTAGTCTGGTAAAAAACGAAAAAAAGTTTAGAACTCTATCGAGTTGGAACTCTCTCACAGATACATTCCACCAACTGCATGAGAGCAACTCCACCGTTGGAGTTTGCTCAGGGGACAGGCAAGGAAAAAGGGCTCTAGAGGCCGGGTTGTGGACTCCAGCGTGGGGGAGCCCGAGGGACTGTGAAGGCCCAAGCAGCGGGCCTGTGAGGAATTGCCAGCCCGAGAGCCCGAGTGGATCTGACGCAGGGCTGACGTCAGTCATAATATAAAATTAATAAAAATATTAAATATTAATAAAAAAAAGTAAGATTAAAAAAATTAAAAAAATTGTAAAACCCAGCTTCGAACTCAACGACTCTCGCCGGAGTTCGTCGCCGAGGTGATGAACACCCACAAACAAATGGCAGAGATGGGTGGCTGAGGTGTGGGAGCTGCTGAGCTTGAAAAATGGCACAGAAAAATGGCAGAGATGGGTCGCCGGAGATCGGGACCGTTGATGGAGGCTGAGGTGGGTGGGATGGTGAAGATGGAGGAAGAAAGGCGGCGGTGATGGTGAAGATGGAGGAAGAGAGGCGGCAATGGGGGTGGTGAAGATGGAGGAAGAGAGGCGAGGAGGGATTGGTGCGTTGGGGGCGGGGGGGGGAGACGGGTTGAAAACTGGGTGTGGGGGGGGATGCGTTGCTGAAGAAAAAAGGCAGGTTGAAAACCGGTATATCCTGCCAGAAATACACAGGCATGTTGAAAACTGAGCTTGAAGAAAAAATGGTGCGTTGGCACCATGTGAAATGAAGAAAAAAAAAAAAAGGTTTTGGAATGGTGTGCTGCACCATATGAAAAGAAATAATAAAAATAATTTTTTAATAGAAAATGGTACAACGAGATCGATTAAAAATCTTATCCGAAATTACAAATAAAATTATTTTGCATTATTTAGAAAAAAAAACTAATATTTTATTGTCTATTGTCAGGGTTATTGAAGTGCAACGGTGGAGATGCAAAAGTGTATTGCCTAAGGGATTACTGTTCATTAGGGCAGTTACTGTTCATTGAGTGGATAGCATAGTGTATTGCCTGAGGGGAGGGCTCCAACGATGGAATTGCTCTAAACTACATAAAAAGGGCGTTTAGTACGTCATCGACGTGTGATAAGATAGTTTTCATATTCATGTGTGTGTACATATATTTGTACATATGTATTAACTAAAACAGTGCTTACTCCACCGAATACGTTAATTTATTTGGTCAGTAGGGTGGCAGGTTGCCTCATGCACTGGCTTGTCAACTTTTAATTCTAGTCCCATAATAAAATATAGAATAGAAAACTCCATCTGTCGTTTGGCAATTAGCTTAACCCTGTGCATGCATGGGGCAAGGCATCCGATACTTCTGGGCAAAGTGAGGGATAAAATTTATAAAAATTAATGAAATGAATTTAAAAACTTTGAGTTTTAACGATAACAATAAAATAAAAGATAAAATGAATAGTACAATGATTGATTTTTTAGTGTAAAAATATGATTTTTTCTTAAAATAAATAGTACCGAGATCATTTCGTTAAAGTTCTCATAAAATTTTGGATACCAAAAATATAATCACCGGTATATTTTATGATCACGTATTACAATAAAGTTGGATATTACATCTCACTTCTGTGATATATTAACAAAAATTATATTTATGTTACTATGTATTATTTTTAAGTAAAATAATAACTTTTTATGTGTTTGTGTAAAACTTTTTTTGCACTGAGGATATATCTTTAATATTGGAAAACCAAAACTCCAATTTGGGATCACAAGGCTTCACTACACTAAAAATAAGTAGACTAAAAAGCCCTTGAAAAAAAAAAAACCAAAGTTGTTAAAAAATAAGAGTAACGATAGGGAGACTAAATTTATAGACTAAGTTTTATAAACTAAATGATATGGAAGTTGACAATTAGATTATTGCTTGGATAATGTTAGGGAGACAAATTTTTAAACCAAATTTTGTAAACTAAATGATGTGTTTGTGATGATTGTATTATTACTCAAGTGTTGATTAACGTGCTTATTTCTTATTGTTGACACATCATTTGGTTTACAAATTTTATCTGAATGACGCATTATTTGGTTTGTAAATTTTATCTATAAATTTAGTCTCCTAACATTATCCGAAAAATAATGTAATAAGTGTAGCATTACTAAAAAAATCGACGTGATGAACCCCTCAATCGGATTACGACCAAAAGTGTGTGGTAATTAAGGTAATATTTTTAAAAACGTCCCGCAATTCATGCATGCGACTTAATTAATTTTTTTTTGTACATTTTACTACTTTTGTTAACTTGGTCTTTCCATATATATGATCATATACGTGCTACGGCTAGACATATGCAGCTCAACTTTAGTCATTTGCACCTAGCTAGCTGGGTTAACTGCCACATATTATAAAGAATATTGACAACTGATCACGCTATCAGAAGATAACTAATTTTATCAATTTTATAAGGGAATTATTATTGACATTCCAAAAATCTCATTTTACAATCCAAACTTTCTATATTTGGAAAGAAAAATACACTTGTGAGGAGTGTAGAATGAGATTTTTGAAGTAACAATAATATTTCCCTTTTATAATTATATAAGTAATCCGTATATTGACCTTTTAAACTTTTTCTTCAAACCCAGTTCACCAAGAACAAATTTAATTAATGGATATTTTAATATTAACTTAGACAACGAAAATATAAGCAAACACTTAAAGTCTTAATCTTCTATCAAGATTATTTGATGTAATACCTAGTTCTGTATAATAAAGTAATAAATATTATTATTTATGTTCAACAAAAAATGTCATATTACATATTGACTGGGTCTTTCAAATGAACAAGCATCACCATGTGGAATTTATGAAAATGATACTTTCACCACCATTAAATTTATGTGCACATAAACCTTGATCCAACATGTGACGTTGGGTTAGATGAGGAGCTACTACGAGTAGCGTTCCACTAGGGTTGTGTTCTTTCATGTAAAACAAAAAGAAAACAAAAGGAAGACGACATGAAAATTTGAGTTGTATAGTATTGTATGCATCTTAATTAAGGGGCTTATTTGAGATTAAGAGAATTGTTATTGACACTCCAAAAAATTTATTTTTTTACTTCAAATTTTTTATAAGTAGAAAGAAAATACATTTGTGAGGAGTACTTAACGAGATTTTTAGAGTGCTAATAATAATCCAGAGATAAACTGTATTTATATACAAAACAACATATATGATGTGAAGTGATAGTAATCTCTAACTAGGTAGTAAGTTAATACATTGTTAGACCATCTCCAAATGAGATGCCAAATCTTAGGTGGAATGCCCACTAATCACTTTTGACAACAAATATTGCCCTAACTGAACAGTCTTTTAGCTGACCTGGAATGGCAGCCAGGCCTCAAAGCATCTCCAAATGAGATGTCAAAATGTCCAAATCAGCAATAACAGTAAAAAAAGACAGCTGCAATGTTTTCCAACCGAGAAGCGGCATGACATGGAATAGCAGCTCTCCCTTTGCTGTCAAATTTGACTGCAGCGTCAAATATTTTTTTATTAATTTTTTAACAGATTTGCGTCTTTTAATCAGGACGAGATAGAAATAGAGGTCGTGGAGGTGTTGTACGGGATGAAGAGGCAGAAGCAAGAAATTACAGCCACCGATTCGATTAAGTTCGAATCTAGAGAAACCAACAACAAATTTACCAGCGACGCCAAATTGAGAGTTTCGTCGCCGATCTTGAACTCGCCTTGTGTGGTTCCTTAGCTGACGTCGCCTTTCCCTCAGAATTCTTGCTTCTTCGTCACTTCCATGTCCGCCGCTGGTGGGTATTATAAGCTCACTGAGCTCTCGGTTTTGTTCATTTCTTTCTGGGTACCCCAAATGCTCTGTTTGGTTGCTGAAAGACTGAGAAAATGGATTGAATTAGTTTTTCGGTGAGCAAACAGAGCTGGGTTCTTTGTGTTTTTATGGTGTGATGAAAATTTAGTATCTTGGTTTGAATCCGCAGCACCCAAGATGAAAAGACCGCGACCCATGAAGTATGAAGATGAGAACCCATCAATTTTTGCAGTTCAAAACAGTCCCATTTTATCTACGGCCAAAGTGGTGGCTGATCAACCTTTAAAGGTTGAGACCCAGAAAATAATAGTTTAATAAAATAAAAAGAAAAGAAAATAGTGTAATAAAATAATATTTAATTTGACATACTGAGTGGAGAGCAAAAGTTTGAAAGATGTCAAAATGCCACATAGGCTTTCAAATTCAAATTTTGTGTTTAAAATTTGACATCTCCTTCAGAGATGCTCTCATGCGTCAATTTTGACGCTACCTTCATTTCTACTTTATTATTTTTTTAATTTGTGAGGCCCATAATCCACAAGATAAAGCTTTAAAAATGATTTTATTGTTTATTTTATTTTAAAGTGGGCCATATATGATATTAAAATAATAACTAACATACCGGTTAGGTCTTTCCTCACCTCTGGTCGCATTCTCAAGTAGTTAAATTATACCGCTGTCTCTTTAATTCCTAAGGTCCCTGAGCCGACAAACATGACCCAACTACGCCCTATAGCGTTTTGCAATGTTCTCTACAAGATAAGGGCCAAAAGTCATTGTGAATCGCCTAAAGGGTCTGATTGATGCTATTATTTCGACTAAACATGGGGCTTTTCTTCCAGGCAGATTGATTTCCGACAATTTCCTTATAGCCTCTGAATTGGGTCACTATCTTCATAATCTTCGAAGAGGTAAACATGGGTATTTAGCCTTGAAGCTTGATATGAGTAAGGCATACGATCCTGTGGAGTGGAGCTTTCTCAAGAGAATTATGTTGCAACTCGACTTTGACCCGCACTGGCCTGTGTTAATTATGAGTTGTGTTAGTTCGGTCACTTACTCTTTTTTGGTTAATGGTGAAGTTACAGGTTATAAAGCTTCAACTCATAGTATTAGGCAGGGGGTCCCCTTTCCCCTTATTTATTCCTCCTTTGTGCGGAATGCCTTACTAGTTTGTTTGCTAATTACGAACGGCTTGGCTTTATTCATAGGGTTTCTATCTGCCGTGGGACGCCTAGCATTTCTCATGTTCTATTTGCTGACGATAGCTTCCTGTTTATGAGAGCATCTTTTAAGGAGTGTTGGTTCTTAAAGCAAATTTTGCATCTCTATGAGGAGGCTTCGGGACAGTGTATAAGCTTTCAAAAGTGTGCAGTGTCGTTTTCGCCAAATATTAGCTGCGTATATTGGGGTTATGCATGTGGATGTGCATGATCGTTATCTTGGCTTGCCTATTGTGCTTGGGAGAAATCGCTTTGAACTGTTTTCTTATATTAAGGATCGTCTTTGGAAAAAGTTGAAATGATGGAAAGAGAAATTACTGAGCGATACGGGCAAGGAGATTCTTATTAAGGTTGTAGGGCAGTCTTTGCCTATTTACTCGATGAAATGCTTCCTCTTTCCAAAGACCTTCTGTGAGGATCTCCAGCGCATACTTAGCCGGTTCTGGTGGGGGGATGGTGAAGACTTTCGTCGCATCCATTGGATGTCATGGGAAAATATGTGCCGGCCCAAGGAGGAGGGTGGTCTTGGCTTCAGTTCGTTATATGATTTCAACTTTGTTCTCCTTGCTAAATAAGGGTGGAGGTTGATTCAAAACCCAGATTCTTTGGCGTCTCGGTTATTAAAGGTTAAGTACTTCACTTATAACTCTTTCTGGCAATCATCTCTTGGGTCATCTCTTTCTGTGTGTTGGCGGGGTATCTTTGAAGCTAGTTCGATCCTTGAAAAAGGGTTTCGCTGGCAGATTGGGAATGGTACCTCAGAGATGACGCTTTTTCATGGCAGTTTGCGCTACTGCTTATGATTATACATGGCATTTGGCATGCTAGAAATGCCTTGCTTTGGGAGAATAAAGTGGCGAACCCGCCCTTAGTCACTTATATTTCCAAGTTACAGCTGTTGGAGTTTATTAAAGCTAGGCCTGGTCCTGTTTCACGTCCCATGCAGGTGTTGACACGTTGGAGTCCTCATCTGGCTGGATAAGTGAAAGTCAATGTTGATGGTTCTTTCCTTTCTGGTCGAATGTAGGCAGTGTATGAGAGGTATTTCGTGACGAAGTCGGTAGCTATGCTGGAGGTTTTGTTCGCCAAATACCTTCTGCATCGTGCTTCACTATGGTAAAGTTTCTAGCAGTCCGTGAGGGAATTTGTTGGGCAGTGGAAAGGAATTTGGATCGCATTATTGTGGAATGTGACTCGTTGCAGGTAGTTCAAGCTGTTGGCAGCCGATTCCAGGGGTCTTCTCCTATGGATCTTTTGGTGGATGACATTCGTGCTAGTTTGCGAACCTTTGTGGATTCTCAGGTTTGTTATGTGCGCTGTTCTGCGAATGTTGCAACACATGGTATGGCCAAATTGGCTATGTCTTTTCCTATTGAGTTTTGTTGGTTTGAGGAGCCTCTGGATCCTATTGTGGAGGCCCTCGTTGATGTTGTTTGAATTCTGTTGATTCAATAAAAGCTATCGTCTCTCTTCAAAAAAAAAAAAAAAACATACCGGTAGGAATATAAAGAAATTTGACATCATGCTTCAAAATGCCACATCAGTCATTAATTAAGAATTTGATAGAAAAAATTGACATACCCATTAAAGATGCTCTTAATCAGGTATTTGGTGCAGCGTACCGTTTAACCTCATAGCTTACGCTTAGCGTTAATTACTATACCATGTTACAATGATGGTAAGTTATCATGATAAACATGTATTTATATAGTAATTATGAGATAAAATTTGCTAAAAGTGGTTGACAAGCCAATCTTCTCCTAAACAATTGTCTGGATAACTTCCTAGGCGCTATGAAAAGGACTAAATGATTAGGACAATTTGCACTGAAAACCATTAATTTTCAAATTAATTAACTACATATCTCATCGAACTAACAAGAGATCCAAGAAAAGGAACCAGGTGGACCATGTTAACTATATCATCGAGATATACATAATTTTATATGTTATATCAATTTCTCCCTCACTTCACAGGTCTTTGTCTTGTCTGTGGAACTCTCTTTCTCCTCATGGATTGGTCTCCCTTCCCCATATTCTTCTAGTCTCCTTATGGATTGGTCTCCTTACTGCAAATGCATGGCTCTTATCCTACATATTCTTCTAGTCTCAAAATTAAGTGGTTCCCATAGAGCCATCATGCTCTTCTTCTTTTTCCTTTCTTTTTCAAAGAATAATAAATCCCGATTGGTTGATGGGTATAAAGTATAAACTTGGAGTGAAATTTCATTTCTATATTAACAGTTTCATACTTTAATTTGATCAAAGAATATTTATGGCACAGATACAATGTCATGTGCAAATATCTCTATATAACATTGTGTCATTGACATGAACTGTCATGGTGTAGGAAGTTGTTATCTCAATCCAAATTAATTTGGTGCATGTCTAGCTACCTATAGGTAGCTTGCATATAGCTTAGGCATTTCATTTCGATCATTATTTGCGAACATTTCTATTGTTTTCCTCTTTATACATATCAGTTATCAATTATCGACAGTGTCTTCATGGTGTTTTCATGCATGTGGATCAAAGAAAATGCATGACAGTTGCTCCTAATTAATTGGGACCCTCTATAAATTCCCAAGATTATACTAGAAACAAGGACTATGGTAGCAAAAGAGCTAAAAACCAAAAGAGTAGCTTCATTGCTAGAGCCAAAATAGAGGAAATTAGGAAACGCACGGCTTAAAGCTAATACCAAGACCCTTTCAGCTGACCTCTTTCTCTTACTCATATATTCTTGAGTTCCCACCATCGTCATCTTTACAAATGAGACCAAAATGAGAGAGAGAGGGGAGATTCAAACTATGATATTCGGTGCGAAGGTAACGCCGGTCTATCATATTAAAGCTCTATTGCCCACATTGTACTATTTAAATTTATAAAATTATTGCTATCGATCACTTAAGTTATAAGTTTGGTTCACGGATCAGAATTTATTATTATTCTCCCTTAGTTATATATTTCAACTCATGGTCTCATATATACCTCTACTTTAGTCTTATAAGGCTCTCTCTCTCTCTCTCTCTCTATGTTGCTCTTTTTGGTGGGCTAACTGTTGTGGATGGAACAAGTTCAGTGCTGGGGGTGGCTAAACAGCAGGAAAGAGAAGATCTTCAACTCACCATCATCGTCATCGATGAACTCATCAGCACTCATGAGTGGTAGCTCATCAACATGGGAAGAGAAGGCTTTTGCTGAAGATGCGGCAGGGCATGGTCCTCTTGGTGGTTGCATATGGCCTCCAAGATCTTACTCTTGCAGTTTTTGTATGAGAGAGTTCAGGTCAGCTCAAGCCCTAGGCGGTCACATGAATGTCCACAGGAGAGACAGAGCTAGACTTAAGCAATGCCTTAACCATAATACTACCGCCACTACACATGATCCTCATCATGTCCCACACCATTATCATATCCATGATGCACATGATCATCATCATGTTCCACATCAACATCATATCCATGATACACATGACCATCATCATCATCATCATCATCATCATCAACATCATCAACATCATCAGCCTATAGCTTCCACAGTTCACAATCTTGACCCTAATAACATCTCGTCAATATCATATCCATTTTCTTCACCTTCTTCTTCTAGGGTTCCCTCGTCTGCAGCTAATTTACTAGCTATTCAAAAGGAGAATTCAGGTACTGAAGAACCAGCTTTTTTTCTCTCTCCTCCTTTTTCATCTACTACTGCTGCTACTGTAGCTTCATCTTGGTCATCAGAAAATTCAAAACCCGATGACCAATTGGAAAAGGAGAATATGATCAGGGAAGATGACTCCGTATCACTTCTAGGTAATTATGATCATGGTGATCACTATAATGTCGAAACCGATTTGTCGATGGGCTTGAATATCTCGGTTGTTAGCAGAAGTAGATCACAAGGAGGGTCTTGTGGGGAAGAAGCAAGCATGAGTTGTAAGAGGCCTAAGACTACAACTAATGCAGCTATTTCTTCATCATTTCCATTTTCTCTGCAATCAGAAATAGAGGTAACTGGAGCACTTGTGGCAAGCTCCATGGAAGATTTGGATCTCGAGCTCAGGCTTGGTGACCCTCCAAAGGTGAAATGAAAGTATAATTGGCCTGGCCAATTGGCATGCAGTTGTATTATTGGCTAGCTAACCATCTTGATCATATTAATTGTTGCAATGCTTTTTTTTTATTTTTAGGAGAGAATTAGAAGAAACTAATCACTTTCAATTTCTTTTTTCCTTCATCTTTTTCCATCTCTTTCTTGGCAAACCCTTAATTAAAGATTCAAGGGGTAAGAAAACATGCCAGATTGAGGTTTTATGTGCACATATTAATTGAATTCAAGATAAATTGATTGCACTTTATTTTCTTAATTATCTGCCTTGTCAATCAAATATTCATTTTCCAGTTCTGATCAATGGAGGGTTTTCAGCATATTAGTTTCTATATATTGCTATATATTGATGTGACGATACCATGTTATGCTTGAAACTGGAAGTTAAATGGCAGAGAGCACACTGAAAAAGGTACAGTAGAAGTTAGAATTTTATATCTCTTGATGTGCCAGGGAAGATATGATGATTAAGTAGTGTTGCATAAGGGTTTATGAGAGGTGTGATATATATTCCATTCCACCTGTTAGATACCTAGATGGATGGAGGTCCAAAGACATAAAACTCCCATCAATTTTTTCAGATCTACTAGGTACCTGTTCAGGTTGTAAGCAGAAATTCAAACAAATACACAGTAGTTACCATTAGTTGACTGCCAGTTCTCAGACTACTTGAATCATGAGAGAGAGAGAGAGAGGAGGTTTCTTTGTGCTAGTTTTTATGTTTATTTAATTTGTTTCTTACCTTTCTGCCAAAGAGAGGTAGAAACTAGGGAACTTTTAACTGTATCTATGAAGTTGTAAATTGTTGAAAGGACTGACTAGTAACTGACATCAAAAGTCATTTCAGCTACAATATCCCAAAGTACTGAGAGAGTTCAGAGATCAAGTAATAACACATTATAGTATATAATCAACATGAAATCAAGTCAAATCCCTTCTTAATAAATTCTAAGATTTTAAGAAGCACTTCTATGGAATATGGATCTGTTGATCTCTTGTGTAATTCTATGCTACATCATTCTCTCTAATCCTCCAAATAGTCCACCAACCCAGGGGAATCAAATTCGATTAAATAATGTAATCCACAAATTAAGAGCAACCATTAATTAATCCGGGCACAGAGAGAAACAAATAATCCATTGTTTTTACTTTTGGAACCATTCTAGCTACATGTTGAAACCCTCAACGACCAATCACCAACCCTAGATTGAAAAAAGAGCCTAAGAATGGAAAGCAACTTTCATGACATGGTTACACTGCTATCAATGATATTGTGTCATGTGGAAAGAAAAAATTCATACATGACCAGTGGCGGATCAATGATTTGAACACTAGGGGGTCCATGTGCTAAATACAAGTTTTTTAGATAGGAACAAAAATTAGTTAATCACTTGATGGGCTTGTTGTGCGCATGTCAACAGATATTGGCATATGCCAAAACAATCTGATGAGTGATATATAGAGAGAATTTGTGAGTGTTGTCAATGTAATACATTACATCAAACATTTAATAGGCACAAAAGGAGCTCATACCAACCATTCGAAGGGTCCTCGAAAGACTTTCACATATATATTTTCCGGACTCGCTGGTCCTAGGACCACCATGGTCTCTATTTCCATCCGCCCCTTACATGACACCATATATCATTGGCACAAAACGTTACAGTGACAGTGTAATTGTGCCATAAAAGTCTTCTCCTAATAAGTTCTCAAAATTAATGTCAAATTTTCAAAACCCTATATAGACGAGACCCCTATCTGGTTATAGTAGTGCAGCAACCCTAGAATATATATATACAATGGTCTCTTCCTGCAGAATACACGGAGATTCCTTCTAGGGTTTAATGTGTGTTTTTTTCCAACGTTTTCTTTATAAGGTAAAATGATGATGAAACATCGCTTTTGACTTAATGCACTTTCAGATGATCTCTTCTCTCTGGAGGGAATTTATGTTACCCCAACAATATTTTTACTACTTTTGGGTGATGGAAATGAGAAAGACTTTTTACTTTTACATATATGTGCATGCTTTCATCACACACACATGAACATTTACATGAGCAGGAATTTGGAGGTGGGTAAAAAGGGTAAATAGATATGGAGTTTTCCTTTGGTTTGGTTGAGGAACCTGTTTCTGTGTAAGGAGGGAGGATGGAGGATGGAGGGAGGGAGGGAGGGTTTGAAAAGGTAACGATATTATTTGGGGCAGTGTCTTGTCTGGCAGTTCAAGTAGTTTCGTTGGTCTGGTTCTACTTTTTACCAGTTATCGAGGTCTGCAAATGCTATTGAGAGTGAGGTTAACTTAAGGTGCAGTTGTAGAGCCAGAAAAGCACATGGATATGAACTCTCTCTCTCTCTCTCTCTCTCTCTCTCTCTCTCTCTGTTTATTTCTTTCACCGAAGAGGAAATTTTTACAAGGGAATGAGGACATATTGACATATTGTAGTACTCCTCAGCTTTTGACAAATGGCTTGTGGCTTTTGGTGGGTTACTTGGTTTTGGGTGCTTTTTATGTGATTTTAATATTGTTGTATGCGATGCATATCCGTATTTGAGTGATTAAACTGAGACTGTTCAACCCTAATCATGCAATGCCTATCCGTCCAATATATTGGTGCAGCTTATGCACCAAAGTATTGTAGTATTTTCGCTTTTGCATTAAAAAAAAAAACGTGTAAAATGAGCTTCCTTATTTTAGTGTTTGAACGGTTATTTTTTATTTTTATTTTTTATTTTTTGAACAAACAATATTATTTTCTTTAAGAAAGATGGGGTGGGCTTAACCTCACAATGGACTAGCAATAATGTGGTTTAAATTCGTCTTTGGCGAGAATCGAACCTATGCCATTCACTTACAAGTAAAAATGAATACCACTAGACCGCAAAGCTTTGTAGCATTTCAGCGTTTGCACGTAAATTAACAAGCATGCAAAAAGGGCCTCTGTATGCCAAGGCATCTGAACCAACTGCAGTCAGTGAAGGAATTTGGGCCAAGAAGCCCAAAACTTGAACTGTGTATGAGGCCCAAGTAATTCATGGTACTGGGCTGGCCAGATAGGGGAATCAAACACCTGGTCTTCGTGTATGGGAAATATTTTTAACTACTTAAAAAGAAAAAAAAAATAAAACCGAACAATAAATAGTGCAGTTTTATTCGGTTTGTTTTTTTGGCTGAAATTGGACTTTTCTTTTTAAATTATAAATTGGAGAGAAAATGAAGAGAAAAAAACAAATGTAGAGTATCTCGACATATTTAGGTTTAAAGTTGAATTTATCTTACTTTTGATTAAAATTAGACTAATAGTTGATTTGAAATTGAGCTTGAAAAACAAATACTTAACATAAATAAATAAATAAAATACTAATTTATATTTCATTTTTGAACTAACAAAACTGAAACCAAACCAATAGTTTCAGTTCAATTTGATTTTGTTAGCATTAATTCCCTTTTCAACCGGTTCGGTGTTCGGTTTTCAGAGCCCATCCATTTAAATGCTAAATTTATTAACGTTAAATTTTCTAGATAAATTTAGTCTTCCTAACATTAATCGGTGAAAAAAAAAAAGGTAATGGAAACGTTAGTTTGGTACGTCTCTTATGTAGTATTGGAGGCGCAGCTTGGCCTCTTTGGCAACTTGCGATAGGTTTACAGTTCACTGAAGTTTGCTTGCAAACCGCGAAAATGGCCAAGGCAGAGAGCAATTACCCAAACGCCAGATGGTCTCTCCACGGCGGGGCTGCCCTCGTCACCGGCGGAACTCGTGGAATTGGGTCTCTCTCTATTTCACGCACACTTTATCTTACAAAGTTCTTCAATTGGTCTCGTGGGTTTCTTAATATCTCAAAGAACATTAATAAAAACTGAATTTTTCGTTGAAATTAATTGTTTGGGATTTGATTTTTCGGTCCTGTTTGAATTCAGGTACGCTTTGGTGGAGGAGCTAGCTGGGTTCGGCGCGGCGGTGCACACCTGTTCTCGAAACGAAGCAGAACTCTCCAAGTGCTTAGAGCAATGGAAGGCTAAGGGCTTTTCAGTCACTGGGTCAATTTGCGATGTTTCTTCCAAAACCGAGAGAGAAAAGCTCATCGAGCAAGTCGCTTCCACTTTCAATGGCAAGCTCAACATACTTGTAAGCTTCCCTTTTACCCTGTGTCTGTGTGATTTGCTCTCTAGCTGTTTGTACAAATGCCCCAAAGAAGAAAAGAAAACTTTTTGATGTTTCAGTGGATGAGTAGAAATGGTTTGTGGTTGTGACTTCGATTCGAGTCTCGAATTAAATAGGCGTCTTTTCGTAGAATTTCTTTGAATTTTGTTATGGGATTTAGGTAAACAATGTTGGGACTAACATCAGGAAGCCAACCACTGAGTACACTTCTGAAGAATATTCATCACTCATGGCTACCAACTTAGAATCTATATACCATCTTTCCCAACTTGCACATCCTCTTTTGAAAGCATCTGGGCGAGGAAGCATTGTGTTTGTATCCTCTGTTGCCGGGCTGGCCAGTATAGCTTCCGGGTCCATTTATGGAGCAAGTAAAGGTGAGTCATTGCTCTGTTTTGGTGTCTTTCTTTGCCGCATCTTATGGATTATATTCGATTGAGAGCGAAGGAGAAAGCTAAGTCTTGTTGGTATTGTCACCAATTTTCTGTTTTCAGCTGCAATCAATCAGCTTACAAAAAATCTGGCTTGTGAGTGGGCGAAAGACAATATCAGGAGCAATGCTGTCTGCCCTTGGTACACTAGAACCTCACTCGTGGAACATGTAATTCTCTTTCCTTGCTATGGGCATTTAGGTGCTACACATATAATCCAATATTTATTTATTACAACTTTTCGTGTATGCGCTTTAAAGAAGTATTACCATTTTCATATCATGTCTGTTCACCTTGAAATGCACTGGGAATCCTTAGACTTATTTTTTCACCCTATAATGCAAATTACATTGATTGTGAGTAAGTTAGTTCTATTTTCTCGGGTTATTATGTATTAGGATAGGGAGTTGTATGAGTTCCATGGTTACAAGTGTAATCATATATAATGGATAATGTCCAAATGTTTTCTGAAAATGTAGATACAAGAGATATCGACGTGCATGTACATGATGTTCAACTTAGAATAGTGGCAAGAGATTATCTGATAGAATGTACGAGGTTTCAGTTGAGCGTATAAGACTTTGAACGATATCTCAGGATGTATAAAGGTATGATTTTGTAGACCCTTCTGTGGGGCTTTAACCCATATCCCACCCACCCCTTCTCTTTCAAAACCTACCATGCTTTTCTTGCAAATGATATTTGATCAAGTACTAAATTTAGTGAGACAAGTTTCTGAGGGATTTATACAGGCATGTGCCAAAGGTTTTAAACTTCTGATGAATCGAGTCTTTTTGGTCTGACTGATGAATTTGTAGTTAATCACGGATACACCAGGTCCCCTGGATACTACTAATTCAGAAATACTAGTCTGCATTATATGCTTGATTACGAAGTAAACAAATCTTTAGGGTATGAATGGAAAAACCTTTGTTCGTAATCATATAAACGCCTTTAAGCAGCTTAAGTTTATGTTGAGTTCATCATCTACTATAATATCAATCAACATCAATGACTACCAATTTCCAGTAGTATTTCTTTCGACAGCATCTTTTAATCTTCCTGTAGACTCAACTTGTTTGAGAATAGTTTTTGCAGCATATCCTTAAAACTGACACACAATTTCTTTGTCTCACGGAGAATAACTCTTTTCCTTTTCATACGTATGCGTTTACTTTGCGAGGAATGAGTATTTTTGACACCATGGATTCTCCTCTCAATGGTTGTGTTGCATTCCTGGTAGTCTTTTATCATCATACTGAAGCATCGTCATCTTGTTTGCCTTTACCTTTTACACCTCATATTCCCAGGAATCAAGTACTGAAACCTTAATTAGTTTTGTGCCCCACCATACAAGTGAAAACGAATGATCATTTCACTCGATCAAGCTGAGGTTCTTATTCTCAAGTTTAGTACACATCCAACATTACGAATCTCTTACTGTGATATATTAGATATTGCACAATAAGAACGGGTCGGCTAATGAGTTAGGATTAGGACAGGTCCAAGATTCGATTTTTTGGAATGTAACTGAAGAAAGAGAACCTTAGTCATTGCATTGAGGTTGATTGAGTACATTTTATGCTTATGTAAGATTGGATCTGCTGTGCTATTGGAATGTATCATGAGTCGGCTTTTGTTTCAAGTTTTCAAATTTAGGGTTGATAATTAATCTCTATTTGTCGATGTATTTAACAGAGTTTTGTGGTTTCAGTTGCTGGATAACAAGGAGTTTTTGGAAGAGATAACGTCGCGAACTCCGCTTGAGCGCGTTGCAGAGCCGGAGGAGGTGTCATCTCTGGCGGCGTTCCTTTGCCTGCCCGCGGCATCGTACATCACCGGGCAGATTATTTCTGTTGATGGAGGAATGACTGTAAACAGTTTCAACCCTACAAGGCGACCATTTTGATCCTCTTGTCTCGCACATTCTTACCATGCTTCCTTTGGTTTTGCACATTTTTTTTTATGAACGGATTTGTACTTCTCACTCGTACTGTTGTACTGGAATCCCTGGGAAAAACAATTTATAATTATGGACAAACATTGGAATAAAATTGGTGCAATTTCGAGGAAACGCTTTAAAATAATCATCATGCGCTCCTTTTTTTTCTAATTTTATTATTAACTAATTTTATTATTAACGAGGAGTGCATAATGATTATGATGAAGTGTAAATAACAGTACTTCCCTGATCATCAAGAGACGAATCACCGCATAACAAATGTTAACATCAGAATGAAGCACTTAGAGTTCCACATCGAACACGGACGCAAGCAGGAAAATCTCCTCAACTATAAAACATATCATACCATTAATCTCTAAGGATATTATTTTACTTGAATCATTATTAGAACTTACTAATGATGATTATGCTCAAATCTATGTATCATGTACACTCAACTCTATCTTATTAATGAGAGCTTCTCTACTGTCGTGATTCAATAATCGTGTCAGTTCATTGTACATTGTACGATAAACGGACACAACTAAAAGATCTCCAATATCCTTACAAAGAGGATCATATTGGCATGAACGTAACCCAACTTAAAACGAACTATCCACATCTTGTGCTTACTTCCTTATCTACAAACACTCTTATCATTGACATTAGACCCTATCATCTGTTTGTTTGGTGAGAAAACGTAGAGAAAATAAAAGGTGGTAATAATGGCGCCACATGGAAAACGAAAATATCTGAGGGTTTGCACAGACAACTGTACAGAAAGATGACAACGTCGCGAGATATTTTCTGGTGAAAGGAAACCTACCTTACCAGGAAAGCAGCGCGTCATTTCCAAGTTCCCCATCTGAATTTCAAACCGGAAGCAGTGACGTGGGGGACTGGATCTGCGGGTTTGTACGTGTCAGCCAAGATCAACGGTTCAACGTTGAAGCTGCAACGCAAGCCTCCACGTCTCCGAATCCGTCGAAGCTTTTCGATGCCTTCTCTTCTCTTCCTTCCACCTTCTGCAATGTCGTGTGTGTGTTGGGAATTACCAATTTCCAATACGTGTTGCCTTCTTGATGCATGTAGGGTTTTCTGTAGGGATTTTTATATTATTTTTTTTGCTCTTTGTTCGATTGCTGCATAAAGAGATATTATTAGTAAATATATTTTTTTTAGTCAAAATTATCTGTGAAATTGATATAACTCTTTACTTTGATGTATAAAATTTAAAATTTATAGAATTGGTCTTTAACCTTGTCCACATAAATTATTTTAATCTTTTCGTGAAAAATATCTACTAAATAAGAATTATTTCTATCGATTTCAAATAGAATTATACTTATCTCGAACACCATTTTAGCTTAAAATGTCAATTAGTAATATTGCACGAACCAATCCAACCTAACTATCTTTCATGGAGCAGTCGGCTAAGTATTATAATGGATAAGAAATAATGTGATTCAAAATCGTTTGTGGTAAGAATCAAATATAAAATTTCTCACTTACAAGTAAACAAAAATACTACTAGATTGTTGTAGTATTAAGTACCAACTTTAATTTCTTTTTGAATGATTAATAAATGTTTTTCCGCATTTTTATGATTATTTTTGTTTCAAAAATATTTATTATAACTATTGTTTGTACCATACTTGACCAATCCCGAAACTACCAAATACCGGTCAACGTTATATCGTCAAGTACCCAGAAGAGTTTCCCTCCAACCAGAAGGCCAATCACAGCGCAACACGTGTCAACACCAAGAGGTCAATCACAGGGTGACACGTGTCAACATCAAAGACCAATCACATCATGACACGTGTCAAGGCCATAACAAAGTTAGAAACTCTCTTCTATAAAAGGAGATCATTCTCCCACAATAATCTCTAATGTCATTTGTACTAAATCATTCACTAGTACTCACCAAAGGAGAGCTTGAACCTATGTATTTGCGTAAACTATTCACAATTAATGAGAACTCATCTACCCCGTAGATGTAGCCAATCTGGATGAACCACGTACATCTTGTGTTTGCTTCCCTGTCACTTCCATTTACATAATTATCCACACTAGTGACTGGACCAATCTAGCGAAGGTCACAAACTTAACAATTTCTGTTGTACCAAAGTCCTCACTGATTTTATACATCAACAACTATCAAGGGATAAATAATAATAATAAATAATAGTTTAAACTGGACATATTGAATAAAAAAATTAAAAATAAAAATTAAAGCAAAATATAAGCCTTCAAATTTAAATTTGTATTTATTGAACTCTCAAAAAGAATGGTCCTATATGAGAGGCTTTGATTCTTTCAAGGTCTGAGTCAATGTTGCGGCACACCGAATAGTCAAGCTAGCCTTAGCTTCAAATTTTAATTTTTATTGGTTTGAAACTCCTTCGAATTTAATTCAGAATGTCCTTACTGAAAATTGTACATTTGCTTGAATTATTAAAAAAAATCAGTATCGTTTTTTTATAAAAAATAATAATTAAAAAAAAAAAAGGATTGAAGAGGAAGCAGTGACCAAGATGGGTGAAGTGAACCGTGGTCAGAAGAGGACGTTGAGGTTGAGTTAGTTAGGGGAGAGATTTTTCAGTGCGACCGTCACACGATGTAGTATATCACGTGTCTTCATATAAATGATGTGATATTTGTGTTAAAAGTTAATAACTTAAAAATTAAAAAATTTCAACAATTACATAGAAACACGTGGTATATCATCCGTATTCCTGTCATAACTAAAAATTTCTCCGATTAGGGACAGTGACCGACCTTTTATGCCATTGACGTGGCACTTCATCCCACTGGTGGGTCACCACATGTGGGGACCGGGGACTTGTTGCTTGACAGCCCATACCCTTTACGTGGCAGGTGGTCACCGGTTGTTTCCACTTTCCATGAATGCCAATGCTATTATGCTATGGTCGCCTTTTTTATACGGGCACTTCCATTTTTTATTTTCTCTATAAACGCATGTAATTGTAATTCCCAAAAAGCAGTTTGGTCATTCATATGTAAACTCATGAAAATACAAGCATATAAGATGTCATATTTTAAAACATGTAATTTAAATTTGACAGTTTATGTGATATTTTAATATGTATTAAAAAATTTCTTTCAACCTGATATATCAAATTTTAAGTATAAAATAAAAATTCATATTTATTTTCTTTGCATTGATAATGAAAGGAAATGAACTAAAAGGAATATAAATATTTAAACATTGCATTCATAATTAATGAAAGGAAATGAAAAGAGAATGCTTTAAAATAACAAAACATTTAATAATTAATTAAAAAATATTTGAAGCTGCTGACAAACTTTCTTTGCTGCCATTCCACATCATGATACATATTAGCATTTTGGTTGGAAAACACTAGTGTTGTCATTTTTTTTATTGTTATTGTTTGTGTGTTTTGACATCTTCTTTGTAGATATTCTAAGGAGCCTCTCTCAAAGTGAAACTTTATATGAACTCTATAATACCTAACAGTTTAACGATAATTCTCATCAAACATTATAAAACATTGTGTCAAAACATGAGGTGTCACCGCTTTCACACTCTCAAACATAGAAGCTAAATGTATATATCCTAGAATAATACTATATTTCAATTTTTATAGACTCTTGTCACAAAATTGTGTAGACATCCCATTATTGGGAAGGTTATTTTTGATAAAGGTTTTCACATATAAACTTCGAGCATGAAATAGAAAACAGAACATAAAGTGTATGATTTATGCAAATTGATTACAACAAGTTCGATCAATTACCGTTTGTGTGTTTTTCGTGATTTGTCGCGGAATTTTGAGAGGGTATATAGAGCTTTGGTTTTGGTGTTCACACTATCACCTTTATTAATCCTTATTGATCATTCCCATTGTATGCAAACTTCCTATGTTTTATTGCAGCAGTCGTTGTTGTGGTCCTGGGAGGATGCAACGACCTTTCTTTTACTCAACAATTGGATTTGTGTTGTTATAATTGCAGGCAGTCAAGGCGCGGCAGAACTATGTAACGACGGCAATAGTTACTCGCGTGTGGGATACAAAACCAAACACCTGAATCTCGTAGAATCAGGAGTGTCTCCTGAGCATTTCCCTAGGGATCCCGCAATCTTGTCCGTTCATCGTATATCGTGCGGTCAGTTTTCGTTAGGTACTATACATATTTGAATTTTAAAATTTAAATTTTAAATGATTTCTGACCGCACGATATACGATGAACGGACAAGATTGCGGGATCCCTAAGATCTCTAGGGAAATGCCCAGGAGACACTCCTGATTCAATCTCGTATTCTCATGAGGCCGCCACGTGGTGGTATACAGAAGCAGCCATTAAAATAAAGAATTTTCTCTTTTCCAAATTCTTTTACTTGCTCATTTTTATTTTAAGTCAAATTAATATTTTATGTTGATTTTTTTTATACAAAGAAAAATAAAAAAAGAGAAAAGTGAGAGAGAGAAGAGGATGGTAGAGAGAATTTCGAGGGGAGGTGGTCCTACTAATGTAGTAAATAATGAAATATATTTTTAACAAACCATATTATATATATTAAGAGTGTAAAAAAATAGGTTAAGTTTCACGATTGACTAATAATAATTTTACTTTAATCTTTTTTTGACTAATTGAAGATGAATATCACTGCAGAGTAGTACCAACTGGCTAAGGAACAATTTTTTTTTTTTTTTGAACAAATGATATCTACACAAAGAAAGAGAGTAGTCTAAGTATCATAATGTGCTAACAATGTGATTCAAAATTTTTTTTGACGAGAATCAAACTTAAGACCTCTTATTACAATTAAAAGATATATACCACTAGACTGTTGTACTATATGACAAAAAAAAACATTTTTTTTTATTTTTATTGAAACAAACGATATTATCTACAGAAAGTACTACGTGTCAACTAAGGAACAATTTTTTTTTAGCACACTAAACTTCACAATCAATTAGCAATAATGTGGTTCAAATTTCGTTTGGCTAGAATAGAACATAAAACCCGTTACTTATAAATGACGAAAAATACTATCATACTATAATACTAAGCGATAATAAACAAATATGTAAATTATAGAAAAAAGAGGGGTCGGTTGTCCAAAAGACCACATGCGTGTCAAAAAAAAAGGACACCGCCTATACCTACCGTGTCACCCCAAAAGTAGGCCACGTACAATATTGAAAAGGCCAAAGCACGTGTCTAAATCGAGGGATAGTGGAGATGAGATGGACGGTAGATGGGCTCTCTAGTGTTCAGTAGTTCGACGTCATACCAACTGGACAGTGTCCGAACCTGCCCAAGATGGTGATGGGCAAGCTGCCCGTGATTAGGCGTGGTGGCCCCCAGGTGAAATTGTTGCGGGTTTATGAGGTGGCGCCTTTCTCCCTCGTTTATATATAGAGAACTCCAAACCATAAACTTCGAATATTTCTCTCTTCGTTGTATTTGGAGAACTCCAAGCATCCTCTTGAGGCGTTGTTTCTTGATCGATTTTGGTTTTGTTCGACTCGATTTTGATTTGCGATGGCTGGAATTTGCTGCGGTGTTGTTGGAGAAAGCGAGGCGTCGACGATGACGACCATGGACGCGAGCCCGAGGAGTTCTCGGCGTAGGAGATTGGGCATGTTGCCGCTTAAGTACATAGCGGAAATGGCCGTGCAGCCCACGGCGGAGAACGGGCGGAAGCGGCAGAAGATCGATCTGTACCGGTCCTTATCGTCTGTACCACAGAAAGCAGTCGAAATCTCCAAAGACGGACTCGAAAAGTCGAAGCTTAACGCAACGGTGCGTTTTATGGAAGACGATGTTGGTGCAAAGAATACCGTCGGCGTCTTCCTGCTGTGACGCGGCGGCGAGATCAGACAAGGCGTATATAGACGAGACCCCTATCTGGTTATACTAGTGCAGCAACCCTATATAGACGAGACCCCTATCTGGTTATAGTAGTGCAGCAACCCTAGAATATATATATACAATGGTCTCTTCCTGCAGAATACACGGAGATTCCTTCTAGGGTTTAATGTGTGTTTTTTTCCAACGTTTTCTTTATAAGGTAAAATGATGATGAAACATCGCTTTTGACTTAATGCACTTTCAGATGATCTCTTCTCTCTGGAGGGAATTTATGTTACCCCAACAATATTTTTACTACTTTTGGGTGATGGAAATGAGAAAGACTTTTTACTTTTACATATATGTGCATGCTTTCATCACACACACATGAACATTTACATGAGCAGGAATTTGGAGGTGGGTAAAAAGGGTAAATAGATATGGAGTTTTCCTTTGGTTTGGTTGAGGAACCTGTTTCTGTGTAAGGAGGGAGGATGGAGGATGGAGGGAGGGAGGGAGGGTTTGAAAAGGTAACGATATTATTTGGGGCAGTGTCTTGTCTGGCAGTTCAAGTAGTTTCGTTGGTCTGGTTCTACTTTTTACCAGTTATCGAGGTCTGCAAATGCTATTGAGAGTGAGGTTAACTTAAGGTGCAGTTGTAGAGCCAGAAAAGCACATGGATATGAACTCTCTCTCTCTCTCTCTCTCTCTCTCTCTCTCTGTTTATTTCTTTCACCGAAGAGGAAATTTTTACAAGGGAATGAGGACATATTGACATATTGTAGTACTCCTCAGCTTTTGACAAATGGCTTGTGGCTTTTGGTGGGTTACTTGGTTTTGGGTGCTTTTTATGTGATTTTAATATTGTTGTATGCGATGCATATCCGTATTTGAATGATTAAACTGAGACTGTTCAACCCTAATCATGCAATGCCTATCCGTCCAATATATTGGTGCAGCTTATGCACCAAAGTATTGTAGTATTTTCGCTTTTGCATTAAAAAAAAAAAAAAAACGTGTAAAATGAGCTTGCTTATTTTAGTGTTTGAACGGTTAATTTTTTTTATTTTTTTTATTTTTTGAACAAACAATATTATTTACTTTAAGAAAGATGGGGTGGGCTTAACCTCACAATGGACTAGCAATAATGTGGTTTAAATTCGTCTTTGGCGAGAATCGAACCTATGCCATTCACTTACAAGTAAAAATGAATACCACTAGACCGCAAAGCTTTGTAGCATTTCAGCGTTTGCACGTAAATTAACAAGCATGCAAAAAGGGCCTCTGTATGCCAAGGCATCTGAACCAACTGCAGTCAGTGAAGGAATTTGGGCCAAGAAGCCCAAAACTTGAACTGTGTATGAGGCCCAAGTAATTCATGGTACTGGGCTGGCCAGAATAGTACTAAGATTGGAAGATAGGGGAATCAAACACCTGGTCTTCGTGTATGGGAAATATTTTTAACTACTTAAAAAGAAAAAAAAATAAAACCGAACAATAAATAGTGCAGTTTTATTCGGTTTGTTTTTTTGGCTGAAATTGGACTTTTCTTTTTAACTTATAAATTGGAGAGAAAATGAAGAGAAAAAAACAAATGTAGAGTATCTCGACATATTTAGGTTTAAAGTTGAATTTATCTTACTTTTGATTAAAATTAGACTAATAGTTGATTTGAAATTGAGCTTGAAAAACAAATACTTAACATAAATAAATAAATAAAATACTAATTTATATTTCATTTTTGAACTAACAAAACTGAAACCAAACCAATAGTTTCAGTTCAATTTGATTTTGTTAGCATTAATTCCCTTTTCAACCGGTTCGGTGTTCGGTTTTCAGAGCCCATCCATTTAAATGCTAAATTTATTAACGTTAAATTTTCTAGATGAATTTAGTCTTCATAACATTAATCGGTGAAAAAAAAAAAGGGTAATGGAAACGTTAGTTTGGTACGTCTCTTCTGTAGTATTGGAGGCGCAGCTTGGCCTCTTTGGCAACTTGCGATAGGTTTACAGTTCACTGAAGTTTGCTTGCAAACCGCGAAAATGGCCAAGGCAGAGATCAATTACCCAAACGCCAGATGGTCTCTCCACGGCGGGGCTGCCCTCGTCACCGGCGGAACTCGTGGAATTGGGTCTCTCTCTATTTCACGCACACTTTATCTTACAAAGTTCTTCAATTGGTCTCGTGGGTTTCTTAATATCTCAAAGAACATTAATAAAAACTGAATTTTTCGTTGAAATTAATTGTTTGGGATTTGATTTTTCGGTCCTGTTTGAATTCAGGTACGCTTTGGTGGAGGAGCTAGCTGGGTTCGGCGCGGCGGTGCACACCTGTTCTCGAAACGAAGCAGAACTCTCCAAGTGCTTAGAGCAATGGAAGGCTAAGGGCTTTTCAGTCACTGGGTCAATCTGCGATGTTTCTTCCAAAACCGAGAGAGAAAAGCTCATCGAGCAAGTCGCTTCCACTTTCAATGGCAAGCTCAACATACTTGTAAGCTTCCCTTTGACCCTGTGTCTGTGTGATTTGCTCTCTAGCTGTTTGTACAAATGCCCCAAAGAAGAAAAGAAAACTTTTTGATGTTTCAGTGGATGAGTAGAAATGGTTTGTGGTTGTGACTTCGATTCGAGTCTCGAATTAAATAGGCGTCTTTTCGTAGAATTTCTTTGAATTTTGTTATGGGATTTAGGTAAACAATGTTGGGACTAACATCAGGAAGCCAACCACTGAGTACACTTCTGAAGAATATTCATCACTCATGGCTACCAACTTAGAATCTATATACCATCTTTCCCAACTTGCACATCCTCTTTTGAAAGCATCTGGGCGAGGAAGCATTGTGTTTGTATCCTCTGTTGCCGGGCTGGCCAGTATAGCTTCCGGGTCCATTTATGGAGCAAGTAAAGGTGAGTCATTGCTCTGTTTTGGTGTCTTTCTTTGCCGCATCTTATGGATTATATTCGATTGAGAGCGAAGGAGAAAGCTAAGTCTTGTTGGTATTGTCACCAATTTTCTGTTTTCAGCTGCAATCAATCAGCTTACGAAAAATCTGGCTTGTGAGTGGGCGAAAGATAATATCAGGAGCAATGCTGTCTGCCCTTGGTACACTAGAACCTCACTCGTGGAACATGTAATTCTCTTTCCTTGCTATGGGCATTTTGGTGCTACACATATAATCCAATATTTATTTATGACAACTTTTCGTGTACGCGCTTTAAAGAAGTATTACCATTTTCATATCATGTCTGTTCACCTTGAAATGCACTGGGAATCCTTAGACTTATTTTTTCACCCTATAATGCAAATTACATTGATTGTGAGTAAGTTAGTTCTATTTTCTCGGGTTATTATGTATTAGGATAGGGAGTTGTATGAGTTCCATGGTTACAAATGTAATCATATATAATGGATAATGTCCAAATGTTTTCTGAAAATGTAGATACAAGAGATATCGACGTGCATGTACATGATGTTCAACTTAGAATAGTGGCAAGAGATTATCTGATAGAATGTACGAGGTTTCAGTTGAGCGTATAAGACTTTGAACGATATCTCAGGATGTGTAAAGGTATGATTTTGTAGACCCTTCTGTGGGGCTTTAACCCATATCCCACCCACCCCTTCTCTTTCAAAACCTACCATGCTTTTCTTGCAAATGATATTTGATCAAGTACTAAATTTAGTGAGACAAGTTTCTGAGGGATTTATGCAGGCATGTGCCAAAGGTTTTAAACTTCTGATGAATCGAGTCTTTTTGGTCTGACCGATGAATTTGTAGTTAATCACGGATACACCAGGTCCCCTGGATACTACTAATTCAGAAATACTAGTCTGCATTATATGCTTGATTACGAAGTAAACAAATCTTTAGGGTATGAATGGAAAAACCTTTGTTCGTAATCATATAAACGCCTTTAAGCAGCTTAAGTTTATGTTGAGTTCATCATCTACTATAATATCAATCAACATCAATGACTACCAATTTCCAGTAGTATTTCTTTCGACAGCATCTTTTAATCTTCCTGTATACTCAACTTGTTTGAGAATAGTTTTTGCAGCATATCCTTAAAACTGACACACAATTTCTTTGTCTCACGGAGAATAACTCTTTTCCTTTTCGTACGTATGCGTTTACTTTGCGAGGAATGAGTATTTTTTACACCATGGATTCTCCTCTCAATGGTTGTGTTGCATTCCTGGTAGTCTTTTATCATCATACTGAAGCATCGTCATCTTGTTTGCCTTTACCTTTTACACCTCATATTCCCAGGAATCAAGTACTGAAACCTTAATTAGTTTTGTGCCCCACCATACAAGTGAAAACGAATGATCATTTCACTGGATCAAGCTGAGGTTCTTATTCTCAAGTTTAGTACACATCCAACATTACGAATCTCTTTCCGTGATATATTAGATATTGCACAATAAGAACGGGTCGGCTAATGAGTTAGGATTAGGACAGGTCCAAGATTCGATTTTCTGGAATGTAACTGAAGAAAGAGAACCTTAGTCATTGCATTGAGGTTGATTGAGTACATTTTATGTTTATGTAAGATTGGATCTGCTGTGCTATTGGAATGTATCATGAGTCGGCTTTTGTTTTAAGTTTTCAAATTTAGGGTTGATAATTAATCTCTATTTGTCGATGTATTTAACAGAGTTTTGTGGTTTCAGTTGCTGGATAACAAGGAGTTTTTGGAAGAGATAACGTCGCGAACTCCGCTTGAGCGCGTTGCAGAGCCGGAGGAGGTGTCATCTCTGGCGGCGTTCCTTTGCCTGCCCGCGGCATCGTACATCACCGGGCAGATTATTTCTGTTGATGGAGGAATGACTGTAAACAGTTTCAACCCTACAAGGCGGCCATTTTGATCCTCTTGTCTCGCACATTCTTACCATGCTTCCTTTGGCTTTGCACATTTTTTTTTATGAACGGATTTGTACTTCTCACTCGTACTGTTGTACTGGAATCCCTGGGAAAAACAATTTATAATTATGGACAAACATTGGAATAAAATTGGTGCAATTTCGAGGAAACGCTTTAAAATAATCATCATGCGCTCCTTTTTTTTCTAATTTTATTATTAACTAATTTTATTATTAACGAGGAGTGCATAATGATTATGATGAAGTGTAAATAACAGTACTTCCCTGATCATCAAGAGACGAATCACCGCATAACAAATGTTAACATCAGAATGAAGCACTTAGAGTTCCACATCGAACACGGACGCAAGCAGGAAAATCTCCTCAACTATAAAACATATCATACCATTAATCTCTAAGGACATTATTTTACTTAAATCATTATTAGAACTCATTAATGATGATTATGCTCAAATCTATGTATCATGTAAACTCAACTCTATCTTATGAATGAGAGCTTCTCTACTGTTGTGATTCAATAATCGTGTTCGTTCATTGTACATTGTACGATAAACGGACACAACTAAAAGATCTCCAAGATCCTTACAAAGAGGATCATATTGGCATGAACGTAACCCAACTTAAAACGAACTATCCACATCTTGTGCTTACTTCCTTATCTACAAACACTCTTATCATTGAAATTAGACCCTATGATCTGTTTGTTTGGTGAGAAAACGTAGAGAAAATAAAAGGTGGTAATAATGGCGCCACATGGAAAACGAAAATATCTGAGGGTTTGCACAGACAACTGTACAGAAAGATGACAACGTCGCGAGATATTTTCTGGTGAAAGGAAACCTACCTTACCAGGAAAGCAGCGCGTCATTTCCAAGTTCCCCATCTGAATTTCAAACCGGAAGCAGTGACGTGGGGGACTGGATCTGCGGGTTTGTACGTGTCAGCCAAGATCAACGGTTCAACGTTGAAGCTGCAACGCAAGCCTCCACGTCTCCGAATCCGTCGAAGCTTTTCGATGCCTTCTCTTCTCTTCCTTCCACCTTCTGCAATGTCGTGTGTGTGTTGGGAATTACCAATTTCCAATACGTGTTGCCTTCTTGATGCATGTAGGGTTTTCTGTAGGGATTTTTATATTATTTTTTTTGCTCTTTGTTCGATTGCTGCATAAAGAGATATTATTAGTAAATATATTTTTTTTAGTCAAAATTATCTGTGAAATTGATATAACTATTTACTTTGATGTATAAAATTTAAAATTTATAGAATTGGTCTTTAACCTTGTCCACATAAATTATTTTAATCTTTTCGTGAAAAATATCTACTAAGTAAGAATTATTTCTATCGATTTCAAATAGAATTATACTTATCTCGAACACCATTTTAGCTTAAAATGTCAATTAGTAATATTGCACGAACCAATCCAACCTAACTATCTTTCATGGAGCAGTCGGCTAAGTATTATAATGGATAAGAAATAATGTGATTCAAAATCGTTTGTGGTAAGAATCAAATATAAAATTTCTCACTTACAAGTAAACAAAAATACTACTAGATTGTTGTAGTATTAAGTACCAACTTTAATTTCTTTTTATTTTATTTTGAATGATTAATAAATGTTTTTCCGCATTTTTATGATTATTTTTGTTTCAAAAATGTTTATTATAACTATTGTTTGTACCATACTTGACCAATCCCGAAACTACCAAATACCGGTCAACGTTATACCGTCAAGAGCCCAGAAGAGTTTCCCTCCAACAAGGAGGCCAATCACAGCGCAACACGTGTCAACACCAAGAGGCCAATCACAGGGTGACACGTGTCAACATCAAAGACCAATCACATCATGACACGTGTTAAAGCCATAACAAAGTTAGAAACTCTCTTCTATAAAAGGAGATCATTCTCCCACAATAATCTCTAATGTCATTTGTACTAAATCATTCACTAGTACTCACTAAAGGAGAGCTTGAACCTATGTATTTGCGTAAACCCTTCACAATTAATGAGAACTCATCTACCCCGTAGACTTAGCCAATCTGGATGAACCACGTACATCTTGTGTTTGCTTCCCTGTCACTTCCATTTACATAATTATCCACACTAGTGACTGGAGCAATCTAGCGAAGGTCACAAACTTAACATTTTTTGTTGTACCAAAGTCCTCACTGATTTTGTACATCAACAACTATCAAAGGATAAATAATAATAATAAATAATAGTTTAAACCGGACATATTGAATAAAAGAATTAAAAATAAAAATTAAAGCAAAATATAAGCCTTCAAATTTAAATTTGTATTTATTGAACTCTCAAAAAGAATGGTCCTATATATTCATAATTTATTCCACACTGACTGACTAGTTGATTGAAGATATTCAAGTTAGTTTGAGAGGCTTTGATTCTTTCAAGGTCTGAGTCAATGTTGCGGCACACCGAATAGTCAAGCTAGCCTTAGCTTCAAATTTTAATTTTTATTGGTTTTAAACTCCTTCGAATTTAATTCAGAATGTCCTTACTGAAAATTGTACATTTGCTTGAATTATTAAAAAAAATCAGTATCGTTTTTTTATAAAAAATAATAATTAAAAAAAAAGGATTGAAGAGGAAGCAGTGACCAAGATGGGTGAAGTGAACCGTGGTCAGAAGAGGACGTTGAGGTTGAGTTAGTTAGGGGAGAGATTTTTCAGTGCGACCGTCACACGATGTAGTATATCACGTGTCTTCATATAAATGATGTGATATTTGTGTTAAAAGTTAATAACTTAAAAATTAAAAAATTTCAACAATTACATAGAAACACGTGGTATATCATCCGTATTCCTGTCATAACTAAAAATTTCTCCGATTAGGGACAGTGACCGACCTTTTATGCCATTGACGTGGCACTTCATCCCACTGGTGGGTCACCACATGTGGGGACCGGGGACTTGTTGCTTGACAGCCCATACCCTTTACGTGGCAGGTGGTCACCGGTTGTTTCCACTTTCCATGAATGCCAATGCTATTATGCTATGGTCGCCTTTTTTATACGGGCACTTCCATTTTTTATTTTCTCTATAAACGCATGTAATTGTAATTCCCAAAAAGCAGTTTGGTCATTCATATGTAAACTCATGAAAATACAAGCATATAAGATGTCATATTTTAAAACATGTAATTTAAATTTGACAGTTTATGTGATATTTTAATATGTATTAAAAAATTTCTTTCAACCTGATATATCAAATTTTAAGTATAAAATAAAAATTCATATTTATTTTCTTTGCATTGATAATGAAAGGAAATGAACTAAAAGGAATATAAATATTTAAACATTGCATTCATAATTAATGAAAGGAAATGAAAAGAGAATGCTTTAAAATAACAAAACATTTAATAATTAATTAAAAAATATTTGAAGCTGCTGACAAACTTTCTTTGCTGCCATTCCACATCATGATACATATTAGCATTTTGGTTGGAAAACACTAGTGTTGTCATTTTTTTTATTGTTATTGTTTGTGTGTTTTGACATCTTCTTTGTAGATATTCTAAGGAGCCTCTCTCAAAGTGAAACTTTATATGAACTCTATAATACCTAACAGTTTAACGATAATTCTCATCAAACATTATAAAACATTGTGTCAAAACATGAGGTGTCACCGCTTTCACACTCTCAAACATAGAAGCTAAATGTATATATCCTAGAATAATACTATATTTCAATTTTTATAGACTCTTGTCACAAAATTGTGTAGACATCCCATTATTGGGAAGGTTATTTTTGATAAAGGTTTTCACATATAAACTTCGAGCATGAAATAGAAAACAGAACATAAAGTGTATGATTTATGCAAATTGATTACAACAAGTTCGATCAATTACCGTTTGT
Source organism: Malus fusca (assembly GCA_035220775.1). NCBI lineage: Eukaryota > Viridiplantae > Streptophyta > Magnoliopsida > Rosales > Rosaceae > Malus > Malus fusca. The sequence continues at coordinate 25,699,443 of CM069059.1, forward strand.
GTGTTTTTCGTGATTTGTCGCGGAATTTTGAGAGGGTATATAGAGCTTTGGTTTTGGTGTTCACACTATCACCTTTATTAATCCTTATTGATCATTCCCATTGTATGCAAACTTCCTATGTTTTATTGCAGCAGTCGTTGTTGTGGTCCTGGGAGGATGCAACGACCTTTCTTTTACTCAACAATTGGATTTGTGTTGTTATAATTGCAGGCAGTCAAGGCGCGGCAGAACTATGTAACGACGGCAATAGTTACTCGCGTGTGGGATACAAAACCAAACACCTGAATCTCGTAGAATCAGGAGTGTCTCCTGAGCATTTCCCTAGGGATCCTAGGGATCCCGCAATCTTGTCCGTTCATCGTATATCGTGCGGTCAGTTTTCGTTAGGTACTATACATATTTGAATTTTAAAATTTAAATTTTAAATGATTTCTGACCGCACGATATACGATGAACGGACAAGATTGCGGGATCCCTAAGATCTCTAGGGAAATGCCCAGGAGACACTCCTGATTCAATCTCGTATTCTCATGAGGCCGCCACGTGGTGGTATACAGAAGCAGCCATTAAAATAAAGAATTTTCTCTTTTCCAAATTCTTTTACTTGCTCATTTTTATTTTAAGTCAAATTAATATTTTATGTTGATTTTTTTTATACAAAGAAAAATAAAAAAAGAGAAAAGTGAGAGAGAGAAGAGGATGGTAGAGAGAATTTCGAGGGGAGGTGGTCCTACTAATGTAGTAAATAATGAAATATATTTTTAACAAACCATATTATATATATTAAGAGTGAAAAAAAATAGGTTAAGTTTACTAATAATAATTTTACTTTAATCTTTTTTTGACTAATTGAAGATGAATATCACTGCAGAGTAGTACCAACTGGCTAAGGAACAATTTTTTTTTTTTTGAACAAATGATATCTACACAAAGAAAGAGAGTAGTCTAAGGCTCATAATGTGCTAACAATGTGATTCAAAATTTTTTTTGACGAGAATCAAACTTAAAACCTCTTATTATAATTAAAAGATATATACTACTTGACTGTTGTACTATATGACAAAAAAAACATTTTTTTTTATTGAAACAAACGATATTATCTACAGAAAGTACTACGTGTCAACTAAGGAACAATTTTTTTTAGCACACTAAACTTCACAATCAATTAGCAATAATGTGGTTCAAATTTCGTTTGGCTAGAATAGAACATAAAACCCGTTACTTATAAATGACGAAAAATACTATCATACTATAATACTAAGCGATAATAAACAAATATGTAAATTGTAGAAAAAAGAGGGGTCGGTTGTCCAAAAGACCACATGCGTGTCAAAAAAAAAGGACACCGCCTATACCTACCGTGTCACCCCAAAAGTAGGCCACGTACAATATTGAAAAGGCCAAAGCACGTGTCTAAATCGAGGGATAGTGGAGATGAGATGGACGGTAGATGGGCTCTCTAGTGTTCAGTAGTTCGACGTCATACCAACTGGACAGTGTCCGAACCTGCCCAAGATGGTGATGGGCAAGCTGCCCGTGATTAGGCGTGGTGGCCCCCAGGTGAAATTGTTGCGGGTTGATGAGGTGGCGCCTTTCTCCCTCGTTTATATATAGAGAACTCCAAACCATAAACTTCGAATATTTCTCTCTTCGTTGTATTTGGAGAACTCCAAGCATCCTCTTGAGGCGTTGTTTCTTGATCGATTTTGGTTTTGTTCGACTCGATTTTGATTTGCGATGGCTGGAATTTGCTGCGGTGTTGTTGGAGAAAGCGAGGCGTCGACGATGACGACCATGGACGCGAGCCCGAGGAGTTCTCGGCGTAGGAGATTGGGCATGTTGCCGCTTAAGTACATAGCGGAAATGGCCGTGCAGCCCACGGCGGAGAACGGGCGGAAGCGGCAGAAGATCGATCTGTACCGGTCCTTATCGTCTGTACCACAGAAAGCAGTCGAAATCTCCAAAGACGGACTCGAAAAGTCGAAGCTTAACGCAACGGTGCGTTTTATGGAAGACGATGTTGGTGCAAAGAATACACGTGGGGAGGTGTCTAAGTCTGTCAATTTGGAAACCGCAGCGGTTCAGGTGCCGGTTCACGACAGTCCCCGGTTCGGTGTGACTTCGGTGTGTGGGAGAAGACGAGACATGGAAGACGCCGTTTCGATTCACCCTTGTTTTTTGCAAAAGAATCCGGAATCTAACGGAAATCACTTCTACGGCGTTTTCGACGGCCATGGCTGCTCTCATGTAGATCCACTAATCGTACTCAATTATCCTAATTAATTTTCGTTGTTCGCTTAACCGATTCGCTTTGGATTTAATTATTCGGAGTTTAATCTTGCGTTATCTTAATTTATCTTCTTCCCTATAGGTGGCCTTGAAGTGTAAGGATCGATTGCACGAGATCGTCAAGCAAGAGCTCGAAACGGAAGGGGCATCCGTACAGTGGAAGGACGCCTTGGAGCGAAGCTTCTTGAAGATGGACGAGGAGGTCCAGCAAGGGAACCACGAGGCAGAGAGGCCGAACTGCCGGTGCGAGCTTCAGACTCCGCAGTGCAACGCCGTTGGATCTACGGCGGTCGTGGCCGTCGTCACCCCGGAGAAGATCGTCGTCTCCAATTGCGGTGACTCCCGCGCTGTGCTTTGCCGAAGTGGCGCCGCGGTCCCTCTTTCCTCCGATCATAAGGTGAGCCTTCAGCTCCCTCGCTTTTTCCCGAGAAACAAACATAAACCGCGAAAGAAAATTGAATAATCGGTACTTTATGGAGATCTAAATCTCATACAAATTCAATGAACGGAATATATTTTTTGGCGCGTGAAGTAATTTGAAACGTTCAATGATTGCGCCACGTTAGCTAACGTGCGATTATTTTAATTGTGTTTTTGCAGCCGGATCGACCCGACGAGCTCGTTCGGATCGAAGCAGCGGGCGGGCGCGTGATCTACTGGGATGGCGCGAGGGTGCTCGGAGTTCTCGCCATGTCGAGGGCCATCGGCGACAACTACCTGAAGCCGTACGTGATATCGGATCCGGAGGTGACGGTCACGGATCGTACGGCGGAGGACGAGTGTCTTATCCTTGCCAGCGACGGCCTCTGGGACGTGGTATCGAATGAAACCGCCTGCGGCGTCGTCCGCATGTGCTTGCTCGCGCAGAAGGCGGCGGCTTCACCGTCGGCGTCTTCCTGCTGTGACGCGGCGGCGAGATCAGACAAGGCGTGCTCGGACGCATCCATTTTGTTGACGAAATTGGCCTTGGCGAGGCACAGCAGCGACAATATCAGCGTCGTTGTCGTGGATTTGAGAAGACCGGGGAGGTTCTAAATCTATACGAGGTGGTTTCATTTCGGGTTGACGATATAATTACTAATCTAGCCACCGTGTAAGTGGGAAATTACAAGACTAGCTGTCGTTTGTTAATTTTCACTTGTAGGGCTGCTCTTAATTTTCTTTTAATTAACTAGTTTAAGGAAAAGAAAATTTAAATTTTCTTTGTACGTGTGGTTTGGGTTTTTTTTTAATTATTTTATTTAGAAGGTTTTGCAATATTGACATGACCGCAGAAGGTTGCGGAAGTGTGTTATTGTACGAACTAAATAGAGAATATAAGTGTATAATATTTTCTTCTTATACCTTTTAATGTTTTCTTGTTTCTCAAATGCTCAAATGCAATGAGTTTGCTTAAATGTGTTACTATTGAACTTGGGTAATGAAAAAGCTTGTTAATTGAGATTCGGATGTTCGATCATAAACGACGAGATTCTTCAATGTGACAGGGATCCAGGGATCATGAACGTCGTGACGAGAGATTTTTTAATGTGTTGAGGATCATGATTTGGTATTTAAATACTTCAAAAAAATTTAATTAATTGCGTTACAATACTGGATTGGAATTTTTAAAAAAAAATTATCTAATTATATTATAACGATTGATATACTAGGCCACTCGTTAAAAAATTTCTCTATCCTAACATATGAAGGAAGTGTTGCGCTTGACATCGAACATTTGGTCCCTCCGTGCATCGGAAAGATCTTAACATTTTCTCAATTTTCCCAATTATTGACATTGCATTTTTGTTTTCTTTCTATAATTTAAGAACAAGTCTTTAAGTATGTTGTATACAAACAGGGAAGCCATGTGTTGTTACTCCGTGTGGACCTAGCATACAAGTCTTTTACATGCGTTGTTTTCCTAACAAGTTGAAACAAACGCAACATGTTAAGCTAACAAAATCCTATGACTGTTTCCGATGAGTTAATCTCGAAAAGAGATTGGTCTTTCATTCGGATGCGTTTTCTTAACAAGTTGAAACAAACGCAACATGTTAAGCTAACAAAATTCTATGACGGTTTCCGAGGAGTTAATCTCGAAAAGAGATTGGTCTTTCATTCGGATGTGCTGGTAAAATTGATGGAAGGAACATTTGAGTCCACTGCAATGTCAATAAGACTTATGAGTTGTTTCGGGACCCCTTCTATGATTGTATCTCTCTCCGCCGCCGTGTGCGGATAACAGTGAGCTCCCTTTCAGCCATCTGGGTGGCCGCAGCTGTATAAACGTAGGCCGCCTCCCTTTCAGCCTTTGAGGTGGCCAAGTGCGCAGATCTTGGGGGCTCCACCACCCGATTTTTATTCCTCGACAACAGGTGACGGGACTCTCTCGCACAAAAACACTCACATTGTCCTGCTCAATGGGACTCCGACACGTAGCGTTCGGCATGTGTTGCTGGCCTCGTGGCGTCAACATCTCATAGCTGGCCTAGATTTATTTAGATTTTGATGGCGACGGCCACGGACCCAAATGTTACCCTGAAAATTAAGGAACAAGAAAAAAGGGAAAGAAAGTGAGGGGGGTGTGATTGTTAGTGCATCCTTTCTTAATTAAGAGAAATCGGAGAAAAATAAAAACGTTAAATCCTCGTCTGTTTTATATACGTTGGGAGAAATTTGCACGCAATTGGAAATTTATGTTTGTATCGTATTGATTGCGTGACAGTTTTGTGTTTGAAAACACGCACGTGAATATATTTATTGCTGACCGCCAACACATTCCCCTCGCATCATACTAAATAATTATGGGTATGATATTTCTTGAGTTTCAAATGCATGCATTCTATGTCGATACATATATGATCGTCAAATTTTAATCCAATGGTTTGAGTCACTTAGAATGGGTCGCAGATAAAAGTCTAATGGTCGAAAAGAATTGATGCAACTAATAAACGTTATCTCTACTTTTTTTGTAGAAAGTACGTAAATTCAAGTTTTATGCGTAATAATTATTGAATAACTTATCATGTGACAGAAAGCATCAAAATAATAAAGTAAAAATTGTACGATGCTCGTGTGTATATTTGATCACTAATATTTGATACGTGACCAATCTTCTAGATTCGTATCATTATCGATTCTAAATTCTGATAATATGATTCTAATTAGTAGGTGTTGTCAACTGCAAAATTATAAAATTCCACTTTCAATTGGTTGGTCTTATGAAAATTTAAATACTACTCAAATCTTATGAAACTATGGCCCTGTTTGGCAGCCCGTATAAAGAATCAGATATGATAAATAATACGGACCCGAGTGTTTGGCGTTGTTACGTACTAATAGCATCCGGATTAATTATACCGGCCCCACATGATTTATACGGTACACACCTGTTAATTTATCCTCCCTAAAACCTAAGGATTATTAGTCGGGTGAGAAACAACGCTCGCTCTCTCCCTCTCTGACCCTTACTCGTCGCGTTCCTCTCTCTCGCATCATTCACAAGACTCATTCTTGTTGTCGTCGTTCATCCGCCGTCGTTCTTCTTCTACTTTGCTCTGCTACGCCCTAAATTATTGGGGAAGTTATAGATCCCTTCAAAATAAGTTTTAGAACTCCATAATTTCTATAAAATTATGTGAAATTACTGAGTGTTGGAAATCCAATTAATAGATTTGGTTAACAGGATCTGAAACCCAACGACCTGCAACCGCCCTTTCGCCGGAATCGCATATCTCATCGATTCCCGGAAAACTTCAAGAGCCAAAAGCTCTGTCAATCCTCGCCAACGTGGCTGGACCTTCGTCTCCGCTTGAAGCCGCACCTTCACAGTGCCTCGATTTGTCGTAAAACACACATTTAACAGATCCATGTTGTCTGCAGAAGATCAACCAAAAAGGGTTTTATGCCGAAGATGAACGAAAAATTAAAGGCAGTGCCCTTTGTGGATTATTCTATCATTATTTTTCTTTTTTTTATCATATCCGGTATAAAACCAAACACAGTATAAATAATACGGTAATTAGTCCGATACTGCATCAAACGTCCGACTAATTTAGTCAGTACTATTCGGTGGCTATTTATCCTATCTGACAGAAATAGTCAGTGCAGTCCGAGCTGCCAAACGAGGCCTATGTTCCTTCTTGCTTCCCAGCAAATTGTTTGTTCCAATTTTCTAAGGGCTTGGATTTAGTTTTGTTCCCCTTCTCAATCTCTGACCTAATTGCATTCTTTTGAAGGGAGGGGTGAAAATTCGTTGGTGAGTTCATTCTTTGGTTTCCATCTTTAACATATTCACCATTAAATGGGGTTTCAATCTAGTAATGCATTGTCATGTATAAGTTTTTGTAGTTACATTACTAGAATAGAACATCAAATGACGGAAAACTCGTTCTATATAAGTTGTCGTTTACAAACACACACAAACTTTTATGCTTTTTGATTAATCATGTTTCTCTCATATCACTGTGACAAACGTCTTAAAGCTTATTTGAATGTGTTTTTAAAATGACTAAAAGCGCTTTTGGTTAAAATGTTTTTAAAACTAATCCTTAGTAAAAATACAAGTAAATCCTCAAAAATCATTTATAGTGCTTCATGAAAGAAGTACATAACTAGTGCTTCTTGCAGAAAACACTTTAAGTGTTTTTGGAATCCAAAAACATTTTATCTAAAAACGCTTTAAGTCATTTTAAAAGCACATCAAAACAATCCCTTATTAGTTTGCCCCAAAGTTCTAAAAGACAGCAGACGCTAATCGGGCGGTGGACTAGGCATGACCTAGGCGAACTAGACAAATTTAATTAAACTATTATATATAGTATAAATAAGTGTTTGTTTATATTAAAAAATATATATAATTGTATTGGGATACATAAATTGAAAAATAGAATGATATATAGATTAGAAAATATTGACAACATGAAGAACCATAATACAATGAGTGTTCATCCATGTATTCAACAAGTCTCTTACAATTTATTAAAAAAATAAAGTGCAACATGAAAGTTGTATATTTTATTTCTAAGTGAGTTGTGACATAAGTGGATGCTTATGCAGTTCTAGGTGTGTTAGGCGAGCGCATCGACGGGCTAGGCAGGTGATTAAGCATGTCTAGGTGTCCTATCTTAATTTTCAAACTTTTAGAGATTAAAGAGGGCCGTTTCAAACGCTTAAAAATTAATTAGGACGATGGTCAACCATCTAGATTCTAAGCGGGAAATTTTAGAACAATTTGCCGAACATATCTTTGCATATTATACTATGAGGAGCAGCACCAATCAAATGATAAAAACGCATTAGGGATTTTGACTCAAACCATATTAAATTAAACCAATAGTCTGATCTGATGGTTACAGCTGAAAACCACGTCGCTGCTTGGGATTCAAAGTCAGAAGATCGATGATTCATAGACTTGAAAACTTCTATTCAACCTGGTATTGCGAAACCATGGATGGAATATTTCAATGTGGATCGTGCGGATCGTTTTGTTAGTGCAAAATTGCAAAGGGGGATGCATATTTGTAGCCATCAGCACAGTGCATAGGGGTCGTGACTCAAATGTCACATGCAATATTTCCTATAAGTCATTCTGGTTCGAGGTTGTGAATATGTTTTGGAGGTTGACACTGGTTGTGAGAGTGACTAATCTCCTCCAAACTTTTTAGTCACCAAACAGTAAAGGAATCTGAAATAACGTATTTTTTTGGGCCAAAAAGTATTCAGATTAGATTAGATCAGATCAAGAGTTCAATTATTTTTGTTAAATCGAGAAGATGTGTTGTATTTGTTAAAGCACATTCTCTGGTTTATCTTAGACGATTAAGAATTTGAGACAAAAAGAATTTAGGTTTGATTCCAAAATTATTAGACAAAGCATATGTTCCGATTCTATAAAATAAAACCCTGCAGATAAATTAGAAACACAAGTCAGACAACTACATGCTTTCAAGGGGAAGCTTTCTGATCTCCATTTTAATTGGAAATGGAATTTTAGCAGGAAAATCTCATTGGAATAAGATGTTGACAAATGAATCGAGCCAATAGAACTACATAAACAACGGGTTCGATGGGAATTCGGCCCATTGAGCCCAGGCTAACTCATTTCGGCCCATGTTGCGTATAAAATGATGACGCTCAACTAATCCACACTAGCACCTTGAGAGTTGGCCCCTTTTAGAATTGGGTGAAATCAAATTTGGGTTGCTATTATTGTAGCACTTTCAAGTAAGCCTAACAAACGGGTCATGTTTCTCATTTTCTTGTTGTACTCGTTATCTTAACGGGTCGTGTCGTGTTAAACTCGTTAGGTAATGGGTTCTTATCAGTTGAATTGATAACGACCAATTCGTCAACATGTCGTTTAGTTTCGTGTCGGGTTAACGGATCATGCAAAAACATGACATGCTAATGTCTAGATCTGAAAACGGTATCTTATAGGGCCTTAACGGGAAAAGAAAAATTCACATAAAGAAAGTAACAAAATTCTAAAATGGGAAAATAAAAATCCAGCTTTCGACTCAAAAGGAAGAAACCAGGTCCGGTTTTATATTAGGCGAGCCTGAGCATGCCAAATAGGGCTAGACCGAAATTGACCCATTGGGCCTGCAACTCTTAATATGCAAGTGGCCCTCCTCAGCTGCTGTCGGCGGAAATAAATTACCATTTTTTAGCATGAATTTTTGAAATGTCATATGAACTTTATGTTTTTTTTTTTTTTGTTTTCATATGAGCTTTTGATTTTTTAAGCAATTTTTCATATAAATTGTCAAAAATTGTTAATTTTTCATCTCACTCGAACTAAGTCTTCTATCCAAAATAAGCAACGTGCCTTGCACAATTTATCTATGCAGATTTTTGTCTACATAATTTATTACTCTTGCTTAATATTTTCTATATACTTGGGTAAAAATGTATTTAATTTTGTAGTATACTACGGTGTTTTTCATTTTTAATATATAAGTGTATGATTAAATATGCCGCTTAATATTATGATTTAGTAGTATTTCTTTTCATTTATAAGCGAGAGGTTTAGGTTCTATTATCGTCAAAGGTGAATTTGAATCATTATTACTAGCCATTGTAAAACTTGGCCAACTCTCTTACTCTCGTAATACAGGTAATATTGTTCGTTAAGAAAAAACCTAATAATAAGGGAGTAGAGAAATTGAAAAGTGAAAAAGTAAGGCCTGTAACCACTATTTCAAAGAACCAATAGGATTTGAGAATGCCTAATCTCTATGTCTTGCTTTTTCCCTACCCATCTTCTCAGCAAAAACCAAACGTTAAATATTTTAATGAGAAGGGCATCTCTCCTTGTATTACCCCTTCAACCACACACAAACTAAATAATAATATTAAGGAATTACAATATAAAAAACAAAAGCTTTTATTTTTAGATTTTAGAAACTGTGCTTAATTTAATTTGAAACCAATAATTTTAAGAGTAAATTGTAGTTATGGTCCCTTAACTTTAACTCAATTGAAGCAATGGTCCCGTAACTAAAAATTCATTACCATTGGTCCCTCAACTCATCAAAATGTGCAGCTATGGTCCCTCAACTAAAAATATATTACCATTGGTCCCTCAACTTTAATTCAACTGGAGAAATGGTCCTTTAACTTTAACCCAATTGTAGAAATTGTCATTCCAACATAACTTGTTTGGACAAAATTTTTGACATAGTTGATGAAAAGGACCATAATTACACACTTTGATGAGTTGAGGGACCCTAATTATATAAATGGTTATTCCAAAATAACTTATTTTGACAAAAGTTTGACGAAATTAATGAAAATGACTATAGCTACACATTTTGATAAGTTGAGGAACCAATGGTAATAGATTTTTAGTTGAAGGAACATTGCTCCAATTTGATTAAAGTTGAGGGACCATTGCTATAATTTACTCTAATTTTAACTTTGGTTTGGACAAACTTCTTAAATTTGTGTCATGTTACTGAGTTAAATAATACAACTATGCATCACGTAGAAAAAACTAGATGATAATATTAAGTTAACTAACAATCCAAAAAAAATGAAAGAAGAAAACCTATTACTTTTGTGTATTATAAATGGTACTTATTTTAATTTGAAAATAGTAATTTTAACATTAGTTTAGACAATTTTTATGAGTTTGTAGAGTTCGTAAGGAATCTGAAGCCAATGAGCTCCCAAACGGCCTCGTGTTATAGGAGATGAGCATGTACATATAAGGCACATCACCCCATCTCCGTTGGTCAATATGGGATGTTACAATGCATCATTAGAACAAACTAGATAATAGTATTAAGTCAAATAACAGTCTTAAAAAGTCACTTAGTACTATGGCTAAGTGGTATTCCTCTTCACTTGTAAGTGAGAGGTCTTAGGTTCGATTATCGCCTAAGATGAATTTGAACCACATTATTGCTAGTCCATTGTGAGGCTTAGCCTATCCTCTCCCCCTTAGTGTATATAATATCATTTGTTAAAAAAAAAAAAAACAGTCCAAAAGAAAAAAAGAAAAATCTTTGCATTAAATAATACAACCATGCATCATTTAGTCTAAAATACTGCTAAAAACATAGAGGAAAAAAAATTTGACAGTAATCGTCAGTGTATTCGAGCGCGACTCCGAAACGGAATCAATTGAGGTGGGATCAATGCATGCTGCAGTGGGCGGTGAAACCCCATTTTTTGGAGCTGTGGCAACCTTTAGTGGTGGAGTTGAGGTAGCTACTCGGACTCCCAGTTGAATAATCTTTGAGACGGAGTAATTCAGTTTGCAAATAACTTATGAAGAACTAGATGCTCATTTTGTGGAAGAAAAAGGTATGAAGAAAAAACTTCGCTAACGTCTGTTAGAGGCAAGAGGGCGACATTAACATAACAAAAATGTTGCTTTTTTATGACTGAAAGTCACGAGTTCGAGTTATGAAAATAATTTATTTACAAAGCAAATGTAATGTAGCATACGATAGACATTTCCCCTTGACACTCGCAAAGCGGGAAGGTTTTTTTTTTTTTTTTGGGAAACTAGCGGGAAGATTTGTTGGCTTGAGATTGTCTTATAAGTTTATAACGTCCACTAGGGGCAGGAGCTGGGGCAGGAGCTGGAAAAAGAAAAATAGAGGGCTGGATGTTAGGTTTTGGTTCCAGTCCATGGTTGTTGTTTTTTTTTTTGTAAACATGGGTACCAGTCCATGGGTTTTTAACATTTAGGTTTGTTGTATGTAATTTTTTGTCCCTTACATTAAATTTTTGTTTTAATGCTTTTGGTTAAGAAAAGTCTATAGAAATCATTTTCATTAAAGCTCTTTTAAATATATTCAAAAATTAAAATTCAATGGGACAACAATACAAAAATTAATTTGTAGTAAATTTTGAAAAATTATAGAAAAATTTGGATCAGAAATTTAAAAGTTTTTAAATCTTGATAGGCAGCTTCAATATTCATCCAAATGTTTTCAAATATATTAGGATTGTGATAAAAAAAATTTAATGACGGCATGAAATTCTAATCCATCATGCACCCATAAATTCGGACTTGGATTGTCTGCCCTCCCCATCCCATACCCTTCTCATGCCCTTCTATTTCTGTGGTCACAGTTAAGCCACGTCAAGATTTTATATTCCCATTACATTTTGTCTTATTATTTCTATAAAAAAATCAATATAAAATGTTGACGTGACTTAACCGTGACCACATAATATAGGAGGGCATGAGATGGGAAGGGGAGACAATCCAAGTCCCATAAATTCATGGTAAACCAATTTAATTAGGAATTCTGGAATCCAAAATTAAATTCATGCAACTCTCGTTTAAGTTTGACCAAAAATTGATTTATCATGTCCCCACATAAACAAACAAGTAAATAAATAAATGAGAATATTTTTTATAATCATTTTTAAAATCGGCTTTGTGAATAGACACAATTTCAAATTTAAACTCATGCGACCGTAATATGTGGAGCCACTTGTAGTGGAGAAATTTTTCATTGTGACCGGAACACGAGTAGTATACCACGTGTTTTTATGTAAGTGATGAGAAAATTTATTTTTTAAGGTATTAACTTTTTAACACACAAATCCTACGATTTGTATAATGACATGTGATGTATCACCCAGTATGCCGATCACATTGAAAAATCACTCATCGTGGCGAGCAAAAATGCACTCAAGTACATTACCAAAAAGAAAAAGTGAAGGGAAAATCCTTGTCAATTTCCGGGAGCTTTGGTTTTTTGACTCGAAATCTCATATTTTTACACGGTCAACTAAACCTACTTTCTCATCTTCCCACCACTACCAAACCCCCTCCATTAAGAACCCACCACTCCACTCACCGGGTTCAAACCCAAAACCCATGACCCTGCATTGACCCCGTTTCTTTCCCGCCATCCAATCAGAAAAGCCGCATCACAAAAGGGTAAACAAAACCCTTGTCGCTAAGCAAAGCAGTACACTTCTACTGTTAATCTCTCTGTGTATACATATGTGTGTATATATGTTTTGTTTGTACAAAGTTTTGTGCTTTCTGGAAGAACAGAAGGCAATGTAGGCGATCAGAGATCAGGAGTCTTCAAAACCCTAGATAACGTTGCAGTTAATTGCTTCTGTTGATTTTGACTGCTGGGTAATCGGTATTTAAGGTAAATTCTTTCAGTCTTTGATGTTTCCCATCAGTGAAAGTTTTGATCTTTGGATGTTTGTGCGTCTGGTAGAACTGTTTTCAATTGTTTGGCTTTTTTTTCTTCTTGATACTGGGAGGAGGAGAATTGAATTCGGACCTCGGATGCTGGGTTGAATGCTCTTAACCAACTGGGTTACGATCCCCTTGCCAACTGTTTAACTTTTAAATTATTGATTTTTGGGGGTTTATTGCTTATTTTCCAATTGGGTTTATGCTTATTTAGTATTTAGTGATTTGTATTGTATGTACTTTTAGTAGATTGCTTGGATACTCAGGGCTGTGTAGGTTTAAGCAAATGTAGAGAGAAATTAGCAAACAATTCTCAAAATTCAGATTATGTTGGTTTCCAGAAGGGTATTTACGATTTGTTTGATTGATTGAATCTTGCCGGGAATTTAGTATTCGGACCTTGTACTCTGCTTATGTTACTAGTGCTGGAAGCCATTTTGCTCTAGAGATTTGACATTCTCTTATGTGAAACAGTAGTGAATAATGAGTGCCCAAAGTGCATTGGATAACACCCTCAGGGAAATACTACATGTTGTCCAACCCTCGCCCGAGGATTGGACAGCACGGTCGCAAATCATTCATGAGTTACGAGAAGCTATTGAATCCATGGAAAGTATAAGAGGTGATTTGTGTAACAGTTTCATGGTTCTACATTTCTACTGTTAGTCGTTGATTCACTATAAATGCTCATTCAGCCTACCTATTTTTAACGAGCTGCAGTTTGTAATGAGGAAAAGAATAACACAATTTTGGTTTTGACATAATTGGCATATTAACAGGTGCAACTGTGGAGCCATTTGGGTCATTTGTGTCTAATCTTTTCACAAGATGGGGGGACCTGGATGTTTCAATTGAGTTTACCAATGGTTCATTTGTTTCATCTAATGGAAAAAAGCAGAAACAGCGTTTACTAGGAGATGTTATGAATGCGTTGAGACAGAAAGGTAGGATTGTTGTTTTATCTTTATTAATTGTTTATATTTTTATTTTCAGGCCTCCTTACTTAAGCATATATCCTAATCATCTCTAGGAAACTTAATGCGTTAATTAAAAGAATATGTTGGCACAATTGAGAAATATTTCCTGGTAATGGCAACAAATTATGCATAGGGGTTGGTCTTGGACTGTCATTTATGTATAGGTTTCCTGAGTATGAAAAAGAAACAAGGAGTGTGTGTATATGTCCGTATATCTGTATTTGGGGAGTTTTGTTTGTTTAATTACAGCCTCTCCAATTTAATTTTGAACGAATATTCATATTCAGGTGGATGGAGGAAGTACCAATTGATACCCAATGCAAGAGTTCCCATTTTAAAGGTTGAAAGTAATATCCAAAACGTCTCTTGTGATATTTCTATCGATAATCTGAAATGTCAAGTGAAGTCCAAACTCTTGCTCTGGATCAGTGAGATGGATACACGCTTCCGCGACATGGTTTTACTGGTATAGTGATACTGCAGATTAGAATTCGCTTTCTAAAGGAGAAGTGTATGTATCTGACATAATCTTCTAGCTTTTGTAGGTAAAGGAATGGGCAAAAGCACACAAAATAAATAATCCAAGAGCCGGGACTTTCAATTCATACTCTCTCACGTTGCTTGTGCTATTCCATTTTCAGGTAATCTTAAATCCTCATTTATGCCTTCTGGTGTTGATTTGAAAGTAATTTAAATTGTGAGGGATTATTTAGACTGTTTTCGCTGCACTTTAGTATATCTATGATGGTTGATATCAACCTAAATTGCTGGAGGTAGATTAGCAGCAAATTCTGTAATCTTTGAGATGGTTCAGTCTCTTGTTACTTCCATCATCTGTTATCAATATATATGATTAAGTTGTGTCTTGTGTGTAATATATGCTCCTAATTTTAGCTTATTATATTTCTCATTTGTAAATTTTCTTTTTCAGACATGTTCACCCGCAATTTTGCCACCTCTTAAAGATATATATCCTGGAAATATCATTGATGATCTTAAAGGTACTTTTCATCTCTCAACCGGTGACCCCATTTTCTATATTAATTGGCCGCTCGTTGTTGGTGAAATTTGAATAGAAGTTGTTCTGATAGACAGTTGTGTGTACAATATGAGAGTAGTCTTCTCCCTTTGATGTCGTCGTTGAAGAAGTACTGGTTTGTTAGTTGAATTATTGTAGTTTCAGATTGCTCTCCTATGCAGCAAACTAAAACAACCAAAAGAGGTTCTTAGTTGTAGACAAACCAAATTATAATTTCAATCTTTTAATTGCTTCCGTTCCTTAAGTTGCACCGACATAGTCCTTCTTCTCAGTGTAGGGACGATTTGGATAAGAAGTAGAGCCAGTGTATGTTCTTTTATTAGTAAGTTTGCATATGCTTTAGATAATCGGATCCACTGCGGTGAGATTGTCGAGTTAACTCTTATCTACTTTTCTCTAGTTATCTCTAGTGTATACTGTTAGTTCATACATTTTTTACAATATTGTACGAGAAGTATTATTGAGGGTCTTTTAAACCACGTTGATCAAGTGTTTTGTAGTATTTTAATAAGAATTTGTTTGAGTATACATAATGGTACCTAAAATGCGTCGGACAGAGAATTTGTTGATGTGATTAGAACAAATATCTTATTACTTATGCTATATGTGCAGGCTTGAGGGTTGATACAGAGAGACACATCGCAGAAACATGTGGTGCAAATATAGAAAGGATAAAAAGAGCATACAGCATGAGACCAAAAAACAGAAGTTCTTTGTCTGAGCTTTTAGTCTCATTCCTTGGGAAGGTATTTTCTACATTCACAAATAACTTGAATCGTAGTTTGTCGTGTTTTGAATAGAGATTGGTATGCTCAAGAATTCCACTCCTGAAGAATTTGCCTTACCCTTTCCTCTGGAACGTTTGGTTAGACATTTTTCAATTGGATGATGGTTATTTCATAAATTTGCAGTTTTCTGACATTAGTACGAGGGCTTCAGAGTTTGGAATTTGCACTTATACTGGACAATGGCACGCCATAGAAAGCAATACGAGATGGTTGCCGAAAACTTCGTATTCCCTATTTGTAAATCGATCCCTCTTTCTCTTTATCTTTTTTAGGACTTGATGATGGCCTTTTTGTTAATGATATTTATTGCTGTAACCACTGCTGATTTTGCCACTGGAATTGGTGCATGGATAGATTGAAGATCCTTTTGAGCAGCCAGAAAACATTGCCAGGGCTGTTAGGACCGGTGAACTGACAAGGATATCGGGAGCATTTGCGATGAGCTACCACAGACTTATCTCAACCAATCACAGTTCATTTTCTAACATGCCTGATCAGAGGTCTCTTCTTGCCACCCTAGTCCGACCACAAACTTCACGTCTTATTGTAGGACCACCTGTTAGGAATCCGGTATACAATCCTGAGCACCGCCAACCAACTCAGCCACAACTGTTCAGGGCTGAGAGCTCACGTTGGCGAACACCAACCAGCAATAATGGCGCTCGAAAACCAACTCTTCCTCAGGTGAACCAACTGGTGCCCTCACCTTCACAAGTGCAACCTCTTCTGGTGCCCATGCTAGTGCACTCACGCTCACAAGTGCAACCTCCTCAGGCGCACAAGCTAGTGTACTCACCCTCACAAGTGCAACCTCAATTGCAGACGACGGAGCCAAAATGGTATGACAACAGGTCAACCACGGGGCCAAAACAGTATCGCAACAGGTCAACCACCACAAAACCTCCTCCGCAAACACACCAAGATCGACCGCAGCAAATGTGGAGACCAAGATCTGATACAAGCTGAATGTGTGATGTGAGTTTTTCCATTCAAACATGCATTGCCTGGCTTTTGATTGATAAGTAAGAAACATTTCAAGTGTGCAAGTTGGTTCGTCACGGCTGGTTCGATGCAACCTAGAATTCAAGTGAGAATCAAGTGATCGAGTCTTTGTTCTTTTGTTTTATCGACTGAAAGATTACGCTGGTCCGAAGATTCCCTCGGATTGGTTTAGGGTTCATCAGTCACTCTCCTGCACAAATGAAATGTGCATGATATGTGTGTATAAGAGAATATTGGTGTTTGGTGTAGAGTATGACTTAAAGAAGCAAACGGGTTGCTTCTACCCAATTTCTCTACCTACCATTTTCAAAGATGTCAATTTGGACCCGAGAAATGACTTTTCCGCACCTATTTCTGTCCTTCTGCACACCCTTATTTATTTATACGTCTATTGATTTTCGTTAGACATAAACAAATGCGCGTGTGAAAATCACTTCCAGACGGACCCTCGTTTTTATTTCCTGTCACCCTTTCACCATCTAAAGAGCTTCACTGAATGAGTTTCGTTCATCTCTGTAAAGATGTCAATTAGAATTGAATTTTAAAAATCATAATCTAAAAATTGAAATTCTTGTATATTGATACGACCAACATTTACAACATGCATCAAAAAATTGAAATTCTTGAATACATAAATCATAATCTAAACTCACGACTATGACGATTCTGCGTGTCAAGTACCAACTCCAATCCTCATTATCCGCCCCGGACGGAGTTTCGACACCGATCTGAGGGTGCCCTACCCAATCTCTGCTACTCCAATCTACAACACAATCAAAAGAATTCTATCAATCTCTCTCATTACACTTGCACCGAGTCTGTCCAATCCATGGCATCGTCAAATGATGGTTTTAGACAATCTGGTTTGCTCGTTTTCCCCTCCAGAAAATTAGCAAGATACAATCTGGTATAATGTCCCAATGCTTCAACTATGCAAGAGGCGTTTTTCGCCAATAAAGAGTCTATAACTTGCATGAGGACCCTCAGATGTGTCTCGCAAATTGACGCGCCAGCCCATGGCATTTCCGATTGCTTGAAGTTCATCCATGACAGAAATTGAGTCACGGATGTATGCACGACCACCAGGTCTTAGCATCCGGTCCATCTCAAGCATGATTGTGGAGATATCGCATCTGTTATAAATGTATGAATCATATCAGGCTTTACAGAAAGAAACAAAAAAGGTGTATAACCACCACTTTACCCCCAATGCATCTCACTACCACCCCCAAGAACAAACATCAAATTAATGGAATGAAAACTTTAAATCAAACAATCAAGCATCTTCATGGTGTTAAAACTCGGATGATCCCGACAAACCAAATGTAATTCTGCATTTCATTTCTTTTCCGGTCATGATTAACTATTACTGAACAAGAGAGAGCCTTTCCATTTTCCCAACCTTTATATTAACAACTTATCAGAAGTTAAATCCAACACTGTTCTAGAGTACTTTGTTTCAAATTAATCATAACTACTAATATTTTGAATATTGGTTCTCGGTAAAATGTAACTCCCCTAATTAAGCAAATATTCTTGTGCGGTACCATCTAAAGCACACAAGGACAAGATAGTGATGGGAAATATATAAAACTCATTAAATAATGAAAATTTTCAGATTGGAGGGTAAGAGAAAGAAGAGAAGGGGAGAGATCACCTTTTTTTCTCAATAGAGAAAAGGCCGGCTGCATGCAATAAATCGTATGTCCGTGGGTATGTATCAAATGGTTCACACCTGATACATATAATGCTAATGAATAACTTTTAAACCAACTGAACTTATTATAAGCAGCAAACAAAGAAAAACAGTTGGTAATGTACCAGTCATGCATTACTCCAATGAGTCCACGGTCATATATAACAGGTAATGTGTTGGGGCCGCTAACAGGAACCACATTCATAACCCAGCAATTTAAATCATGTTCAATTAGTGCAGCTGCAAATCTGCCCACCAATTAAGAGACCAGAAGCAATGAGAAAAATTTAGCAAAAAAATACAAACGGAAGACCAGTAGAGCACAAGATAAATACATTACCCTCCAAAGCCAGCTCTCATGTCCATTACGTTTCTTAATCTAAACTTCTTCCATTTTAAACCACAAACATAACCTCCAACTAACTCATGGCAATATCTGGATTCTGCTTTAAATAGCTCCTTTCTGGATATAAAGGCATCAATTTGTATGCTCTGAAGCCTATCAGGGGGAGTTTGCAAACGGTCCGGCCATGCTGTGACATTTGTTCCATAGCCATTTTCAGGAAGTCTTGTGATGCATGCTTTCAGATCAACATACCTGACTCATCATACAATAAATACCGTAACCTTATAGAACAAGAGGCAAGTCCTCTACATGCACATGAAAGCTCTTTTGAAATAATCAACTATTTGATATGGCTTATGCGGAAAACTTTATCCTGGTAAATTTCCAAATATTTTATCCCGTTTTAGCTTCTTATTATCGTTATTATTGAGTTCTCAATGCACTTTGTACTCGTTCAGCCAGTTGGAGATGTGGGGTAAACAAAATCAATGTCCAAGGAAGTTGTGTTAGGAGGTGATGTTTGGGATCTTCTTGATGAGCTGATGGTTTATATAGGAAATCCAATGCAATACTATGAGAGAGATGTCAAGTTTGTCCGAGTAAGTTTATCTTGTTTCTTGAAAGATAAAGACTACTCTGCTGGAGTTTTGCCTTGAATATTGCAAATCTTATAATCGAAAATAAAAAGTTCTTTGATAATTATTCCTAACAGGGTGTTCTTCTATCTAGACCTCCTGGAACTGGCAAAACACTTTTTGCGAGGACACTAGCCAAGGAAAGTGGAATGCCATTTGTTTTTGCTTCGGGTGCTGAGTTCACAGACAGTGAGAAAAGTGGTGCTGCAACAATTAATGAAATTGCCAAAATAGAGTTAATTCCTTGATATATTTGATGATTATTTCTCATTACAAGATGAACATATATATAGGGAAAGAAAGAAGACATAAGACCTAACTTTGCCTAACTTGCCTAATTTACATAAAGAAAGTTGACTAGCCTAACTTCACTAGCCATCCAATACTCATGGCTGCTTTTAGTTGACACTCCCCCTCAAGTTGGTGCGTAAATATCTCGAATGCCCAACTTGCTGAGTGAAAGATGGAAAATCCTACTTGACACTGCCTTTGTTAAAATATCTGCTAGCTGGTCATCACTCTTCACATAAGGCAAGTTAATGGTACCATCAACCAACCTTTCCTTAATAAAGTGCCTATCCACTTCAACATGTTTAGTACGATCATGTTGAACTGGATTATGAGCAATGCTAATGGCAGCTTTGTTATCACAATAAAGTTTTGATGGCTTTGCAGAATTAAAACCTAATTCTCTCAACAAAGTCCTGAGCCATAACAATTCTTGCACACCATGTGCCATACCTCTAAATTCAGCTTCGGCACTGGATCTAGCCACTACATGTTGCTTCTTACTGCGCCAAGTAACTAGATTTCCTCCCACAAATGTAAAGTATCCAGAAGTCGATCTGCGATCAGTTACTGACCCAGCCCAATCTGCATCAGTGTACCCTTCAACTTCTTGATGTCCATGATTGGAAAACATCAAGCCTTTTCCAGGGGCAGACTTCAAATACCTGAGAATGCGTTGTACAGCATCCATGTGAGCTTCACTTGGCCTGTGCATAAATTGACTCACTACACTTACAGCATAGGCTATGTCAGGTCGTGTATGAGACAAATAAATCAACCTCCCAACTAATCTTTGGTACCTTTCCTTGTTAGCCGGAACTTGATCATGATAGTCTCCCAATCTATGGTTTTGCTCAATTGGTGTGTCTGCAGGTTTACAAGCTAACATCCCAGTCTCAGTTAATAAGTCTATAACATATTTCTTTTGAGAAAGAAAAATGCCATGTTTTGATCTTGCAACTTCAATACCCAAGAAATATTTCAGAGTACCCAAGTCCTTCATTTCAAATTCCTTGGCTAGATACTTTTGAAGTTTTTGAATTTCCTCGACATCATTACCTGTAACCACCATATCATCCACATAAACAATTAAGGCTGTAAGTTTACCTCTATCATGCTTAAGAAATAAGGTATGGTCAGCTTGAGTTTGCTTGAACCCATAACTTCTCATTGATTGAGCGAACCTGCCAAACCATGCCCTTGGTGATTGTTTCAATCCATACAAGGACTTTCTTAACCTGCATACTTTGCCAATATCGCAAGTGGTAGTGAATCCTGGAGGAAGATCCATGTATACCTCTTCATCCAAGTCTCCATGTAAAAATGCATTTTTTACATCAAACTGTCGTAGAGGCCACCCTAGATTTGCTGCCAATGACATAAGAACCCTGATAGTGTTGATCTTTGCTACCGGAGCAAATGTCTCCTGATAATCAATGCCATAGGTTTGAGTATAACCTTTGGCTACCAGTCTAGCCTTGTACCTTTCCACTGAACCATCAGCTTTATGCTTTACTGTGAACACCCATCTACACCCAACAGGTTTCTTGCCTTCAGGAAGTGCAACCAGTTCCCAAGTGGAGTTTTTTCGAAGCGCTTCCATCTCTTCAATCATAGCCTTTTTCCATTTTGGATCTTTAAGAGCATCCTGTAACTTATTAGGAACTGAGACTGATGACAATTGGTTTGCAAAAGATATATAAGAGTCTGACAAGCGATGAGATGAAACAAAATTAGATATAGGATATTGAATACCCTTTGTAGAAGAATGACCATAACGAACAGGAGGTATCCCTCGATTTTCTCGAATAGGATAACGAGAACCCTGAGACTCACGATGTGGTTCATTTGAATCATTTGGATCATCACTTAATGAAATCTCATGATTGGACTCATCAAATATAGTAGGCTGAAGAGAGGGAGAATGAGTGGTTACCTCAGGATAATTCGTACGAGTAGCAGCTGATTGGTCAGAGAGTTGGTCAATGTGGGGATCTGTTTGTGGGTGGTCTATCTCATCATCCCTTTTTTCTTTATCTCTCTTTTTTCTTGTCCTCTCATACACCTTCAATATTTTTTCACCTTGTGCCTCATCATTAGGCAAATTTGCACCATCACCGACATCAGACAAGTGTTCATCTGAAAAATGCATACCACCAATGTCAAGCGGCAACTTCTCTTCCTCCTTACTCCATATCTCCCCCTGAAGAGAAGTGGCCAAATCTTCTTTTGAAAAAAATGCCTCGTGTTCCCGAAAGGTAACATCCATAGAGACAAAAAATTTCCCAGTGGGAGGATAGTAACATCGATACCCTTTCTGAGTAGCAGAATAGCCAATAAACACACATTTGATGGCTCTAGGATCCAACTTATCACGATTTTGCATGGGGACGTGAACATAGCAGACACAACCAAACACTTTTGGAGGAATATGAAGGAGTGAAGGAAGAGAATGATATTGGGAAAGGGTCTGGATAGGTGTTTGAAATTGGAGAACACGTGATGGCATGCGATTGATAAGAAAAACAGCTGTGTGAATGGCATCACCCCAAAAACGTTTAGGAACGTTCATAGCAGAACATAAAGAGCGAGCCACATCCAAGAGATGACGATTTTTACGTTCTGCTATACCGTTCTGTTGAGGAGTATGTGGACAAGATGTTTGATGAATGATACCGTGTTGTTGAAAAAATGTTCCAAGTCCATAATTCAAATATTCTTTCCCATTGTCAGATCGAACAACTTGAATTTTAGCATGAAATTGGGTTTGAATCATTTGATGAAAGATTGGAAAAATAGACATAACCTCACTCTTATTTTTGAGTAAGTATACCCAAGAAACTCGAGTGCAGTCATCAATGAAAGAGACAAAGTATTTAGCACCAGTATAAGTAGGAATATGAAATGGTCCCCAAACATCAGAATGAATAAGAGAGAAAGGAACATTACTTTTATGGGAACTTAAAGGAAATGAGACACGATGATTTTTAGAAAAAATGCAAGTTTCACAATGAAAATCAGAAACCTTGACTTTAGAAAATAAAGAAGGGAATAGATATTGCAGGTACTGAAAGGAAGGGTGTCCCAATCTTCTGTGCCATAACCAAATTTTTTCAGAAGCTTCAAATTGTTTGGCCTCCACTTGACAACTGTAACTTGTCTTCTCACAATCTGGTGGTAAGTCCAAGTAGTATAGACCTCCCATTTCTCTACCATGACCAATCAATGCTTTCGTTCGAATATCCTGAAACCAACAATGGGTAGGAGAAAAGATGGCAAGACAGTTTAGTTGATTTGTAAGTTTACCAATGGAAAGCAAATTGTGAGAAAGATTAGGAACATGTAAAACAGATGAGAGAGATAAGCCTGGTGTTAATGAGATGGAGCCTGCTCCAAGCACTGGAGTAGAAATACCATTAGCAACTTTAACGGTATTTAAAGGTGGAGTAGTGTGAGAAACAAACCATGTAGAGTCATTGGTCATGTGGTCAGAAGCCCCTGAATCAATGATCCAAGGTTTATTGGGAGGAACAATTGTAGTGTTCAAGGCAAAACCAAAGTTACCTGCATCGACTAAGGAAGTAGAAGCAGTAGTAGGAGAAACTAAGTGAGCAGATTGATCCACCCGAGGTATGGAAGGCTTTGGTGTCAGGTGTGCTTGTGATCCACCAATGCCTTTCTTTTGATTTTCCTTCTTTTGAACCCACCAATCAGGATATCCATGCAGCTTGAAGCAAGTGTCTCTAGTATGCTTATCCTTGTCACAATAAGTACACTTCCTTGTATCAGTAGTTTTGGATCCACCTAATCGGGAATTGGAGACTCCACGGGGAAATCGAGACGGAGCAGCTACCATGGCGGATCCTTCCACTTGTGGGCCAACCAACATAATGGTTTGCCTACTTGCTTCAGCATTCACAAGAGCATAAGCAGCACGAACAGAAGGCAGAGTTGTTTGAGTCAAAACTTGACTGCGAACATGATCTAAATGAGGATCAAGACCAGCCAGAAAATCATACAATCTTTCTTCCGAAATTTCTGTCTCTCGGGTAGCAATATCATCAGCGCACTTCAATTTTCCAGGACGCAATAAATCAATTTCTTGCCATGTTTGCTGAAGTTTACCATAATATGCAGATAAAGGTTCTCCATTCTGGCGAGTCGCCAGTGCTTGACGGCGAAGTTCGTATAACTTTGATGCATCTTTTTCAATTGAGTAAGTTTGGGTAACAGCATCCCAAACATCCTTTGCAGTAGAGAGTCGGAGAAAAATGGCCCGTACATCTCTGGTCATGGAGTTGAGTAACCAAGATTGAACCATGGTATTCTCTTCCTCCCATATAGCATACAATGCATCAGCTTCTGCTGGTGCCTTTTTTGTTCCACTGACATAAGACCATTTACCTCTGCCAGTGATGTAGATGCGGACACTTTGGGACCATGAGGAATAGTTGGACCCATCCAACTTGTCTGGGGTGATATGTAGAGACATATCACTTTGAGTAACAATAGCTGAAACAGTGGTCTTGGAGTCGCCCATTATTACTGCCTCAGAGGTTATGGGTAAATTTGTTGGGTGATTCCAACGGGTATGGCTTATGGGGTATTGGGTAGTATATTTTTTTTGTGTGGAAAGATTTCTGGGTTTTGCAGAGATACTGCAAATGGGAAGAATATGGGAAAAGATGCAGCGGAATATGTGTGGTTAACAAGCTGGATATGGGTAATAATGTTGGCAGATATGGCCAAATGAAAAAGAGTAAGAATGGATTGGTATGAAAGTAGAAGACCTGCAGAATAGCAGGTCTTATTGGGTAGATGGCAGTAGTGCCAGTAAGTGAATCGGAATAGAAACTCTTTTTGGATCAGAATGGCTCTGATACCATGCCAAAATAGAGTTAATTCCTTGATATATTTGATGATTATTTCTCATTACAAGATGAACATATATATAGGGAAAGAAAGAAGACATAAGACCTAACTTTGCCTAACTTGCCTAATTTACATAAAGAAAGTTGACTAGCCTAACTTCACTAGCCATCCAATACTCATGGCTGCTTTTAGTTGACAGAAATGTTTTCAATTGCAAGGAGAAATGTAAGCATTCTTCTCTTTCTAATTTACAGATGTAATATCACAGATTATCACAATGAGATTTCCTTTAGGAGATCATCCACAAAATATTTGTCCATCACGAATCTACGAGTCATAATGTTGTGGAGCAATTGTGGTAACACCAATGATGATTAATATTTTAATTCTCACTGGAAAGTTAAAACGCTACTGCAAAACATGTTTTTGCAGTCTGAATATGGTGCTTTTTATTTTCTCTGAGAACACTAATACAAAATATTGTAATTTACTGTCCTTCTCTCAGGCTCCTTCTTTTGTATTTGTGGATGAAATTGATGCTATTGCTGGAAGGCATGCAAGATTAGATCCTCGAAGGAGAGCAACTTTTGAGGCTTTGATTGCAAAGCTTGATGGGGAGTAAGTATATTATTTGAACAAAGCTACATGCTTCTCATTTTCTTTATATAATAATTTTAATGTTCAGTGTGTGTTCATATATAGGAAGGAAAAAACTGGTGTTGATCGGTTCTCTCTTCTGCACGATTTATACGATTACTAATCGAAAGCTCAAATTACACATTTCCCAATCACTTCGAATTTAAACAGTATTAACCTTAGCAATATCAGTCAAGTAACCATCTGCTCCATGTATAAACTGTGTACCACCTCCCGGAAACTTAAACTTGTTCTTATGTCTGATAATCCAATTCTGACCCCCTTTATCTTCCACTAATTTTGTATGAGGTACGTTGAAGAACCAAACCTGCAATGAAGTGACATTTTCATTAACAAAGTTCGAAAAGATTAATGCTTTAATCTCAAAAACAAACACATACATAATAAAAACTTTAAAATCTCCGAAATTACCTCATCCCGGCTTTTAGGCCATGGAATTGGGCTCTTGTAGCTCTTGGGCGCCGGAACCAAGCAATTCAAACCCCGACCAGCCGCCGGGCAATGCCGCTCAAACCGCTCGCCTTTCGCCGTGGATCTCAGCCTCTTAACCACCTCCACATTATCCAAACAAGGTATGTACTCGCTCATACTCTTCGGGCAGAGCTCGAACCTCTCCACACTCACCCGACCCGACCCGCT
The DNA here is from genome assembly GCA_035220775.1 of Malus fusca. Classification (NCBI taxonomy): domain Eukaryota; kingdom Viridiplantae; phylum Streptophyta; class Magnoliopsida; order Rosales; family Rosaceae; genus Malus; species Malus fusca. The sequence goes on from CM069059.1 coordinate 25,725,334, forward strand.
CCCCTCACTCTCCACCACAGTCCCGTTCTGGCCGCCCCAATTCTCCACCACCTCATCGGGATCGAAATCCCCGACCTCGAACTCGTCAGACATGGTGCCGTTCTCGTCGACGATCCCGAACCTCTGGACCACATCGGGCGGCGGCGGAGACGGAAGCAACGGGGGTCGAGCTAGGGTTTCGTTTATGAGGGCGGAGAGATTGAAAGGCTTGTCTAGGTTGGGCGAGACGGAGACGGCGGAGGGTGCTCGGCTCGTGGTGGTGGTGAAGAAGAGTAGCTGCTGGGACCCATCGGACCAGTGCTTCCCGAAGTAGAAGAAGGTGACTGCCATCATCACAATTCCGCAAACTTTCAGGATCAACGGGATTCGCAGCCAATCGCCATTGCCCAAAATTGTCATGATTTAATTTTTGGGATAATTAGTTTAATTCAATTGGGCGGAATCGGAAGCGAAGAACGCCGTCGAAGCGAAACGAGACGCTGCGTTTTGCTGGGTTGAGGAATCGGAATTGGGGTGGTCTGAGAGTGAGAGCAGCGAGGATCTGAAGGTTGAGTGTGGGTGCGGTGCGGCCGAGGAAGAAGACGGACACTGTTTGACTGCTTGCTATTGTCACCGTCACCGACGGAGGTGTAAAATTATATTGTGGAGGGAGTGTGAGATGGTGACGCGTGTGCATTTGAGAGGAGGAAAAAAATCCAAACAAACTGTAAAAACAGATTAGTTTGCACTGTTTATGTTTAATCATCTTCCTAATGTTAAATAAGCAAGGTGATGAACGTCACATTCACTTAAGGACGGTGAGAAAAAAGAAATCCCAAATAAATAAACAAATTTAAGATTTTGAGCAAATAAATAATCATCTAAATATCCATCACGTTGAATAAATGTTAAGGGACTATCTTAAATTGTGACTCTCGTTAGACTATTTGTCATCTTATGTTTTTGGCATACTGTTATATAATGTTGATATAATAATTAACGTTAAACTATGAGGTGGTAGATGGTTCATAGAAAGTCTCACTTTGAGAAAGTTTCATTGGTATTCCTCTTGTTTCGAATGTAATGTACTTAATTTTTTATTTTGTGTGTGTTGTTCCAACTCTTGCCATCCAATCCTTCGAAACTGATTCACTTCCGTTTCTACTTTACATAAGCGGGTTCGAGCTTTTTCCAACTGGTCCAAGGCCCCCTCGAGCAGCTGTTAGATTCGACGACAATCTGCTAGTTATACCGTGAATCTTTTAGATAAACCTTAAAGAATTAGAATGCCTAGTATCTTGCGATGTGTGATTTGTTCGAGTCCAAATAACATGCATATGAAATGAAATTTTGATTCGTTATTCGTAAATCAAAGCTCAAAAAAATGGTCGTCCAAAAAGTCTCTTTTGTTGAATTCACCTCTCTCGCGCCCAATCCTAAACTAGAACAGGAACGAATCTTTCAATTGCACACATGTTGGTTCGTAGCATTATTTGTGTCCATGATACACGTGATTAGTGAAGAGAATTGGGGCTAATTTCATGTAATTATGTTGCTAATTAACCAAATTAATACACTTTACTTTCAATCTATCTTCTTCAAGTCTATTCCGACACGTCAACGGAACCGAAAGATCTATAAATTCGAATCGAGCCCCAACCCATTTGGCCCGTCAGATGGTAAAACGACCCGCCTAACCCCAGAAACGACGCCACCAACTTCCCCCCTAGTCTTCTCGAATCTTCGTCTCTTCCGGCGTCGCATCGTTTCTCCTCCCAATTCGCCCCCCAAAACCCAAAATTAGGGTTTTCCTTACCCAATTCTTCCTCCCAATTCGCCCAATTTACATGCTATGCCAAGGCCGCGCCATGTCCGATCGGACTTGTAGGGTTTCAGCTCGGACCGGGCTGTCCGATGCCGCCGATTCGCAAACATTCTAGAGGAGCGAAATCGGGTGAATCCATGGGGAATTCGAAGCCTGGGTCCGACCAAGAGTCGTGCTCGAGATCGATCAGCGAGACCGTGAACGGGTCGCACCGGTTCACGATAAAGGGGTATTCGTTGGCCAAAGGTATGGGCGCTGGGAAGTACCTGATGAGCGATACGTTCGCAGTGGGCGGATACGATTGGGCAATTTACTTTTACCCCGACGGTAAAAACCCGGAGGATAGCAACGCCTACGTCTCGGTTTTCATTGCTTTGGTTAGTGAGGGTACGGATGTGAGGGCTTTGTTCGAGCTGACGTTGGTGGACCAGACGGATAGTGGGAAGGACAAGGTGCACAGTCACTTTGATCGCGCGCTCGAGGGTGGACCGTACACGCTGAAGTACAGAGGCAGTATGTGGTATGTGTTTTAATGGGTTAATTGGCGGGTTTTCGTGCCGTAAAGTTTTGATTTTTATGATAAAATTGAGTGCATTCCTGTTGAATTGTGGGTTAGGGATAGGTTTTAATGTGTTTTATGTGAAGGAATGGTAATTTAGCAGCTTGGTGATCAATTGGGTAATTTGGATTTGAAGGTGACTGGTATGGGTGTTGAATTAGGGAATGTAAAGATGAATATTGTGTTTTTTCAGTGGGTCTGTATGTGATTACGCTAGATAAGCATGCTTCTTGTTATATTGGGGGCTTTTCGCTTAAGTGGTAGAGAGCTCTGCAGCATAGGTGTCCAGTCCTTAGGCTTGCTTTGAATAAATGAGAGAGTTAAAAATTAAAATGCATAAAACTGTAGGAAAAAACTTCAATGGATACTAATTTTGTTAGGTATATCGTTGTTTAGACTGATGTATGAATTTGTATGTTCATCCAAATCTTAAAATGAATCATTCTACTTCGGTTTTCTTTTCACATTGTTATTAGTAAAACTTTGAATTGTACATTTATTTAATAAATCACTTGGAAAATCAACACAGCTAAAGAACAAAGGCTGATTTAGATTGGGAATTTTTTTCTCCGTAGAAAATGTAAAACAGAACCAGAGATTGAATTCATAGGGGTCTGATTGAGACCCGAGACACACCACTTTAGAAACGTTATTTATAGATAAATTATTTTGTTTGATGATTATTATTCAGATTAAAGATTATATTTTGGAAAAACCTAACATTTCATTATCTGTGTCTACACTATTGTTTAACAGAAGACTACTTGTCAACTGTTTTTGCAAAGTTCTAATTTGAGAAGTTCATCATTTATCGTTTATCGGACTGTCTATAGATTCCTTGCAGTTTCTGTAACCTATTTTCCAATTTTGGTTCAGCTTACTGATTTGCGAATATTGGGAGTTTATGTTCAGGTAGGAACCTTCTGCAAGTTTCCGTAATTAGATTTACTCTTGTAATTTCAGGGGTTACAAGAAATTCTTCAGAAGATCACTCCTAGAAACTTCTGAGTTCCTTAAGGATGATTGCCTTGTATTGAACTGCACTGTTGGAGTTGTAAGAACTCGCCTTGAGCAACCAAAACAATTTACAATCACTGTTCCATCGTCAGACATGGGACGAGACCTGAAGGACTTTCTAGATTCTGAAGCTGGTTGTGACATAGTTTTTCAGGTTGGTGATGAACAGTTTAAAGCTCACAAGTTGATACTTGCTGCTAGGTCTCGTGTATTTAGAGCGCAGTTTTATGGACTTGTCGGGGATTGTAACGTACATAAAGTAGTTGTGGAGGATGTTGAGCCCTTCATCTTTAAGGTAATGCTTCATGATCTTGTTGCTTCCACTTGTTACCATCTGAAACTAATAGAAAACGATTCTGGTGCATGATATGTGCGTTAACATTTGTGCACTTCTATGTCTCTCCATAATTGACATTCACCTTTTACTCTGTTATTAGTAGTCAAAAGTTTCTTCTTGAATTCAGTTATCAAATGAACAAATAAGAAATCTTGGGATGATGAAAAAGTGTGGCAGATGCTAGTTTTATTTTGTAGATTGGTAGCTATAAAGACCAAGTAATAATGATAATAATTACAAGTTCTCATATGATGTATAGAGTTGTTAAATTCACGTAAATATAAACACTTATTTATAGGTTAAAAAGATTATCTGAGAAAGTGATCTATGTTTCTTTCATGTTCCCTTTAGCACTTAAACTACAGTGCATGTTGGGGTCTGCTTGTTTGGCGGATAATTATTACAGGAAGCCCCTAATATGAATTAGAAGGAGTCATCTTAAGGTTTGAGTTTACTACTGTTGATGTTCGAGCAATGAGAGACATAATCAAATGTGATAAATCAAAAGGAGTTGACGGCTTGTCTGTATTCAGATTCAACAAGTAATTAAGGGTACATGTGGAAGTTGATTGCTTAGAACTGAGCTCTAATAAGTGAAAATTTGAGCCAGTTTGAGCTTGTTTCAGTAACGTGTAACTGTGAATATTACACTGGTCCATTTGTCTTTGTTTCATTAGTTGAGATTTAGACTAGAAGTTCGGCTCCAATATTCACAGTGATTCCTGGCAGATGATGCTTTTTTACCGTAGTGGCGGAAAGCAATGATGCCTATGCACCTTGGTGCGGGTCTGATCCTACCGATCCCCCTCCCCGTACTAACAATTTAACCCACTAATGCAATCGTTTGTAAAAAAAAAAAAAAAAAAAAAAACGACCTTTCCTGATAAGTTTTATCCGTATGGTTTTATTTATGTATGCTCTTATTTTGAACACGTTTAATGAATTTAATAGAGATCTTGTCCTTTTTTTTCCAGGCAATGCTTCTCTTTATTTACACAGACAAATTTCCTGATATACATGAAGTTATGGGCTCATCACCTTTGTGCACATTCACTGTCATGGTGCAGCATCTGTTGGCAGCTGCAGACCTGTATAATCTAGATCGACTGAAATTGTTGTGTGAATCAAAGTTGTGTAAAGAAATCACTACTGAAACAGTGGCGACTACACTTGCTCTTGCCGAACAGCATCAATGTCGACAGCTCAAGGATGTCTGTCTTAAATTTGCAGCAAATCCGTCAAACTTGGGAGGTGGGTGTTACCCATAGATTCTGATGCTGCAAGGTTTCAGGTTATATCAGTTTTGAATTTTCTGTTTCTTAGTAGTCTCAAGTATCCTTGATGCAGTACCATGCATGCCTGCCTCATCATACATGTTGCAGATGTCCTTATCATTCTCTATGGTTTCAGGATGTCAATAAGGATGTTCCCTTAAAATTTATGATAATTCCATTTGGGACGGTGGGACCTCTGGTCAGCCTATGGTGACAACTTGATATCTGGCTGATCGAGGGGCAGCATTCTGAGAATGGTATAGTAGGATTTCTATTTTGGCTGATTGTATATAGGTTCTTCCCCTATACGTTCTTTCTCCATTAAGTTAAAGAAAGGAAAGAAATACAAGGAATTTCACTGTTTCTCTCTCTAATGGTAGAAGAGTGATTCAAAGAGTTGGGCCTCCATGAGATTGTCACAATTTGCCATATTTTAGACCCTGGAAACTGGTTTTTAAGTTTAAACCAGAAGTGCTGTTAAACGGTCTTAACAAGGCACAGACCTTTCTCCCCACCCACCTTTTACCATATTCATTTATATAAATATCGAAAACAGTTATTTTGTTCTTAGTTTTTAGGAATTAAACGATGAATGCCATATCGGTTGGTTAATGATTGAATGACCATTTTGAATGGACTGAAACATGAGTTCCCATAATGCCATTAGTGTATTGATTTAAGTTTAACCGTAGTTCCTTATCCTCACGTGGTTGAATGGCATGGTGTTCTGCTGAAAATATTGATTGACATTATCTACCTGTGAACATATCCTAATTTTGACGCGTTCTTTCTCAAAGCTTGTATTTTGCACATCAGTCCGGCTGCAACAATTACTCTCATCCTTTCATAGAGGAATTATTTTTTATTTGCTTTGCATGTAACTGTTTTCATTTTGTAGTTTATGTTGTAAAACTGAATATTGGACTCATGAATCCTTGTGTGTTTTGCAGCCGTAATGCAATCAGATGGGTACAAGCATCTCGAAGAGAGCTGCCCATCAATGTTGGTAGAGCTGCTGGAGACATTTGCATCGGTGGATGACAATTCTAGTCTTCTGTCAAGCCGGAAGAGGAGTGGTAGCAGCATATACGGGCTAGATTTGCCAGCAGATGGGGGTGGGACCGTAGCAGAATCAGCAAATCCCAATGGCAGGCGCGTGAGGCGGCGGTATTAGTGTATGTAGTTTCCTTTAGGTGCCACAAGCCTGAAAGGAGTGGTACTCATGAATGGCGATCGTGTATTTGTCACTTATCGCCTCTCATTGTGTTAGGCACTCCTTGTATAAAGGTTAATTGTAATTTCTTATCAGAATATCAGGTCCTGTGGCCGGCACTGTTGTTGGATGTGAAACTGAAATTTGTATGGGTACTTTGTGCGTTATGTAGGATTTGTAGGTAGACTCTCCTTTTCAATGGAATGTGAAATTTATTAGAGAAAAGCATAGTGTCTGAGTGTCGAAATTTATTTATTCAGTTTTTGCTTATGATTTGTTGAAGTAAAGAACAACTCCGCGATCCTTTGGTGATACGGAGATTGCTGCCCCGCGGTTGAAGATCTTCGGTTGTTTTTGAAGGAGAACATTTTTGAGATGAAAGGTTAAAATTCTGTGATGTTGCGCACAGTTTTGATACCAACAACGATGAATATGTATGAGCTCTTCTAAAGTTCATGTTAGACACTGACACGGTAATGACTTCAACAAATTGAGTTCATTTGGGGTGCATTCTTACTGTTCACCAATATGCTCGAGATTATGTGTTTGATTGCTCTGAAAAATCGCTCGTGTGAGAAAAACCTTAAACGAGACGAGCCTTGCATGCCCACCATTTTTTCTACGAATCTTAATTGAATATTGTAACGAAAATCAAATTCGTTATATGTTCTTAGAGTTAGAAGCATGGTAGAAAAAAAAGTACATTAAATATGTAGTAGATACTGCAGGTAGAATAGAAAGCTAGCTATTTGAACTTTTTGTCTTGAAGAGAACTTGAAGCATCCTGGACGGCAGCATCAGGCCAGAGAAAGGCACCCATTGCAGACTCTCGCTTGTGAGCCAAGTCACCCTGCATGGGCAACCCATATTCGGCAAGAAGGTGGTCGAGCTTCCACTCAGGCATGTCCTGGTAGTCCTTTCTGGTGTATCTCGGGTAGTGAAGAGGCATCTTGAAGTAGCTCACGCTGCTGCTTGTTTTTCCGCTTTCCATCTGATCTTTTCTCTCCTATGAGCTAATTGCTACGGTCGAACGAGATTTTCTTTTGTGTGTTTAGTTGGTGTTTATTATCTTAGTTTATAGAGTTTATGAGAGTTAATCCTCGGGGCAGGCTCCAGAGGCATGATTAGGGTTCACAAGAATTGGTTGGCATACCTTCTCACATCATGGTATTTACGTGCATGTGTGCATCTGCATGTCGAGAGAGAGACTCTGAACGCTAACAGCATGACACTACCCCAATGAATTAGCTTGCTAGAAATCATAAGAAGGCTAAACCAAGCATTGGCGACAAGGTACACATACAACATGCCTCTACACACACTTTATGTTATTACGAGTCGGTTCTTTTTCCGGTTATGCTGGATGGATTCAAACCTTGGATCTCTCCTAAATTTCGTTGACTTTATAAATGAACAAGTCATACTAGTGTTGAGTAAGTTTATAAGGATCGATTATACTTGGTAAGTTAGGAAGGATTGGTCAAGATTCAATACAACACTACATTTTCTTCGTTTTTCGTTGATTTAGCCCTTGAGTTAATCGGGCATGTAGCACAATTTTGCTCGACGCGACCGTCTTGGCATGGCCCTTCGCTTCCCCTTTCAGTGTAAAATTGTGTTCATGGCCTTTCCTAATTGTAGTCACACTAAAATGGAACCAAGAAAACTAACCGCTCTGATGCATCATATAGCTTTTTTGTCATCCTTCACTTCATCCTGGGACAACATATAGCTTTTTTATCAAAGAAGTAAACAGACAATGAAATCTTTGAAACTTAATTGTTTGTGTTGCAACTTCATAATTATTGGAACTTGGTTATCATCTAAAGGATTGCTTTGTTTTGACCACTGGTGTATGTGAAGATTATGGTAATGAAAAAACTAGCTTTTAAACTGACGGAGCTAATTGCCTATAGCCTGGAGTTGCCAACTAATAGGTTTGCAAGCCACTTTCAAGAGCATACATATGAACACAATTTTGCTCGATGCAACCGTCTTGGCATGGCTCGAGCTCTCGGAATTTTGACACGATCAAGCTAATTGACTCACGAACATCCTCCAAAACAAAAGGTTCACCAAAACAAAACGAAATGATTCACCAAAACAAAAACCCTAACAACCTGAGGAGGACATACCTACAGGCCCTAGCAACGGCATTTGGCCCCTACCATGGAGCTTCACCAACACAATTTCAACTTCCAAGTGACCCCATAAAATGATTTCAATCCAAAACTAAATTAGAGGGTGTGAATCTGCAACCTGTACGTGTTGCCAAATGGTGCCTGTAAACCAAACAGTACGAGTCCGCACGACTATGTGTTTCGATAAGAGTCTCTAATTCTGCAGGGCCGCTGCAGGGGATCAGATGAACCTCCATCGTAGCCACACGATCAGGTATTGCATGATTAAGTGAGAGGCATATAATTGGAGGGCCCGGATTTGGTGCATTTGGGGTAGCATGTCGTATGGTACATGAGGCTCAGACATGAAACATGTGTAATACCTGTATGCATGATCACTTGAAAAATAGTGACCCACCTCTTGATTGTGGGGACTTTGGGACTCTTAGACTCAATCATCAAACTATATTCCTAGCCTCATGATTTGCTTCAACTAAATTGTGTCACTAAGTTAACCATACGATTCAAGGTGAGGTTCTACTCGTAATTGCTGGGGACAGTGGCAGAGTCAGGATGAGAAAGTAAAAGGTTGGAGAGTAGATTAACAGGGAAAATTCGGACTAAATTGAGGTTGAAATAGGTAAATCAATGTACGAGATTTTTTATTGGATAACGGAATTCGAGCTGGACTAGAGCCTGATCTAACCCTTCACGAATATCTGCCTCTGTTTGGACATCGCTTACAACAAAATTATGTAAAAGTTTAAGCTTGTGCGTGGTGTAAAGTGCTCCTTCAATAAAGACATACTCAAATTAGTGATGCAACAACCTTATAAATTATGATAAAGTCGAGCAAATCCTAACAGAAATTTCGAATCTTGATGTATAATATAGAATATTTTAAACACAATTACGCATGAACAACTAACTTAAGCGTTGTGAAGAAATCATTTCTCTTATTTTCACTGTTTTCTAGTGTTTGGTTTGAGGGGGGCCCAACTTGAGGGAGATGGGGGTATAGCTAAGAGGGATTGTGTCGTACACAAGGCCTAACGAGTAACGAGTGGTTTTACGGATCCGTACTCAAACCACCACTCAGAATTAGTGGTTTGCAGTCTATCCAACGTTCCTCAGGTGTTCATTCAGTCACTTCAGGCATTTGTTGTTTTGGGCTGGGGCTTGTGCTACTTTTGAGTACATTGATATTTTTACACTAAGAGGAAGAAGAGTTTGGCTAAGTCACACAATAGGCAACTTAATTTGGTATCGAATTCGTCATCTACGAGATTCGAACCTAAGATCTCTCACTTCTAAATGAAAAAAAATATCATCAGACCGTAATACTGAGTGATTCTATGCTAGTTGTGCCACCTGTGCCACTTGTGCCAAGAAGAAATTGGTCAATGTCCGAGGGAAGGACAGTACTAGGCCACACTTGTTTGGATTCCAAGTTAGGTTTTGTGGTGGACTCTCTCTCTCCCCCCTCTCTCTCTTGTATGGATTGCATGATTGGGGAACATAATATTATTGGTATGGATCAGTGTTCTAAAAAACGCCCTAGGCGGCCGCCTAGCAACCGAGGCATTTTTGGGCAAATCGCGCGGAAAAATCGGGTTGGGCCTAGGCGGGCTGGGTGGCTTGGCGGGCTAGGCGGTCCTAAGCAACCCTAGGCGGCCCTAGGCGGTCCTAGGAGGTTTTTTTTAATTTATTTTTTATTAATTGTGTGCTTTTTTCTTTTTTGGTTTCATGGTGGTATACTTATGGAAATGGTGTATCTAATTTGCAAATGATGGATTTACTACAAGTTCATCCAATACTTATGGAAATAGTGTACCTAATTTGCATTTTATCATTATTTTATTATCCATACAAGTATAGTTTTTTTTTAGGTGTCAATATGCACTTATTTACAAGATATACAAGAAATTTACCTAAATCTGCCTAGGCGCTAGCCGCCTAGCCCCCTAGGCGCTAGGCGTTAGCCCGCCGCCCGACTAGCGCCTAGCGCCTAGCGTTTTTTAGAACCTTGGTATGGATGAATGTGCATATTTAGGAGAAATAGAAGGTTATCCATACACATTTATACCAATAGTACTATAGCATTATTTTTTTGTGTGTAACAAAATATTTAGAGGGAGGGGAGGCTACCCATCGAGAGCCAGACATACCACAAACCTCTTTAAAGACTTACAGAGGGGGTCTTACTTTAAAAATTAGGAGATTTGAGTTAAGCTGCTGCTACGATGAGTACTCCATAGTAACAAAAAATCAAATACCGACCAATTTGCATGTTTTCAAGCCAATTGCAAAATTCATACCGGGTGGGTGGTCCTTATAATAGCTTATGAAATACTTGTCATTTTACTGAAATTTTTTTGTAGCATGCTGCTTATGTCAGTATTAAAAAAAAATAGTAGCCAACTAGCCATCTTTACCAAACAAATAAGGGGAAAATGACTTATAGTTATATTCCAAAAGTTAATATGTTAAAGTTTTGGACATATCATGCCAAGTTGTTAAGATATTTCTAAAAATAGAATAAAATAAACCTTAAATAACATATAATTCTAATACATTATTAAAAATAAACAAATTATTCTTATACGATTTAAAGTAAATAGAATTATATCACATAAATGTGGCTATTAACAAGACATTTTAATCATTTTTTTTAAATAAAATAGAACGTCTCAAATTTAAATTATTAATAACGAGTGCGATACTTAAATATAACTAGTCAATTGTGACTTACAGCAAATTTTGCTACTTTTTTGGAATATAAATACCAAAAATGGAAATCTATTTTTTTTTTTTTTTGAAGAATGATATAATCTAGGGTAAATCTCTGTTTACTACCCTTAAGTTTTGTGGTTTTCAACATTTAGTACATCAAGTTTTTTTTCGTCCCAGAGTCATACATAAAGTGTTAATGTTGGGACAGTCTCATACATCCGTTAGTCAAACTGTTAAGTCTGCCGTTAACTGATGACGTGCCGCCCATGTGGACAATGACTGGGTGCCATGTGTCATTAAAAAAATAAAAAAAATAAAAAAATAAAAGTACTTAAAAAAAACATAAAAAAACGATAACCCCTTTTTTCCTTCCCCCTTCGTCTTCCCCACTGGAAAGGGGGCCTGATTCTCTCTCTCTCTCTCTCTCTCTCTCAGGTTTCTCTCTCCCCTCTCTCTTTCTCAGAGTCGTGGATGACGATTGCGGGGTCGAATGAGGAGCATGTCACGACGTGGTAGGCCTGCTGGTGGATCAGTTGGGAAGAGAGCCTACGCATCGTCTCTCTTCCTCCACACCCAGTGCTCCCCCTCCCTCTTCGACTCTGCACATCCACCCTTTTCCTCCTCCATCCTCCTTACCCAGTGCTTCCCCTCCTTCTTCGACTCATGCACTTCCACTCTCTTCTCACCATCACAAAACTATAATAATAATAAATAAATAAATAAATAAATAAAAAACCTTATCCCAAACCATCAAAAATTAGAAACCCACAAAATTCAACATCATCAAATTCTAAAATTGAAAACTGATGGTGAAAAATCTAGTGCGGGTCAACCCAGATCTGGGTTTGGTGTTGGATCGCGATGGGTTCACTCCTCTGCATCTGGGTGTGATCAAGGAGTGAGTTGTTGTTGTGGCCGAGTCAAACCGGCTGCTACTCGGATTTTGACTCAAAGAGGCGAGGGTGGGTTGCACTTATGTGTGAAGCATCACAGGTTGGAGGTGTTGAAGGTTTTGGTGGAATGTACAGGGAGAGGGAATTGAAGGTGGGTGTGCGGAGTGGGTGTGTAGAGGAGAGAAAGGGAGAGAGGGGATCGGGGGTTGAGGTAGGAGTGGTGCGAGAGAAAGAGTGTTGGGGGTGGGAGAAGGGGTGGGTGATGGGAGGGTGGGATTTGGGGAAGAAGGGTTTTTTTTTTTAAATTTTAATTTATTATTATTATTATTATTATTATTATTTAAATTAATTAATTTTATTTTATAAATAATTTATTTTTAATTTCCATGTGGATGACACGTGACACTCAGTCATTGTCCACATGGGTGCCACATCATTAGTTAACGGCAGACTTAACAGTTTGACTAACGGATGTACGAGACTGTCCCAAAATTAACACTTGAGGTATGACTCTGGGACGAAAAAAACTTGATGTACTAAATGTTGAAAACCACAAAACTTGAAGGTAGTAAACAGAAATTTACCCTATAATCTATACTAAGAGAGAGGGGAGTAGGTTTAGACTCACAATAGATTAGTAATAATGTGGTTCAAATTCGCCTTTGGTTAGAATCGAACCTAAAACTTCTTACAAAGATGAATACAACTATACCGTAGTACTAAGTGGCACCAAAAACGAAAATCATGGAAAGAAAAAAATCAAAAAACATTTTTCAAAAGGTCTCGTATCAAGGATGCAGAAGCGTGGCACCACATAATCATTAGAGCAGTTCCACCGTTACTCTTTAGGCCGGCACCCAAGCAAAAAAATGGATTGGTTCCCTTCAATTTGCTCCACCCCAGCCCAAGCCAGGCCACAGGCCGCCCCAAAGGAAGGAGACGACCCATCTGACGCCAGCGTGGCGTTGGATGACGTTTCAATTTTTTTTTGCGCCAGGCGCATGGGAAACACTCGCCGCAAGCACACCCAACGAACAGAATGGGAGGCCATGTGGTTCGTCTTAGGCCGTTGGATTTCCAACGGCTAGTTTTTCTGGACAGTTGGATTTCTAACGGTAAAAAAAATTTGAATTTGAATTTTGATTTGGACTGTTCGATCACAGATCAACAGTCCACGTTTTTCCACCAAAAAGTTTTTTTTTTTAAAAGGCACAACAGTTAGAATTATGACTGTTGGCCACATGTTAACTTATAGGCCGTTGGATTTGAATATTTTTCAAATTCACCGGTCCATATTAATTAACTACATTAAAATTGATAAAAAATTATGATAAATTGTTAAAAAATACAAAAAAATTATTGTAAATAGATAGTGACATGTGGCTCTTTGGGATTGGTTGAAAATCTTGGCGGAAATCTATTAACAAAATAGTATACTCGGATAATGACACGTGGTGTGACGAGTTTGGTTAAAAATCCTATTCGAAATTAAAACTATTTTATTTATTTATTAGTTTATAAAAAATTTAAAATATTTTGAATGGGCTGAGTGCCAGCGCATTTTTTAGACTGGTGTCAGCGCATTTGTTTAGGGGTGGAGATGCATTTGGCCTATTACTGTTTATTGGGGTTTATCACTATTCACTGAGTGAATTAAATGAGCTGGATGCTAGCTCATTTTTTTAGGGGTGGAACTGCTCTTAGTGATTGCATCAGATTCTACCACGTGGTGTGATAGCAAGGCGGCCACGCCAGCCCCGAACCATGCTCTCTGGAGTTTAGGGAGCCGACCTTCGGAAACTTCCGGGAGCTAGTGGCTCGCAGCGGCCGAGCCATCTAGGGGTCCAAAACGCGCCACGTGTTCGAAAAACCACACGGGAATCCTACGTGGCGTCCCCATTTTCTTGAATTTGATACGGCCCCATTTTTTGGCGCGACCCAGCTGGAACTAGGGCACTGTCGAAATCATCTATAAAAAGTCCACCGAAGCTCAAAAAACTTAAAGAAATTTCTGAAACTTCCGAAAACGAGAAACGAAAACTCGGATTTGGAATCGGTTTCCTGTTTTTCGGATATTTTCGAGCGATGAATGCGGAGGGGAATACGGAAGAGGAAGTCAAGATGGAAGAGGGGAAAGAGAATGTGGTGTTCATGTGGGGGTATCTGCCCGGAGCTCTGCCGCAGAGGTCGCCGCTTCTGTCGCCGACGGTCGTGCGGACGGCCGGAGCTGAGTACGCGTGGAAGGATGTGTGCGGTGGCGGCTGCGGCTTCGCCATGGCCATTTCAGGTGCTTTCTTCGAACTCTGCCTTGGTTTCCTACTCTTTATGACTGCAATTTATATCTTGTTTGGTTGCCGAGAAAATGTGGGAAAATAAACGGAAGTAAAGCTTGAAACTTTATTTTTTATGCTAATTTCTTGCTATATAAGAAAACACACAGCTTAGTAAAGTTAGTGAATTTAGTTACAGAGTTGTTTTTTTAGTCGATATATATTCTAAACTGCTCTAATTTACTGCGAGGGGGAATTTCAAACTGGTTGCATCGGGGATGCAAGAACCAGCTAGCTCTGGGTTCGAGTGGCATTTCACCCTAACCACAACTCATTCGCTGATTGGGCACACTGTCTTGGCAAACCGGCTTTAACCCGCATTTGCTTTAATTTGTGGCAGTTGATACGCTATTATTTTTCTCCCCAATGCTGTCTTACCATATCTGTTTGTGTATGTTTTCTCTTCAAAGTGCATTTCTTTTTGCTCTTTTACGATTCTTTACTGTTACATTTTGACTCAGAACCTGGAAAGCTTATTACATGGGGATCAACAGATGATCTGGGCCAAAGCTATGTGACATCTGGGAAGCACGGGGTACGGTAGTACTACGCCATACGTAGTCATTTCATTTCATTGATGTTTTTTTTTTCTTTTTTGTTTCTTGCTGGAAGTATTTGACATTGTTCTCAATTTCACATGTTTAAGGAAAATCCGGAACCTTTTCCTCTTCCAAATGATGCTTCTATAGTAAAGGCGGCCGCGGGTTGGGCCCATTGTGTTGCAGTCACAGGTAATGCTGATTTCCCAACTGCATTTTTCTCAAAAGAGTGAATTTTATTCAACCTAGTGAGTAAAGGTAAAGAAACATCTGAACCCTTTTCTGACAACTAAGTTCTTTTGAAGATGCCTGGGGGGTTCGGAATTAAGTGTAAAAAACTAGAGCGACTGAAACAATTAGTTGGTAACTAATTGAATTGTGGAAAGAACTTCAGTTTCTGTGTTCCAGCGTTATGAAGCTATTATGAGTTGGAGCCAGTCAATAATTTTGGGTTTTAATGCAGATAATGGACGAGTTTACACATGGGGATGGAAAGAGTGTGTTCCATCTGGGAAGGTCTTTGGGGAGCAATCTATGGGGTCAGACGGTGAAAAGGATGCATTTGAAAGGCAGAGTTCTTTTATCACCGAGCAAGGTAATTTATGTTTGGCCTCTTTTTCATGACAATGGCAAAAGCTTGTTTTTCATTCACTGCTGACTTATTTATGTTTATGATATAGTTAGCCCTCGCTCTCATGGCTCACGATCCACTGCCGCGGCAGTTTCTGCTAGTGAAGAAAGTACAAAGCGAAGAAAATTATCTTCAGCAAAACAAGCGGCTGAATGTTCATCATCTGGTGATGAACCTCCATCAGCATTGCCATATCTTGTGGCATTGAATCCGGGAGTTAGAATAGCCAGTGTAGCTGCTGGAGGGCGCCATACTCTGGCATTATCAGGTAATTTTACCCTGTTCTGATTTATAGTTATATGCGATGCATAGTGTCTTTGCATTGTGGTCATGAAATGAGGTGCGGATTGGAGTATCAAGTTAGAAACTAGAATATTTAATTTATTATTATTTAAAGGAAGACACGATGTATCCTGATTTCCCAAAACTTCAGATGGAGGACAAGTGTGGGGATGGGGCTATGGAGGTGAAGGGCAGCTTGGTCTGGGCTCCCGCATACGTATGGTGTCCTCTCCTCATCCTGTACCTTGCATTGAGTCCTCTTATGGAAAAGATGGATCTGCAGGACTGTCTAGAGGAACCATAGGTTCAGACGGATATGGTCTTAGGGTTCCTGGGAATTATGTGAAGGGGATTGCCTGTGGAGGGCGACATAGTGTAGTAATCACAGGTACAAATTTTAAGTTCTTTCTCCAATTATGTATAAAGCATGGGCATCCAAGCTGGATAGTACTGTTACTGCCAAGGTATTTAATTATTCTTAGATACTCAATTGCTACTTCTTGTCTTTAATATGTTATATGTAAGAAATATTCGACTAAATACTGAAGAATCAGTCACCACAGCACAGACATAGCACATTTGAATGATAGAAGCCGTTTTCAAAACTTTATAGTTATAGCTGTTTATAATTGGGAAGTTAGAATTGATTTGTCACAGGAATGTCATTCCTGTGGTTAGTGTAGCATGTGGTACAACTGAGATGTTAAACGATCGTATGCCTAAATTGTAGCATTTTAGCTTTTATGCTTTGTATGCGGTTTATCTTTACATGTCTGTTTTTGATTTCTTTCTCGCACGTCAGATGCTGGAGCTGTACTTGCTTTTGGGTGGGGGCTGTATGGACAGGTGAGTTTTCTGTATTGTACTCTTTGCCTCACGCTTTATCTTCTTGAAACCATAAGTGCTGATCTGCATTAATTCTTTTTCATCCTTATGCACAACAGACTTCTTGGCTTGTTGATGGTAAAACTGCTATTAATCACAAATATACAAAATCATCAACTATAGTACCTAAACAAGATGGAACTGGTGTTCCAATCAAGCTGGAATGTCTAAAGTTTTAATCTTTGTATCCATCCATACACAAACAACTAGCGGGAGTTTGCCAAATTTAACCATTCTACTGTACAACATGTAGGTAATGTAGGAACGGCGTAGATGCTCAAGATGAGGTTCACTCAAAAGGGATTAATCTATTCTATTCCTTCTTAACATTACCTATAATGTACTGTTTCTGCAGTATTTCTATTATTCAAATGGTGTAAAACTGATTTCCTTGTCATTTTTGTTTTGTTCAAGTGTGGGCAAGGAAGCACAAATGATGAATTACGCCCGACTTGTGTATCTTCATTACTGGGTATCCGGATAGAGGGTGTTGCTGCAGGACTGTGGCACACTGTCTGCATTTCAGCTGATGGTGATGTTTATGCATTTGGCGGGAATCAGTTTGGACAGCTGGGTACCGGAGCTGAAGAAGCTGAGGTATGCCTTGAAGTTGACTGAAATCTATCCATTATTTCGCTAGAGGCCATGGCATTCTCATCAACTGAAGTTATCAACTTACTAGAATGCTATACGATTTTTTTATTCATAGATTTTGTCGTTCAGGCAATGATAAAACGGGACGATAACCATAAATTCCGCCCTTACTTTGTCATATAATGTTGCTAGTATATTGGTAGGGTTACATAAATTAGTTAATCAAATCAATAAACATGTCGCTACTTTTTTAATATTTTCATATCATCATTGCCAATATAATCGATATCAGAGAAACTGTTGAACTGAATTTTCTTAAATTGTGAACCAGATTATACCAAGACTTTTGGATGCTCCAGTTCTGGAAAATGTGAATGCAAAGATTGTTTCCTGTGGGTCGCGTCATAGTACCATAATCACCGGTATGCTACTGTCCGTTTTTACAAGCTTAGGTACTCTTTTATGATTAGCGACTTTATCTTCTTTACCCTAAAGAAGAAATGGTATCCAATCTTAATGTGGTTATGCAAATATGAATATCTCGATGCATTTGGTTGCTTGTGAGCGTCTCCATCGGTCCAGGAAACAGGAAACGACAGATGGAGAAAGAAATACGGAAATTTGGTCAGCTCATAAGAGCCTTCACAAGTCCTTATAAAATTCCAAAGTTATGGATCGACTAGCTAAACAAAAATTAATGAAAGTGTAGGAACTTGTAGGTATTGAGGACAAAAATATCTATTCGGGTGGAAATATCAGTTGCTTCGGTTTACAGTAATATCAAGTGATATCATAATTTTAGTTTAGAAGATGTTGAAGTTAAACTTATGAGAATTTTCACCTAAAGAGATTCTTAATTTTTTGTGTTTCATGTAGAGGATGGGAAAGTTTTCGCCTGGGGATGGAACAAGTATGGTCAGGTATTCAGCCGTCATCAACAGTTCATGTCGATGTCACGTTATGAAATGTATTTTGCTCTGCAATGTTCCCGTTTCTCGTATTGCCTTGCAAGTCTAATACTGTGGTTTTCTGTTGCATTTTCCAGCTTGGCCTGGACGATGTGATCGACCGCAACATTCCGGCTCAAGTCACAATCGACGGATGTGTGCCGAAAAATGTGGCATGCGGCTGGTGGCACACCTTACTGCTTGCTGAACCTACTTGAGTTCCCCCAGTCCAAGGGCAATGGTACAGTTTTGTTAGGTAGCCGTGTTCAATGTCCATTGAAGTCAGTAACTTATTGGTTCCATGTACATACAGTAGTTTGGAACTGTATATACATATACGTATACATATGCATGTACTTATTCTTTCACAGCGGACGTCCTCCACGATTGGCGTAATCTCGGGCACGGTCACGATATCGTAATACGTATCAGTTCCCAGATGTACAACTATGGCTGTGTAAATTCTGGTTTATCCAATTGGAAGTGGCTGTGATGTAATCAAACGCCTTGAAATGTTATGTAATCGTTCTGTATTTTCTTAGGAAACTTGCAACTATGTCGGGAATGCTATGGAAATTTCCTTAATTCATTTTCTAGGAGAGAGACTTACATGCAACCAGGACGCTGGTGATGATGTTTTTAAACTTATTATGCACTGTGTTTTAACTCACATAACATTGCTTGATTAGTTCAAAATACCGCAACTTAGCGGATGGAGGCCCTATGTGATTTTTTTTCCAATAAAAAGCTGTTGGAAGTTGCGTGTGTGCTATTAATCCAGGATTTCAAAGTCCTCTGTATTTGACCATGCTGGCATGAGGAAAGAGAGACTTTGGTAGGTCTTCTAGATGAAACCTCAACCTCACCACGTTCTCATCTCTCTCTCGACAACTTCCTCTTTTCTTTGTGATTTCTATAAATTATAAGATTTCTTGTCGTTGACTCACCGAAATTTACGTTGTGAGGATGTAACACAAAGTGGAAAAATGCCAAAGAGATAATATTGTTTGACTTATATAATACAATGTTTCTAATATTTTTATTCATGTGTTATAGTCCAACTTTACGTAAATTATTAGATTTTTTGAGATTCCTTAACTCAAAGAAAAATCTATTCTCCTGTCATTGTCTTTTTATTTTATTTTTTTTATTTTTTATTTTTTATTTTTTATTTTTTATCCTCTCTAAGACTTTAGATGTAGAGACCTAATGCTTTTGACTATAAGAATTCGACTGCAGAGATGAATATGACAAGTCGATTAGTTGAATTCAGGTATAAAAGTACAACTGAACAATGTTCCTAAACTATATTGAGGTCAACTCCAACTCTTGGGTTAAAACCTCAAATTTAAGTTCCAAAACTTGCTCCAACGTTTGTGCCTAAAATCAGTTTTGGGTTAAAACTGGTTTTTGGAGCAAATTCCAGCCAAGATTTCAGCCCGAGTTAAAAATCTTGGCCCTCTGTGCGTGTAGACGCTCCGAGAAATTGGACATCTCGCAGGATTGACGCGCTAAAGGCAAGAAGATGCGCTAAACAAAAGGCAAAGGGGACAACGCTGAGCAAGAGTGGGGCCTAGCCTGATGGGGTTATCGGCCACCCATGTGCAATCCCAACGACTCTATTCAATCGGACATCATGAGTTATTAGAGCGTTAGTTGATCCAACGGTCCAAATAATCTCGGGCTAAAAGTTTAATCGAACACAATTGAAGCAGAAAACAATTTCTTATTAAAATATGATTTTTTTGGGTTAAATTTTTTAAATTTTAACCTAAAATTTGAAATATAATATGAAATAGTTTTTCCCACATCTTTATTTTCCTTTTGCATGCCCGTATTTATCTGTTTTAATTCTTTTATAATTTATTCAATTATAGTGCAATAAATTAAATATAATTGTGCGAAATCACTTGCCAAACTAATTGACCCTTGATTTCTCTCATGGTAGTTTTCTTTTTATAAGACGATATTCTACTATAAGGGATGAGATATTCTGCTATAAGAGCAAGAGAGATTATACTAGTCATTTAATGAGCTACTCATCTAACGATATGAAATAAAATGACGAACATCGCAGTGAAGGGTGATGAACGAAAATATTTCCTCGCACAATGGTTAGAGAAGTATGAGAAATTTTTAATTGTGATGAGAATATAAGTATTACACAACGTTTTTTAATAGAATTGGTGGGAAATTTTATTTTTTAACTTATTAACTTTTTAGCACACATTTTCCACTATTTGTATAATGACACGTGATGTACCACCCGTACCGATCACACTGAAAAATCTCACGAGAAGTAGGAAGTCAAAAAGCAAAAACGTGTCAAACCCAATTTGCATTTTGTCAAAATGTCAGAAAACGACAAAAATTTAACCCACCAAAAATAATTCAAAACAAGGAATCTTTTCCATTTCCTACCAAAATCCACCCCCTCACCTTACAAAACCCCCATCACTTCCCCAATCGCATTTTCCACCGCAATCACTTCTCAAAAAATGGCCTCTCCGCCCACCCTCCTCCTCTCCGCCGCGCTCCTACTAACCTCCGCCTGGTGCGTACTATCCCTCCCGCGCTGCCCAGACTGCGGCACCACCACCGTCCCCTACCCCCTCAGCACATCCCCTACATGCGGCGACCAGTCGTACAAGATCCGCTGTTCCGCGGGCTCCCTCCTCTTCGACACCCTCAACAACTCCTACACAATCGAATCCGTCTCCCCTGCCTCCCAGCGACTGGTCCTCCGCCCCTCCGCCTTCCTTTCCAACACCTGCATCGCAACCGATATAGTCCACGAGGGCCTCCAGCTCAGCAACTCCCTCCCCTTCAACGTCACCAGCAGCAACACCATCCTCTACCTCAACTGCACCGACACCCTCCTCCGATCGCCGCTCAACTGCACGGCGTCGAGCCTCTGCCACACATACATCAACGGCACCGGATCGGTGGGCTCTTGCAAGGAATCGCTGTGCTGCACGTTTCGGGCGGGCGGGTCGTCGACGTCGTACAATATCCGGGTCAGAGACTCGGGTTGCAGCGCGTACACCAGTTTCGTGAACTTGGATCCGGGTTTGCCCGTTGACCGGTGGCCCGAACCGGGAGTGGAGCTACAGTGGACATCGCCAAGGGAGCCCGAGTGTGGGACGCAGGCGGGTTGTGAGGGTAAGTCCACTTGTAGGTCCGACCCGGCTGTCGCTGGGGTCAGGAGGTGCTTTTGCGACTCTGGCTTTACGTGGGACCCGGTTCAAGGCTTATGCGTTGATGGTGAGTTGCGGTGTCGTTTTGATGTATTGCGTGGCTGCTCAGCCTTTGACTTTGAGGGTCACTCAGATTTTTGAACTTTGACTTTTTTTTGTTGGCAGATAGCACTGGTTCAAAGGACCGCACCTGACTAATAGCAGGTAAAGAACACTGATCCTCTGTAATCTAATTAGTCATTAAAACTAAAGTTGTTAATTTGAAAGGAATTATATTTTATAATGTTATTTCGAACACGACACATTACACAACTTGAAATTCACATGACATAAGACTTGTGTGTCATAACTTTTTATTTCTCTGACGCATAGTAATCAAAAGGACATCCGGCAGGCGGATCTTTGCGCTATTTTTTTTATTTTTAAACGTTGCGGTAGTGATTAACTACTTAGCGTCTAGACAGGACATTTTAGAACACTGATAAAAACAAAACGAATTATAGTCAAATCAAAGTTATTTTTCTTCTTTTGTTACAAACGATACTGGAGGAGAGAGAACTGAACTTAGGATATGAGACGCAAGTGTGAATATTCTTAACCAAGTGAGCTACAAGCCCTTGCGAAATCAAATTCGTTATATGCAAGAGAAGTTGTGACAAATCATAGCTGAGGTTTATTTTGGTTCAGACATTAAAACCTACAGCACATTTTACAAACTCTATATTTGCATCACTAACAAGAAGGAAATCGAAACTTCCGCAGGTTTAACTTGTGGGATTGGTGCAACACTAATCGCAGCCACCATAGCCTTTCTACTCTACAAGCGCCACAGGCGCATCAAAGAAGCACAAGCGCGCCTGACGAAAGAGCGCGAGGATATCCTAAATGCCAACGGAGGCAGAGCCGCTAAAGTCTTCACCGGGAATGAGATCAAAAGAGCAACAAACAGCTTCTCCAAAGACCGGCTCCTAGGCGCTGGTGGATACGGCGAAGTCTACCAAGGAACTCTTGTAGACGGCACTGTCGTGGCTGTCAAGATTGCTAAGATTGGAAACACCAAAGGCATTGACCAAGTTCTCAACGAGGTCCGAATTCTGTGCCAAGTTAACCACAAGAGCCTTGTCCACCTACTCGGCTGCTGCGTCGAGTTAGAGCAGCCTATTCTGGTCTACGAGTACATCGAGAATGGAACCCTTCTCGAACATCTGCAGGCTCGAAAACCTGGTGGCTGGAAACATCTTTCTTGGATGCAACGTCTCCAGATTGCGCTTGACACGGCCGAGGGTCTCGCTTATCTCCATTTCTCAGCTGTCCCTCCAATATATCACCGTGACGTGAAGTCTAGTAACATCCTGCTTGATGAGAAGCTGAATGCCAAGGTTTCGGATTTCGGGTTATCGCGGTTGGCTCACACGGATTTAAGTCACATATCAACGTGTGCTCAGGGAACCCTCGGATATCTTGATCCCGAATATTATAGGAACTATCAATTGACGGACAAGAGTGATGTTTATAGCTTCGGAGTTGTGCTCTTGGAGCTGCTGACATCTCAGAAAGCTATAGACTTCAACAGGGAAGCGGATGACGTGAACCTGGCAGTTTATGCGCAGAGGATGATGTTGGAGGAGAGGTTGATGGACGTGGTTGATCCGTTGCTGAAAGAGGGAGCGAATGCTTTGGAGCTGGACACGATGAAGGCGCTGGGGCTCCTTGCGTTGGGTTGCTTGGAGGAGCGTAGACAGAACCGGCCTTCGATGAAAGAAGTCACCGAGGAGATTGAGTACATTGCAAGCATTGCCACTGCTAAGGCTGTAGATGCCTAGTTTTTGTTTACCAGAGTTCTGCTCTGTACAGCTTGAGTAGAAGGTTTTGCAACCCAAATAAAGAGGCAGTTTTGCTTGCTGAAATATGAGTGTGTTTTTTTTTATGATTTGAAGGTTTAGGGTTTAGGGTTTGGTGACGTGTAAAGAAAAGTTTTGAAAGTTTTGAACATGCTAGTAGTGGGCTTACCCAAAAAGAGGAGAAAGTATGGTATTCGTCAACAACATCTATGTATCAATAGTTTACAACACAGTCAGTTACGTGATAAGTGTTGCTTGCTGAAATAAAGAGGTGGGTTTGCTTGTTGAAATATGAGTATGTTTGTTTATGATTTCAAGGTTGAGGATTTAGGGCTTAGGGATGTGTCTTAAAGAAAACTTTTGAAAGTATTGACATGCTAGTAGTGACTAGTGGGCATACCCAAAAAGAGGAGAAAGTATATTATTCGTCTACAACACTCGTCATTCATGTATATTAGATTATAAACAGTCAATCACATAATGAGTGTTGTAGACAGAATAGGATAATAGAGCATATTCTCTCTGAGGGTCAATCATATGGGTGGCAGCAGGGCAATTCTGTAGTTGGGCTTTTTGGGTGGACTTATGCCCTTAAAGAAAGATTAGCACTAATAATGATGGGCCTTTATGGGCGAAGGATTTTTTTTTAATTGTTTTGTTTTTATTCTGAAAGCTAGCATTGATCAATCATTGGTTTAGTTTCTAATGAGTGATTAGCTCGAGCAAAGCTGTTGTCAACTCTTTCAAATGATTAATGAGTGGAAGTGAGGCCTAAAATAGGCTTTGAACACCTTTTCCTAAATTTTGTCACTTTTTCACAGTAGATTTACTATGAATTCGAGTCATATGGTTTCAGAAAATCGAATGATTTTTCTGATCTAAATAAAATAGGTTTTACATGAAAAAAAATTGGTTCAACATGTTCTATTCTATACGGTAGGGGAAGAGTCCGACTCAGTATTCTTAAAAAAAATAGAAAAATCAGAACCAAGTCAAGAAGGTACGGGTCAACTCCTTCATGCGCAATGGCGGAGCTAGGATTTTTTCATCATGTGGGCTAGGTTAAAGATTTGAATCTTTATAAAAAAGAAACTTGATACTACAATTTTTCACTGTATTAGCTCGCTTAAGAAAATTTTCATAAGGTGAGCCAATAATTTTCATTATTAAACAAATACATGAAATTCAAACAAATCCAAACTTGTACATGTACAAGAAGCGATGAGAAAAATGATGTAAGAAAAAGAGACGTTTTGTAAACTATATTATATAATTTTATATAATTAAACCAAGAGAATTCGGATTAGTGACTAAAAATATGGTGGGGTACATTCGAAAATCAATAAAAATTACATGTAAAATTTTATTTTCCACCGAAAGCTACCTGGGATATAGGCCATGGTAGCCCCTAATTTGACTCCGTCAGTGTTCTTGCGCCAAAGATCTTGCCGAACGGACAGCCATCGAAAACACATTTAGACTGCTCATGCACACTTTAACTTGTGCTTGTAACTAATTCACTCATGTTATAATATGAACATACGGCAAATATATATATTTAACGTATGATATTAATATTCAATACACTCGTTACGAGTGAGTTGGTCATGCTACGAGGCGGAGTTCGAAGACCACATTATAATTTCTCGATTATTTCTTGACATTCTAAAAATGGTAGCTTAATTGTCCTGCCTATTATTTCTTGACATTCTAAAGATCTTGATCCATAAAAATAAGATCAAATTCACACGTGATTTATGCTTTCTTGCAGAAGACACGTGTTGGGCTGACTTGTCCTTTACTAATTTAACTAGCATTCCACTCAAAGGTTGCATGAAGAAAAAAATGACACACCCGAAAAGGTTTCATTACTAACGTTATTGAAAGGGTAATTTTCATTATAGCAAAAGTTGAAAGCCCACGAAGTGGATACATGAAGCATACAGATAAGGGCAGTGTAGGGGGATACATGAAGAGTGACGTATTAACGATTGCAAAGGCGTCGTCCCGTCTACACCACACAAAACTTAGATCGAAGGGGAATAAGGTAGACCATCTTCGTTGAGAATGTACACCAACAAAGATAGCGGTCTGTCGACTAAAGTGTAAACGCTCGTCTCCGAGAACTTAATCCACGCCACCTTTGGTTTGTTTGGTTTAATAACACTAAAAGGTTAAAGGTTCGAACTTGAGGCCGGCCACAGGCCACAAGGCCAATTACTTAGAAGTGGAGCATAACCAATATATGCATGCTTGACTTGCTATTTTGTCAAAGGGATCCAACACCAAAAGGTCAACGAATCTTTTAGGTCATTTGTGTGAAGACGGCAAATTTAGAACATGCTCATGTTGACCAACATAAGTAAGCCTTAGTTTTTGCACATCGGGTGCATAGATAAACGTTCATAATTGTTTGAGTTACAAACTTCTTGTTATGACGTATTCAATGTAAAATCTATACAAAACTCGCTTGTATTTTGTTAAAGTTTGAACTTTGCTTTTGTGGTTGAATGTTTCATAGTTGTATTTGTACGTACTAGTATTAGAAGAGAGATATTATTTGAACCATATTGACTAATTGGAGGCGGATTCATGGCACCATTTTTTTACACAAATTTTGACACTTTTTTTTGTGTGACCCACTCTGTGATGTATTTTAATGATCAATGCCGTCTATCTTTTAGAACATCATTTATAGATCGTCTTTGCAAAAAATTAGACAAATTCAAAATCATTAAGACATTCATTTGTAGTGAAGAAAATGGACGAATACGATTCTGCAAAGAAACCCTAAACCTTTAATCCAACGGTCATATGATTTCTAATTTGTGTGATTTTCGGTAGACATATGATCTTTGGTGGAAGACCTAAAAGATAGAATGTGCGAATCGTTAAAATACATTACGGAGTGGACCGCATAAAAACGTGTGTCAAAAGTTGTGTAAAAAAGTGGTGCCACGGATTCGTCCCCTTACTAATTACCTTGTCGATGACCTCTCAAATCTATGTGAGTCTCACATGTATAGATGGGTTCCACCTTTATTATAAAACTGATAAGATGGACAATAAATGTGGTACAAATAACATTATTCGTAATTAAGACAGACATTTGTTTTGGTGCATATCAATGACCCTTCTTTCAATAGCCAAGCAAAAGTTTAAGGCTGAAATTAGCTGGACTTTGTGCTTATATACTTTGGCTTTGATTTGGGGTTGATTTAAACCTTTATGTGGATCTTGCGCTAGAAGCAAGCAAAATCCATGTGGTTTGGTATGGTGCATCTTTATCCGGAATATGCTTTTTTTTGCTGCCTTTTTGGCAAATCTGTCCGCAACTTGCAAGTTGATTTAAATTAAGTAAATTTTAACGAAAAGCTTCTGATACTGTTCACTTTAACGAAAAATCACATTTTTACACTAAAAAGTCAATCATGATACTATTCATTTTACCATTTATTATATCATTATCGTTAAAACTCAAATTTTTTAAGCTATTTTTATTAGTTTTCCTTTAAATTAATAGGATTGGTGGATCTTAAATTAAATATGTCGCACATCCTCTAGGACCTCTTCCGCAATCAAATCTTCTCCATTTAAAATAGATGTGAGTTTTTTGTGCTTCTAATTATTGACTGATACATATTAAGTTTTTGACAACAAAATTAAAAAAAGTTAAATTTATAATCATGTGTCAATCAACGATTGAGGCCATAGAAATGCCACAACTATTTTGGATGCAGAAAATTTGATCTGGCACATCCCTAGTTTGAGAAAATAAATTATGCTTAGCATGAAATTTATGAATAATAAGGTAATTAGAATTAATTTATTTATAAACAAAAAAATAATTTTTCATCTACAAAACAAAACCCTATTTATGTAGAGAGAATATTCTTTTCAATAAGGGGTGTGCTATTCACACATTCATTTTTACTTCTCACACACCTCTTGTTAATTTATGTTTGTTGATCTTCTTTAATTCATCCGATCCGACTGTCGAAAACTAAAAATGTGTGAAAGAAGTAAAAAGAGGTGTGTAAATATCACATCCCTTTAATAAACGATTACTCTATATTTAAATTATTTAAATTACAACGAGAGAGATTTGAACTTGTGTGAAAAGGCGAGGAGTGTAGCACTCGGCTCTGATCTTGGCTTAAGCCCAAAATTTGCAGCGTTTGGTTGTGTTTGATTGAGACACTATCATCATCGTCATTCCT
The DNA here is from genome assembly GCA_035220775.1 of Malus fusca. NCBI lineage: Eukaryota > Viridiplantae > Streptophyta > Magnoliopsida > Rosales > Rosaceae > Malus > Malus fusca. The sequence goes on from CM069059.1 coordinate 25,752,750, forward strand.
CATTACTGATTGGCTAACTCCATGCAACATAATCACAGCCATTATCAACTCTAAAAAAAAAAAACAAATAGTAACTTGGTCGCGGCAGTTTATGTGTTAGAGTGTCGAAAACACTTACAACAGTTCAACCTCCTCTAAACTATTATTGTGTGATTCTTCAGCGTCGAGAATCGATCCTAAAAGGTACCGTGTGAAATGGTTTAGTACCAATTAGAAACTGATTACTAGTCATAAAAAATGAAATAAATCACCATAAATTACGATTACTATAACTATTCACACCCAAATCCCCTTTTTATCCTTTCCCAATAGAACTCCCTCCCTTTCTAGAATCCATAATTTTCGCCAAAAACAAAAAATCATACTTTACAGTTCAAATTTATCCACGACATAAACAGACGAAAGTACGAAATTACCCCGAAAGTTCGTATAAAAAGGCCTTAGCCTAGCGCCAGGAGGACAAGGGATCATCTTTGGATCGCTTTCCACCTAATCCATCTAATTCGGAATTCGAGCTGTTGAAATTTGATTCAACGGTTACAAACATATAATTCTTTAAAAGTGATAATAACTGTAGCCATTGAATCAAATTTCAAGGGTCCAAATCTCAAACCAGGTGAATTAGGTGGAGAGGATCATTTCGAGGATGTGACCCAAAATTTAATAGAAAAACAGAATTAATATTTTAAATTGAGATCCGCCAGAAATCCACGTTCGTAATATCCCCCTCCGCGCGTATAAATACAAATCCGACGCGGCTGGAAAAACAATACCACTAGCGCCAACTCGCCCTCGACGACCCGGTTCCCCACTCGTCCGAGTCCGAACTCGATTTGCGGCGGCGGACTCCGTTCGGGTTCTGATCTGCTGAGATCCGAGGTAATTCAGTGTTCATTAGGCGTCGATTTTGATCGGACGTTTTTGGCAATGTGTTCGCAATTTTGGATTGAATTATTCAAAAAGTTGATTAATTTGATTGCTTCGATTCCCAATTATGTGAATTTCTTGGATATTTTGAGCTTTGAATTCGTCGTCGAAGTATTTTTTGGATTAATTTCATTTGTAATGTCAGATCTGGTGAAGTTTCTGTGGTTAATTGCGTTGGTAATGTCAGCACATAGAGTTTCTATGATTTTTGTTGGAATTTTCCCGATTAAAGTTGCTCAAGCCATACAAAAGTCGCGTATTATATTTGGTTAACGGGGAATTATTTAGCTAGAAAGTAGCTTCTTTGGTAGCTGAAGTCTTGAGCTTTTCGGGTTTTCGGATGTCGGTGAACCGGGAATGTGAATTTTTGTGGTGATTAATGTGTTTGAGAGGATAAAGAAATGACCTGAATGTTGAACTAGTGTATTATTACCTGAGTTGAAGTTGCCTGTAAGATTTTCTGACTGTATTAATATTACCAGGGAAAGCAGAGGGCATATCAAAATGAAGGCACTTATTCTTGTTGGAGGTTTCGGGACGCGTCTGCGGCCATTGACACTCAGTTTCCCCAAGCCACTTGTTGAGTTTGCTAACAAACCCATGATACTGCATCAGGTACTATTTCTCTAGCAATTGGGAAATGTTTTCTTTTTTCGTTTGATCGAGTGGATTTCCTTTTGTGGAATTATCAAAAACCTCAAAATATAGTGCTTCCATCAAATCCCCATTCTTCGTGTTGTATGTATGCATGCTTTTGTGATCGTATAAATCATGAATTGATACATTTTTGTTTTTGTTTTTGGCTTTCAGATAGAGGCTCTTAAGGCAATTGGCGTGACCGAAGTGGTTCTGGCTATCAATTACCAACCAGAGGTAAGCGAGGTCACCATTTTGTGAAGAGATTCATGCTACCGAAGGTTTCTTTGAATGCTTATGCTCGTTATCATTTCTTCAGGTGATGATGACTTTCTTGAAGGAGTTTGAGGAAAAGGTTGGCATCAAGATCACATGCTCCCAAGAGACCGAGCCCCTTGGCACTGCTGGGCCTCTGGCTCTTGCTAGGGACAAACTGATTGATGATTCTGGCAAGCCGTTCTTTGTCCTTAACAGTGATGTTATCAGCGAGTACCCGTTTAAGCAAATGATTGAATTCCATAAAGGCCATGGAGGAGAAGCTTCCATAATGGTGACCAAGGTAACACTAATTTGTAATTCTACCCGATACTTTGCACCCAGCTTCCTTGGAGCCTTGGAGGCATTTTTGAGACTTTAAAACAAATGTCACTGAAAATAATTTCTTCTTTTCATATAGGTGGATGAGCCGTCAAAATATGGTGTGGTGGTTATGGAAGAGTCTACAGGGAAAGTTCAGAAATTTGTAGAGAAACCAAAGTTGTTTGTTGGTAACAAAATCAATGCTGGAATTTACCTGTTGAACCCCTCCGTTCTTGATAAAATTGAACTCAGACCAACCTCAATTGAGAAAGAAGTATTCCCGAAAATCGCAGCAGAGAATAAGCTCTATGCAATGGTCCTTCCAGGGTTTTGGATGGACATTGGGCAACCAAGGGATTATATTACCGGTCTGAGGCTATACCTGGATTCGTTGAGGAAGAACTCTTCATCCAAGTTGGCCGTAGGCGCCCACATTGTGGGAAACGTTCTGGTGGACGAGACTGCCAAAATTGGCGAGGGGTGCCTGATTGGACCGGATGTTGCAATCGGTCCAGGCTGCGTTATTGAGTCAGGAGTCAGGCTCTCTCGCTGCACAGTAATGCGTGGAGTCCGCATCAAGAACCACGCTTGCATTTCCAGCAGTATCATCGGATGGCACTCCACCGTTGGACAATGGGCTCGCGTAGAGAACATGACCATCCTTGGAGAAGATGTGCACGTGAGCGATGAGATTTACAGCAACGGAGGTGTGGTATTGCCACACAAAGAAATCAAGTCGAGCATTTTGAAGCCGGAAATTGTAATGTAGGGTCGGTGAGAGGTGGTAAGCTACGTTGTTCGATATGTATTTGTTACTTTTATCCTTCCTGTTTCCTTTTTATACAGCGCAAAGGCTCTGCTGCTCCTTCTTTGTGTGTTTTTTTTTTTGAAGTTTTGGGGTCGTTGTTGTCCTCTGCTACTTGAATTGCTGTGATTGTGTATGTTTAGTGTATAAAGAAATGAATTTATGAGTGCCTCTCTGGCTGTGTTACTTGTCAATCAAGCTTGAATTCTTTTTTATTATTAATATATGATTTTTTTTTTTTTTTTTGGGTTATTAAATTAAGTGGCACTCACTTTGCTTCCAGTGTTGGTATCTGTACTTTGATCCGGGAAGATTCCATGATCAAAGTGTCGGCGGCATATATTATGTGAATTGTATCATTGGCGGACCCAAAACTTGTTCTGTCAAACTCTTTCATATGTGGGGTTTATGTCAAAGCAATATGCGGCGCAGTTGTGTCTTCCTACCCTAGTTTAAATCTCTTAACCGTTGATTAGAGTAGTTTCATACCAAGCCTTGCCTGGTGTTTTTTCTTTCTTTTGTCATATAGATGATACTAGAAAAGAGGAGAACTAAAGACAATTTCGTGTGCAATGCGCATGGGTCAGTGCTCTTAGTCGCTTGATCCTCTGCGGATTCGAATATTCTTCTATTTGTGGTCCAATCAAATGAGAAAGAGATGTCATGGACCACTTGTCCTCCGTTTCCTCATACACAAAGGCAAATCCTATGACTCATTGACTTGGTCCAAAACTGCAATTATTCTATTGAGTGAGACAGAGAGGCACATAAGTGGAAGTTAGGCCTTTTTTAGAACCAAATGAAAAGGGAGTTAGGTATTGAAATTGTTGTCACACATTTATCTATGACGTGGATGAGCAGCTCACCCATCTAAATCTCCCAGATTTTGACAGACAATGATGCCCTTGACTAAGTGTCACTAATTAAAAGAAAATGCACTAATCAGGGGCAAAATGGGAAATTAAAAATAGAAAAAGACAAAAGGAGAAGCAAGTGTGGTAAAAAAACCATGTGAAATTCCACCACACTTTCCGAATTTTCAACCAAATAAAATAAAGCAAAGCAAAGATAACCAATAATACAACGATATGGTTACACTCATGAGAGCTACTTCCATTGCAAAAATTAACACACACGATCATTTTCAAGTCATGGACCCCACACCTGAAGGCGGAGAAGGACTTCCATGCAACGGAAATGTCGTGCAGTATCTCAAGGCTACATGCGCGGCTGACTCGAGATACTGCCCAGTGGCATCCCCTTTGTACTGGATTTCGCTCCATATAGGGACCATAGTTCTCAGACATATTTACAGGGGAGGATTGAAGAATATGTAGAGTTTTGTCAAACTCATACTGCGCCTAACAACCGAAACATGACAATGGACGAAACAGCGAGGAGAAACCATGAGATGAAGGCGAAGGCAACGGCGATTTGGAACTTGCTGCACGGAAGATGCATTGGCCTGCAGTAATTCAAATCTTTTGAGTACAGAACTGTCACCCCCGCTGATGAGCATGCAGCCGCCAATGACAGCGTAGACGTCACCTGCAATTTTCATTTTTGTTAAACATGAATTAATTGATACAGAAATCGCTTCCGTATTTGTACACCCAACCATAAACAGAATCAGAACTCAAAAGTAAACAATCTGTTTAGTAGTGGTAGTGCAATAGCTACAAGAAACGATTAAAGCACAATGAATCTTTAACAATGGCTCCGTACTTGCTGAATGGAAATTTTGACATTCATGCATCAGACCCCAAGTATTAGGATTTAGGAGTTAAAATTATGCCCTCGTAATTTCCAAATATCAAGACATTTTACTGTGAAGGTGATACTTTTTCCAGGAAATGTTAGTAAATATTATGTATTGTATTAGTTTCAAGTGTAGTGAAGGATCCCCGAAAGCCTTACTCATTTCTAAGTTAATCAGTATCCTGAAGATCACACATCAGAAGTGAAGTTTTCAGCTGACCATGTTTTCTCAAACATTTTTAAGCTACTTAGTTGTCCCCGATGATCCAACATTTGTTCCACGTGATCAGGATAAGTTTCAGTTTATAAGTGCATAAATTCTCTGAAAACTTCTCCAAATCACTGGTCCAACATCTCCAGTCCATAAAAAATAATGCATAACCCTTAAAATTAAGGATGCCACACACACTTGTTTCTGAAAACCAAATGCCAAAAACCAATGACTAAATAAGTGCAGAAACTTACCCAATCCCCGACAACAAATAGGCTCACTAAAATAGGATTCTGCAAGCTTCTCTTTGACCTCAAAGCATGTAAATCAAGGCAAGCAAGTCCAAAACTCCAAACAACTTGAAGCCCCATTGATGCAATCAAATAACTGCATCCAACAAATGCAGGTAAGAATTTTACAACTATTCAAACATCAGTAAAAGAGAAGCTCGTAAACTTCAAACTGTTTATGGGAAAGGACAAAAAAGAAGAATCTTATGCATTGCAGGGATAGCAACCAATAAATTAGCAGATTATAAGTCCTAACACAAGTATGCGCCAACGGGCACATAGTGGATCGTATTCAAATAGGCAAAGATATGTGACACTATGCACCTTAGAAGTTAGACTCACAAATAACACTCTCCAAGTTCAATGAACACAATTGATCAAGCAATTGAGTTGGGAAGAATCATATTACTTATCAGAACACACAGAAACTAAGGTATGGCTTTATGCAGAGAAAATCAAGTGAATCACACATGTTAACAGATGAAAGCTAGAAGAAAATTTCCCCGGTTACAATTTCTCAAGAAAACCTCTCTAGAAACGGGAGAATTGAAATCATTTGTTCATAGGGGAAGAAAATCATTCATTGTCCAGAACGATAGGAATGGCTTCATTGACTTGTTAAGTGAGAAAGAGAGAGAGAGAGAGGTGTTATTGGGATGACTTTGAAGGAATGCTGCAAACATAATTATAACTTAAATTCGCCATTGTCACCGTACAAAGATGCCTAATCATGTTCAGGTTTCTGCAAACAAAATAAGTGGAGCAGTGTACGATTTTAGACTCCTATGTGGAAGGCATAAGTTCAATAGGAGGAGATTGTCCGGAATCTCTTATCTTATCCTTAAAACTGTACAGATTTAAGCTCAGAGGTCAACAAAGGAGGGTAGACGAATTAAACAAATGCCAAGATTAACCATAGAAGAACTCAAGAACCAAGCATACATTGGGAATATTTTTGCTCACCATCCTCAAGTGATGGTGATGCTCACCACCCTATATATCACTGTCAAACGAGTCTAAATTTCGAGATCTGTGTAATGGATAGACATAAATCTAAAAATTTAAACTCATCCAACGGTGTTAAATAGGATGATATTTGAGGGTGGTGAGCAAAAATGCACCCTTTATTCATCCCCATTAATTTCTATGTAGTTGGTAAAACTGAGCAAGGGAATCCAACCCACGTCAGTGCACCACTTTCCTTTCTAACTAAACCCTTTTTTTTTTCCATCAATGGAGAATTCCAGCTTAGTGAAATTTTGCTACAAATTGAACCAATCCGAAATCGATCAATAAAAACATAAACCATTTCCACATACCCACCAGAGGAGAACAAATTCCATGAAATTTTTAGTTAAAAATGTAAAACAGAAAGAAGGGGGCAAATAATATTTACCAAAATGCAGTGGCATTGAAGAAACCATGAGCAGAGAGCATCACCCCAATAGCAGCAGCAGCAAAACAGCACTGCCCAATTCTCAGTGCCAGCCCACTCACCTTCCCTGGGCTCCCAAACAGCTTCTTCATCCCTTCCCTACCCTTCCCCTCTCTCTCTAGATTTCTCTCTCTCTCCAAACTCAAAAGGACCCTTTTCTGAGTCCTACAAATGAGCCCTAACTTTCATATTACTCCACCATTAATGCAATAAGAGCTAAAGAACTCAACTTTTGGAGGGGAGGCTTAAAATGTGGGACCTTCAGAGATAAAGTTGGGATTTTTAGCAGAAGAAGAAAAAGAAGTTTGACATGGGTTGGGAGGAATGGAAAGCTCCCATTATCTATCTCATGAATCAAAGTCTGAGAGACTGCTCTCCCCCTCTCTCTCTCTCTCTCTCTCTCTCTCTCTCTCTCTCTCCATCAAGTATAAAATATAGTTTTGCTGGTTTTCCTTTTGATTTGGGCCCTCTATGTGAAGCGAGAAGCACAAATGAATTGTATTTTTAGAGGAGCCCGTTAGGTAGATTGCATTTTATATTAGCCCACACAAAATTTATCTTCTTGTCCCTTTTCTTTGGTGGAGAAGAAGAAACCAAATTTGGGACAATGAATGTTTTTTTATCCAAGTAATAAATTAATGTAACACAAAAGATTAGGTGGATTACATGTGTATGGAATTCTATTGGCTTGAAATGAAGAGGTTGCTGCTAATTTTATTCACATAGAATATTTAGTATCTAAATACTTAGTACCACGGTCTAGTGATATTCATTTTTACTTGTAAGTGAGAGATTTTAGGTTTGATTCTCGCCAAATGCGAATTTGAACCACATTATTGCTAGCTCAATGTGAAACTTAGCCCACTCCCCATCCCCTTAGTGTAGATGATATCGTTTGTTAGAAGAAAAAAAAATTTAGTAGCCTATAGTTTGAATCCAAAGTTAATCACATCAGCATATTATCTCCTTTGCAGTGAAATTTTATTTCTCCTTTCATAGTCGATTAGATTGAAATATCACTTGAAATAAATAAAGGTATTTTGGCCAAATGGTCATTGAGATTGGCATAACTCCTCACTTTGGTCCTAAGATTTGAAATCGAGAAAAGTGGTTCCTGAGTTTGTTCATTAACAATCATTTTGGTTCTTCTGTGAAAAATCTTCATGAAATAAGAATAAAATGACAAAAATACCCTCAATTTAATAAACAATGAGCCATAATGATTTGACTAAAATGAGGGTGTTTTTGTCATTTTATCCTTATTTCATGGATATTTTGAACGGAATTGCCAAAATGATGGGACAAACTCAGGGACCCCTTTTGTAGATTTAAAATCTCAAGGACCAAAATAAAGAGATATGACAATCTCATAAATCATTATGACTAAAAGGCCCTAAATAAATATATTCAAAAGAATATTGTAAATAGATCGACGACCATTTTATTTTTAGTTTTCAACTTTTGTCAAATTATTTTCTGTAACATTTCATTTTGTTTTGTTCCAACTCTGTCCTTATCCTACTTTTCCCCTTCTTTGGCCATAAATTTGTAGTATAGATATGCTCTAATTTTGTTTTAGGAGTGAAATCTTGAATAGCCATTTTTTTTGTTGTTAAATGCGATCAATAAACGGTAGACTCTTGATAGGTAAGAAGTCATTTCTCCTAATCACAATTCAATATATGTACAAAAGTAATTAATTTAATCATAAAAAATAAAAAAAGAGTAAGTGGCTCTTTATTACAGTGGTGGAAATGTGTTAAGTTCTTGTATTACGGCGTGAGTTCAAACTCCATTGGTGACTAATCTAACAGAGGGTTCAAACCTCATCAGTGGTTAATCTAACATTTAATTTAACAAAATCTATCGTTTGACAAAAAAAAGATTTCAAATACCCCTCACGCATCCTCTTTGTGAGGATCTCGTGGATCCATGAATCATATACGTTCATTGTACATCGTGCGGTCAGAAATCATTTTAAATATTTTTATTTAAAATTAAATATAAATAGTACCTGATAAAAACTGACCGCATGATGTACGATGATCATACACGATTTACGAATTCCTAAGATTCTCATCAAAAGAATCCGGAGATGATCTTGTTGGCTTGCATGCCAAGTATTTTTCTTTAAAAAAGTAATTATTGAAACGAAACCCTACTCAAATGCTGACATGTCCACAAAACATTGGTCGCAAAAGTCCATACAATAGATGACACCACAGAGAACAACACCCGCGTCAGTATATAAGCTGCCCTAAACCCCTAGAGAGAGAAAGCTCTGTTTCTAAAACCCTAGCTAAACCCTCACCTCTCTTCTCCTCCAAACCAAATGGCTTTCACTTCAATTCTCCGCCGATCGGCCTCCTCCCTGGCCCCACTCGCCAGCCGCCTCGCTCGTGGCCAGAGATCTTACCACGGCGCTGTTGCCGCCGCCGCCAACCACTTCAATTTCTCCCGCAAGCCCACTCAACCGAGCCCTTTCGTTCCCACCCATCGATACTACTCGAGCCACAGTTCGGACCAGTCTCTGATCAGGGTCATCGAGTCGGAGATCAAGTGCGCTGAGGAGACCGATGATCTCGACAAGGTGAGGTTTTTTAGTTAATTTTCTCTTGCTTTGTGGACTGTTTGGTTTCTGAGAAAATTTTGGGAAATGGGCAAGAATGAGGTTATAGTCGCTCTGTTGTGTTTGGTTTCGTGGATTATGAAAAACTCATATCAATTAAATCGAATATATGTTTTTGGGAACTGCTAATTTGAAGCGCATTGCAGAAATTGTTGGATTTCTTGAGTTAAGAGTTCACATTTTCTTAATTTAGTTAACTTTTAAATTAATTTTGCAATACATCTCAGACTAATGATGGTAAGATTGATCATAAGTTTGTCATCTGTGGCTTTATGTTATTTTACTTGGTTTTGATTTGCCTGTTGAGCGGTATATTTTTCGAAAAATGGTTTCTTGTGAAAGAACCACATGATCTTCAAATATTAGTACTAGATGTTTTTGTGTGTGTGTGTGTGTGTGTGTTTGGATAATCTATTGTTCATGTTGGAATTTGTAAGAAGAATAGGAACAATGGATTATGTGACCGTTTGCACTCGTGATTCGATTCCCGATAGATGTTTGTGTGCATATGTGTAGTTTTGAATGTTTCATCGTTCTGTTTCTCTTCTCGAGCAGTCGGGAAGTGATTTATTACTTGTACTTGAATTATGTGATTCGTTAATGATGAAGTATCACCATGATTATCGCTACTCAAGTGCTGGTTTTGTAGGTTGAGGAGGTTCCATCATCCTTCCCTTTTAAAATTGAAGACACTCCCGGAATCCAAACAGTGACGCTGAAAAGAACATATCAAGGTGAAGACATACAGGTTGAAGTTCACATGCCTGATCTAGTAACTGGTGAGGACGACGACGATGATAACCAGGATGATGACAACGATGAACACGCCAACAAATCCAGCATCCCGTTGGTCGTAACTGTCTCCAAGACTGATGGACCAGTTCTCGAGTTTAGTGTCACTGCTTACCCTGATGAGTTTCAAATTGACAGCTTGGCAGTGAAAAATCCTGAGGATTCTGAGGAACAAATCGCCTACGAGGGGCCTGACTTCCAGTAAGCATCCATCAATTACTAATACTTCTGTAGCATTAATGAAAGATTATTGTTTCGTAATTTTTCTGTGATTGACGCAAATGTCTGTTGTATTGCAGCGATTTGGATGAGAACCTTCAGAAGGCATTCCACAAGTACTTGGAGGTGAGAGGGATCAAGCCCAGCACAACCAATTTCTTGCATGAGTACATGCTCAACAAGGACAGCAAAGAATATGCAAACTGGTTGCAGCAACTTAAGAGCTTCGTCGAAGCGTAAAACTTTTACCCTAAGACATTATCTGGTAGAAGATATCGGGAGAAAGGTTTAGTCTGCCCTTTTGAAACTCCAACTGTTTTTAAGTTAACAGATAATATCAGTAGTTGTAAGACGATTATTATGTAGTTCATTGAAACTTTGAGGATGTGGTCTTTTGTTGGGAGGCTTTTGTGCAACACTAATTGCTTTTCATAGGAAAATTTCGTGCTCGACATCCGGTTCACGTTCTGATGGACGGAATTCAGTTCCGACTGCATTCATCGTAGCCTCGCTTATATTTTCTACTGATTTTCTTCTTCGGCGACTTAAAATTTGGATAAAAAACATTTGTGACTTGATGGACGAAAAGACTGCTTTGAAATTAGCTATTAACATTTTTCAAGCTGCGCGATAACTAGAGAAATATATCGTCGAAAATTACTTTTTTCAAGTGCCGATAACAATTTTAGTAATCCGGAAGGATCGCCAAAACCTTGGAAATTAGCATTAGGTGTATTCAAGACGAGATGCAAGAGCAAGCAAAGAAATGATTTTATTATTTTTCTAGAAGAAAAAAAAAAGAGAGATTTTATGAATTTGCGCTGATGTGAGTGGGGATAAAATACACATTATACCTAATACATGGTAATTTATTCTCTCCCCCCTTCTCTCTCTCAAAAGTAGGAGATGGGAGATGGACGGTTGCGATTGATGGCAAATTTAGTGCTCAATTGGGAGGTCCTTGTGGGTGTAAGTAACCCCCTTATCACCGTCCACAATTTGTCCATGTCCTCTCAGAATCCTGCACGTCCAATAAAACATCAAAACTCAATATTTTTGTTTTAGGCAAAGCGTTCCTTCAATGTGCTTTGGTACTTCAAGTGAAAATGTAGTGACATAAACCGAGGTTTCTTACCATCGAGTTGTTAACAGTCCTTCGACTCCTACCGGACCCCGAGCATGAATTCGACTTGTGCTTATCCCGACCTGTAGAGCAAGGGAAGAGAATTAAGTACAAGACTCAAAGCCTTGACGTATAACTGTCTTTCAATCACTGCAAGATCATGTTTTACCTCTGCACCAAGTCCAAATCGAGCCCCATCGCAGAATCTTGGGCTTGCATTGTGGAAAACAGCAGCACTGCCAACATATATAACAAGCAACGTCACTTGCCAACGTTAAAGAACGAACAATTAGGACCATTTTTCTGTTCAACCATTTTAGTCGGCCTAAGTCTGTGTAATTGCCTCTGATTACAGAATATTCTGATTGACATGGAAAGCATAGTCTCTCCGGTGAAAAGACAGGAATCATTCATACCTGTCAACTTTACCTAAAAACGCATCCACAGCTTCTTGGTCTTCTGCAATGACGCAATCAGTGTGTGCACTGCAAAATGAGGAAAGAAAAGATAAATGACAGCTTCATTCAAGTGATTGACATGTAATCCATCTACAAAAAGGAAATTTTAACGTGCCTTCCATGTTCATGTATATGATCAATTGCTGCATGCACATCATCAACAAACTCAACAGTGCAAGCCATTGAACTGTACTCATGGTGGAACGAATGTGCCTCGGGAATCCTGAGCAAGACACTTGCCCTTGGTCCACCATATAAAGTAACACCTGCAAATGATACCCGAGTTTAATTTCTTTAATCCTTTTGATGGCATGTTTCACTAAAACAATTTTTCTTGGCGTCTCTTTAAAAATGCTTCCCAAGCTTGGTTGGGGAGTAACAAAATATTGTTCTGTTGCATGCCCGTGATTGGAAATTTCAGTTATTCTAGTTCTCAACCGGCAAAGGGCAATATGAACAGTATCAAGTATCACCAGGAACTCTGATTGAAAAATTTAGTTACTCTCATCCACCTCAATGACCTTGTTTAAAAGAAAATAAGTTTTCTTCATGAAAATTGTACCTGCAGTGCGAAGCTCAACAACAAGATCATTAAATGCGGCTGTACTCTTCAAATCATTATGGACTAGAAGTGTTTCCTGAGAATAACACACACAACAACAAACTGTTACAAATGATAAACGTGCAACTACAAATGTAAGTTCATAACTGCAGTAGAAAGATTCTAAGATGCCATCAAAAGATATCATCCAGAAATTGTAAATTACAGATAAATTACCATTGCATTACACGCTGCTGGATAATCTATTTTTGCATCCAAAACAATTCTCTTTGCCATATCCATATTAGCAGACTTATCAATATACACATGGCATATTCCATCTGCATAGAAAGCATGCAATTGTTCTCTTTACTACGGCAGCCACCATCACATTTTTTCTCACAAAACAAGAACACAGGAAAAATGGAGAACATAATACAGATTATATATAAATGAAGAATAAAATAAGTATATCTAACCAGCATGACCAAGAACTGGAATCTTGGTCGAATTCTTGACTTGAGAAACCAGTTTGTTGCTGCCTCTTGGGATCACAAGATCAATCACGTCATCATGCTGGAAATTAATTTTTTAGTTAGTCCTAGTTATCATCTGAAATTGACCGAGGAATTGGGTATCAGTCTATGCTTTACTCACCTTAAGCAAATCTGGAATCTCTTCTCTTGAAGTCACAAGTCCAATTAGTTTTCCACCAACACTCTCTGGGATGGCTTCGGTGATAATCTACATATTTTTTTTTATGAAAAATACTTTTAGTATATTGATTCTTTCACTGACAATGAAAAAGGGAATGCAAACATTATTTGTCTATATATTTTGTACAAATCATTAAAGTGAAAGAAAACAGACCTTGTGCAAAATTGCATTTGATCTCTTAGCCTCCTTTCCCCCCTTCAAGAGAAGCCCATTCCCACTTCGGATTGCTAATGAAGCTATCTATTCAAATCATAAAAGAAAAATACAAAAACCATTAGGTGTATGATGAGGAAGAAATGCAAGTCTTCCCCAGAACATAAAAGTAATGACAGAGACTCAATATGAACTTCGTGAAATATTTAATATAAAGAACCAATAAATTCTTTCTCAAGGTTCTCGTATAAGGTTCTTAGATGAGATCTGATTTCCAAGCTGTTAGATTACAGATGGTATTGAGCTGCATCTCTCCTGCGATGCATCTCAGTTGTCCACATTTATTTTACACTTTCCACACAAGACAAACAAAATTCATATGACATAAGATAACATGCAGTTTGATATTCCAAAGTTTCACTGTTTACCTGTACTAGCGCTTCAGGACGAGACTCAAATACAATCAGGAGAACACCCAGTGGGCTTGATGTTTTCTCCAAGACAAGACCATCTACAAGCTGGAAAGCAAGTGTAACCAACAGAAGCATCACTTACTCGTCAGCACAACAACAGATTACGGTGCTCCATTTGACAAAAGATAAATGATTTCGGTTGCAGATTCTAGACTATGTATTACAGATATGTCAATGACCACAAATATCTCTAAGTAAGAAATTGATTGTGGAGTTAATACTTTGAATTTATTCTTAGTCTCTCTCTCTCTCTCTCTATTGTTTTATTTGTTTGTTTTAGATCTTTGTCCACACTCTTTAACCCTGAGCAATGTTGTGTAAGAATATCATAAGCTAGAAATAATGATCCTTATACCGCATTCCCTTACCTCAGTTTTTTTCGAAACACGACCAATTGGATCTTCCATGTTTGCAAGCACACGAATAGACTTTGCAAGGCTTGTAATCTACAGTATGAGCACATGACAGAAAAAAAGTTGAAGGGAACACCAGTTTTGAGAAATAAATACAAAAAGTCTAGTGAGCACATTGTACAGAAAGGTAGTGACCAGCGACAATAATAAAAAAACGAATGTAACTAAACATTTATCTAAAATAGCAAAAGAACTTGGCTCTCTTGCCTTCCCGGGCTTCAGAGCCAGCCGAGATATCAATGATTTTTCATATCCTGCTCGTTGTGCTTCAGAAACATCCGCTTCATTTTCAATGTTGATCAATTTTACATTTGCTTCAAGGGCATCAGCTACATCCAGAAGAATTTTTTTCCTGTCTTCTGAAGTCATGGCCTGTAGAGAAAGCGTCACCAAGTTACTTGTTCTGCTGAACTTGGAGAATATCCATTGCTAAACAATTATGTGAATAAAGAGGGCCAGCGACTGGAACAGTATTTACAAGCAGCAGTAAACATATTTAAACTTTGTAACGGAAGCAAACAAAGCTACCTGAAGCCTTCTGGAACTTTCCCTGGCTGCAACTGCCATCCCTCTTGCATCAATTTCTTTAACTGGTGCCCATAAATGAGCATCTTGGTGAAAGAGGGTACCAATACGTTGCCCTTGAAGGACTTTAGAGATGTTTCCAGCAGCAAACCCACTTAACAAATAAAGAGATTGGTACACGGTCAGGGGCAACATATTGGATTCAGATTGCAACAACCATTAAAAACATAAATAAAAACTACAAGTCCAATTCGGTTTAATTTGAAATTTGGAGTATGTGGGACTCTAACTTCTACGAAAGATGTGGTTTCAACAACCCTCTCTAATCTCATTATCATAAAGTTAAAATAATGATTTTTCTTCTAAACTAGAACAGAATTTTTAAAATATAACATAAAATTATATAGTTAAACTGACGCAACAGAATAACATAGTTTAGCACTCCTGACACAACCAAGTATTAAAACACACCTTGTAATAACAACAGGGATGCCAGCATAAGCTGCATTGACAGCAGCTTTTACTTTAGCAGTCATACCCCCTCTTCCCACTCTAGATTTGTCTCCGAAAGTAATTTCAGTCTGATGCTTCTCCTTTACATATGTATGGATAAGCTTCGAACGGGGGTCACTTGGAGGCCCGCTGTATAGACCATCAACGTCACTCAAAAGAATAAGAAGATCAGCCTTTAGCTCCAAAGCCAGTAGAGCTGCCAAACTGTCATTATCCCAAAATATACCAGAAGAATCCTGCAATGAGTGGAACACATACCGTGTAAAAACATTTGAGTTCCTTGGTGTTTCGAAAAGGAAAATAAGTATGAGATAGTGTATGTAACATATTGTGTTCATAAGTAGTCCCAATATTTCTTGTCTTTCTTCGTAATCCATAGTGGCAAGGCTAAGATTGTGATAGTCCTGCCCATAGAATACCATTACCACAACAAAGTGATATCACACACCAATCATGGAAGAGTATTATACCTCATATGGAGCTTTCCTCGTACTGACTGCGTCGTTTTCATTAAATATAGGAATAACCCTCAGAGATAACAATGATTTCATAGTTTCACCTAGTTGCTTTCTAAAATCTCTATCCCTAAAATCGCTATCTGTTACAAGAAGCTGAGCTGACGACACATCCAACTGCAAGGGAGAACAAATGAGGGTTAGGAAAAAGCAAAAGAAAAACTGAATTGAATGGGGAAATAATTAGAAAACTCATATATCTTAAGATCCAGCATTGCTTGTAAGAACTTAAATAACCAAACGTCAAGTCCAAATCAAGGGTTCGATACAGCTTGACAACAGATTTAAGAGAGGATCTTTGCATTCACCTGACTAAACAACGTATCGTAGAGAGCCATCAGACAGTTCTGTCCAACAGCTGCACATGCCTTCCCGTCTAGTTCAACTTGTGGTTTCTGGAGATCAGCAAAGCTGCAGCAATTCAGTAACTATCAATTAGAATCGAAATTTTTTCAGACATAAGAGCCTCTAAAGAACATGTCTTTAAAGTTATCCAAACAAATGGCAGCAATGTCAGTAGTTAAGGACACGATACGAACCTGCTGTTAACTAATTTCCGGTATCTGAGCCGCTGACGGCCGAGGCCCACAGCACCAGATGACACCAATATAATCTCATATCCTTGAGAGTTCAACTCCTTAAGCTGCATTTGGTATCAATTTAACAAATTCCAACCCGCAAAACGCCCGATCGCATAAGCAATCAATAAAATGGTAAACAAAAGAGTAAAAAGGTAAATCAAAGTGCACTGCTGCTCGATTATCATACCTGCTCACAAAGCGCGCCTAATCTTCCAAGAGCAATTCTTCCGTCGTTTCGAGTCACAACGGCAGTCCCAACCTTCATTAATTTAACCAAAACATCAAGAAACATTTATCACATTACTAATCACACTACCAAAACTCTGAAGATATCAAAGTTTCTGCTCCAAATGTTTGGGGGAACTAAAATTTCAATAAATATCTACCAAAAAGACTTCAAATTTGCCAAAAAAAAGCTCATTTGAAGCTCCATTTTAGTTGAAATGGAAATAAAATTACCAATTTTTCGAAAAAGACGATAAAAATTAATTCAGAAATGGAGGAGTTGAGAGAGAGAGAGAGAGAGAGAGAGAGAGAGAGAGAGAGAGAGATTAATGCGGGAAAATATGTACCTTGAGAACGAGGCGCTTAACGTCTTTGAGGAAACCTCGAGAGCTATCCACTTCCTCCATTTCTGACTCGTGGAGGTCGGCGGCGGCGAGTCAAAACTCAGTCCTGAGAACGAGGCGACTCGGAAGCGCGCTGTTCCCCCCTTTTTTTTCGGTTATCTGAAAGAGTTATTTTGGGACGCAGACGTTGCTGGGAGGACATTTATATAGGAGGATATTAATGAAATTGGCTTGAAAATTTTAAGATTTAACGATAAGGGTAAAATAAGGATAAAGTGAATAGTTTTAGAATTAATATTTTAATGTAAAAATATAATTTTTCATTAAAATAAACAGTACCGAAATTTTTTCGTTAAAATTCATTTACAGTTAGCAGGTTGAGTTGGGGAGGAAGTCAAATAGTCAACCCTCAGCCCCTATAAGCTTTCGCTGCCGCCAATGAGACGACGTCGTGTGATGGATGATGAGGGGTAGTATGGGAAGTTCGACTATAAAAGAGAGACGTGTCGGTTTCTGAGGGTCTAGGGTTTGTGAGCGTAAAATAAGGGGTGTGATATCCATACACCCAATTTTACTTCTTATACACTTTTTTAATTTTCGGCCGTCGGATCGGATGAATTGAAGAAGATCAACGGACAAAAATTATCAAGAGTGTGTGAGAAGTAAAATGGGGTGTGTGGATAGCACACCCCTAAAATAATTAGGTGGCGCACAGACGCATGGAGAGGCGGGCAGGAGGCGTGGACAAGACGACAAAAGATGACAAGTACGCCAAAGATGGCACTGTGATTAGAGGACAAGGATTGTCTGCCCTCCACTTCCGGTGTCCTTCCCGTGCCCTCCTATTTTGTGTGGTCATGGTTAAGCCACGTCAATATTTTATATTGTTTTTTTATAGATATAATAAGACAAAAAATGAATAGTAATATAAAATGTTGACGTGACTTAACCGTGACCACACAAACAGGAGGGCATGGAGAGGGCATCCAAAGTGGAGGGCAGACAATCCTTGTCCGTGATTAGATCCACATTTCGTGCGGTTCTTGGTGTTGCAGGCAAAAGTGTACTACTAAAGGTGATTAATATTGTTCTATTTCAAGAATGACCATTCTCTTTGGATTCTCTTTATAAGGATTTTATAAGTTTTCAAATTGTCTTTGTTTATCATATATCTTGTAATCAGTTTTCGTCAAGTACGGTTTATGTTTAAATTTAAATAAAAATATTTAAAATGATTTCTAACCGCATGATGTATGACGAATTGACACGATTTAAGGATTCTCAAGATCCTCGTTCCTATTTCAAAGCATTCCAGTTAATATTATGATGTAATACTATTTCTCTTTATTTGTAAAAACTTTCAAGTTTGGTATGTCTGAGATTAATTTATATGGAATGAGTTTACTGATATGTGTTGTTTCATTTCAATAATTGCCACGTAGACCAAGACTGTCTTTAAGATTTCGAGAACCTTGCAGAAATTATAAACAAGATTCTTTTGCTTCGATACACTAAACAAGTATTTATTACTTAATCTCACAGAAGCACACATTCATAAAGTTTATTTTCTTTTAAATCAAACACTACTATTAGATTACAGATAGCGTTTTATTGCAGTAGCGAAAATCAATAATGGTTATGCAATTTGGAGTCGTACAATCCCCACTAATGCTCTTTTCCCTAACAATTAACTATTTATCTCTAGTGATGAAAAATATCAAAATGATTAAGATTGACCTGATCATGTGGCTGGTCAGACAGTCCTACTAAAGTTTCCCTCCTATAAAGTGCTCACGAAATCATACTAAATAGTAAAAATTGAATCCATAATCAGTTTAAACTTATTCTTCTGACAGATCAAAACAAAATAAAAATTAACCGTTCTAAAAGCATTCCCAAATTCACATCTAAAACATCTATCACCCACAAAACACTTGCCTTGTTTTACTCCACCAAAACAAAGTCATGAAAAGTGGATTCTCTCATTGACACTTGAGAAAAGTTGTCTCCACCAAAATCAAAACAAATGCTGAGTTTGTGATCTCAACGAAACTGACACCAACCATGTGTAAGAAGCTGTGTACCAATCAAACCAATCTTTCCAAACACGGCCGAGTTCCCACGTCCCACCTCCACCTCTGTTCCCATCCAAAACTACTTTATACGATCGATTCGACCTGCAAAGCATTTTTAATTTTTTTAATGAGTGAGGATTCTCGTCGGATTCTATTTGTGAGGATCCCGATGATCTTCAAATCACATTCGTTCATCGTACATTATGCGGTCATAAACCATTGTAATTTTTTTATTTAAATTGGAGGATCCTCTCTCAAAATCCAAACAAACATGTAACAGTTTTTAAAGGGGTTTAATATCTTTGCAGTGCAGAGTCGACAGGGAAAGGCAAACAGCTGTTGGAGCTGCATCTGTTGCGAACTGTCTGCTTCGATTCACCAAAGGTTGCTCACTCCTCATGAGTTTTGTTTATGTGTCGTGTAATTAGCCGGAAAAGTCATGCGTTAGATGGTGGCACGTCTCAAAGATTCAACGACAGCAAAGTTTACCAACCATTTAACGAACTGTATTGTGGGATCATGATCGTCTGGCTGAGTGGCAATGTGGATGTGTTTGTGCATGTGTGACGTATATTCGTCCGGTTTTCTCGAAAGAAAGATAAGTGCTTGAGGGAAGTGATTTCCGTATTTCATCCCTTTCTGATGCACTCCGTTTTTTTTTATCACCGTTGAATTTAATAAATCAAAGAAGAATCAAGAGATGTAAACAAAAAGGGTTAAAGGAGAAAACGAGTGTGTAAATCAACTCTTCGTATGATAGTACTATTCATACACCGATTTTTACCTTCCATGCATCCTTGCTAATTTTTGGTATATTCTTCAATTCATTCGATCTGACGACCAAAAATTTAGAGGGGGCGGGACTTACTTTGCAAGGAGCCGAAAAAACAACGAAAAATTGGTTGAAATGATAAATTTACAAATCTTATTGTTGAAATGATTACTTTTCAATCGATATATCATGATAAATGATTCAATATCTTGTTCATGTTTAATTAATATGTCGTCATTATTTAACTTAAGGTCAATTCAGTAATTAAGATTTGTAAATTAATCATTTCAACCAATTTCCCAATAAGAAATCAACTTAAAGTGTAAATACCATAATAACCTCTCTGAAGACATTTATTTACAAACTCAGGTTTGAAGGGGAAAATTGAGAACTCCAACGAAAAACCATATTTTTACACTAAAAAGTCAATCCTGGAACTATTCACTTTATCCTTTATTTTGTCATTATCGTTACAACTCAAAGTTTTCAAGCTATTTTCATTAGTTTTCCTAAAATTATAAGATCAAGGAAAAAGCGTGAAATACAAACACCGATTTATGATCTACTTAAGCCAATACAAAAGCAGATAATACAAGCTTAGTCCTACTCATTAGGGCCAAAGTTCTCTCTTCCAAAGAATTTAATCCACGCCACGGCACTCGCTCTTCATTCGACTCCAATACAACCAAGTGAGTAATTTGCGGAATATGAACACACAGGAAAACCCCAACTCCAGAGAAGTACTACTCCGGCCAACGTCAAAAATAAATACCCCAAATCAAGTAAACACAGTTGGTTGAGGTTCATAATTCAGAGACTGACCGCACTTAGTAACGCTCATGGAAAGAAGTAGACCTTAAAGAAGATTGCCAGACCCAGTTGCAAGAGAAATGCAGCGATCACCACAATTGAAAGTTCATTCCCCTCCATATTGGACCTGAGATTAAAGGCAACAAAGCAAGCAGAGTACCCGCCAACGAGAAGTATAAAGATCCACCGAAGAGCCTCAACTGGGATAAGCAACAGAAACTGAAAATGTTCCAGTGAAATAGTATCAGATGACGGAATAATAGATTTTATGATATTAATTAGTATCAGATGACGGAATAATAAATTGTATGATATTAGCTAATAACGTTCCAGCTAAAACAGTGTTCTGCTTGAAAATGAATACACACATGCCTGGCAGGAAGAAATTCCCCTGCCGAACATCATTTCCCAAAATGTCAATTAATCAGTGCTCAATATCCCCAAGAACCAGGAAGTTGAAACAATTTAGCCTAAACAGATCAATTTGAGCTTAAAAGAACTTTGGACTAGTCCAGTTCAGCACAAATATTTGAATATTATCGAGAGAGTATTTGCAACTCATCCCAAGGAAGATTACTTATTTCTGCTTTTGGCCTTTCAATGATTATCAATATTCCAACGGAGAGTCAAAAAAAGGGGGTGGGGGGAAGCAATACACAAAAACTAACAAAAGGCAGGTACTTACAGAGGCTGCAATGAAAATGAAGAGAGAGTATCCCCACATACACCAAAACCGAACTAGGCTGGCATTTGAGGTGCCCAGATACTGTATCAAGAAATAGAATGCCAATGGCACCAAAATTGCATAACCGTAGACTGAAAAGGCTGCCATATTCATATAACTGACATTAAAATCCCAAGCAGTACTGCTATCAGTGCGCTTGTCCATGAGGTAGGTGGCACAGTTTCCAAGTGCAGCAAGCACAAACACTAACGTAGTGGAAATCCAGACTAGCCCATATCTACACATTACAGAAACTCACACAAAGAAAGCGAAATGTTAGATGTTCACGTTCACTCATTTCTGTGCCATTACAAAAACATATTGCCTTGAGATTAGCCTTTGCACAATTTCCTTCATGTGATTACATAACTTTTTCTGATGAGACAATGCAAACTTAAAACTCAAAATCCAAGCTTGCGATGTTACAGAAGAGGACGTTGTGTATGTATTTCTCAATTTGTACAAGACACAATCTGACATAATGTTACCAGATTTTAAAACTGAATAAAGCATAAGAGTGACAGCGAACTCCATTCAAAAGCCTACATGAGAATATCAAACTCTTCAAAGAAACTGAGGCTCACGGATCTTTTTTTTTAATATAGAAGTGAAAACAAAAGATAAAGAAATATGGGAAGTAAAGACCAGGAACTCACAGATCAGGGTTGGCATCAATTTTGCTGAAAAAATCTCCAGTATGGGGATATAAAGAACTAAGCATTCTGTTTAAGACGTCGTCTGTATCCACATTGAAATATTGTGTGTATGATGCGATATTAAATACTCCCCTCCAGTTGTTGGCTGGTTGTTGCTCAAATGTTTCTGCGTGGATAGACAGAAGAAGAGATCGTTAGATAATAGATACAAAGTAAATAAGGTAGCCGGCACTGCAATGTCCAAATGAAATCTATAAAGAGGATTTACAGAGTTAAGAGAAACAAAAAAGGCAGATTAAATAAACATAGAAAGAGACGAACATATCTTGGGGAAGATAACATGCCAGAACTGTTTCAATCAGTCATAAGAAAGCATAATAACTTTGATCATGTACATAAAAACGCATGTGCAGTGTCACAAAGACACAAAAATTAACATCAATCTGCAATGAAAAACTCAACTAGGGGTGGAAGGAGGTTCAAATGCTCCCGCACTCCCCACGAAAGGGTGCAGTTTAGGAAATAGAAAATAACTCCAGATTTTGTTCCGCTGAAAATTAACTAGGTTTCATGCTTTTATTGCACTCAAATTGACACTCTAGTGTCTGTTACACATTTGTTCTAATGTCCCTAAAAATCAACCAAAATACAAAATTCACCAGAAAATAAATGAGGATGATTGGTTGACTAAGTTTTGCTGTTTTCTTAAAAACTAAATCTACATATAAAGCACTTGAATGTAAATTGCCATTTGAATGCCATACCACTTGTACTTCCAACAGTTTGATAACCGCCCCCTTTCTCTCCTCGATTATTATTTGGGGGGAAGATTTGCAAATTCGCTTCAGGTGCTGCACGAGTTCAAAGAAAATTCTTTAAAGTAGGAACTAAATAATGATTCTGGTGAACCTTTACTTCGAAGAAGAAAATAGAAAATAATTTAAAACACGGCGAGCAAGTATAATACCTTCATAACTTGTGGTACCCTTTCCTTTATCTTCAGTAACAGCCTATCAAACCCAAAAGGCAAAAAAAAACAAGGTAATGCAAAGATATGTGATTTATTCAACATTTTGAGGGAAAACAACTACTACTTAGAGAAACTTAGTATAATGTGGATAGTTAAATAAGCTAGTTCAAAGGACATGATCCCGAAACGCTTCGAGGGATTCCACACAGAAATAGTTCCACAGAAAAAAGCTTACCAAACAAATTTCAGCTTCTTTCACAATTGTAAGAAACTAGCTTTATGGGATCATATCCTAATTTCCTAAAATAATCCATGATAATTATAATTAAAAATCGCAACTACTAGTTAGAGAATGGTTGCTCAAATTGGAAATTAGATATATTTAAAAATGGAAATGCATCAAGAAATTATAACTAATTGTACGAAATTCCTCAAATTATAAGCTACATATTATTGGCAGCTCAGAAAAGGGGCAAAATTTTAATCAAAAACTGTCGAAGTCACTGACTTTCCAGACCTCTCAAAATTTTATTTTCCCTCACTTCTCATTTTCTCGGGAAACAAACAGACCCCAAGATCACTTGGCTTACAAATTACACTCATGCAAAGCGAATCTGGATACACCCAATCAGCCATGTACAACCCTACAATTCCGATTCGACGATTCGCGAATTGGGGAAAAAATTACACAAAAATCAAAAGTAAAATCGATCGGAGAACTTACAGGGACGGAGCCGAGCAAGTGGCTGGTGGGGAGGCCAGCGTAGGACTCGTCCATTTGAGACGGAAACCAAAACGCTGCGTTTTGAGGCTCAGAGAGTGGCTGGGCTTGAGATTCCGAGTTCGAGGGATTCGAGTCGGGAGCTGAAACTGAGTCGGAGAGATAAGTCCGAGAAAAGACGTTGCTTTTCGTAATTTGGAAGGAACGCAGAGTACAAGACGACTGGCCTGTATTAACTTCCATCCACGCGTTTCTGTGCGCGCGTTTGCTTAGCTTTCCACCTGTTGCACGTGACTGGATCATCCATACCACGTGAGCTACTTTGCGGATGGGCTTGTGTTTGATTGGGCCAATTTTAGGCCCATATATGAGTAATTGAAAAAAAAATTATAAAAAAAAATTAATAAAAAAAATGTCTGAGCCCGGGTTCGAACCGGGGACCTCTAGTGTGTGAGACTAGCGTGATAACCGACTACACCACCCAGACAGATGCCTATTGAACATCAAAATAATTTATATGTACTAATGGAAGTCATGCATCAAAATCTTAGGGCCCTTTTGGCACCTTAATTGGATTCAACTTCTTATACTAGAAAACGATTTTTGAATCACAAACTAATAATTCTCGTTTGGTAGATAATTTAAAAAACTGATCTCAAGAATAACAAAAGAAAAATTGCCTATGACTCATTAGCTTGGAAACAAAAAACAGTTAGGTTTTTGTTTGGGTTAAAACTTGAACTTTGGGCCAAAAAAAGGAATTGGCCCAAAGGGAGGCCAAGAAAGAGAGATGGCCGAAGCCCAACCAAAGCCCAGAAATCAGAAGAGGCATTTTCTGACTAAGTGCAGTTCACTTGCACCACTTGCTCACCTACCAAGCCACCAAGTGGAGTAGGCTAGACAGCTAATCAGCCCAAAAAGTATTTTACAGTGGCAGAAGCAAGTAAATAGCTGATGAGTCACTATCCCTCAAGCTGCATTCGGGCAAGATTGCAGTTACAGGAAGCCCAGCCGAGTTGCCTATAAAACAAGAAAGAGAAATCTGGAATAAGGACACTCAAACAAACAAATACAAGCACAAACTCTGCTCAAAGCCAGATTTGCCTTCAAACGATAGCTGTAGTCAGCCAAAGCCTTCATCCTTCTCGGGATCAACTCTCACTCAACCCTTTTTGTAATAGCTCTGCTACCTTGTCTAAAACACTTGCTGTAGTATCGATTTCTCTCTGTAAACTCACCTCTCAAAACCCTTTTTCTCTAAACCCTCAACCCCCCTGATAAACCACAAAGATAGGAAGTTGCAAGACGCCCAGTTTTGCCCGACAAGGTGAAACCTTGTCCGACCCTCTTTGGTTTTGTCTTTTCATTTATTAAACTAGCAATATGTTGTATACTTTCAGTTGTATTCAAGTTGTTTCTAGTAAAATGATGATTAAAAGACTCTCTCAGTTCTTGAATCCGATTTAAAGAGCTCTTCATTGTTTAAATCAGATCTAAGTTCTAATCTTTCGGACATATAAGAGTGATCATGTAAAAGTCCTTGGTCTCAAGGCATAAAAAAGAACTTTATGTGGACTTAACCCATCCACGACAATCCTTGATAAACGAAGAAGTCTGAAGTTACTTGGGGCGCAAGTAATCGACTGATCTCGTAGTTTTACCACTGTTATATTATGATTATTCTAGAACGTTTGAGTATGGAATGAGTTCTGATAGGAAGCCTCAAGGCCTACACCTAAGGCCCCACAAAGGCACCTATTTGGATTCGTTCTAAGCTCTGCGGGTTAGAACGTTTGAGTATGGAATGAGTTCTGATAGGAAGCCTCAAGGCCTACACCTAAGGCCCCACAAAGGCACATATTTAGATTCGTTCTAAGCTCTGCGGGCTAGCTGATAAGAAGTATAACGGTGGTAATACTATGTGTGACAATGGAACATGCAATGTATATATGTCCAAGTGCTGGATTGGTTATGGATTGGAAGCCTCAAGGCCTATACCTAAGGCCCCACAAAGGCACCTGTCATAATTAATACGGTCTCTCGGGTATATATATATATATATATGTACATAACTGAACGAACTCAATATCCGTTCTACATCTGCTATGCTAAAGATGGCAGTGGCACGCCTGAGCACGTGAAAGTTAACCTTGATTGTGAGCCTTAAGGCCTACACCTAAGGCCCCACAAAGGCACCTTTCAAAGTTAACTCTGTCATTCTCTTTCAGCCTTGCCCGACAGGCCTTGCCCGACAGGCCTTGCCCGACAAGCCGTGCCCGACGAGCCTTGCCCGACGAGTCTTGCCCGACAAGCCCGACAGTAAAGCAGAAGCCCGACAGCCAAACCTCAACCGGCGCCAACCTCTTCCGGGGAGCTGTGTGCTCGTCGGCCAGGAAACATCCCCGGCGGAAATTCCTGCCATGAACATAGTTTTGGCACGCCCGGTGGGATCTCACTTGTTTGATTTCGCATGTCCAAGAAGAAAAGCCATAAACTTTACAGAAAGAGTATAAAGGACGATTCATCTCAAACTTTGCTACAGATGGCAGATCAATCAGGGAATCCTCCTTCCCCATCAGGACAAGTGGTTCTGGAAAGCCCGACGTCATCCGGACAATCTGAAGGGAAAGGGATGAGTGAAGAATTGCAGGCCACTATGATACAAGTGTTAAGGAGCATGGAAAAAATCTCTTTGGAAACCAAGGGGGAAGTAAGTAGATTGTGTACCTGTTTGGGCCCAAAATAAAAGTTTGGGCCGAGTAAAGAATCATGCTCGGCCTTGCGGCGTTGATCGTTCAGTACGTGGGCCTCCAAACCTGGGTCGGCTAGGTCATAACGCAAAACAAGTCGAGTCCTAGTGCAATGAGGAGTCTCGGCAGGATTAATAACCTGGAAGCGAATCCGGCTCGGTTAAGGACTAGGTTCACAATCCTAGTGAAAATAGGACTGGTTGAGTTAGTGTTGATCCGGAGGGAATGACCTAGTCCGAGTAGGATTTCAATTCGGATTCAAGGAGATCCGGTGCTATAAATAGGGGAGGCTGTGCACATTCAAAAGCTCTCCAATTCAACACACAAAACTGCACTGCGCAAACCCTCTCAACAACTTTGAGATTTTTTATTTTCTCTTTTCACTGAGACATCTTCCGTTGGCATCAACAACACTGTGAAAGCAACCGGTGATATCTTAAGTCGGCAGAGATAGCTCTGTCACCGTAGAATCAGCCGGTCTCGCAGCATCTTCCGTTGGCATCAACAGCACTACGGCGATGACGGTTGATTACCTATCCAAGTCTCGGTCGAGAAGGGTTTCTAGATCCTTATTGGTCGATGTCATCTCATCAGCCTTCTCGGCAAAGTGAGGTGTTACAGTTATTACATTCGGCACATTGAAAGCCGAATTTGATATTGAACTTCGTAAGAATAGTAACCTTGTCTTCAGGTTCGAGAGCCCAAGAGGCCGAGACGTGTTCCTTTCTCGGCCGCAATCGCAAGACGCAGAAGTCAGCCGCGCACCCAACGCAACATCAACAAAATTTACTCCTCGACCGAGCTCGACCGACGAGTTGGCACGCCCCGCATTCACCGAAGGACGTAGTTAGCTCATAGATTACTCGGCCTGCGCGCCACGTAGGCTTGGTAGTTTCTAGGGTCAACATTTTGGCACACCCAGTGGGACCTAGTGCTAAACTACGAAGTTCATGCCAATTGAAACGCAATCGGTAAAAAAGAAAACAGCTATGGGAAAGTCAACAACCGATTTGCCGATTCAGAACATAGGACAAAGTGTGCCACAAGCGCAGAATCCCCTTAGCGCCGTGACACCTGAGTCCACAAGCGCGACTCGCCGAGAGAGGGAAGTTAATCTCGGCGGTCAACTCCGCAGTCTAGAAATCCCTAACAGGAACACCTGCATTCTCAATGAAGGGATAATGGAGGATTGCGACGAGGATGGCGGTGAAGGATCTGACCCACCAACAAGGTCGTTTCTTCGAAAGCGACTCGACGAGCAGTCTCGGTCAGTCGAGCAGACGTTTAGTCGAGGCATTGACAAACTACATGACGTGATACTCAGTTCCAATGAGCAACAAACCAGATTGCTCGAAATGCTGGTTAGTAAAGTCAGTAACAGCAGGCCTTTCGATCTTCTCCAGCACTTGCCACCAAGAAATAATCCGTTACCAATTGTACAGGCCGAGCCAATTCCTGCTCGGCTCAAACCAATTAACTTAGAAAAAGGAGGAGGGTCGAATAGTAGGTCGGACGGAACCGACCAGAGGATCGAAGCAACACTTGTTGATATGACCGAAGTTCAGCGGATGATCGACTCGGCCATGAAGAAAGGGCCGAAGTTTCCTAAGTTTATCCATCTGTACCCGGCCTACGTGGAAACGTTCGGATACCCGAAAGGTTTCAAGATCCCAGATTTTACCCTTTTTGCCGGTGAATCGTCCCTGTCTTCGTTGGAGCATGTGGCTCGTTTCACCGCGCAATGCGGAGATGTTAATAGTGACTTCCATAAGTTACGGCTGTTCAACTTCTCATTGACCGGCTCAGCATTTGCCTGGTATATCAATCTCCCTCCTAATTCCGTCCAAAACTGGGATGAGTTGGTCGAGAAATTCCACGAGCAGTTTTATAGGCCAGGGATGGAGATGTCAGTTTCTTCATTAGCAAGGATGGCACAGGCATCTGATGAGTCACCAGTGGATTATCTTACCAGGTTCAAATCAGCCAGGAATTGGTGCCGTGTGCCTTTACCCGAAGTCGAATTTGTCAGGCTTGCTTTGAACGGCCTCGACGTCGAATACAAAAAGAAATTCTTGGGGGCAAACTTTCGGGATATGTACGAATTAGCCCAACATGTCGAACATTATGATTATTTGCTCCGCGAGGAAAAGATTTCGAAAACTCCATCTCGGGGGACGATTTACAAGAATCCTACTGTCAATTATGCATCAACCGAGGATGAATGCGTTAGCGTGGATGCCGCTGAGATAGTGATAGATAAGCCATACGTTTGCAAGGCATTGACTCAAGTTGACTCTAGGGAAGTCAAAAGTCGTTCGGCCACTAAAGGAACATTGAAACCGTCAAAAGTTTATACTTTTGATATCACAAAGGCTGACGCAATTTTTGACCAACTGTTATCAGCAAGAATCATCAAACTTCGGCCTGGTCACAACATTCCCAAGGCCGAAGAGCTTAAAGGAAAGGTGTATTGCAAATACCACAATTCAAGCAAACATACGACAAACAATTGCGTCGTGTTTCGCGATAACCTCCAAAGCTGGATTGATAATGGCAAACTGAAATTTCCAGAGAAGAAGATGAGTGTTGATACTGACCTGTTCCCCACAGCAACAGTAAATATGGTCGATGCATGCCTACCTAAGGACAAAGGGAAAGGGAAGGCCGAAGTTGTTGCGACACAACGCTTTCATAATCAGAATTCTCGGCCACGTTTCATGGCCGATTTTCGTTCAAACAAACCACCTACAACTTTAACGGGGCTCGCTATTGTTAAACCTATGATGGATTATAGCACCGATGAAGACAGTGGGACGACGGTTTTGTGCAGTAAATGTAAAACAAAGGTCGGCAGTGAGCCAGAGGAGAAGCCCTCTTCGCTTATAACGGAACGACCTACGGCCGCAACCCAGCAAAAGGTAGCCAACGTAGGCCAACATCAAGGGGTTTTTGATAGGCTCGGTCCTAAAGTACGGATGGAAGAGACACCCTCAGTCAGGCGGTGCCTCGATTTTGATGCTTCATTTTATGACGATGACTACTATAAACGTAATTCTAGCAGTTCGGAATCATCGCGGAGCAAAAAAACTTTCAAACCTACCGAGCCTAGAGATCAACGTTGGTATACATATCATTCTTCGAGAGGCGTCTACACCGCACTGTCCAAATCCCAGAAACGCCGGCACCAAAGAACTCCTGGGTATACTTTTCCCACCAATCACCAAAGGTGTCGGTGCAAAGGGTTTCTGGGGTGGCCGGTCGAAGGCGGAATTTTTGGCATTGCTCTTGGAACTCCTTTGCGGCGACATTACATTCCTTCTCCGAGGAACGAGGTTCACGTCCACGGCTTAGGACGGTTCAGGAGGAGAGAAGGGGGACCGGGTAGCCTTGGAGGTAGCCGAGTTGTCGAGCAAGAAAGTTAGGATGGTACACTTCCCAACCCGCTCGTTTCCCATCACAGCCAAGAGGAAGGTCGCGAGTGAGCACGAACGACCCCCAGGACTGACGAAGGTCGGCATCTTCGTCCGCGCCTCACATGGATGTAGGTAGCCTGATGGAGGAAGGATAGTCTCGACGACGACATATCAGGAATTCGTTGTCGGAAAGGTCATAAAGGGCGAAAAAGTACTTAAAAACCTTATCGGCTTGGTGAAGGGGTGTCGGTCGGGAGGCCAGTTGAGGTCCAAGCGCTTCCGTTGGCGAGAAATCGACAATGGCCGGCCGAAGGGAGGCGAAGTAAACTTGTAGCCAGAGTTGGAAGACCCAGAGGGGACCATTCTGGTGTGGGTCGATCTTGTGAAGGGTTGTGTCGGCCAGGCAGCGGAAGAGATGGGCAAGAATGTTGGAGCTAAGTGACAGGACGTGACCATTAGCCAGGGCCTCGGCCACCGGCATGTTCTCGACCAAGCATTTGTTCGACTTGGTACAACAAATGTACTTGTTGTACCAGTAGAAGAGGAAAGCCTCATGCTCTCCTTCTCGCAGGTCCTATTCTCCTCGGCCGGCGAAATGGAGATAGAGGGTGTTGTAATTGAAGAAGTTCTTGTGGAGTTTCTGAATGTCTTCTTTCGACGGGATTTGACCTTCACGGTTCAATGTCTCAAAAGCCCGTCGATAAAAAAACGTCTTCAGGTCAAGATTCGACGAGTACCCAGAGAGGGCCGCATCGATGGGGATCCCAGTTGCCGAGGTGCCTAAAATGGCAGTGATATCAAGAATGGTAGGACCGAGGGGACCCAGAGGAAGAACCATGGTGTTGGTGGCCGAACACCAGAAGCACAGAGCGGCTAGGAGAAGCTCCTTGTCGAGAACGACATCCATATACGAGAGGAGGATGGCGTCGTAGATGCCGAGGGCATTCCATTGCTCGCTGAAGAGCCTTTCCATTCGAACAACCCAGGCTGCCCAGGTTGTGGTCGTCGAGGGCCAGGAGCCTTGGGGTTTTGCTGCATCCCATCTCGACCATTCAAACCCTTGGAGCAAGGATGATAGGCAGTGCTCCTGGAGAAGTCCAGTGATGGTGGACGGTACTGCCGCCTTGAAAAGAGGACCCAAGATTTGGTGGGAAGTGCTCATGTCACTTTCAAACCGTATGGTTTTGATCGAGCTTCGATCAAGAATTTTCTGATGCTGGTCACATTCCCTGGAAAGCTTGGAGATGAAGGACGCCATTGTAGGAAGGAAGCACGGTGTAAAAAGTTTTCTGGGTTGGGGGATTTGAAGATGAAGACCTGGGAAAGAGAAATGAGCTGGAGAACAAGGGCAAGAAAATTCAGAAAGTTTTTGAAAGCATAAAGTAGGAATGAAGGATTTCATTATTTATAGGATGATGGAAGGAAGGGCAATCGCTTGAAATTCAAAATGGAGGGCAAAATCGACCGAAGGAATCGTTGATCATGATGAACGTTTGGGAAATGCAGTTGAGAAGACCGAGGGTCTCAGGTTTTGGAGCGCACGATTACGTGTGACGGCGAGAT
Organism: Malus fusca; assembly: GCA_035220775.1. Taxonomy (NCBI): domain Eukaryota; kingdom Viridiplantae; phylum Streptophyta; class Magnoliopsida; order Rosales; family Rosaceae; genus Malus; species Malus fusca. Next base: position 25,784,066 of record CM069059.1, read on the forward strand.
TAATGGCGGAAGATGTTTCGACGCCTGCACGATGACAAGTGACTCACGGATTGAGGTGGTGGCTCGCGGATTGAGGTAGAATGGCTATGTTCAGCCATAAGGTCATGATGGCATGACGGTTCAGGTAAGCTGCACGCTTTAGACGTCATTATTGGGGGTTGGCCGTGTTAGAGGACGCCACGTGGCGAGTTTGGTTAGCATGATCAAGATCGTGCAATCGTGTTCAATAAATGCGCCTTGGAAATAGGGCACTAGGGTTCTGAGTATTAGATTCGCTTCTTCAAGGCCAAAACTCGGCCGAAGAATTCAGGCCGAGGACCTCAGAAGCGAGGGGGCAATGTTTGGGCCCAAAATAAAAGTTTGGGCCGAGTAAAGAATCATGCTCGGCCTTGCGGCGTGGATCGTTCAGTACGTGGGCCTCCAAACCTGGGTCGGCTAGGTCATAACACAAAACAAGTCGAGTCCTAGTGCAATGAGGAGTCTCGGCAGGATTAATAACCTGAAAGCGAATCCGGCTCGATTAAGGACTAGGTTCACAATCCTAGTGAAAATAGGACTGGTCGAGTTAGTGTTGATCCGGAGGGAATGACCTAGTCCGAGTAGGATTTCAATTCGGATTCAAGGAGATCCGGTGCTATAAATAGGGGAGGCTGTGCACATTCAAAAGCTCTCCAATTCAACACACAAAACTGCCTTGCGCAAACCCTCTCAACAACTTTGAGATTTTTTATTTTCTCTTTTCGCTGACACATCTTCCGTTGGCATCAACAACACTATGAAAGCAACCGGTGATATCTTAAGTCGGCATAGATAGCTCTGTCACCGTAGAATCAGTCGGTCTCGCAGCATCTTCCGTTGGCATCAACAGCACTACGGCGATGACAGTTGATTACCTGTCCAAGTCTCGGTCGAGAAGGGTTTCTAGATCCTTATTGGTCGAGGTCATCTCATCAGCCTTCTTGGCAAAGTGAGGTGTTACAGTTATTATATTCGGCACATTGAAAGCCGAATTTGATATTGAACTTCGTAAGAATAGTAACCTTGTCTTCAGGTTCGAGAGCCCAAGAGGCCGAGACGTGTTCCTTTCTCGGCCGCAATCGCAAGACGCAGAAGTCAGCCGCGCACCCAACGCAACATCAACAAAATTTACTCCTCAGCCGAGCTCGGCCGACGAGTTGGCACGCCCCGCATTCACCGAAAGACGTAGTTAGCTCATAGATTACTCGGCCTGCGTGCCACGTAGGCTTGGTAGTTTCTAGGGTCAACAGTACCTTAACTGGACATCTACAAAGAAGATTAGATTTAGAATTTTCTACTCCAAAAGGCACTCAAGGAAGTGGGATGAGCCACGTCCCCATCAGAAGTGATCCAGTGATCCCCCTATTCCCACTCTTAGAAGAAGAAGAAAAGGATAGGGGAAAGAGGAAGGTAGTTCCTGAAGGAAGTCAACCTGTGATAGAACCAGTTCTGGAAAATGAGTTTCCTAGCTTCCCATTATTATCATTTAATAATAGGAAGCAAAGTGAGAATGAAAGAACGAAGTACGGGATGCCCGTAATAACAGGAGAATCTAGCAGGATGGAAATCTCCAACACTTCAGATAAATCTCTTCCTTATAGGCCGCCCCCGTTGGCCGGTAAGGGAGGATGATCCAATTAGAGGAAGCCCGAACCAAGGAAAGAAGCTGGTGCGGGCAATGACCGAAGCCCGAAGGACGAGTCTGCCTTTCTCTTCCAAAATAATAATCTAGCCACTCAACAGCTGAGGGAAGAGTTAGCATAACTAAGAAGGACAGTAGCACAAAACGCTCAACCACGGGCTCGCCCAGTATTCAGGGTTACCTATCAAAAACCCTATCCCGAATACATTGATGAGCAAAATCCATTCCCTCTCAACTTCAAAATGCCTACCTTCCTAACATTCACAGGGGAGGATAACAATGTGTCTTCCAGAGACCATATTTTCAAATTTTCCTATCATTGTGTGGCGTATGAAGACAACCCAAATTACAAGCTAAGGTTGTTTGGGAATTCATTGGCAGGGTTAGCATCTCAGTGGTATTCTCTATTACCCCCAAACTCTATTGTTAACTGGGGGCAAATGGAGATGGCCTTCCATGAACAATTTTACAGGATAGAGCCCGAATTGACTATCAATGATCTCGTTGAAGTCAAACAGTATGATCATGAATCCACAGAAGATTTCATGATGAGGTTCAGAAGAACAAGGATGAGGTGCCAATTTCCTGTTAACCAAGCTCAGCTCATATCAATTGCTCAAAGGGCTCTGAAATTACCTTTGAGGAAAAGATTTTATGATACACAATTTAACGAGCTGCATGAATTGGTAATTGCGGCCACAAAATATGAGAAGCTATTGCTAGAAGAGCAACAAGTAAAGCATACTTCCAAAGCTCCTCATTTCTACAAAAACAAAGCGGCAATTCATCGGGTGGAAGTAGGAGAAACCAGGCCAGAACATGAAGATGGCCTTGATGAAAAGGACATGGAGGTATGTGCTGCGGAAATGACCATACCCTTCAAACCACTAATGGTGAAAGGGCTAGTTCAACCCATCAAGGATTAGAAAATTGTGACGAATGATGGAGACTTCATCCCCATGAAACCCCCCAAATATCAGAATTATTCGTTTGATCTGGCCAAGGCACCTGAGATCTATGAAGAACTGGTGTGGGCAAGAGTAATCTTGCCCGATAGCACTAAAAAGATGCCCAAACCAGAGGAACTGAGGGGGAAGAAGTACTGCAAGCTACATTATACCTTCAATTATTCTATAGTCAACTGTGTCCAGTTCAGAGATTGGATACAAGACCTTATAGTGAAGGGAAAGCTATTACTTGACAAGCCCCAAGCTAGTATGATGGTTGACACTAATCCTTTCCCTGAGGCTCCTATCAACCTAATCAGCCTGAGTGGGGTGGATAAGCTAGGGTCATCAGCTGTTACAGCGAAGGAAGTAGATAGAACCTAGGTCTTCCCAACACCCTTGCTTAAGTGAAAATACCATAAAGAAAACCAATGGATCATGGTCAGATCCCAAAAAAAAAAAAAATTGGTATAAAGGGAGCAGAAGAAAGAAGAAAATAAGCAAGGGGGCAGGAAGTTGCCCGAGAGAAATTCAGACAGTATTGAAGGGCAGAGCAAGCAAGGGGCAAAACACATATTCATTCTAATAAGAAAAGGGTTACAAAGTAGTCCTAGTCTAAAAGCTTTACATCCTCACTCATAGTGATTATTCGAGAATGATATGTCTGCATAATTGCAAAAAGCCTATTAGGTTTAGCCAAGACAGTATGGCTATTAACAAGTTGAGACCTAATATGCTCTAACTCCAAGTCTGATTGCTTCGCTTCTTCAAGTTGGTTTTCGAGGTTGTCAAGTAGAGTTGCTTGTTCAGCTTTAAGAGCAGCCAGTTGATCCTCCAGCTTCTAGATTTCAGAAGCAACAACTCTAATTCTCTCTCTTGACAGTGAACCTTCATTCACCAACCGTTCAAACTAGGCAGAGGTGCTCGATTCTTTCTCCATAAAGCATCGCACCCGATTGGCGTGTCTGTCGGCTCTCTGATGTTGTTCCCGAAGAGCCCTCAAATTCTCAAAGAAAGAGAGGAATGAGTCATGTTAGGCTTTTGACAGCCGACCAGCTTTGAAGAGCTCAATTGTGGCCTTTTCCAACTCACAAAGAGCCTTGAGACTAAACGAGGCTGAGAAATCCTTCATTGCCCATTCCTGGAAAACTCGTTGTTGCTCGGAAAGGCCGGAAGGTGCTGGAGAATGTTTTGAAGATTTCAATCTCGTCTCAAGTTGCCCGAGTTTTTCAAAAAGTATGGGCAATTTAGCAGTTTTTGGATATGAAGAAGAAGGAGGAGAATTTTGCACTCCAGTTTCCTCTAAAGGGGTAACACCCACTGACGGTGCAATTTATGTTTCCCCGATTGCCTTATCGATTCCAGGGTGGGGAATCCCAGAACTTCCAAAAGATACATGAGGTCGGGGAAGCTTTGACTTACGAACCAGACGAGGATGAGAAGTTTCTTTCAAAGCCTGCTGCAAAGACCAAAGAAGACCAGATCAGGACAAAAGTGCAGTTTGCAATAATGGGCTTTGGGAAGAAGAGATATACCTGACTGAGCCCTGAAGCTTCATGAGGGAGAGTATCAACTCTTGGTTGAGTGGAGGATTCTTTACCACCAACAGGGGAAGAAAAAACAGCACCAGAACCTTCGCCAATACCCTAGAAGTAGCCAAAGATCACAACAATTATCAGCAGGCAGGTTGAAAGAGGAAAACAGGAAGAGAATAATCCCGTACCTGAGTTTGACCCTGGGGAGAAGGAGGAGAGTCATCAATAGCCACCGTCGGGCTAGCAGACACCTGTAAAACTGCTTCCCCAAAGGACACAGGGATTTCAGGAACTATGGGCTCGTCACACGTTGCCAGTGACGAATGAGAGGCTCATATACTGGAGAAGGCTGTAAAAAGAAAAAAAAAATATGAATAAGAGTTAGTATAAAGGCAATGTACATAAGCTGGATGTAAGAACAGTTACTCACCAAGCTACTGCCTTCATCTACGAAGTGCAACATGACTCTTGTGGATGGGTCAAACTGGGAAGATGAAGTTGCCTCTAAGACAGAAGGAGAAATGCTTGTTCCTCAGGCAAATGGTGGAGATGCCTCGGGTGAGAGGTGTTTTTCTTCTCTTATAGCCTGACCCAAAAAACCATGTTCAGATTTTGAGGGAAGCAAGGAAAGTTGTGCAGGTAAACCATACCTCAAGTTCTGCACGGGTGATATTTTGTGATTCTTCAGCCTTTTTAAGCATCTCAGCTCTTAATGGTTCATCCTTGGAGGCAATGGTGGGTTTCTTAGAGGCTTGAGGTCCTGTTTTCAAGAAAAATAAGGGCAATTAGATAAAGAAGAAAGGTGGCGAGCCGGTGAAGAAGAACAGAAACTCACGTAAAGACTTTTGCTTCTTCCTGCCTGCCTCTGGGATTGGAGCAGATGGGGCTGGTGCCTTGGGAATCGGAACAGTTCGTGCTTTTTTACTCTTTCTAGCAAGTGTGGGTCGTTTAGCTTTCGGCAAGGATGCACGATCAGAATCTGAAGCCTCAATTACAACTACTTTATTTCGTTTAGTGGCTTGGGCAATCACTGCAGGTGCTTCTTCAGTTTCTGAATCTCCAAAAGATTCTGAAACACCACCTCCTCCTCCTCCAGCTTCTCGTCATTCAGCTTCTGCTGCAGCTCCATGAAGAACTGCCGCATCAGCAGAATCATCCTCGGACTCAATAGGGACTGACTCCACGTCTACTTGGGCTGCAGTATCCAGCAAAATAAGATCTAAAGGACTCCATAAGGAAAGCAAAGTCAGGTTAAGAAGAAGGAATACCTATCAAAAGCAATCGGTTCTTCTCTTGAATCATCTCTTTCATTTATTAAACTAGCAATATGTTGTATACTTTCAGTTGTATTCAAGTTGTTTCTAGTAAAATGATGATTAAAAGACTCTCTCAGTTCTTGAATCCGATTTAAAGAGCTCTTCATTGTTTAAATCAGATCTAAGTTCTAATCTTTCGGACATATAAGAGTGATCATGTAAAAGTCCTTGGTCTCAAGGCATAAAAAAGAACTTTATGTGGACTTAACCCATCCACGACAATCCTTGATAAACGAAGAAGTCTGAAGTTACTTGGGGCGCAAGTAATCGACTGATTTCGTAGTTTTACCACTGTTATATTATGATTATTCTAGAACGTTTGAGTATGGAATGAGTTCTGATAGGAAGCCTCAAAGCCTACACCTAAGGCCCCACAAAGGCACCTATTTGGATTCGTTCTAAGCTCTGCGGGCTAGAACGTTTGAGTATGGAATGAGTTCTGATAGGAAGCCTCAAGGCCTACACCTAAGGCCCCACAAAAGCACCTATTTAGATTCGTTCTAAGCTCTGCGGGCTAGCTGATCAGAAGTATAACGGTGGTAATACTATGTGTGACAATGGAACAGGCAGTGTATATATGTCCAAGTGCTGGATTGGTTATGGATTGGAAGCCTCAAGGCCTATACCTAAGGCCCCACAAAGGCACCTGTCATAATTAATACGGTCTCTCGGGTATATATATATATATGTACATAACTGAACGAACTCAATATCCGTTCTACATCTGCTATGCTAAAGATGGCAGTGGCACGCCTGAGCACGTGAAAGTTAACCTTGATTGTGAGCCTTAAGGCCTACACCTAAGGCCCCACAAATGCACCTTTCAAAGTTAACTATGTCATTCTTTTTCAGCCTTGCCCGACAGGCCTTGCCCGACAAGCCGTGCCCGACGAGCCTTGCCCGACGAGTCTTGCCCGACAAGCCCGACAGTAAAGCAGAAGCCCGACAGCCAAACCTCAACCGGCGCCAACCTCTCCCGGGGAGCTGTGTGCTCGTCGGCCAGGAAACATCCCTGGCGGAAATTCCTGCCACGAACAGTTTGATGATCAAACTTTGATCCCCACTATGCCTTTCTCTCTCAACCTCTCGTCTCTCTCTTCAACTCCGGCGCTAGCGCTACTCCATTGTTGTGCCATCCCGAGTCGATGTGATAGGAGTGAGGTGCTGGGCTTTGTTAGATATGGTGGTGAAGTAGAGAATCTGATTGGCTAAATGTGGACTAGAGCTTAGAGGAATTGGGGAGATCAATGGAAGTGGAAGGGGTTTTCTAGAGTGGAAGGTGTCAACGCCGGCGTAGAGAAGGTATGGAAGGGAGCCGCGAATGGAGGTCACTTACATGACCAAGACCATGAAGCCTATGGGTCTAGGTTTCGCATCCCAGTCTATTGCATTTTGAGATCGACATGCGTGTCTATGATTCTTTTTAATTTCAATTTTGTAGTTGTCAACGTTTAAAATCATTTCATACCAAACAAGTTTTTGAGTCTTCTGAAAAATTATTCTCAAGACATGTTTTGAAGAAATAGTTTTAGAAATGGCGAAGATTTTCAGTAGGATACCAAACGGACCCTTAGTCATCTATGCTCTTGTTAATTAGTTTTAAAGTTAAGTATACATTATTCCCTTCATGCTTGATGAAAGTTGTAATTTTCTCTTTTTGCACTATAAACTATTGAAAATATATCAATTATGCTTTTGATTCAGATTGATTGTTTAATCTATCGTTATGACATAATGAGCATGAAATCCTTATATGAGCTAATATATAGCCACATTTGTATGGTTGTACCGCATTGAAATAGTGAGCATGAGATCCTTATGGAGGATTCGATGTTCTAAGAGACAAAATGTACAAATTGATACAATTTCAAAATCTCAAAGCGTAATGTGAGAACATTAAACATGATCGTCTATTTTAAAAACAATCTCAAATTAGGTACAAAATATAATTGGCCCTTAATTTTTGATAACTTTAATGAAAAGCTCCCGGTACTGTTCACTTTAACGAAAAACCACATTTTTACACTAAAAAATCAATTATGGTATTATTTACTTTACCCTTTATTTTGTCATTATCGTTAAAACTTAAAGTTTTCAAACATTTTTCATTAATTTTCCTTTAATTTTTCACCAATACTGAGCAGTTGTGGTCCTATGGAAGAAGAAGAAAAAACAATGGAAGGGCCCTTAATTTTTCTTTATATTAATTCAGAATGAAATTATATTATTTAAAGATATTTATGATCTCGTTAGGATTTCACATCATGATTTTATGGTGGTTTTTACGTGGTGTTTTTTGATTGGACACATTGCTCCCATGCCTATGCAATGTCGAAATACTAAAAAGAGTAGTTAAAGAAAAAGTACGGATATTGATTTGGAGCATTCATATTCACAAAATCATTATAAGGCTTAATCTACTATTCTGCCATTATAATATAAATAATATCGTTTATTTAAAAAAAAATTATTTATTTAAGTTACATGCTTACATTCTTATATAATACTAGCAATTTTTGTTCATTAACAGATCGAATAACTCCACAAACTACAATGCCACCAAATAAGAATTGTTTATGCATAAGCACATGCCACGCGTAAAAGTTGATGTTGTCAGTGGTCCACATTAGAGACAAAAGTCTAGATTAAAAAATAGGCACGTTAATTCAATCACTAACTTCTATGTCATTTAATTTATAAAATTTAACTTACAAATTTAATTTCTCTAACAATATTTGACTAATCTCTCAATTAACACAAACAAGCACATTCTTATAAATCGCTAATCTAGTTTTATATTAGCACAGTGATTATCTCAGCATTGTATTAATCACCCACTCATTGTCCGAAATAATAAACAAATGGACCACGCCTTGCTTCCCGGTGGGACGCAACCTTGCCACCACTTCACAGTTTAAACCATTTCGTCGCCCTTTAAACAATTGGCATCTTCTCCTCTTCGTCTTCAACCTCACGCACTACCAGTGAGAAAGAGTGAAGTTTCACAGTCTAAGGCCCCCATTTGGCCGTTTCAAAATGTCCACCGCCTCTATATTCCGGCTAATCCTCCTCCACTTCTCTCTCTCCACCGTCCTCGCCGCTCATTCCCAACCCCTCACTCCCCCCTACCTCTCACCCAACACAATTCACCCAAATTACCAAAACATGTTCAATTCCTTCAAAATCTTCATCTACAACTCAAACAGCACCTTCCCCTTTACCTCCCCATCCCAATCGCTCTTCTACACGCGCCTCCAGGACAGCCACTTCCCCACCGAAAACCCCGAAAAAGCCCATCTCTTCTTCGTCCCCTTCCCCTCGGACCTCCCCCCGCGCTCCGTCGTGCGCCTCATCAGATCGCTCCGCACCGAGCTTCCCTACTGGAACCGCACCCTCGGCGCTGACCATTTCTACCTCTCATGCACCGGCATCGGGTACGAATCGGACCGGAATCTCGTCGAGTTGAAGAAAAACTCGGTCCAGATCTCGTGCTTCCCGACGCCGGCCGGGAAGTTCATCCCTCACAAGGACATTTCGCTTCCGCAGGTCCCGAGCACTCCCGCGCCGACGACCAACGCCGCGAGTTTCTTGGGCTACGCCAAGTTCGATTGGGTCAAAGAGTCAACGTTAGTCAAGGAACTGAGCAGCGACCCCAATTTTCTGATCGAATCCAAGCCGTCGGATCTGAATACTTTCGCGGACAGACTAGGCGGGAGCAAATTCTGTCTGTTCGAGTACGGAGGAGGCGACGTGTCTGGGATCGGGGAGGCGCTGCGTTTCGGGTGCGTGCCGGTGGTGATTACCGACCGTCCGATCCACGACCTGCCGTTCTCGGACGTGCTGAGGTGGCAGGAGATCGCGTTGTTCGTGGGACGTCGTGGCGGGGTAGTGAGGGACCTGAAGCGCGTGTTGGGTCGCGCGTGTTGGGAGCGGCACGAAAAGATGAGACAATTAGGTGTGGCTGCAAGTCGGCACTTTATGTGGAACGAGACACCGGAGCCGTTCGATTCGTTTTATACGTTGATGTATCAGCTGTGGCTGAGACGGCACACCGTCAGATACGTCAGAAGATAATCACCGTTTGTCGTTTGATATGGTTGTACGGTCTTACCTTGGGCCTAAAGCTGGTTGTTGGGTTTAATATTGTATTTGGATTTGCATACAAATGGAATTTGGGGTCTCGATCGGTTTTTACGCTAAAATTGCGGCATAATCAAGATATTATATTATTTGGTTCGGTATAGTTTGGTTCGATTTATTTTTTTCATCACAATCATATATTATTTTGTTTTTTTAGCTCGAACGATTTGATTTTTTTTTTTTTAAGAAACGATATTATTTACACTAACATGATAGAGCGTGGACTAAGCTTTACACTTGGTTAGCAATAATGTAGTTCAATTCATTTTTTGCAAGAATCGAACCTGAGACTTTATTTTTTCGTCACAATCATATTTTCTTTTGTTTTTTTATGACTCGGACGATTTTCACTCAAAAAAACTCGGATGATTTGATTTTTTTTATTTTTAACAAATGATATTATTTACACTAAAAGGGCAGGGGTGGGCTAAGTCTCATAATGGATTAGTAATAATGTAGTTCAATTCGTCTTTGACGAGAATCGAATATGAGACTTCTCGCTCCTAGCTTTACAATTAAAGAAAAATATCACTAGACCGTAGTACCAAGTGACACTTGGACGGTTTGATTTTGGTTTAGGACTCGAAACTAACTTAGGACGTTTGGGATGGCCTCCTGCATGGGTGTCCAAGTTCCCAGGAGCGGAGTCCCTAGCCCGAGTCACGGGCGGTTAGGTCTTTAACTAACTATGACAGGCTTGGCAGAGGGTATTTGCGCACAGCAGAAAATTGTTTGGTTTGTTCGTTTGCTAATTCATCACGTCACCATGTCCTTGTTCCTTATTTTTTCAACCTTTCAACCCCAATCCCTTAATCTTTTAGCGCTTAAATACTCACCTTCTATACATTTTACTCTCCGTTCGATTCAGATCTAAACCAACCACTCCGCTCGCCATGGTGGAAGCAGGTAAATACGAAATTATACGACCCCCCTCCTCCTCCTCCTCCTCCTCCTCCTCGTCCTATCTATTCATTCGTTGTTTTGCATGCAGGCGGCAATGGCTCCTCGGCGCCGCCTCCGGCAACTCCCTACGAGAAGGCATTGGCAGCTCTATCCTCCTTGATCACCCAACGCAGTCGTGCCGATAAGAGCAACAGGGGCGACCGCTTCGACCTCCTCTTCGACTATCTCAAAGTAAATTTTCTTTCGCTTCTGAAAAATACAGGAGCTTTGTTCACTGGTTAAGCGACGTCGTATTTGAGCTCATGTGTTTGCAAATTCGAGTAATTAATGGCGTTTATGTAATAACATGCAGATTCTGGAGTTGGAGGAGCCAATTGCACAGATGAAGATTATTCACGTTGCTGGCACCAAAGGCAAGGTACACACAATTTTGCATTTTAGTAATTTTCACACACCTCCTGTGACTTGCGAGTGCGGAAAAAATTGTAATATATTCAGTTTAGAGCGCAGATGGTTACAGAGAAGTGCTAAAATCGCTACCCTTTATCGTTAATATATTTGAAGTTACAGACTTTTCTTTAGTACTGTGACTCTATATATACACTGGCCTTAGTTACTTGTTTATGTATGATGTGGGACTGATTGCTGTTTTCTTGTTTTGGGGGATGGGAAAGGGATCCACCTGCACCTTCACAGAGTCAATATTACGCCATTGCGGTTTTCGCACTGGACTTTTCACGTCTCCTCATCTCATTGATGTTCGAGAAAGATTTCGGTTGGATGGGTGAGTTTAGGGTAAGCGTAGGCCTAGTTGTTTTCATATAACTGCCATGTTACCAAGTAAGTTTTGTAAGTTTTTATGCAATGTGTTTGCCTTCAAAAAAATTAAATTTTCTTGTTTTGGTTGATTGCTACAGTGTGGACATCAATGAAGAGAAATTTTTAGCATATTTCTGGTGGTGTTTCGAGAGACTTGAGGTAATCCGTGCTTGTTTTTCTTTTATCTTTGCTGGGCGTCTTTCTAATCTTTCGATGCCTGTGTTTGTAATTGTGAATTAGCACTTTTTCGTTCTGCTATGTATTGATCAATGTAAAACTTTGTATTTCAAATGCAGGAAAAAGCTACTGACGATATACCAATGCCTACCTACTTTCGCTTCCTTGCCTTGCTTGCCTTCAAAATATTTGCAGCAGAACAGGTTTGGTGTGCATATCTTCTTAGTTGCTTCCATGTAACATCCTCTCCAGAAATGTTGATATCGATGATTTGAATCAGAAATGTTGCTTTTATTTTAATCTTCTATGCAGGTAGATGTTGCTATCTTGGAGGTTGGGTTAGGCGGTAGGTTTGATGCAACGAATGTGGTATGTGAAATGGTATTTGAGTACGAAATTCATTAATTCGCTTACTTTGACAATAACCGAGTACGGATGCATTAACGTTTCAGGTTCAGGCACCTGTTGTCTGTGGTATATCTTCCCTTGGATATGACCACATGGAGATTCTTGGTTAGTGTTTTCTCAAACCTATATATTTACATGTGAGTAATTGAGACATTTTAATTGAAAATATAAATACAAAGAACATATGCAAATGTTTTCTGTAGTTGCAATGCGATACAATTACTAGCTGGCATGTTCTGGTGTCGAACTGTCATTTTGGGCCATTGATCAAGTGGATTATTGCTTGAATGTGCAGTCCAGATTGTCTAGCAACACGATATACAAAGATTAATACATGTCCACAGATGTCTAATACGCATAATTGATTTTGTTTTCTTTGTTGAATGCTATAAATAGGAAATACACTGGGAGCAATTGCGGGGGAGAAGGCTGGAATCTTCAAGGTTTTCATTAAAATTACATTTTTCAAATGCATATGATGACTGGTAATATGTCTCACAGAACTTACACTCACCTCTGTTACTGTACCCATTGTTTTTGCTTTCAATTCAGTCTAGGGTTCCTGCCTTTACTGTGCCTCAACCTGATGAAGCAATGCGTGTACTGGAAGAGAAGGCTTCTCGGTTGGATGTAGGTTGCATGACATTACCCTTCACTGATTTTGTTTCCCTCAGACTTGAAAATGCATGATACAGAATGTAAGAAATTTGATGTCTCTTCTAGAAAAACTGTAATATACAAGCTGTCATCTAATAAGTAGATGAACTCCTAACGAACAGAGAATTATATCAAAGTTTTGAGATACGTTCTGTGCACATTGTTGTTTTAAGAACCCCTTTAAGTACTGACATGCTCTTAAACCTTCACTGGCACCCTTTGCTGCTTAAGTCTCAACTTGCATTCTTCTGCAATCCTAGGATACTTATGTTTTATCGGAAGTCGTAGGATTCTGAATTTAGGTTCTTTAAGGACTACAAAGTTGTTAAGTCATAACTACCATGTTGGAAGGAGCATGAGCTAAATAGAAAACTCACAGAATATGTCTTCAATGAACTGAGAGATTATGCTGGTTCCAGGTACCCCTTCAACTCGTACGACCGTTGGATCCTAATATGCTGAATGGCTTAAAACTTGGGCTAGAAGGCGAGCACCAGTATGTTAATGCTGGTCTTGCTATTGCACTGTCCTCTACATGGCTCCAGAGGACCGGTCACCTTGAATACCCCGAACATAGTGTAAGTTCTATGAGCAATCAGCTCTCCGCTTTATTCTTGATATCTATGTTGATGGATCTATATGCATATCTAAATGGAACAGACCTCTCTGCCGGAGCAATACATAAAGGGACTAACTGCTAAAGTCAGTTTACAAGGACGGGCTCAAATAGTCCCTGATCGCTTTATTAACAGCGAAAGCCCTGAAGATCTCGTGTTTTATTTGGACGGTGCACATAGCCCAGAAAGCATGGAAATATGCGCTAGATGGTTTTCTCATTCTGTTCAGCCACCCGGTACTTCTAGATCATCACATGATTGGGTACAGAGGCACCCTATTGAAACAGTCAGGAAGAATTCAGAACAGGTAGACGCTTTATTTTAAAAGCCTTGGAGATATTCATTTTCCTCTTGCTGTTACTGAGAAAAATATGTTGATAAATACTTGCAGATATTGCTGTTTAATTGTATGTCAGTGAGGGATCCTCAGTTGCTTCTTCCGAACCTGATGAAAACATGTGCTAGTCACGGTGAGCATACGCATTACTTGATGTAATCCCCTGAATTTTCGTCTAGTAAGTTTTGAAGATCTAAAAGGAATTTATAGGTTCAGATTCGTTCTTTATATTTTTGATCTACAATGAATTTTGTGAGGATCCGTGATTGGAAATTTAAGACGGGTTTATAAGGAATTAGGCCACTCCCCTATTGCCAATTGGTTTTATGGCGGTACCTCACCTTCCTTCAACTTTCTTGAACTATTTTTCGAAGGAACTTATGAGATTTTGGTTTTAGGTGTCTACTTCAAGAAGGCTCTGTTTGTACCAAACACATCAGTGAATCACAAGGTCGGATCGCATTCCTTGCCTCCGACTGATTCTCAGGTGGATTTGTCGTGGCAGTTCGCTCTTCAAAAAGTGTGGGAAAATTTAATGATGGGTAACAAAGGTATGTGGCTTATAACATAAAATGTCAATTAAGTTAACTTGGTCTTCAAACAACATATGTATATACACATACCGTATAACTGTATTTCCCAGTTGGAAGTGTTTGTATATTTTGAGTTTAATAGGAGGCGATGACAATAGCGCAGGCGCTGTTCGTGAAGAACTAACAGATGATAAGGAAATCGCTGTCAAAAGTTGCGAAAGTAGTGCAGTTTTTCCCTCTCTCCCGTCAGCTATACAATGGCTCAGGGACAGTGTCCGGCAAAGTAAATCTGTCCGTTTTCAGGTAATGCCGGATTTTAGGAGGTTGATATATTTTGTTTTTCACTTTCATGGAACCAAAGTTTATATATCAGGTCCTTGTAACTGGTTCGTTACATCTTGTTGGCGATGTGTTGAGATTCATCAAGAAATGAGGCGTACTACGAAGCTGAAGCCTCCTATTTGCAAGTCTGTCGAACTTCAAGATTTTCTGTATTCGCTTGGGAAAAGCCATGAACGGTTCTAATTTCCCAGGGACTCCGAGGTGGTCAAGTGCCGACTGCCTCAACGTGCTTCTGGTACATGTTGTATGTTCTCAACTGCCACATATTTCGCGTCGGCGTTTCTTAGCGGCTACAGTTTAAACAAGATACCGGCTTAGACTTTATGCCGGCGTTTTGTTTGAGGGTGGGGCTATTTTCCTCACCCCTGTATCGCTATAACAACACGACCTTATTGAGACGTTTCAATTCTTTGTCGACGGATTTGTTTGTATGAAAGACAACAATATCTGCAATTTCGGTCATGTTTTTCAGAAAAGCAAATCATTTTAGTTAACATCCCTCGAAGATCTCTCATAACCTAGCTGACTTAGTGCTCGTTTGAATGTGCTCTAATCCTCGATGCGAGTGGGGATCTTCTACCCTGAAAGCATGTCCAAGAGATTTGAAGACGAGCTCGATTGTGTAACAGTAGGAGTGGAGTAATATGAGCTGAAACATCATAATGCTTGTAATTTTCACCCGAATCAAAGCCTTCATTCTAGCAGGGAATGATCATTCTGTACATGTCACAAACTCTACTTCCTATAGCACTTGCATTTCTACCTGTTCTTTAAACCTCGCCCCACCGGCCGAGAGAAGCAATTCTAGTCTACCTATAGAACAAACGACCGCTGATGGAGAGCAAATTACAACAATGAAACAACAGACGTATCCCAAATCCACAAAAAATAATCAAAACAATTAACAATCATCACCGATGCTCAAAGCAATTGCCGGAGCTGCTGGTTTTCTTTCCGGAGAGACTTAACTTCTTTCATCAGCTCAGCTTGGTTTTCCAGCATTGCAGTCATCACATTTGACATTTCCGTCTGTGAAACGATCCCAGAAAATGCATTAGGAACTACAAGAAAATGAAAAGGGAACAACAACATAGCAGATGCATACCTCTTGCATATGAAATTGCCTTAAAATTTCTATATGAAGGTTCCTCATATCTTCGTGTATGGATTTCTGAAAAGAATCGAGAGTTTCTTCTAGAGTACGTTGAAAAATCTGAAATGTAAAGGAACTTCCCTGCTGTGCATCTTGTTGGGGTGCATTTTGGAGATGTGAACTTCCACCCTGTCACAATCATCATCGTCGAGTTAACAATAATATTCTAGTATGACAGTAAAGGGCAACATAATAAACATCGGTGGTGGCTTCTCCTAACAAATTTCATCACTGGTTTCCAATTTGAATGACAGCATAAAATCAAGAGGTGAAAGCATGTAATATGACCAAATCAAAGACGATAATTTATCCAATAAATCTGTTACCCATACATTCATTGCTGGAAGAACCCCTGATTCTGTGGCAGTTGATGTATCTGACTTTGACAAGATGCTATTCAACAGTTCTTCTCTGCCTTCGGCTCCTGTTTTCTTTGTTTTTGGCGAACTCACTGCTAGGGATGTTCGATCACTGAAGTTAGATGTAGTGCTTATCCTCTCTGCATAAGTTGAGAATCTCCGAGGCAAGGTCAAAGATGTTGGTGAATCAAGGTTAGCCTGTCCCAAGAGGGCTTTGTTACCAGGGGACATAGGCATAGCACTCGAAGAAATGTGTTCTGGAAATCCTAATAAAGTCTCCTGAATGGAAGACAAATCTTTGGTGCGCAAATTTGCAAACTTTGCTGTTAAAGACATATCTGGCAGTCCAGATAAAGTTGATCCTGATGTCTGAGCCGACATCCCAATGCGAGATGTAAAAGTGATTGGCTGGCAGAACTTATCAGAAAATCTCTCACCACCCCAAGCTTCTGGAGGGGTGATGGATGGGTCTTCGCTCTTGGAAGATGGTGCAGGAGTTGATTCTAATAGTGCAAATGACGATTTTATGTCATCCTGCACCAAGGAATAACACAAATTATCATTCAGAACAATGCATATGCAACAAAGGCATCATGAAATTTAACACCCCCACCCCAAAAATAGCAAATGAATTTACTTACATAGGAGTAACTACACTCTAGCTGCCTAGCATACATGGTTACGTTCAATCTAACATTTCATATGGTTTACCATTTACAGAACAATAAAGACATGCTAGTCCAGAAATCATAATGGTAAGAACTGAACTTGTTAAGTTGTTAGTCGAAAAAACAATTTGTTAAGAAGATTAAAATAGTTCTACTTAGTGTAGATAATATTGTCTGTTCAAAAAAAAAAAAAAATTGGAACATTTCACATTAAGCATTCATCCAAGAAAATTAAAGATATGGATAACTGAGACCTGTTTAGATGTTGAACTGGGTTTCCAATCAAATATTGGATGATCACTGGCCCCATCTTCTGCAAAAGGGAATCTCCTACCGGACAAATTATCCTTCTTTGATTTGTCATCATCCCAAAGTTTGTCAAGTGAAGGTGTGATTGGATGAACGTCCACAAGTGGGGAGAACACCTCCATATCATCCTTGAAGTTATAAGTAGATCGAGGAGGATGCAATCTATGCAATGTTCCACCAGGCCATAAACGGCCTCGTTGTGGTGTATCCTCTCCAGTAGATACACAAAGTATGCTTGATGTTAGTCCACTGCCAGCTGCTGTAACTGAAGATGTCTCTGCAGATAAACTTGAACGGCCTGAATTTCGAGAACTAGATACTGCCATAGATAGAGAAAGACTTGATGAAGTCACAGAAGGAAGTTGGTCTGGCATAAGGATTGAATCTTCAACAGCATCTCCTAAAAGAGCAGTCTCAACAGTACAATTGCTTTCGTTTACAACGACAGGTTTTGACCTTTGCCAGCATAGACTTGTAACAGCCTGATGAATACTATAAACGATTAGTACAAACAAAGTGAAACACCCTACTGAGTCATACATGAAGACTGCTTGTTAAAAGCTAAACACCCTAGTGTGTGTCCCCATGAGAACATCCTTGTGATATATCTACCTAACCAAGGATGATCGAAAGTTTGAGCCCGACCCCTAATCCTCATGATGAGGTATCTTGATCCTTAGTAATGAAAACGACACCTAGTGTTAAATAATTTGGATTTTATAAAGGATAGGAAAATAAAAAATACTAGAGACAACACAAGTTTTTCCAAAATTCAATGTTTCAAGGAACAGTGCAGAGAGAGAGAGAGAGAGAGAGAGAGAGAGAGAGAGAGACCTCTGAACTACTATAAGCACGAATACCAGTGAAGGGCTCTGGTTTACCACGGACATCGTAGAACACCACATCACCACTGCTTGTCCCAGCTGCCAATACCCAACCATCATCTCTAAATGCCAATGAAGAGAAAGGTGCTTTATAGGAAATACAATGTGAAGGTTGTCTCGACCCTGTGTCGTAAGTATACAACTTCTTATCAAGCCCAACTGTAGCAAACATCTATCAAGAGGAAAATATTTTGAATATCAGAAGGCTTAGTTAATACGTCTCTACATATTCTGACTCTAAGAAAAATCTTCACAATTTAGTAGCACTTGATATATAGCCTTCTTGTCTTATAAAAAATAATGGACTGCAAAATGTAAAGTTATATGTATTTATGAGACCTTGTCATTAGATGGAGAGAAACTGATACCAGCAGTTGGTGCAGAATGCTGCTTCAGCCAAGAAACCTGCGTAAAAGAGTTTGAAAAAGGAAGATAAGAAGAAAGAAACAAACCAATTCAATTACAAGTAAAACATAAACTAAGAGAAACAAGACTCAATGGGGGAAGTGAGTATTTTTCAACTTAACAACAATGCCTAGATTTAATACAGCGGAAGTGATAAACAAGAAAGTTAATAAAGGGATAATACTTGACCATTACTGCTATCAAAGATCAATGCTCCCTTTGGGTTTGGGGAGTCGGAAAGTTGTAAAAAAAAAAAAGGAAATGTAACTAATCTCTATTTCAAATATGCCTGTTTTCCATGACCGGGAAAAAAATTTAATTTCCATCTCCCAATGGGAATGCAAACACAAAAGACCAAGACAACCCAGCACAGCATCAATATTTGATTAAACCTACTACAAACCTTTGGGCTACGAGCGGTTGTGTCCCACAAATGTACAGACCCGCCATCACCTGCTGTCACAAGAAGGTGTCGGCTAATCCGGGAATAGTCAAGCACTCTTAGTACCTGGTCTTAAAAACCAGCAAACAACCAATTAGTTTGGAAACTAAGGACTCAAAGCCACAAAGACCACGGTAATATTCAGCGCAAAAGATGCAACAAGAAGACAACCTGTTGATTGGGGTCCTTGAGTTCAGTAGTCCTTGCACCAGATGCAAGGTTGTGAAGTATGACGTCCCCATTAAGACTGATGGAAGCCAAGTGCTCATCTTTGCAATTGTACATTGCACCCGTAATCGTACTAGAGTGACCCCTCAACCATTTGATGCATCGCTTTCTCTGCAAATCCCATATTCTTACAACCTTACCGGTTCCTCCGGAACATATGTATCTAGAAACCTTGTTACCGAAGCTGAGAGCCAATATAGACTCCTGCATAAATAGTTCCACCAGCAGAATATCAACTACTAACCCAACACATTCTCTCAAGCATTTACTTTTTCACATTACTGTCACACCAAATCTACTTCAATTATATAATTGTAACTGAATTACCTCAATGCCGTCTCCGCTTTCGGTTCCGGCCAGCGGAATGGTGCCCATGCTCTTCCCATTCTTATTCCACAACGATATCTTCTTGTCATCTCCAGCACTAGCCACCACCATATCTGCAAAACACAACCCACATCGAATAAACTAAACCCACTGTTTGGCAGCTAAGAAAATGCAGAAAAAATTGACCAAAATTTTCTCGTTTACAAAGATCAAATTTTTTTTCGAAGCCTATAAACAGAGACAGCAGAAAGCAAAACCCATCATCCAATTGAGGGGAGAGAGAGAGAGAGAGAGAGAGAGAGAGACTGAGAGAGACTGACTAGTGTGATTCCACTTGAGCGAATTGACATGGGAACCAGGAGAAGGAGTGTAGTTCAAAACGAGGGGATCGGCGGACTTGTCCGACACATCGAAGAGCTTCACGGTGTCGCCGCCGCTTGCTGCCAGCAAAGTCATCGACGGATCCAACCCAGTACTCATTCTCCCCCTCTTTCTTCCCAACTTTGTGTTTTCTTTCCTTCTTTCTTCGAATCTACCAAGCTCCAATTCCCCGGAGGTCGAAGAAATTGTGAAATAAAATCACGAAAAGGAAGAGGTGGTTTTTTTAAATTTTGATTTATTTGTTTGAATTTAAAAAAAATGGGTTTTTGTCGAATGGGAAAAACCCTACTGAGAAAATGAAAAAAAGAGGGCGAAAATTTTAAATCTGGCAGAGAGGTAAATAAGTGAGCGCCTTTCCGGCCCACGGAAAAGAATTTGACCCATTGCACGATGGACTAGATTCAAATTTTATCAGTGGTTAATCTAACATTTAATTTAATATAATAAAATCCATCGTTTGACAAAAAAAAATTAGGAAGAATAATCAATACTTGTTTCTTATCTCCAATATCCAATACTACAAACTTCATTCATTCCAAATAAATAAACATATCTAGAACAAAACCGGCCACAGCCGTTTGATTCTGTATGTTCCAAAACACTGCCCCGTACACCAAGTTCATAATAAAAATGGTTGAAATTATTTTTTTCAAGTATCCAAGCACT
Organism: Malus fusca; assembly: GCA_035220775.1. NCBI lineage: Eukaryota > Viridiplantae > Streptophyta > Magnoliopsida > Rosales > Rosaceae > Malus > Malus fusca. Next base: position 25,804,279 of record CM069059.1, read on the forward strand.
CGTATTAGAATACTTGGTATACCATATTGTGTTTCCAGCATATTGAAAAGTTTCTCCTTCCGTGGAAGGATTCGGGTGTTTGGCTCCTTGATTGATGCAATGCAAATCGCAATCTGACACGTGCAAAAGTAATTTGTTGCTCACAAAAAGAAACGTTTAGATGCACGTGTCAAACTGTGATTCATATATTTTCTTCACATTAACGGCCATGCATAAATCAGCAAGATTGGAAAAGACATAATTAATGATGCCTTGACCAAAATAATAAGATGCAACACACAGAGAGCCACCAGTAGCAATTGACCATCTCTTAACACCAAAAGTAAGCTTAAAGCGTCGTTAACAAACCGTTCAATCAATGAGTTATATTGCTAATACTCTAAGAAAACTGGAGACGTCTTTGGGGAGTGAAATGACGCCATTGCTGTTGGCCTCCATGGAAAGCACAGCAGTGCGTCGACAGACCAAATTATATGTACACAAACGTTGCGGAATATGCATTACAGAGAAAGGGGAACGAGGAAATATAAAATGCTTCTGCCTCGGGCGACTCCAGAGTATTTCTCCCAACAACCAACTTCCATAGCTTCTCCCCAGCATAAGTACTTGGATTCTACTAGAGATGAAGGAAGGTTCTGAGGCTGGCCAACCTTTCATTTTCCGCCAAGTTGCCCCACAAAAGAAGGGAAAAAATGCCTGCAAGAGGACAAACAAGTAAATAAAGAAGGAAATGGCAGAAAGTTAACAGACTGATGTGTTGCAATTAGCACATAGACTAGCATTGCAATCGGTCAACACACAATAAACAAGTCAAAGTTATTAAGAATCTGCATAATCACGAGCTAGCGCCGGGACTACTTGATCTTTTCTACGAGCACTGTTCAGAATAGTAAAAAATCAAAGGGGTTGAAACTGGGCTCATTAAGATAGGGCCAAAATGACTTGCATCAATGAATTACAAACCAATTACACTATGCAATACCTCAGTTTGCTCGACTCAAAATGTGCATCTTAACCGTAAAAAACAACCCACTCATACCATACTACTGCTTAGTAATGGACAATGCTTGGGACCTGAATAACCAGGATCAATGATATCATAAAACATGTCTTCTTGTTTTTTAACCAATGATTGTTGAGTGCGTTCATTTATTGTGAAAGTGTGAAAAATTCATTAAATTTTAAAACTCAATAGGAAATGTGTGGCAGTATTACTGGTCCATATGATTGAGAAAGGAAATATGGTCCTGACTAGTAAGACCTAAGTATAGTAATGACTTCTACCAGATCATGAGGCAACAAGCATGAAGCTAGCAATATGACGAAGTCTGAAACAATTTGTTGTAGCAGGGGAACATCCGTCCATCGATCCACACAATACAATGTCTTCAAACTGATAACTAGCAACTGTAAGGTTATTCAAACCACATAGTTTGACACTAGACGACCAATGATGAAGACATGCCAATCAAAAAGTGCCTTAACAAATGACTTGTGTACAACTGGAGAAATCCAAATTATATTCATTGAAAGGCCAGTGTTTTCCTTCTGTTCTTAAAGAAAGACAACAATTCAAGTCACACTAGAAAATGTATCTCCTAAAGTTGAGAGGAGGGGGAGGGGAAAGAGAGAACCCTTACCGAAAAAATATTAAGTTCCAATGAAATGGCATAAAAACTGCTGAGATATGTTAATTCCTAAAGATTAAATAAAACCTACCTTTTCAAAGTAAAAACTCGAACGTGCATCTTCACGGTTTTCATGTTTAAAGAAATGTGGTCCCAAATGCTTGAAGACAAATAGGAAAAGTAAACAACATAACTAATTGATGACCATATAAGAAATCAATGGAGCTTGAATTTATAGATTAATAAATAAATTAACAGAGTTTGTAAACTACACAAGCCTTCCAAGGATAAGAAGAATAACAAATAATTAATAACATTCACATATAGGTGCACATGAACCTTCACACATCTGGAAAATTAAAAAAAGTAAAGCAATAACATAGATGGCATACGACATGGCACACTTACACCCAGCTAGTGTAATAAGTAATAATTCCCATATAGCTGCACATTCACTTACACAAATGCAAAAGAACTACAATAATAATGTAGATAACATGAGGCGGACACACACACACACAGAGCTAGTGAATGCAACAATAATCAGCTGACCTGGTTCAAGACTGGAGCAGTGGTATTGCAATCATCACATTTTTGTTGACATCATGAACTTGGCTTTTTTCTCAGCCGGCTTAAGAATCTGGAAAGAGCACATTAAGTTTTCATCTACACTCATCATTGCACCAGCATTGTCAAACTCACCACAGTAGTTGGGAGCTGAAAAAATTGTAACAAGTTGCCTGTCCGCAAAGAACTCATAACCATCTTCCACAACCTACAGAAAAAAACTTGTTTCAGTTCCAAACGAAGTTAGCTTGAGTAGAACGAAAGGGAAGAAGAATAGTCACTAACCTGATGAGCCCGACAAACAAGGTCCAAATCATGTTTCGTTAAGAATTCTGCCACCTTATCAGCGCCGAATGTATACGAGACACCTCTGTCATTCATTCCCCATCCCTTAACATCTCTACCAGGATCTGACCATAGCAAATCGCAAAGCAATCCAGTATCAGGAACAGCAGTTGGACGAGTTAAGTTTCTGATCTGATCCAAGTTTGTCAAATCAGGGGAAAGACCACCATGCATGCATAAAATTTTGTCATCTATAAGAGCTGCCACAGGAAGGCAGTTAAAGCTGTCCGTGAAGGATTTCCAAAGTCTCACGTTAAATCGTCGCTTGCACTCGTCATAGAATCCATATATACGATTAATAGAAGCACATTCATGATTTCCTCTCAGCAGAAAGAAGTTCTCCGGATACTTAATTTTATAGGCAAGCAAGAGGCATATTGTTTCTAAACTCTGCTTGCCACGATCCACATAGTCACCTAGGAACAGATAATTTGCACTGGGAGGAAAACCACCATATTCAAATAGCCTTAAAAGGTCACTGTATTGTCCATGAATGTCACCTGTAGATAAAATGGAAAACTCAGGTCAGAAACGTAAAGTCTGGGACAAAAGGACAAGTTTAACAGTGAACTTAAAAGAATAGTCGAAACAAGCACAAACCTACGGGCTACAGTGAGCAAACTAGCCACTTTATCTAGAGATACAATCTGGAATTTTTTTTTATATAATTAACTACCAAAACCTTGACTGATCTACTCACTCACTAAACACAGTCATAGTATGATGCATAATTTTTTAATCTTCAACCCTTATACTGTTGTCATACAAGACCTAAGTTCAGATTGCACCAAGTCACCTGTGTCAATGCTTTATCATGGTTACATGATAACCTTATTTCCACAAATGAAGGTAGAAAACACCAATAGTTTCAATGAACACAATATTGAACAATGCACACCAAGGATTTCAATTCAATTGGACAAACATTATGAAAAGAAACACACATGATAGCTCGGCATCCTTAAATTCCAAGCTCTTACTTCTACGCATGCAGTATTAGCAATTAAACACCAGAGTCCGATATCCAGATTTTTGCAGGAAATGGGAATAAACTAACACGAAATGGGTTATTGACCCCAACTTGAACAGCACATAACATCATGAAAAAGCCAAAATCTAGTCATAACTACATTAAATACAAGACAACTATCAACCCATTGTACAAGAAAAACGAGAACTTGTTTATCAGAACATCAATAACCAGCAAATGAACACACATATTCACCGTATGTATATAATTTACTAACGTAACTTGCCACTGATAAAGCTAAGCTGAGCTACTTCTGCAACATATTTTATGTTTTCCCCTTCAAAGTAAAACTTTGATAATCGACAGAAAAATAAATATGGGTACTCCATAAACTACAATATCAACCGCAAATAACTTCAAATCTAATCTGCCACAGTATTTCCCACAAGTAATTTCATATCAGACAGGTAATAAAAGAAAACCCATCACAAAATCACACACAAAAAAACCCATCAAAACATGCAAAATCACAAAAGGGGGAAAATTTTCAAAAAGAATTTAGTGCCAGTAAAAATTTCAGGAAAATAAATTATATACTATATCGAAATGTATGTGGGTATGTAAAAACCCTACCGCAAATTTTGATTGGGGCTTCGAGCTCGAGCAAATTGGGCTGCTGAAGAAAGATTTCCCTGGAAGCGCCACAGAGCTGTTTGATCTCCGCCTCCGAGAGCTGAACCTGCTTACCCGGCCTGGCCAATCGGACCTCCGTGAGCCGCTTGATTATGTCGTCGAGCACGGCAGGGTCCATCCCTCCCTGCCCCTGCGATGCCATTCGGTTGGGTTCTCAGATCCTCCCTCGAACGGCTCAGATTTCTCCTCGAAAGAAACCCTAGAAATCCCAACTGCGAAAAAGGTCGCTCCTTTTTTTCCCTTGGACTGAGCTGTTATGTTATGGAGGTTTCTTTTCGAATTTTGGCCTTTTGGATTTGGTTGGTGGTTTTTTCTTTTTGGGAAATATAATTTTGTATAAAAAAGAGAAAAAGTGAATATTCTCGGGAAAAAAGAGTGGGAAAATGGGAAGAGAAAGAATAGAGATATTTCAGTGTGTCGGAAATACTGCTCGGTACCACAAATGTAATAATATATTTAGTTGAAGTTTTCATTTTTAATTTTTCAACCAATTGCATATAACATTTGCTATTTACGTTGTGTTCTCGACGCACTGAAATTTTTTCTAGAAAAAAAAATATGGGTATCAAAATGGGAATAAAAAATTAGGGTTTTTGATTGGGGAGAAGAAAGCGTCAAAAGATTTGAGGATGCGGGCGGCTGCAACCCTACGTGACGGAGGTGCCTATGAAATGGAATGTGTAGAGCTGGGGACGACGTCGTTGTCTTGTACCTCACACAGTTGTCAACAATTTGGTAGGAAAGAACATGGGCTCAAGTTGTAAAGCCCATAAAAAATTTAGGGTAAATTACATAGTAACCTCTTAAATTTGAGGTCTATTACAATCTCATACAACATCTTTAAAACATTTCACTTTCATACCTCAAGTACTATTTTATTTCAATATAATACATCCGTTAGATTTTCCATCTATTAATCTGTTAAATGCTGACGTGGCTGCCACATTTGTGCCACGTGGCTGCCAAATGTGTGCCACATGGCAAAAAAATAATTTTTTTTCAAAAAAAAAAACGGAATCTTCAACCCAAAAAAAAAAAAAACCAAAACCCCACTTCGTCTTCCCTCCCTCCCCCCCTCCCCCCCCCAACCCCCAAAAAAACCCAACCTGCAACCTGCAACCCAGATGAAGAAGAAGAGAGAAAAAAGAAAAAAAAAAAAAAAAAAACCAAACCCCACTTCGTCTTCCCTCCCTCCCTCCCCCCCCCCCCCAAAAAAAACCCAACCTGCAACCCAGAGGAAGAAGAGAGAGAGAAAAAAAAACCCATCTTTATCTTCCCCGACCCCCCTTCCTTACAACCCACCCATTTCTTCCCCCTCCCGTCTTTCCCAAACCCACTGCACCCATCCTCCACATCCTCCTCCGCACCCACCGCGCACCCACCCCCTGCACCCACCCTCCTCCTCTACACACCCCACTCTTTAAATCCATACCCATTGGGGAAGATGGGATTTGGGTTGCAGGGAAAGGGAGATGGGTTTTTTTTTATTATTTCTTCTTTCTTTTCTGGGTTGTAGGTAGTGTGGAGGGGGGCTTGAGTGAGGTGGGTCGCGGGGTTGGGGGGCCCTACAGTGAGGTTGGTCGCAGAGGGGGGGTTGGGGGAGCGATAATTGCTGGGGGTGGGATGAGGGATCTGGGGAAGGGATAATCGTTTGGGGGGGGGGGGGTGATGGGATATGGATTTGGGTTTTTTTTTTTGGGGTTGAAGATTCAGTTTTATAAAAAAATAAAAAAAATTTGCCACATGGCACACATTTGGCAGCCACATGGCACAAATGTGTCAGCCACGTCAGCATTTAACGGATTAATGGATGGAAAATCTAACGGATGTATTATATTGAAATAAAATAGTACTTGAGGTATGAAAGTGAAATGTTTTAAAGATGTTGTATGTGGTTGTAATAGACCTCAAACATGAGGGGTTACTATGTAATTTATCCAAAAGTTTAATTGGTTTGGTGGAGGTAACGAGTTAAGGCCCAAAAACATTGTCGATTATTAATTTTGGTGAAAATGTTTTCGGAACCCGTCATTATTAAAAATAAAAGTGAATTATGAAAAAGCACTTGAAGTGCTTTCTACAAGAAGCACCAAGCACTTCATGCACTTTTGGAACTTAAAATTATATTTTTCTAAATCGCTTTAAGTTATTTTTAAACTTTCCAAACAAGTCTTTAGTCACAAGTATCGAACTCGCTCTACATTAATTAAACTAAGGGGATGACAAGTTTTAATTCCAAACATCGTTAGATTTCTTCGTTAACAATTGATTTCAGTATTAGGGAGTTATTAACGGTCCTTAATACAAATCGTTTGCTTTTTAAGCTTATTAACCACCTGTGGATATGGATTAATTTATTAATTTATATTTTCTGAAAAACTAGGATCAAATAGTTTAAAAACAAACGATTCGTAACAGTACAACGTCCCCAATACTCTATGGAAGGCCAAAATTGTTTCATGACAAGTTTTAATTCCAAACATCGTTAGATTTCTTCGTTAACAATTGATTTCAGTATTAGGGAGTTATTAACGGTCCTTAATACAAATCGTTTGCTTTTTAAGCTTATTAACCACCTGTGGATATGGATTAATTTATTAATTTATATTTTCTGAGAAACTAGGATCAAATAGTTTAAAAACAAACTATTCGTAACAGTACAACGTCCCCAATACTCTATGGAAGGCCAAAATTGTTTCAGAAGCGACAAGCGCATCTTAAACTTGGACAACTAAAAGCATTGTTGCCACTTAGTACTACGATCGGGTGATATTCCTCTTTACTTGAAAGTGAGAGGTTTTATGTTCGAATTTCGTGGATGACGAATTCGATACCAAATAAAGTTGCTAATTGTGTGTAGCTTAACCAAACTCTCCATCTCCCTAGTGTGAAAATATCGATATACTTAATAATAAATAATAAAAAAAAAAAAGCACCAATGCCTTTGTTACCCCCACCGAAGAATTTACAATGACAAATTCAAATCTTAAAGACAATAGTTGTTTACTAATAAGTATGAGCACACAAGATATAATTGGTAATCCTTTTACATGTTCTTTATCCTGAGAGAGAGACTTTACCTACAGCTGGAATATAACAATGCTGTTGGGAGCCGAAAAAATGAGTTGCCTGTTGGAGAAGAATTCATAACCGTCCTCCACGACCTAAACAACATTAAAGCATTTGTTTGACGAGTCTCCAAAACGAGTGAGCTAATATGGTATAATGAATGGTTTGATTTTAATTGTACCGAGGTCTTTTGTGATATAATCCAAAATCCGACAGCCGGTGTAATAAATATTAATATTCCCATATACCTGCACATGCACTTACACAATAATGCAAACCGAACTACAACAATAAGGTAGACAGCATGACTAGCTTGCGCAACAAACAATAATCTGCTGACCTGGTTCAAGACTGGAGCGCTGGTACTGCAGTCATTACATTTTTGTTGACATCAAGAACTTGGCTTTTTTCTCAGCTGGTTTAAGAATATGGAAAGAGCGCATTAAGTTCTCATCTACAGTCATCATCGCAGCAACATTGTCGAACACACCACGGTAGTTGGGAGCTGAGTAAACTGTAACAAGTTGCCCGTCTGCGAAGAACTGAAAACCATCTTCCACTGCCTACAAAGAAGAACTTGTTTAAGTTCCAAACTAAGTTAGCTTGAGTAAAACCAAGGGGGAAGAAGGATAGTCAAGAACCTGATGGGCGCGGCAAACAAGGTCCAAATCATGTTTCGTTAGGAATTCTGCCACCTCATCAGGGCCAAATGTATATGAGACTCCTCTGCCATTCACTCTCCATCCCTTAACATCTCCATCAGGATCTGACCAGAGCAAATCACAAAGCAATCCTTTGCAAGGAACAGCAGTTGGGCGAGGTAAGTTCCTGATCTGATCCAAGTTTGTCAAATCAGGGGAAAGACCACCGTGCACACAAAATATCTTGTCGTCTATGACAGCCGCGACAGGAAGGCAGTTAAAGGCGTCGATGAAGGATATCCAAATTCTCACATTAAATCGCCGCTTACACTCATCGTAAAATCCATATCTACGATTTATAGATGCACATTCGTGATTTCCTCTGAGAAGGAAGAAGTTTTCGGGATATTTGATCTTGTAGGCAAGCAAGAGGCACATTGTTTCTAAACCCTGTTTCCCATAATCCACATAGCCCCCTAAGAACAGATAACTGGCACTAGGAGGCAAACCCCCATATTCAAAGAGCCTCAACAGATCAGGATATTGCCCATTAATATTTGCCTGAAAGTGAAAGGCAAGTAAAATCATGTTCAGGAAACTTTCCCGAGGTGGGATCCATACTGTCAGCACTTACAGCCAAGGAAAAAAAGACGTTAGAAGCCAATCTAGCAGTACCATTTTGTGAGCGTAAAAACGAAAACCGAAAACTGATACATATGCTTGATGTGTTACAGCATACCGCAAATAGTGATAGGGGCTTGAAGCTCGAGCAAATTGGGCTGACTAAGGAAGATTTCTCGGGAGCAAATGCAGAGCTGCCTTACCTCAGACTCGGAGAGCCAAACACGCTTGCGTGGCCTTGATCGGACCTCCAGAAGCCGACTGATTATGTCATCCAGTACGATAGGGTCCATCGCTCCACCCCATTTCAAAGTGGATGCAGCGCAGTTTGGATCGTCTTCCAATTGCTGACCTCTCTCCTGCCCAACTAACCACGATGAAATCATTCTTTAGCACACTCATTCACTGACTTGGCTTAACTAGGCTTTTCTATAATTATATATACAGCTCAAGCACTAGCTAGTTAGTAACTTGAAACGGAGCTAACTACTCGTTTAGTCTCACTCCATAATTTAATGTCGTGATCTCTGCCGTTCATTTTTCAAGGCCATATTCAACGATTACATGTATATAAAATAAAGCACATAATGATGGTGGACATGAGCGTACCTTTGCAGCAGGGATCAACATTGGCAAGCAAGGGCTTTCACCATGGCTGACACTTGGCTCAACAATTGCAGCCGGCCTCATCTGATCCACGCCGGCAGCTTGGGGAGCATTCCGATTGCCATTGATGGTCTCATGCACTGTGTCTATGTTCACAGCCATGCGTTTCGCGGTGTACCTCTTCACGCTTCTGCGAATCCCACCACTCATGATAGTGTCTAGTTAAGATTTTAGACGACCGAAACCAACCCCATCGTCAGAAACTCAAGTAAAATTACTAGTCCAAGAAAGAAAAAGCAAAAATTAATCACTTAATATTTTGAATTCTATACAAATCACCACGTTACCACTTTGGATCACTAGTACTGATGCTCCAGTTCTTCAAATAGACGAAGAAGACAGAAAACTCACGAGTTAAAAAAATTTAAAAGAAAAAAATATCAGAGGATATAAAACAAATAAAAACAATTAGGAAAAAGTTGACAAACCCTAATTCTTAAGAAACTGTATACATGCATGAATGAAAAGAAAACTCACCAACTATCATCAGATCAATAACAAGTTTGCCAGATAACAAGAGAGCGAGAAAAAGGAGGGAGAGAGGCTGCTACTGGACAGAGAGAGAGACTTTGCCGGCCGTAGACCGATGACCACATTTTATTTAACGCGTTTTCTAACTGCGATATGAACTAGAAATTTGTAATGAAGGCTGCCAAAACATATAGAAATTTATTTAGTGTACTTTTTTTTATTAGTATAGGGAGATAGGTAACAACAGTACAAGAGAATATATATCCGTGATAAGTAAGTGTTTCCGCTCTATCGGACATTTTGTGGACATCACCAAGCTAGTTCTTTTCTCTGTTACCGTACAAAGCCGGAAATTCGGCAGCTGAAGTTCTCATCATTGCACTACCATGTCATCCCAATCGGACCATTCATTCTTTGCCCTTCCATGGATATCAATGCAAAGGAGGTGACCAGAAAAGAAAAAAAAAAAAATCACAAAGCATACAAGCCAGAATCAGAAACATCAGTTCTGATCAAAGTTTTTCAAATCGGAGGTGTTATCATCCATAATCGCCACCTGCACTCATCATAAAGTAGTTGTCTGGACTTGGGCTTATTTTTTCCAAGAGTAATGTCTCTTGAAACTTGGCCAATCTCACCTTCTCCCCTAAAACTCAAATTTTGTTACTTAACACCCTGATCTCGATATCCGCTTCACTTTGGCGCGATCTGTTTATTCCGTTAAATTTGCTGACGTGGCTGCTTATGTGGCGTTCATGTGGCATTAATAGAAAAGGTTATTGGTCAATTCACCCTTTATTTATCTATTGGTAACAAACTTAAAAGGGAAAAATGTAAAAGCCAAAATTCTCCTCTTCCCCTGCCTTCCCCAGCGTCACCTCCATTTCAGCTTCTTCAAGTAACAGCAGAGCAACTCCAATCAGAAGATGAACTACAGTATCATTGTTGGTAAAATAACGAATGGACTTGCGTACCTTTGCAGCAGAGGTCACAGATGACAATAGTATATAAGGTTTGTGAGACAAACAAATTTCTTCAATTTCCAACCGTTGGATCAATGAATTGAAGAAGATCAATGAATAAAAATAACAAGAGTGTGAGGCAAGGACGGAGCTAGAAATTTTTTTGATTGGGGGCGTCTTAAAACAACCAAGTAAAATAATAGGTTTTAGGTTATTGAGGACCAGATAAAGTAAAAAATCTCTAAATTAGAAAGTTAAATTCTAAATTGTAATGTCACAAACAAATGAATGAAGTAAATTCATATAAAATTCTTTGGAGTAAAATTTTTGTATTAAATTATGATACTTCATTAGTTGAATCCAATGTATTTATGAAACCCCCAGTTCAATTAAGTTTGATACAGGTTAGAAAATGTGGAATATTTGGAACCAAAATCAAAAATTTAATTGTTGTTTTAATTGTCATGACATTTTTGCTTTCCTCATCCAAAAATCTGAGTGGGGGCGGATGCCCTCCCTGGGCCTTATGTAGCTCCGTCCATGGTGTGAGGTAAAAATAGGAATGCAAATAGCATTACCCTATGAATATATAAGCTTCAGCCCTGTAGAGATTTTTATGAAACCAACCCCTTGTCACTTGCAGGAAAATGATAAATATACATCATTTTTAGCTTATCATGCACCTTTGTTTAATCTTGCCCGATGCCTGGTATTTCCATTTAATTTATTCAATTTGGTGGTCAGATCGAAATAGAGAGGAGAGTGAGATGGAAACATAGCTTCATCAATTGTGGGTTTTGGAATGAACCTGCCGTCTACAATAGCTGCCACAGGAATGCAGTTAAAACAGTCGTTGAAGACTTCCCACAGCTCGCTTCTGAAACTTGTTGCATATCTCTGATTTGTAGCACATTCATCATCTCCCCTAAGAAGAAAAACGTTGTTCGGATACTTAACCTTATAAGCAAGCAAGAAACATATACTCCCCTCCGCAAATTCCATAAAGTCACCCAAGAACACGTAAGCTAAATAATTGGCACTGCCACTAACTTCCGTGATGGTAAACTCCCAGTCTTTAACCTGCGTTGATAATCGTTCAGTAAATTTTTCGCCTGAAAAACGAAACGGACAAATTTCTTTTACTAATTAATTAAGGCAAAATATAAACTGTAACATTATGTAGCTAGGTAGGGTTTAGGGTTTTTAGCAAGCTGACGTACCGATAATGCTGATAGGTGATTTAAGATCAAGTATATTGGGCTGGCCAAGCATGATTTCTCTGGAACAATGACAAAGCTGCATCACCTCAGACTCAGATACCAGATTTAAGAACGGCCGTGCAGCTGATCGGTTAAAAAATCGTTTGATTATATCGTCCAGTAGAGCAGGATCCATTCCTCCAATCCATTTATGAGGAGTTTCTACGCATTCTAACTGCAGGCACGGACAATATATACATAAAATTCTAACTCCAACCATAAATGCGTACGTGCATAGGTACAGAATATAAGATGTTGGAGGAAATATTTACTTCAAAATTAGAGGCCGCAGAGCTCAGCCATGGTAGGTCATGAGGAACTTCAGCTGGCTTCTTATCCAAGCAACCAGCAGCAGCAGCATCTAATAGGGTCTCACTCCTCAAATGTCTAGTTATGATCTCATTCTCTTTGTTCTCATCTATCGGCTCCAACGTCAAAGTGACGCGTTTCGCATTAATGTATCCTTTCACGCTTGTGCGAATCCCACCACTCATAGCGCTATATGCCAGGCAACTGAAAACAACGGCAAGTAGGAATTGGTCTATTAGAATACGGACATCCTGATAAACTTTCTAGGTCTACCATGGTCCACCATTAATGTAACCGATATTGTTTTAACTTAATTATCTATTATTAGGCGTTGAGTTTTATCACAAAAGACATTGATGATATTAGGAATGGAAACTCCTATAAATTAATTATATATTATCTTGTCATGTGACCGATGTAGAATCCTATTCTCCAACACTTCTCTCCTCCAATATAGTAGAATGTAGTAGTATCACGAAGTTCTAGGAATAAAGCTCTAGATTGATCGTCTAATTATTCATAAGCCATAAATACATGCATCCATTCAAATCAATCACATACAAGTATGCTCCCATTCAATTATTTGACAGCATAAACAACATTATTACGAAGTTACTCGCTTCTGAGATCACTATTGAACTTAAGGCACAGACCAAGAAACACCAAAATGGGGAACTTCAAATCAAACATGATAGAAAGATATTCCCATTTTTTTCCAAAAAATGGGGATTAGTTGTTGAACCTACTCCACATCGAGCTTAACCATCCGAATCGTCTATATATATATATATATATATTATGAGATCACAACAAATTAAGGAAACCCAACTTATAAGAAATTAAAGATATATATGCAAGAACAAAATTCTAACTGTACGATCTTAACCAGTAACAAACAAAATTCTAACTGTACGATCTTATATAATATAACAAAGAACCAGTAAGAAAGCTCAAGAATCATGATCTACCTCAAAACCATGAATTAGGGAAAGTTAATTCAATGAAATACGAAATGATGTAAAATCAAAAGAATAATTAGGACAAAACTGACAAAAGCCCAGACACTAAAAATGTAAAAATATGCATGATTTATAAAAGAAAGAGATTATATGAACAAGTAAAGGCTACTGAACTGAATGAAAAAAGAAAACTCACAAGCTTTGATCTTTTGTTGGTCAACTCACAAGCTTTGATCAAGAGTAATAAGTGCAGCAAATAATGAGAGAGCAAGAAGAAAGAGAAAGCTATTGGATTTGGATCGAGAGAACGAGAGACCGTAGACTTGCCGCGTCAACATGTCTCGCCCGTTGACCAATTGACAAATTTTTATCGCGTTTTGTAATTGCACGGTTGTATATTAAGAGAAGAGATCTGAATCTCTTCCGTTAAGGTAACTGGATCAAGTGATCTGAGTTTTTAAAATTTTATCTAATGGTAAAAAATTATTACAGCTTTTAAGAGGTCAAAACATGTAGGTCTTTGGATGAACTTTGAAAGGTTTGGATCACTTGATCAGGTGATCTTAGTAGAAGAAATCTAGAGAGGATCTCTTCTCGAATATTAAGAACCTAGGGTAAAAAAAAAAAAAAAAACTAATGAAAAAGGCTTGAAAACTTTGAGTTTTAACGATAAGGACAAAATAAAGGGTAAAGTAAATAGTACCAGGTTTGACTTTTTAGTGTAAAAATGTAATTTTTTGTTAAAGTGAATAGTACTATGAGCTTTTCGTTAAAACTCTCTAAAAAATATGTGCGATAAAAATCAGGCTATAATAGTACATATCACTTAGTGATATGAGATGTATCAAAACTATTACAAAAATCTTAGATCCCAACATATGTGAAATCTAACGTTGATTTTCCTTATCACATAGTGGTGCGTACTATAAAATAAAAATTGGTTATAATAAATAATTAGTAATATCAAATGACAGTATGATGGTGACATTTTAAAATTTGTCACTAAAACATGTACTATGCATTTGGAATTTGGAGGGCTGAACCCAGCAAGCAAAACAATATACTGAGGAATCACCCTAGGGAAGTGGCCTTTTATCACAGTGGTGAAAAAATATTGAGTCTTTGCATGATGGTGTGAGTTCAAACTTCGTCGGTGAGTAATCTAATATCTAATCTAACAAAACCTATCATTTAACAAATAAATAAATAAATAAATAAAGAAGAGAGATCACCCTACTTCAAGCTATAACTGAACCACACACTCCTTGCAACCCCCAACTCTAAAAAAAGCCCATATGTATACTCAGCCTAAACCACGAGCAAAATGGAGTCATTTGTTACATAATGTGCTCTGAATTCTGATCGCTTCCTCTTTTCACGACAGCAACAAATTCTAAGTTAACTTTACTGCATCTGCAACTACAGGGTTTTCAATTTCCATATGCATACAGGCATGTCATCTGCAACTGCAACCCTAAACCCGAAAATTAATATATTGCGTGCTGTTTACCAGAATCTTAATTAGCATCTAACATCAATTGCTTCTTACTCACAATTTCTCCTTAACACACAAAAGAAATGATTAAATATTTGTAGATCTCAAGCTGAGAATAAAATATCAAATGCGTACAACTGCCATAGCAATTCAGATTTCTCAAAGTAAAAAAGTTCCCAGCTATAGGCTGCCAAAAGTTCTGTGAATATGGTTCAAGTCACAACCTATTGGCTAGAGATTATATTCCTAGGAAGATCTATTTCTGGTGTGATTGTCAAACCGTCATGTGATTTAACTAAATTACAATAACACATTTTTCTTTAGTATATTATACCCTAAAATATCAATAGATCGTCAATTCGTATATATTGCAACACATAATTTAGTAATATCACGTGACGTTGTAGACAACACTTTTCTTTACGAGGAAAAGGGAGGTCCAACTCCAAACCTACCCTTTAGGCTTTAGCCAAGATCAATAAAGAAGTGAAAAAATAAGAATATGGACGGCTAGCAAAAGGCCTCTTTTATCCTGAAATGAGCCATCATACGGTATACAATTGTGTAGCATAGGAATATTATAGGACAGTTGCCATGCAAAACCCGACTTTGCCTCTGTTGCTTGTTGCAGACAATTACATAAAAGTATCAGCCACTCTGTTTCCGTGCCTTACCAAAACAGCTACGAATACAGATTTTCTATATACAAGAATCTCTCGCATTTTAGAAATGGTAGAGGACATGAAAATCACATAATATGGTCTGAAAAAATCACAGCGTTTTGGTTACCATAGGCCAAAAAGAAGGTCAATAAACTACCAAAGGTAACAACATTTTAAGCTGTAAAGTGGGTTTTGACTACACACGCACAAAGTTATAAATGATCCACGACATGCATGAAACAGGAGAAATGACTGACATATAGAACAAGTTTACTTTTACTTTGGTGTCTCAGTCTAGTAATACAATGTCATATGTACTGAAACACCGCATGACGAATGACGATAAATCTATTGCATGTAAGTTGCTTTTCAAAACTCTCTCCCAAGTCCCAAGCTAGCTAGCTAGCTAGATGGCTCATCCACCTCAGTTTTGGTGTCTACGTCCGTGCCGCACCAAAGATATATGATATCAAAATACTTTGCTTTTGCCAGTGTCAATTAAAATTATATATTAGTCAATGAAAGTTACAGCATTTTGATAGGATTATATAAATTTTCCTGCAAATGGCTCACTTATGATGTTGATGAGAATGGAATATTGCGTTGTCTACGTAAGAAGGGGATTTTTTTTTGAAGGAATATTGTTGCCACGTGAAAACCTAGGAAAAGAAAAGAGAATTAATATAAAAAAGAAGTATCTAATTCCATAGGAAGCAAAGAGAATTTAATATCTTGACAAACCAAATGGGAAAAAAAGTGGGAAAAGAGAGCAAAAGGGAGAATAAAACCTGCTATTTTAAATGGACCACCATTAGGAAGACTTTTTAATCTTAATAGATTTTAAAGGTGGTGTTTAGCTGTTTTTAAACAGGCTTATTATTGGATATAATCATAAAAGGTGAGAAATCTTTAAGTGTAACAGTTATATTATTGTGTAATGATATAAATTCACGTGTTATAATATGAATAAGAGATAACATTGATATGTCATGTACTTAAACTATAGTGCAAATAAATAAATGAACTTTTAAAGAAATCAGATTGAATCACGTTGTGGTGAGACAACTATAATAATAGACTTCTCGACCATAATCGCCATACAAGGGGTGAAAACTCATGTCCGACTAGCCATATATAAATCAAGTGAAAATCGAGTTAGACCATGGTGAGGATGAGAGAATGCAATATATAAAATTCTCTTTTTGTATGTGTAGCCGCACAATCACGTGACTAGATGAACCTACTGTTCCTAATATTTGCCCATATGGAGGATGGAGGTCCATGGTAATCTAGTAAATAAAGAGAATATTCTGACCACTTTCTAAATAGTAAAAACCCGGGCAAACATAAAGTCCTTCTAAAATTCAAAATAAGAAAGCAAGAAGAAAAGAGAAAAGAGAAAAGTACATTCTTCTTCAATCCATTCCATCTCCATCTCTCCAACTCCAATCCACGACGATGCTTACGCACACCACACTTTTTTCATCTTTTCGTTCGATTCATCCGGCTGTCCTCCACCCTTACTTTTGTGTTCTCCGCTTCACCAGATTCCATATTTTTCTCTACCGCACATATATACATATAAAATTTTTCTACAATGTGTTTAACTGCACTTTTCTAAAAGAAGAACCTGTCGATATTGTTGAGACTTTGACATTGCAGTTGTTAATATGTCGTCGATAAACTTAACTACTGTTAGCCCTTAGTGTCGGAGGACTAATACGTATATTTGTATGTGCACATACAAACATATGAGTTTGAGTTTTTCTTTTAGTTGGAGTTTTGAGCGAAATGAATTGAACTTCATTGCTGTGGAAGCCAAGAATCTGCGGCTCTCTGCGTCTCTCTGTCTACATTCTAAAACCACTTTCTTTTTCTCTCAGAGATTCTCTTGCTTGCTTTCTCTCTCGCCCTTTTAATTTTGACGATGCCTGGTGCCTTGTTGTTCTCCCTCTTTTCTTTCGAGCCGTCCGTCGCGTAATCTCTCTCTCTCTCTCTCTCTCTGTGACCGTCCCTTTCAAGGTTCTTCGTGATTCCGGCGAAGCCCTCGTTCTATATATAAGGAGCTTAATCTTCAATGGTTGCTTCAGGTGTCAACCAGCTTCCTCACCCTTGTATTTCTGGTATAACACATATATCTATATATTCAACTTTTTTTATTCAGATTTAATTTATTTCCAAACTCTGTGCCTTATGTTGTTTGGACAGAGGACTTTTTTTTTTTTTTAAGTTGGGAGATGATGTTGAAATGTTTGTGGTAAGCAGGGGAGTTTGTTTCTTCATACGTAGAGAGGAAGTCACGCTTTATGAAATGGCTCAGTAAACTTTTCAGGAGTAGGCCTAGTCGTGGAGAAGCCGCTGCTGGTAGTAACCGGAATCCGCAGCTTATTGGTGATGAAAACATGCTTTCGCGGGCGCTACCTCGATCATTGGTTTGAACACCAACCCCTCTTATTTTTTGTGATCACGTTTTCTTAACTTCAGATTGTTAATATATGTTAGTATTGTTCTTTTTGTTTGGATTACAAAATTATAGCATATTTTGGTTTGATTTCCGCTGCAAAATATTATGGGATTTTTATAATTCCCAGTTGATTTTGAGTGCTTGTATCTTTACTTTAATCCATGTAGATCATTTTTGTAACATTTTTGTTATGTTTTCACTTTGGTCGAACCCGTCAACTGAGTTGATTTTTCCATCAAATTTTTATGGAAGTAACTTTGCCTTATTTGATGAATTGGACTAAATGGTGCTAACGGAATGAAACTATAAGAACGAAAGTGCAACAAAGAAAGCTACAACGATGACAGTGAGAATCCGAGTAAACTATCTTTTTCTTGTGTGATCAGGATGACCGCTCTAGAGCGCACAAGGAGAAAGAGGAGTTGGACCATGCAATTGCACTGTCTCTGGCCGAAGATTTGAAAAAACCAAGCAGTAAGTTTCCATTCTTCAAGATCTGACCTCCGAATACTACACTATGTGCGCGCGCGTGTCTTTTCACAATGTCGTTATTCAGGCATATTTTCTTTTGCAATATTCAGGATATAGATGGCAGACAGAAAAGGATGAAGAGCTTGCTAGGTCGCTTCAGGAAGGTCCGATTCCACCTTTCTATCGTCCATATGCCCAAGCCCCTCCACCGTATTATCCCAATGGACAACATAGGTAACATTTTTTCGGGTCTACTTTTTAGTTTCACGTTGCTTAGGATCTTCGGTTTGATCAATTTTTTTATTTACATACCAATTTGCTCAGTGTTAATGAAGCCTGAAAGTTGCTGCTGCTAATCCTGTGCATTTTGTGTCTGATTAGCAGAATATGTGGCGGTTGTAAACAAGAGATACAGTTTGGCAACTACCTGGCGTGCATGGGGATCTTTTTTCATCCCCAGTGCTTCCGTTGCCGTTCTTGTGGCCAACCGATTATTGAGAATGAGGTAGTTTCTCTTCCTTGGACTCGTTCAGCTGTGTTTTTGTTTTTCCCTTCGCCATGGTCTAGTTCTTACCGGCGTTTTCTCTTGATCCTAGTTTTCTTTGTCAGGGAAGGATCCGTATCACAAGTCCTGCTTTAAAGAGCTGTCGCATCCCAAGTGTGAAGTTTGCCATCAATTTGTAAGAGAAGGCTATTTCTCTAAATATATAGAAACGTTATGGTAACCTACTTCGACATTAATAATTCTTCGCTTTGAAAATTTTCAGATTCCAACGAATCGAGCTGGTTTGATCGAGTATAGATGCCATCCTTTTTGGTCACAGAAGTACTGTCCAGCACATGAACATGATAACACAGCTCGTTGCTGCAGTTGCGAACGCTTAGAGGTACTAATCTACACTAGCACCTCCTCAAAGTATTTCTTGAAATTGAAACTTTACAAACGCTAAATCAAATTGTTCTGCTTTCTTCGTCTTCTTTTTCTTCGTTTGGAAGTCTTGGGATGCAAGGTACGTTTCACTGGGGGACGGGCGGAGTCTATGCTACGAGTGCATGGAATCTGCTATCATGGACACGGGTGACTGTCAGCCATTGTATCACTCCATACGAGACTATTACGAAGGGATGTACATGAGATTGGAGCAGGAAATACCCATGCTTCTGGTCGAAAGACAAGCACTTAACGAAGCTATTGTAGGCGAAAAGAGTGTAATGTCGAAATCCCTGCTCTGTTCTTTGAGTTTTTTCGGTTTGAGGAATTCCTCTAATTCATCACTGGTTCTTTGCAGGGCCTCCATCACATGCCCGAGACGAGGGGTTTATGCCTTTCGGAAGAGCAGACTGTCACCAGTGTACGAATTTAGACAATTCTACTAGTTCTCTTTTCGTTCTTTCTTAAAATTGAAATGATTCATGAAGCTGACCTCAACGAAATTTTCTCATTTGTTTCTCTTGATTCCTTCATGTGTTACTAATCAGATCCTCAGAAGGCCGAGAATCGGAGGGTATCAATTTATCGGAATAAGAACCCAACCTCAGAAATTGAAACGAAGTTGCGAAGTTACTGCCATTCTTGTTCTCTATGGTCTCCCAAGGTAATGCTAGTTGGCTCTTTCAACTAAAAACGAAATGGTTATCAAACTGGCAGCACACAAGGTTCATCTGACTGTTTTCAATATTCATGTTGGATGCAGGTTACTAACTGGTGCCATTCTTGCCCATGAGTTGATGCACGGCTGGTTACGCCTCAATGGCTACCGGAATCTTACTCCCGAGGTAGAGGAAGGCATCTGCCAGGTGCTTTCATACATGTGGCTTGAGTCAGAAGTAATGCCGAGATTCAAAAGCATGCCATCTTCATCTACATTTTCACCTGCAGCTTCCTCTTCCTCTTTCACGTTTTCCTCGAAAAAAGGTGGAAAATCGGAAGTTGAACACAAACTAGGGGAGTTTTTCAAGCACCAAATCGCCCACGATTCTTCACCTGCATACGGAGGAGGGTTTCGAGCAGCCAATGCAGCTGTGAATAAATATGGTTTGCGTCGCACATTGGATCACATTCACCACACCGGAAACTTCCCGGTGTAATGAGGACAAAATAATGTTGCTATTTCTCCGTTCTCTCTGCTCTATACGGCCATTGAAGTCTGAAGATATTATTTTGCTCAACCCTAACAACGGATTGAGCTCATCACAGAAGCTCTAGGGCGCTGGGAGAGGATACAAGCTCAAATTGTCACTCTTCCAATCAATAATATTAATAATAAACAATTATATCCATGTATTTTTATTTTACTTGAGATTGAGCTGGTTTGGTATTGCGGTGCTTTGAAAAAAAAAAACCGTTTCTGTCATGCTGTGACAATAAGCTCATTTTCAGCTTTTTTCACAAAAAACTGTGAAAATAAGCTGTTTTTAAGTGTTTACCAAACACATTTTTGAGCTCAGCTTTTTTTGATACTCACTTTTTATAAAAGCACCTCAGTACTGGTTTATGTGATTTTTCTGTTCTTACAAATTTTAATGGAGTTTGTGTTATGGAATTTTCTAAGAGAAGTTTTGTGAAAGATTTCTTCGTATGAGAGCAAGTAATGTGTAGAACAATTGTTGTGAAAGAGAGGCATGTTTCTGGAAAACGGCAAGTTTTTCAGTGTGACAGTAGATATCTCGTTTACCAACGGTGTAGAATCGTAAAATTAAAACACGTTTTAGAGAACAAGTAGATTGATAACATCATGCGCCAGAGTGACAATCACGACGAGAAATTAGCAAATAGATAGATTAGTACAACGTATAATGCTAGATTACTTTGTTAATTCGAAGACAAGTACGAATTACAGCTGCAGGAAACGTCCCGTAAATTGAAGATTTCTCAGACGAGAAGATTGAATATTTCTGATTACTGTAAGAGACAATTGCGTCGCATACAAATTCAAAATGTGAGAGATGTAGGATCGTCAATCTATACACACAAAAATCTGTTCCCCACAGCAGCATCGCAAAACTACCTGCCACGAGATTTTGTTCTAACAGCTTCGTTCGGCGCCCCTCCTACAGTATCGCTTTCGGGAAAGATGAGTACCTAGTGAAACTATATAGCAGCACTGACATCCGCTAAAAGCATCTTCAACGTCTCGTACGTCATGAAACAGATACCTACACCGGGTACCACCTTGTAGTATTCTGGGAGGATCCCTCTATATAAGCCACGCAACCCTTCTGTTTTGAAGATGTGCTTAAATGTGCCAAAAAGGCCTGTTGTGTAGACACGAGCTCGGCCACCAGCACCTTCCAACTGCTTCCGTCGCCTCACAAGATCCAATGGGAAGGTTGCTGCACAATATAATGAGAATAAAATGAAAAGAGCTGGACACCGTTGGTAAATGCCATCATACTATAATACTGTTTGAAGACTACATTCTCCGAGGTCATGAAATCAGGTCTCGAACAGTTAACAAATCAAACACTGCAGAGACAGTGGTACATGACAAGTCAAGATGAGAAAGTGATTTAAAAGCAACAAAAATAAAACTAAAAATACGATCAGACTTTAAGCACTATGCAACCACTCCCAAATAAATTGAGTAATATTGGCTATTCGACTACTACCACTATGCAGCTTGACAATCTACTGCAAGTTTGAATGAAATTTAGTTTTTTCGGGAGTAATAATGAGGTGTTCACATACCTTACAGGTCAGTCAGCAGATGATTTAAAAAGCTAACACTAACACTTTTATGACAAAATGAAGGAAGATGGTCTGCCTTAAATAAAGGAAAGAAAATTTAGAGATTAAGATCCAAGTGAAGGCAACACCAGCCCAAGAGCATCCCCGCATGCACTGGCGAGGGCTTGAAGGAAGACAATACCCATGAAGCCATTGGAATATGGAAACCTAAGTGAGAAGCATACCTCAAAGAGGACACCTCTCACATTTGATAACTGAAGACATAGTTTCACCTGAGAGCAGTTCCACCCTATAATAGAACCGACTGCAAACCTTTGGGAGACAAGTCACCGAAGAAATGTTGGAAAGATGATGTTAATCAAAACAAGGTCTTTATCATAAAAACAAAAATAAGTTAGATGAGTGATGATGCATAAGAAATTTCTTGTCAGCTTCCTTACTAAGATTCTCAAATACCGGATTAAAAACCCACTCCGGCCTGGTTTCTGGCTCTAAGGGTCAGTCTGTTTAGAGACTTGGTGCAGAGCCTGCACAACCTGTTTTCTCTGCATCAAAAGCATAGAAAACAGCTATGTACATTAACTTTTATTTATTATTGACATTTCTAATTAAACAAACCAAATTATTCAACCACATTGTTAACTGTAACAAGACTGCTAATCAGATTTCAATGCAATAGTTTAGGTTAGGGGTATTTCACCAAATGTAACACTTCAAAGTAATCCAACAGAAACTATTATTGAAGTAGTAAATAGTGAAAAGAAAATGTGCTTTAAAGCTACATGGGTAGAAGAAGCATTACATCCACCATCAAGCTTGACACTGATATCTATACAATACAAACTATGACTTCCATTAAGAACAACCACCCAGACTATCTGACACGAGAAACTATATTGAATCACTTTTCAAGAGATCTAAGAAAATAGGAAGCGTACGATCACTCACCTGTTGATGATGCAATTCCTGAAAGGCTCCCACAAGCAAGACTAACCAACACAGTAGAATCCTCAGGCCTGATGTGAAGGTAACGGAATTAGCATTATAATGTTTGGCCTAAAGAAAGCGTGCATGCAAAGGTAATTGTAACATATAAACCATAGAACTAAGTAACCCACCTATGTGACTGCCAAGAAGCTCTCAAGGTCTCATAAACTGAAAAACTGATAGCTATACTGGGCCCAACACCCTGCATTATAGATAGTAGAGAAGTCAGATAAAACACCAAGTGACGATTCTAGGCATAAATGAAGTTACAAAAAATAATTTGAGCATACCAAGAGGGTTGCTCCGAGTCCCTTATAGAGGCCAAAAATACCCTCATCCCGGGTAATAGTTTGCAGTGTATGCCAAATTCCTTTGTAGTACATCACATTTGTCTGCAAATTTCCAACAAAACAATAGTGGAGCAAAATACATATGAAAATTTTTCAGTCAAGGCAGAGCTCTTAAATTCAATCAGAGACTAACATACAGTAATTCAAAAGGGATGAAATGGTTCAGAATACAGTTGAACATATGCCCCTGTAGGTATGATGCAAATATACAACGAGACTGTAACTTCTGGGGAAGTGTTAAAAAAAGAAAACATATGCCAACTACCAATGATTGACGCCATGCATTCCCAAACATGGCAATCAATGGTTCAGCAACTTAACAAATCTCATTTGGGAAGTTCTTTTAAATGACTGAAAACACTTTTAGAGAAAATGTTTTTGGGTTCCAAAAGCACTTGAAGTTCTTCCTGCTTCCTGAAGGAAGCACTTCCAGGATTAACTTGCATTTTTACTAAGTATTGGTTTCAAAAACATTTTCTCTAAAAGCTCTTTCAGTCATTTAAAAGCACTTCCCAAATAAGTACAAAATCTAGTAAAAGAAAGCATTTCTTTCCAAATTACCTGAGCTGCAAGGCGTGTCCTTACAAGATCCAAAGGATATGTGACTGATGCAGCTGTTATTCCGGCCAATCCTCCACCCACAAAATGCACACCAATGTCTGTACTCAAGTTGTCGCTATGATTTTCCAGTCCAGGAACTTTTTTTAGGAACTGTACCACATAAAACCCAATGAATTAAACATCAAGCAATGGTACAATAACTTAATTGACCAGTTGAACTGTATGAAGGAAACATGAACCAAGTGTTTTTACCAACCTTTTTATACTGCTCATATGAGTAGAAATTGACAGAAGAATATGGAAGACGATGAGCAATTGTCACCAAATTTCCTTTCCAGAAAGCTCTAAATCCTTCTTCACCAGCAATTCTGGAGGCCTCACGCCATATGCTAGCTTTTCGCATCGTTGCAACATCTGAGTGCATACCTTGCACCTAAAATGATAGCATGATATCAGTAAAGCAGCTCCGTTGTTCGATAATCATAACAAAACCCAATCTTTACTTGTTCAGTAACCCGAAAACTCAGGGCTTAATTCAAAGTTCAAAATTTTAACCAAATTTTCATTAAAACTAAAACCAAGCATGACTCATTGTTCACTAAAGCATAACAAAACCCGATCTTCACTTGATCAGTAACTTGAAAACACCGACATTTTTAATTCAAAGTTCTTTTTTTTAACCAAATTTCATTGAACAGAACACACCAAACACCAAAATAATATAGTAAGTTAAACAAAAACTCATTAATCAGCCTGCAAAAACAAACATTAAAAATGAAGGAAAAACAAGGAAAAGACCCACCTGAAAGAGAATAGTGAGCCGAGCAAGAGGCGCCGTGCAAGTCTTACTGAGAGCGCCAGCGACACCTCCGGCGAGAAGCTGTGACACAGTACCGATCTGAGACTGCTGTTGGTGCAGCGGCTTCGTCTGTTTCTGCGGCAGCGACTGCGCCAGCGACCTCACGCCGCCTTCGACGGCCACGCCTCCATGGCCGGTATTCAGAGCAATCTGCCCTCCTTCCACCACCACCCCAACTCTCGCCTCCGTCTGCATTCTGGGTTGCCCTAGAATCCCCTAACTTCGCCACGAAGCAACCTCACCCCCAACTCCCAAAACCTGAGAGAAATTGAATGCCGAAAAAAAAAACCCTAGAGATTAGAAATTGCACGAACCCAGTTTTCTGCTTCTGCTGCGGAGCTTCTTCATTACTCTTGTCTGCTCTCCCTGCCTAATTTGAACGCAGGAAGGGGTAGAAGAATGTACCAAGCGACGCCGTTTGACCGCTTTCACCGAGACTCTGCGTTTAAGGAAAGATTAGGGTTTTCCGTCTTTGTCAACTTAACAAGTCGGATGGGGGGGGCATCAAGTGCATTGCGTCCTATCCTAGCACAGACAAATGGCGGTTTTCTATTGGTGAATAAAAAGAGACCGTTGATACGTAAACACGACAGTGAATATTTTTTGATGTGGGTGGTGTTATAATACAACTGGATGCAGGCAATTTTTACGGCCGCGGAATATCTTACTTACCGATTATTTTCGCTTTCGAATATGCTTTTGCGCAAGCAGCTTCAAGTTCGCATGCGTACTTTCACAAATAAATAAAAAATAAAAAATCTTTCGAGTGGGCGTATTGCTGCCAGCTGGCGAGGTTAACGTTGTTGTAATAGGAACATAAGTCGGTTAATTGTGTTCTCCACTACTTGTCTGCCACGTAGCATTCCCGAAGGGCTAAGCATTCAAAATTTCAAACTTTTTGTCTCTCTTTTTATCTTTTATTTTGTACTTTTCACCCACCGACCAACAATTTTTCCACAAAGTATTTTACTCCTATCCACTATTCACTTTGGGTGTATTTTATTTAGGTTTGTGTTTATTACAATAACAATAACAAAACATTTTACTACTAAGTGGGATCAGTTGTATGAATCTTAGAACATCATCGCGCTCGGTTCTGTGCCACGTATTCCTAGGTCTTCCTCTACCCCTTTGGCCTTGAACCTCTGTCCCATAATCATATCTTCTGACCAGAGCATTAGTAGGCATTCATTTTACATGTCCAAACAACCGTAACCGATTTTCTCTCATTTTCCTTCAATTTTAGCTACTCTTACTTTATCTCGGATATCCGCATTCCTAATCTTATCATTTCTCATGTGCCCACACATCCAACAAAGTATTCTCATCTCCGCTACACTCATTTTATGTACGTGTTAATGCTTCACCGCCCAATATTTCGTGCCATAAACCATTTCCGGCCTTATTGCCGTCCTATAAAAAATTTCCTTGAGCTTCAGTTGCATACGACAGTCACACAACTCTCATATAGATCTTGAAAATTTCCCTTGAGTTTATCCATTACACAAATCTTGGAATTTATATTTATCAAACAGTGATAAATTGGGTAATGAACATAATCCTCATTTCAGCAAAACCATATCCATTCACTTTTATTCTTCCTAATTTTTTTTTTTAAGAAATCAATAATGCAAAGCTACGATTGTATGAAACATAATTTCGTTCTAATTTATTAGCAAAATTTAGCTGTGGCCTTCAAGCTCTTATGTTATATTACAAATTAGAATGTTATTGTTTGCACCAATTCAATTTTCAACTAATACATGTGATTTCGTGTAGCAAAGTGAGACATAATATTTATGATACTTAAGTTATGAAATATCGATGTTATTGTTGATCTTTATAGTAACGTCTAAAATATAGCACTACGGGATTGTGCAACCGTTACACTTAAAAAATTTCCTAATTTATAACCAACTTGTATTTTAGTGACCATAATGTGAATTTGTTCATTGTGTATAACTTTCGCAAATATATATAAAAGCAAAAAGTATAGCATAATAGGATTATATATATGCATTATCTTGGTTCCCTTTAGTGGTAGGTTCAAATGCATTAGTATGTAAAAGAAAAGTGGAACTTGGATGGCTTTGAGTCCAAGCAAGATAGTATCTTTTCTCTTTTCATGATAGTATCTTCCTTTAGCCCCTACTCAGGGTTGAGTAATTGAAATTACGTTAAACGAGAAAATATTAATTTTTCATTATTAAGAGTTTTTATTGTCACTTAGCTAGTATTACAATTTAATGGTATTTTTTTTTTGGTAACTGATTTCTTAAATTCAATTTTCGCCAAAAGTAAATTTGAATCATATTATTATTCTCCTACCTTTAATATAGATAATATCATAATATTGTTTGTTAACAAGAAACGTTTTCCTTACTAACAATATAGAATTAATGACGGTTAGTGCAAATACCATTATCTGATTACTTTTTATCTTATTATTCCTATTTGTTTAGCGTTGTTATCCATCCCATCATGGGTTGTGACTAGGTGTCACGACATTGCCAAAAAAAATCAGAAATATTTGGAATGTAGCACATAAATTGAAAAAAAAAATATATAAATTCCATTATCCCACCAGCTCTTGGCCTCTGATTGCACCATGTTATAACTTATGTTGGTGGATTGGTTATATTACGAGGATGTATTTTAATATTATACAATACTTTCTATAACTTTTTTTCTCCGCAAATTAATTAGTATTTAAGATTTCGATAGACGTGAAAATTGATAACAGTTCTTACTAAATGCATAAGAATACACTTAAGAAGGACCAGAACTAAGAATAGGTAAGAGAATATAGAAGAGAGAGAGATGAAATATTTGTCTATTGATTATGCTGAATGAATTACAATTGTATAGCTGAGGATGCTATATATAGTCCTTCAACACTTAACAACTAAGCATCTTCTCTAACTGTATAACCGATTCTTAACAACCTTTCTAACTACTTTGCTTACACGGCACTCCAACTTATGCTGACATGGCAATATTACATTCAACATCCCCCCTCAATCTCAACTAGGGTCTCCGAGTTTGAGATTGTGAAAATGTTTAACAAAAGAAGGACTATGTAATCCTTTGGTCAAGATGTCTGCAATTTGATCTTCAGTAGGAACATACAACACCTCCAAATCACCTTGTTGTACCCGTTCTCGAACAAAATGAAAGTCGATATCCAGATGTTTAATACGGGAATGAAAAACAGAATCAGCCCCTTTCTGTATGGTGTGGAATTCAGTCTTCAGCTGATTAATCTTGACAACAGAAACAGATGCATAACGTTCTTGAATACATTTCCAAGCTTCATGAGATGATTTACAGCCAATAACATAGTCCATAGCTCCATCGGAGAGAGTAGCAATTAGCAAACTCAACAAAGATACATCAGTTTTCACCCATTCTTTGTATGCCGTGGAAATCTCCTTAGTCACTCCAGCTCCATCAGTGACACAAAATTTAGGTGGACATAGCGATTCCCCATCATAGAAATCAAACAATTCATATCCGCGAAGAACAGATTGAAACTGATAATTCCATTTGACAAAATTATCATCATGAAGTTTCACAGTAATCATACCCAAAAGACTCTCAATCTTGACAGTACTAAACGCCATATCTTGTTGAAATCAAAACAACCACTTGAAGCCGCAAAATAGAAAACTTTGAATTGTTGTAGGAAATACACTTCTGGGCAATCGGCCTTAGGAAGTGCAAGAAACACAATCAATCAAGAAACGAAGTAATCAATCAGAAAGAAATGGCTATTGGCCTTTTTAATTCTTTCAAACAACACTTTTTGGCAATCGGCCTTGTTCGGGTGCACATATCACAGTTGTAAGGAATGGCAATCGGCCTTTGTATTCCTTCAACAAACTCACAAAAAGAAATGGCTATCGGCCTTTAACAAGAAACTCCATCGAAGAAACAACGTTTCAGTGCGGCATTTAATCAAACATATGGAGTGCAGAATCAAGAAACAGAACCTGAGACTTGAGTACACGCTCAAAGAACCCCATCATAAAGACACCAACAAATCAGCAGAAGAGCAATCACAGCAATCCTAAGCAATCACAGCGGAAGAGCAACCCCGAAGATCGAAACCCTCGGCGATGATACCATGATAACAGTTCTTACTAAATGCATAAGAATACACTTAAGCAGGACCAGAACTAAGAATAGGTAAGAGAATATAGAAGAGAGAGAGATGAAATATTTGTCTATTGATTATGCTGAATGAATTACAATTGTATAGCTGAGGATGCTATATATAGTCCTTCAACACTTAACAACTAAGCATCTTCTCTAACTGTATAACCGATTCTTAACAACCTTTCTAACTACTTTGCTTACACGGCACTCCAACTTATGCTGACATGGCAATATTACATTCAACAAAAATATCAATATGCAAATTTATAAGAATATTGATATTGATAGCAATTGTCTTCAACAAAAATTATGAAAATTTGTAGTAGACATTTAGTCAAATTAGATAAACATTTTCTCAAAAAAAATTCAAATTTCAGTTCAAAAAATATAAGGAAAATAAATGAAAAATGCTTGAAAACTTTGAGTTTTAATCAAAAAGACAAAAATGTGTTGTACGTGAATAGTATCATGAGTGCTTTTTTAGAGTAAAAATGTCCTTAATGTTAAAAATGAACAGTACTAGAAGTATTTCATTAAGATTCTAAAAAATATATATATTGAATCGGGATATTTATTATTTTTTCCAAAAATATATATATTGAATCGGGATATTCATTATTTTTCATCTATCTTGCCAATATAAGGTGAAATGCATGAAATTTGCACCCCCCAACTTTCCATATTGATCATTGACTTCTCGGATATTTTGATGAAAATATCGACACTAGCAACTAATTAACAAAATCTTTTCTCTGTGGAATCATGCCGTATGGATCTTTTCTTTTATACCCTAATTCTTTCCGATCGACATGCTCACTTTTTCGCTTGAAGATTTAAAGCAAGGAAGTTTCGGCTGTTGTACTAATTCTACAACCAGTACTCTTCTGTAGATCACTGCTCGTTAAGCTTCCATAAGCTGCATTCCTCCTCCATGTCTCGCTGTGCTCAGGCACATCGTGTTGGATTTTCAGGAGCGTTTAGTTGGATGTCTTGAGATTTTTGGCTTGAATTTTTCAAAGGCAGAGTTCCCAGATGAAGAACTGGATTCTCTTCAGAAGGGAGAACAGATGCCTTTACATCTTAGTTGGATGTCTTGAGATTATTTAACTCCTTGAGCATTTCGATTCACTTAACTGTAATTCGCTTTTTTTGGTTAAATCTGCCCTCCATGAAAACAACTTAAGTTGAATCGAACTGCTTATATTAATTTTATAATTTCTTTTGCACTTGTTATTCTTTTGTTCTCCCCACTTTAGTATTATGTTTCATACCACACAATATTGCTATTAAGATAAATAGATTGTTAGTTTGTTATTTTGGAGTAACGCAGAATATTTTTACAGTGCTAAAAACAGGGAAATTTATGTTGAATATTGTTGAATAATTAGAATAGTGGATATATTATTTGTTTTAATACTGGATATAATAACGGAAGACTTGAAACAAAACCAAACCCAACGACGCTTTAGGATTCAATAGTGGGATAAGGCTGATTTGTTGTATCCTAATAAAAAAAATTGACTATGAAGAAGTTTTTAATTTTAAAAACATTAAACAAATTTGTTCAACATTCAACAAGACAAACGTAATGAATCATTAAGCATGCTCAATTTCCTCATTTACACATAATAATTATCAAGGCATAAGTTGATCACTGCTGTTACACTCAGAAACATTATCAGGCACTACCCTCCTCCTCTCCACATTTTTGTACGTATATCGAATAGATACCCACACATGAGCAAAGAAATTCACCGCATTCACTGCTGCCAAAAGCCAATAGAAATTGTCCAAACGGCTTGAACGTAAGTCCTTTCCAAACCAGCTTTTCCCTGCCTTTCCGGTGATACCATCCACAGCCATAATCAGAAAGCTACTTATGAAGCTCCCAGTTCCTATCACACTCAGATACAAAGCAATCCCTATGCTTCTCATGTTGTCGGGAACTTCGTCGTAGAAGTACTCTTGTAGCCCTACCAGAGTGAACCCATCTCCAAACCCTAGAATTATGTACTGGGGAGCTAGCCACAACACACTCAGAGATTTTGGATTATGAACTCCTAGTCTTTTTGTTTCAGCTAATGCTGCAGCTGTCATTGATGCTGTTGAAAAAACCATGCCAACTCCAATCCTTTGGAGGATGGTCATCCCTCGTTCGTTGCCGTTGATTTTCCTTAGAACCGGAACAAGAACCTTGTCATAGACTGCGACAGAGATCAACATTGCAATAGCCGCAAGAGAGTTGATTGCGGCTGGTGGGATTTTGAAGTTGTCAGTGATATTAAGGTTCATTGTTGCAGCTTGTTTGACAAAGAATGTTGGGGCTTGTGCGACACATAATCCAAATGGTATTGAGGTTATCCATATGGGGATCATGTTGAAAAGAAGCTTCACCTCCTCCACTCTTGTCAGTGTTGTCAATCTCCAAGGATTGTGTTTCTGTTGCAAACAAGATGTGCTCTCATTCTCTTCTATGATCGCTGCCTTGTCTAGAAACCTAAGAAAACAAAGCTAAATACATACTGAGTCTCGCTATTTCAACCACATTTACTGAACGATTTTTTACAAAGACGAAACACACTTACAAAAAGAGGTCGTACCTCTATATTTGGGAAGTGGTCAATAATATGGTAAAAAAGTTTTATGCATAAAAAATTTGTCTAAAAACCTACGAATTAGAGCAAATGACATGGAACTAACAAAAATCTACGATTCTGTCTCTATTTGAGATGTGGTCAACAATACGGTCTATATTGTCGAAATTGTTGCATTCAATAATAAATTGTAATTGGATAATGAATGCATATGCTTGCTTACCTAAGCCTATTTGTATGAAGTAGTTGCCTTCCATGGCCCTGAGACTTGGGAACTTCAAATAGCAAAGCAGGGTTTGAAGGATGGGCCAACTTTCTTTTTCTTATGGCTGCAACAAGTACCTGCAACAAAGGGATCACAGGGCTTCCTTCTGGGAGCCTATACCTATAGCAAGACTTCCCCATAAAGAAGGTGACAACTGTAAAAGACATGAAGATTGTGAGACCAAGAACAGCAACACCCCAACCCAAAAAGTCTTGAACATAGACAATTGCAGTCACCCCAAGAAGCAGCCCACAGCAGGTTGCAAAGTTCCACCAATTGAAGTAGGACATTTTCTTGATTCGTTCTACCGGGTGATCGTCATCGAATTGATCTGCTCCAAAGCTCTGAAGACATGGTTTGTGCCCTCCAGTTCCAAGAGAGATGCAATACAGGGCAACAAAAAGCACCACTTCATGAAGCTTTCGAGGCGGCAGTCGGCAGGGGGTTGTATCACAGGGCTTTAGACTAGGGACGAACTGCGACATTGTCAGCAGACTTAGACCCTGATGATTTAAGGATTTTGTAAAAGGTGTTAGTCCAATATTTATGAGTAGTACGATTGAATATAAATTTGGGAGAAAAACTTCCTTGCGACAGGGGACTTTGGTAGTAACCTCAGCGAATAATACATGACAATACGTCACTTACTAAAGATGCCACCATAGTGTCATCCCTTGTGCAGGTAAATTTCTCTGGTAAGTTAGGGCTTAATATATTCACCGTTAGATAAATGAAGGATGAAACCATAACCATGCCGAATCGGCCAGTGTAGGCATCTGCTAAAAATCCTCCAATTAAGGGTATTAATGTTGTCACTCCTGACCAAAAGTTCACAGTTTTGGCTGCTGTTTTGATTTCTTGATGAAGCACTCCGGTGAGGTAGGAGATGAGATTTGTTGATAGTCCAAACCAGCTTAACCTTTCACTAAATTCAATAGCTACAACAAAAATAAATATATCAATCACTTTGATGAGAGAGATAGACAAACAAATATATAAAACCGGAAACAGCTTTACACAGCTGATCGTGTATATGACAAACAAATATATACGATCGAAGATGGCCGATTATATACTCAGAAATTACCGGGTTAAGAGAGTTCAAGAAATTAATGAAATGCTTTGACGAAAAAAAGAAAGAATGAAATGCTGGCTTTCAAAGATGATTTGAATAATATAAAGACACACACAAACACACAGAGGAACTTACTGATGATAAACAGAGAAGCTTTCCAAACACCGGTAGAAGCACGGCGAGGAACTCGTCCTCTATGATCTATGGATGAATCATAAACCCAAGTCTCGTCGTCCCTAAATATATCTAAAGCATGACTGCCTGATTTTCTTTTCTCCAATCTATCATGCTTCATCTTTAAGGTTTTTTATAAAAACTTAATAGAAGATAAGGCAAGATTAGTTCCTCAGCAACAGTCGATGTAGGGCGCAAAGCACCCACCCTTCTGGAAGAGAAGGGACTATTACTTCTAGGAACCCCCCGCTCGACGCATTCTTTGATTCAACAAAAGAAGCTGAGAAATGTTACGAGAAACAGTTTAGTTTGTAATGATACCAATTTCAAACCAAAAGTGCCTGCTTTTATAGGAAGAACCAGTTTGTTGTTTTTTGATTCAAGTCTGTGCTTGTTTCTCACTGTTTTTTCTTTTTTACAGCTAAGGGACTCTGTCATTCGATCCTTTGGTTAAAAGGTTAATTTGTTCGATATGAAAGCGAACTCGCAACAAATTTTCTAGATTAAGAAATCAGAACCGTTTGGCATTAATGTTTAGGAGTAAATTTGCAGGCCTGCAGATCTATTTTTCGACCCTGCTATATTATTTCAAGCATCTAGATGCTTAGAACATGGTTCATATTACCGATAATTGTTAAAGACATTTCAAGTGCGATGACTTTCTGCATCCTAAAAGGCTAAATCCTCGTCTAGCATCTACGCACCCAAAACCGTTTTTTAAAGTATATTGCTTGATGGTATCTGAGATTTGCTTAACTCCCTACTTTGGTCTATGTGATTTGAAATCAATATAAGTGGTCCATAAGATTGTCCACCATTAATCATTTTGGTCATTCGGTGATTACTCTCAATATAATAAACCCAAAATGATTTGACAAAAATTGAGGGTATTTTGTCATTTTATCCTTATTTTGTTGAGATTTTTCAAGAAATGACCAAAATGATTGATTGTGACACACTCATGGACCAATTCTATCGATTTCAAATCTCAGGGACCAAAGTGAGGAGTTATGCAAATCTCATTGACCATTTTGGCTAAAAAGCTTATTGTTAATGAAATAAATGTATATAAATGTGCTCTCATTTCTTGGAGACATTTTTCAGCCGGAAACACGGCTTGGTACACTTAGTATTTAAAACAATTGGTTGAATTTTTTTTTTCAAATTTCAAACCAACACGGTCCGGCACATTGAAAAATATCTCTATTTCTTTCTTCACCTTTTGCTTGGTATTGTTAATGAAATAATGGATGAAAATGGTACTGAAACAAACTAGAAATAAGGAGAGTACCCGGCTTTTGTAGGAAGAGAGTTTCTTTGTTTATTAGTGGAGTGCTTGCTTAGAGATCATCTCTACAAATAAAAAATAACTAAATACAAAATCATTTAGTCATTTAATTGTTCAATAAATATACATAGTTTTTTTTTTGAGTTAAACATTGAAATTACGACAATATTAATCGAATGGTTTAACGATTTCTGGTTTGATTGATTTATTACTGTGTTGATCTCTGAGGAATAGTCTAGAAAAAAAAAACGATTTGGTCATTAAGCAACATTGCAATATTGCAACTATTTAAGTATCCACGGAGGAATTTGTTCCACTTTTCAATTGGTTACTCGATCTGGACTGAATTATTTGAATTAAATTAGACAACTATTAAGTTGTGTTTCTTAACTCTAAACGTTGGAACTGAATTTAATAGATTGGACAATATTTCAACCTATCGTGTCTTACAAGTCTCATCCAGATGAGTGAGACTGTACAAACTTCGACTCAACGCAAGCAACTGTTTCTGAGCTCTCTATAGACTATGATGTACAGATTGTCATTTTTCAAAAAGTAATAACATCATATAATACATGGAAAGATTTATTGCAGCATCAAGTACAAAGATTCACAAGATCAGAGATGAATTTTGGAGAACAAGAAGAAGAAAAAAAAATATGAACACATACAATGCTTTTTTGACCTAATCCTTGTCTATAACAAGACCCCGGTTACCTTAGGTACCAGTCCAAAAATCAACAGAAACAGTGGACGCTGTCACGTTCATCTTCAACTACGGTTCACTAAAACCCTGTGCTTTTCGCTTTAGCGTCTAGAGGTTAAAATACATGACAAGAAGCTAGAAACTTAGCCACATTTTTCTGTAAACAAAAACAAAAATTGTATACGCATGCCTACTTCTTTCCGTCTTATAGATCGATAGTCGATACTTTCTTAGTTAGAGCAACAAGTTCTCTTGTTCATGTCACTGGAAATATTTGCAACATTGATGGTAGTTCCTTGAGGAAGTCCAGTAGAAACTGCCTCCTGTGCTGCTAGTGCCTTCTTGCTTATTATGTGGTAAATGTCCAACAAAATGGTCTGAAACGCATTCTCGACATTGAAGGCCTCCAATGCTGAAGTTTCAAGGAATGAGAGACCTTCCTTCTCAGCCAAGATTTGAGCATCATCTGCCGGAACTGCTCTCAGGTGATTCAAGTCAGATTTGTTCCCGGCCATCATTATGACAATGTTAGAGTCTGCATGGTCTCTTAGTTCGCGGAGCCACCTCTGCGCATTGTCAAATGTTTGCCTCTTGGTTATGTCATACACCAATAAGGCACCAACAGCCCCTCTGTAGTAAGCACTCGTAATGGCTCGGTACCTCTCTTGACCTGCCGTGTCCCATATTTGTGCTTTCACTGTCTTCCCCTCTACCTGCATCAGAATAAAAGGATATATCTTGACGTAGAAGCAAGCAACTATTCCTTAAACTTTGATGACTAAACAATCAAAACCAAGCGATGAATCGCTTTGATTTTAACAGCTGTTTTTCAGTAAAGGACGCGTCGTTTAGACATGTGAGATTGAGAAGGGTTTTTTTAGTATAAAAAATGATAATCCCATTCTGAAGTTCTCTACTATACATAACAAGAGAAGCCCTACAAGCCCTGCACAGAACCCTCCCACTAAAAAATCCAATTACATCTGAAATCGGCTAAAATGGTATTGTAACACGGCAGGGTTGGGTAGATTTTAGATCCAACCGTTACCAAACAATATTCTGCAGAATGGCAGTGTTCTACCTAGATTGACATTGGTACTATACCTTAAACTGTATAAGTAAAGTTATATAATAACTTCTCATCCTTAGAGCCTCACAGGCTATAAACAAATAGTTAAAGTTGATATGCACGAAGGCTTACTAAAACTCAATCCATTGTTTTGGTAAGAAGAACCGCAACGATATGGTTACCAGACGGGCACTAAAGTTTTTGTACTTCATAAAACTTTGCCTAAAGAGATCGAAATAAACTATCGGAAGACAATTATTAGGATTTCCCACAATTCTATAAATGATAATTTATTGCTTCACCATTGTTTCAATTCAAATAAAAATTAAAGAACAGAACAATATAAAACCAGGAAAATTGCAAATGATCAATATTTTCCAAAAAAAAAACCAACCTGCAATGTCCTAGTTGCAAATTCAACTCCAATGGTGGACTTAGACTCCAAACAAAACTCATTCCTCGTAAACCTCGAAAGAATGTTCGATTTTCCGACACCCGAATCTCCAATCAATACAATCTTGAAGAGGTAATCGTATTCGTGATCCACCTTGTACGCCATACGTTCTACTCCTCTCACACACACACACACACCACCCCACACCTGGCCAGATCCAAAATTCAACAAACAAAAAGCCATTAGCAATCGCAATACCAAACAAATTAACCCATTCTCTCAGAAAGCAGTTTCATTTACCTACGTTTTCTTTCCAATGTGATTTTCCCGAGAAACAAACGGAAAGTGGGTAATCATAAAACAATGGCGCGCAGAATGGTGATCAACACGATAGAAGATTTTTTGAACGTTAAGTTTTGTTGGGAATGTTTTTGCATTGAAGTTTTTGGAACCAGAGAAGAAGAAAAACAGAAACAACGGATGAAAATGCACTTAAAACGGCATTTCACGTGGGAAATGACGCGCGAAATTCGGAGAGTCTCTGTAAAGTAAACGGACCCTTCACACGACATGCCGCATAAAATTTAAGCCCGTTCTCAATGTGGGCTTGTTGACCGAAAAAAGGCTATCAATGTGGGCTTAGGGCATATTTATGGCCCACTGAAAAACTCCATTAGGGTTTCTTATTTCTCTTCTAATAAAAACAATAATCATACATACATATTATTTATTTCTTTTTAAACACTCATCTTTGAATTTATCGCATTGTTTTTTTTAACAAACGATAAATCAAACCTAAGGGGGTGGAAGAGTGGGTTAGATCTCACAATAGGCTAGCAATAATATGATTCAAATTCGCATTTGGCGATAATCGAATCTAAGACCTCTCGATCACTTACAAGTGAAGACAAATATTTATTACATTGTTTAAAATAGATTTTATCTAATCTGACGACCAAAAATTAAAAAAAAAATAGTGCAATTATCGTTTCCCTTGAAGAAGCTTAGCAATGCTTAATGAACTCTCACAATTATTTTCAATTATTGTTACAAACTTACAAGTACATATTATTTTTAAACGTTTTAAATTACATTTATCTTGTTTTATGTCAATTAAACGAATTTACAAAATTAATTTGGAGGAGTAAATAGTCATGTTAAAAATCATTGTTAGAACTCATAACCGCTTTGAAAGTTCAAAGGATAAATCGAGATAAAGATTTGGGTGTTTGGATACAGAAGTAACAAATGACTAAAATAAAGTTTAAAGAACCGACGTTCTAAAATAAAGTAAAGATTTGGGTGCCCTCAAGCTAAGGCGATATGTTCGCTAGTCCATTGGGATTACATTCTATGCAACAAGGGGACATTGGGTTACAAGATTGGGTGGCGCGAGTGGCTTCCATTATGTCCAGGGAGTGCTTTGACTTGGTGCTTATGTTGCTATGGAACATTTAGAAAGCTCGTAATGAGCTATTATGGAAGGGCTCGGTTTTACCACCATAGGACATCCAAATTCAAGCACATACTTGGTTGATGGAATTTAAAAAGTGGAACGCGGTGCAACCGAAGACTAAGCTTGCCGAGGTACAGAAATGGTGGAAGCCGGAGGAAGGGTGGATTAAGTGCAATTTTGATGGGGCATGGGATGAGCAGAACAAAAGGGGAGGAGTAGGAAGAGAACCTTCCGATGTAATTTTTGATCTTATTTTGGAGGATAGTTTCAATTCTTAATTTAGTTTGGTACGGGACACTCATTTTCCCTTCTTTTGGGTTATTCCTCGGGAAAGTTTTTATTCAGGCCCATTCTTAGCACCATTTCCCTTTGATTGTACATTGTTCCCTTATGAAATGAATATCGTCCTTGATTTAAAAAAAATATTAATAATAATAATTGATCCACATATGAGGTGAGTAAAATTAGGATACTAATTGGTTCACGGATTATTTCGTTTTAGACCAAAATTCAAACATGATAAGTTTAGCAAAGGAGTATTGCTGGGCAGACCAAAAATTAGACTAAATTTGCAAACCACATAACGTGTCATGCGTGGAGCCTAAAATAATCCCAAAAATTCTAGAGGCGACACATGGACTTTTACTCGAGAAAGACAAGATTGCCCTCAATAAATGGGCAGATTCCTCAAATACTACCACGCGTAGTTCACACCCCTGAAGACCCCTGAAGGTCTCAGCAGCTGAATACGACTGCCCACAGCTCACCTGTCATTGGCAAGGAAAAGTCAAATTAAAGATAAGGATTAATTACCCAAATCCTATCTTTAATACATTCCCAATTGAAGATTGACTTCAATCAAGTAAGTAATCCCAATTTAAATAGATTAGGGATAATTACTCCATTATCTCAAAATATTATTTCATATTTAATATCTTGAGAATATTTATCCATAAACCTTGACCAATAAGATGCCGCGATGTGAAGGGTAAAACCCTAACACTATGGCCGACCCTCCCCCTATATATACCCCATATTCTACCAAATTCTAGAAGCTTTTACTACCCTAAAAAAGCCCTAAACACTTTACTCTCTCAGAGAAACTGACTTAGGCATCGGAAATCCATTGGCCTAAACACCCCACCTCGTGGGCGCATGAGGTTTAGGTCTTTGATCAAATGTGTTGATTGTTTTGCAGGTGCATTTTCGTCAAGACTGAAGATGGCAGAAATTTGTATCGACAAATTGGTGCTTTCATTGAGAGTTGATTCAAATACTCGAAGAAGCCTCTTGCGTTTGTTTCTTGAATTTTCTGTTACATTGAATTTCTCACACGTCATATCAATTAATTTTTCCTAGAAAAGTTTCTTGATCAATCCCTGGAGAAAGGAAATAATGGTAGGAAATTCGGAAACCACAACAAACGGAACCCCATATGTACAAGGGTTTGGACCAGAGAGTAGAGATGAGGACATAACCCCACAAGACGATCTTTAAGGCTCAACGCGACAGCGAGAGGAGACCCACCGTCGCGGCCACCACCTTGTAGCCTACGGCGAGGACCACCGCAACAGTAGCAGCCTACCGCGTTGCGTAGGAACCCATGACCCAAGGCAAAAGGCCCACGACGTGGCAGCTGCCACAGCAGGCCCATGGCAAGAATCTTAGCCTACTGCAGCAGCCCTAGCTGCCATCTAACGAGCCCAGGCGCTTCAGGCCCAGACCTACAGGGACCCAGCAAGAGCAACCCAAGCCCAGCTCGCTGCCAGCTGAGCCCGGCCCATTACCAGATGAGCCCAAGCCCGTGAGGAGGTAGCGTCGGCCCAGCGAGCATCACATGCCCAAGGCCAACAGCCATACGAGTGAGCCCAGCGCGCTCATACGCACGGCCCAGCCACCTAGTTCAGTTAGCCTGCCCCGCAACCTGTCCGCTCCGATGATCTGGCCTGCAGCCTAATCAAATCTGAGGCCATCTTTGGCGATCCAGATTTCGACCACTGGTCACACGATCAACTTAGGGTTATTTTCACTCGACTTTTTTGCAGGAATGCTCACTTT
Source organism: Malus fusca (assembly GCA_035220775.1). NCBI lineage: Eukaryota > Viridiplantae > Streptophyta > Magnoliopsida > Rosales > Rosaceae > Malus > Malus fusca. The sequence continues at coordinate 25,844,213 of CM069059.1, forward strand.
GGGCTCAAGCTTTGTACTTGCAATCCACTACACTTTCACCACACATGGAGACACCCATTATCCTGACTCTTCCAATCCAAATGGTGATCACTACCTACCCCATCAGGTTGCCAATTTGACGAGCGCCCTCGCGCAGCAGACCATCTTGGTGAACCAGCTTTTTGAGCACATTGAGACGCAGTGCACCCCCGACGAGGTGTCCCGAAGCAGGACAAGGGCAGAAGAACGTGACTCATTCCAGCAACATCCCGGCAAAGAGCTGCTCAGCCCACCACAAACTGTGTGTTCGGGTAGCGTGCACTCTCATTTGGGCCCTCCAGAAAACGTCTTCTCCCACATAGATACGCAGAAAATCATTCATTCCCGACGTGGCTCACGAGCCAATGTGTATTCGAGGTTAGGTTCACACTCCGACAAACACTGAGGACATTCTAGGTGAAGCGTCTACACGAGACTAGGCCCACAAGGAGATCCTCCTGCGAGGCACTAGAGTAGGCAACCACATGGCGGACCGAGGAGAGCACTAGAGCAGTCCAGCTTAAGTTCCATTGGTAGCCTCTCCAAGTGCGACGACAAGCAGTACAGAATGAACCACGTGCATCGCGATCGCGACACAGATGAGCAGGACAGGCCGAAAAGCAATATGGACCAGTAGGTGGGCAGCTGGAGGCTCTGTTGCCCCACCATGGCAAATTCAAGAGGAATTTCAAAGGCTATTAGCAGAGCAGCTGCGTGGATTCCAGCGCATTGATACTACCGACGATGCCCTTCGTAGAGACGTGGCCAACCTGAGCAGGTCATCGTTTACAGACGAGATCGAGCAGACGGAGCCACTGCAGAAGTTTAGCCCGCCATATTTCACCTTGTTCAAAGGAGATAAAGATGCGGACAGACACCTAATGCACTACCGAAACGCCATGACCCTTTACACCAATAACGACGCTTTCATGTGCAAGATATTTGCCACAACGCTCCAAGGCAAGGTGCAAGACTGGTTCAACACCCTGCCGCCATATTCAATCCAGAACTTCAACGAACTTTCCTTGGTTTTCACTAAGGAATATTCATCCTACCGCTCAATAAAAAAAAAGTCTGACCATCTCTTCAACATGAAGAAGGACCCGAATGAGTCACTTCGCACATACGTCAAGAGGTTTAAGGCGGAGAATGCGAAGATCATCGGATGCGATGGCAGCATTACATGCTCAGCTTTTCGAAAGAGGCTCCCAGCAGATCAACCACTTTTTAGAGAATTGGTCATGGGTGAGAACTTAACCCTGGTAGATTCTTATGCTTTGGCAGAAAAACACTCATTCTGGGATGAGGCGAAGCGCTCCCAGAAGTTGCTTGAGCAGCCGCATAAAGACGTAGAGCCGACTCAGAAGAAGGCAGACAATAAATCGCTCAATAACAAAGACAAACCAAGAAGCAGAAGCAGGGATCGATCCTCGATAAAAGGAGGCTCAGCACCCAAGACGTATACCAAGTTCTCAGTCTCGATCAACCAGACCATTCACGACCTCAAGGACAAGTCGTGGTTCAAGATGTCGCCACCCATTAGTGGAGACACCTTTAAGATGGACCAGACAAAGTACTGCGCATTCCACAGAGGACCGGGGCACACAACTAATGGTTGCACCACATGGATGAAGTACCTTGAGAAGCTCGTGAAGGAAGGCAAGTACGACCAATATGTCGACAGACCAACTGCCCTACCAAGGTGAGAAGTAGATGTCGATGCCTAACACCCATCCAAAATAATCTGAATCAACGACATCTTTGCCGAGTTTGAGCATCTGGGGGCCATCAACAGTTCCAAGAAGAGGAAGATCCAACAGGCAAGATCGGTCTTTCAGGTTCAAGCCATATATGTTATACCTGGACCAATCGTTGACTTCACCAAGTAGGACGAGGAGGGAGTAGACTTTCCCCACGACAACGCCTTGGTGATTTCTGTTCAACTGGCCCATGCCATCGTTGACAGAATCATAGTGGACAACGACAGCTCAGTTAACATCATACAATTGTTAGTCATCCAGAAGATGTGCCTGGAAAGCACGATCAAACGTAAAATGAAGGTTTTGACTGGATTTAACGGACTTACCTCAACTGCCGTTGGCACTATCACGCTCGACGTGACCAATATTCCAATTGTCTCAACGCAGACCTTTATGATCGTTTACGACCTATCTCCCCATAATGGGATATTAGGCCGACCTTGGCTAGTGAAGATTTATGCTGTGACCTCGATCGAGTATCAAAAGATTCAATTTTGTATCTCGGGAAGAGCAATCAGAGAGATCAAAGGTGATTAGGCCATGTCTCTGTGATGCACTGTACAAGTTCTCAAGGAGATGAAGAAGAAGTCTTTCGCCCCTGCAGTAGCAACTGAAGTGCAGAAAGACGGTTCAACCTCCACCAAATAGCAATTACAGCAAGCAAGTTAAAAAGATGGCGTCAAGGTCGACAATGCCTTAGAAAAGGAATCACGATGGAAACCCAAAGAAGACGCCCGAACATCATTCTTGACCCCTACCAGCACGGTTATGATTGGCTCACGCCTGAGCCTAACGGAGAAGGAAGAATTCACTGTTTTCCTTAGGGAAAATCGTGACGTTTTCGCAAGGCCACCTTCTGACATATCAGGTATTAATCCAGCGATAGCTTGCCACAAGCTACACGTCGATCCTACTGCTAAACTTGTGATCCAGAAAATGCGACATTTCACACCCGAGCGAGTAGCGATTATTAAGGCAGAGATCGACAAGTTACTAAAGGCCGGATTCATTGAGGAAGTGGTGCACTCAGCATGGCTGGCCAACATCGTGCTGGTGATAAGAAAGGACAATGGCAAATGGAGAGTAGTCGTGGATTACACTAACCTCAACAAGGCATGCCCTAAAGATAACTACCTAATTCCCTGAATTGACTTGGTTGTTGACTCAACATCCGGGAACTAGCTGCTAAGCTTTTTGGACGTATACTCAGGCTACAGTCAGATTGCCATGCAGGAGCCTAAGAAGGAGAAAATCGCATTCGTGATCGAGCGAAAAACATACTGCTACAAGGTCATGCCATTGGCATCAAGAACGCAGAAGTAACCTGCCAACAACTAGTAAACACAATGTTCAAGAAGCAGATCGGAGTAACCATGGAAGTTTACATTGATGACATCATAGTGAAAGGCAAGCAGCGGTCAGACTATATCGGCAACTTGGCAGAGACTTTTGACATCATCCAAGAGTAAAAAATGAAGCTCAACCCAACCAAGTGCACTTTTGGCGTCTCATCAGGCCGATTCTTAAGGTACTTTGTAACCCAGCAAAGAATCGAGGCTCATCCAAGGCAGATCAGAGCGATCTTAGACATGAAGTCTCCCACAACTTTGAAGGAGATCCAAAGTCTGACCGGATGAGCAATCGCACTCAATTGTTTTCTCTCGTCATCCACCGACCGATGTAAGCCCTTCTTCAAGGCAATAAAAAGGGCACAAAAAGACAAATAGGACGACGAGTAAGAGAAAACATTTCAAGACCTGAAGCAGTACCTGACGTCACCTCCACTACCATCCAAGCCAGAAGCAATGGAAAACCTGTACATCTATCTGGCGGTATCAGAGGTAGCGGTGAGCTCTGCCCTCATACGAGAAGAGTTGGGGGCCCAACTGTCTGTATTCTATACATCCAAATCTTTCATTGATGTAGAAACTAGATACTCGAAGGTTGAAAAGTTAATTTTGGCGTTAGTTGTTGCAGCTTAGAAGCTCAGACCTTACTTTCAAAGGCATCTGGTCATCATCATGACCTAATACCCACTGTGATTAGTTTTGCACAGTCCAGACGCTTCTCAACGAGTGAGGAACTAGGCGAACTTGGTCAATACGGCTTAGCATAACAACCTTGCACAACAATAAAGGTTTGGGCATTGGCGGACTTCGTAGCAGAATTCACCCCAAGCCTGAAAGACGCAACAACTCAGCCCGAAAGTGCCCCAGAGGCAGTCGAACACGCCGTAGCCGCACCAGCCCCACCTGCAGGAGATTTCTGGCATTTGCACATTGACAGATCATCCAATTACCAAAGATTGGGAGCAAGCCTCCTTCTCATTATCCCATATAGCTCACTACCTGTCGGCTAACTTCATTTGTAGACGAGTCATTGGCCATTCATGCAGTGGACGATTGACCTGGTAGGACCAATGTCGCCTGCTACAAGGGGCATATGCATGATGAACACAAAATGGGTCGAAGCCGAACACATGACTACAACTACCCAGACAGACATAGAGCGCTTCATATAGAAGAACATCATCTGTTGCTTTGGCATCAACTCTTCTCCAGCTAGTGCGAGAAAGTTATCACCCGCATTACGGCCTATTAGCAGCAACTCTTCTCCAGCTACAACGAGAAGGCGAAGATCCGGGAGTTCCAGCCATGAGACTTAGTCCTCAGATAAGCCTTCATCACCGCCTATCGGGAAGGCTCCAAAAAGATGGCTCCCATCTGGGAAGGTCCGTACAAAATCAACCTAGTAGGCGGAAATGACAGCTACTCCCTCATCACTATGAGCGACAAAGAGATCGAAAAGTAGTGGAATGCTTACAACCTGCAAAAGTACTACATGTGACCTTCCGTCATTCATTGGACCCTGTTCAAGACAAATAAAGTTCGAAAACTTAAGTTGCTCGACGAACAAGACCTTGTATGCCGAAGATTATAAGTTGTTATGCTATTACTGCCTACAAGCAAAGTTAATACATTTCTCTATTTTCAATGAAGATTGAAGTAATTATTTACAAGCTTGGGCCGAATGCATAAACAAACTAACCACCCCTGTGACAGCAGAAGACGCATTTGCCCTTGTAGACATGGCGTGTGTTCTTCTATTAAGAGAGGGTAAACTGATCCGTGATATCCAGACGTGGATAGGTTGTATAACTGCTCAATTCCCCCTGAATGCATCGATTACCTGAGTCGGACAACTCCCAGAATTGGCCACATTAGTCATTCTCCTAAAAAGACTTGGCTAACTGAATGATTCAATTCCGCGGGAGTCTGGGTCTCTAACCGGAATAAACGCTAAGTGCAGGATTCCTGCCCATGAAATAATTTGTGTGACTAGATGGTTCGTCCTTGACATGCAAGTCTTCAAGAACGTAGCTTGGCTCTAAAGTGTTGCAATACTAGTTAAATGACCTACGAAATCAAGTTACAACTCAAAAAGATATGGCCTCTGAGGTATGATTTTGCCTACACCTTAAGTCTAAAACGCCTCCGAGAGCCAGGGATAACGCCTAAAGTGGTCACGCGCGTCGTCTGCTTTTGTAAGTAAGACGCCCGGCCGACGACCTAACAGGCAGGCATCTTTAGGCAATCTGTAACCCGAGACTTATACCTAGGATAACTACGCGGACTCTCTGCTTATTTAAAAACAGCACTTCCGGCCGACGGTCTACGATTTAAGTTTTGCAAAAGCTAAAGCCAAAATATACAACTATATGAGCCATGCATATTTCCTCTGCTTTCTACGAGAAGTAAATGTCCAGCCGCTAGCTCCATAAGTTAAAAAATTTCGCAGCAGGCCCCAAGAGGGCCAAGGCTCATGAAGTCATTAAATCTGAAGTACGACTATAACAGCTACGCGGATTTTCTCTACTTTCTATGAGATGCAAGTGTCATGCCACCAGTTCTATAAGTTAAAAACTTCGCAGCACACCTCGGGAGGGCCAAAGGCTCATGTAACCTCTGAAACTGAAGTACGACTATAGTAGCTACACGGATTTCCTCTGCTTTCTACGAGAAGCAAGTGTTTGACCGTCGACTCTGTAAGTTAAAAACTTCGCAACACGCCTCGGAAGGGCCAAGGTTCATGCAGCCAATAAAGATGAAGTACAACTATATTAGGTACTCGGATTTCCTCTGCTTTCTACGAGAAACAAGTGTCCAGCCACCGGCTTTATAAGTTAAAAACTTATCAACACGCCCTGGGAGGGCCAAGGCTCGTGCAACCCCTAAAGCTGAGATTTGCGACTATAGCAGCTACGCGAACTCGCCTGCTTCATTCGGAGGCTACGAGTTCGGCCGCCGGCTCTATAAGTTAGAAATCTTGCATTTTGTTCCTCTTGCAGATAAAGCTCCTTAAGCATCAAAGTCGAAACTAAAACCTAAATGACGACGTGTGATTAACTGTTTCATTGAAGCAACTCACCCAGCCGTCTGTCCTACTGTAAAGTTTTGCAAAAAAACATGGCGAAATAGAAGGATGAAGCAAAGCAAGGAAAGCTGTTTATTAAATTTCTAGCAAATTGATAAATTGGCTCGAAAGCCAACAAAGTTCAAATAAAGCAGACCAAAAAGGAAAAGAAGAAAATTCCTAAGTTTAAGCAAAAAGACTACTCATCGGCAGCCTGTGCAACCAATGGTCCCTTGACTGCCACGTCTTCAGCAGTTGCACCGTTCTTAACAGTCAAAGCTTCCATCAGCTCATCCTCAGCCGCCCTTGCCTGGACTGCTTGACCTTCAGCTGCTCCACTAAAGGCAGGCTCAAGCAAGAAGTCAAGCAGATCAACTAGAGAAATAAAGAAAGTCTCGAAGTCTTTCTCGGAAAACTCATAATCCGACGGCCTATCTTGAAGATGGTCTACATATGCAAGCTTGTAAAAATCGACCTGACAAGAAGTAAGCGCCACTTCGTGACTGACTTTCTCATTCTTCAGCAGCGCATTCTCCTCAACAAGCCCAGTGTGAGCACCTTGTAGCTCATCCAGTTCTTTTTTTCAAGTTCTCGCTAGCAGACAACACACCTTGCATATTAACTTCCTTGGACTCAAGCTTACTAGCAACATCCTTGAGACGAGACACTTCAGCATGCATGAAGACAAGCTCATCGTCCTTGGCAAAACAAGCAGATTGTAGATCCGAATTGACACGCTCAAGGTCCTTAACCATCGGTGAAACATGACAGACTTCTTTCTCTACAGCTTCCAATATTGCCTGAGTTATACTAAACTGAGCCTTCAAATGGGCGACCTCCTGATGAACGATCTCCAGCTGCATAAAAGTAGGGGCAGAGACATCAGACCCTTTTAAAATGGTAAGTTCAGATTCGAGCTTCTCGATCTTTCAGTTGCTAAGCAAAGTTGTGCCATCAATGCCACTTCGGCCTCCTTAGCACACTTGACAGCATCCTAATCAACGTGCATAGACTCAACTGACAGAATCAAAGTCTTATGCATTGTAGCAATTAGGAAAGACCTCATCGAGTAGGTAGGACGATTCGCAAAAGAGCCTGAGCGGATGAAAACTTTCCCAACATTATCAACAAACTTAGCACATGCATCAATGTCCTTAAGCAGGTTAGCCTTCAGCTGCGCACAAACCTTGGGAAACTCTTCAGCCTCAGATTCAGTGGATCTCTCATAACTGTTCGTGCGAGCGGATTTCCCTTTCTCAACAGACGAATCAGTCGCAACAGAATGAGGAACAGGCATAGGCGCCACCTTAGTTGTAAAATCCACATTCCTGCTCTTATAGCGATAAGCCTCTCAGAAGTCGAATTAGACTTAGTTCCCGACATACGCTTCGACATAAACCTAAACATCGGGCCACCTTCGGAGTAACAGGTTTTACAGGCTTTGACTCAATGAACTTTTTTGTCCTATTTGGAAAAGTCAAATCGATGACAAGCTTCTCAGCATTTGATGAGCCCCCGCAAGCAGTAGAAGAAGTTATTTGCTTCTTCTCGGCTGAAGGCTCACAAGCAGGTGAGGAAGATCTCTTCTTTCCACCTTCATTGGTAATAAGCTGTACAGCAGCGATCAGACGAGCAATCGCATCATCCTTTATCCACTTTATCTCTTCATTCGAAGGCAGCCAATCTTTCTCCCGACGAAGAAGACTGAGCAGCTAACGCCACTCACGGTACTCAGCAGGAATTGCCTAAGGCGATATGCACTTTCTTCATATCTACCGAAGTTCTTGGAGTTGAGCGAAATTCTGAATCTACACAAAGTAAGAAGGATGATCAGTAAACTGAAGTCATGGAGCAGCTCAACAAAAATTCAAGTAGGCCAGGAATGAAGCAGTTCACTTACCACTGATAAAGACAGTCAGGACACGCATCTTAGGAGAGGAGTCAGACTCTCACTCTCCATTAACCTCCAAGGTGTCTCTCGCCCATTCTTGATCACCTTTATAGGAAGCATCAAACAGTCTATGGCGATACCTCAGCTGCCCCACACCTTCCTTGTGGCTGTTTCAAAGAAGTACCAAAACTCATTTATGGTTAAGCCAAGATCAAATAACCTACTTAAGTTTGAGAACCCCACCATCGCACTGAACGTGTGCGCATTTCATAGAGCAGATCACCTCTTGGAAAAGACATGGCATAAGAAAAGTAAATCCCAACACGAAATAATACAAATGGAATTTGATAGCCTTTTTCCTAGCAGTGGCACCCTCGCCACACAGTTCATGGCCGCTATCATCCTTCACCTGCTTAACATGAACCCCTGACGGAATCACATGCTTATACGTCTCAAGAAAATCCCAAAACAACTCGTCGAAATTAATCTTGATGTGTGCAACGTTGAAGTAGCCCACTTTGCTGGGAAAACCACCTTGACGGTACAAAGGTGGAGGATACTCGTCACTTTTGCGATCGAAAAAAGACATCTCAAAGTCCCTACAAAAAGTGCGAAGAAAAAAATATTTAAAATGCAGCTTGAGAGAAGACGAAATAAAAAAAATTGAAAAGAAGAAGATTGCAGAGCTCAGCTCCTTAGGGACAGGCTCCACGGCCCAGCTCACCCACACGGCCAGGCCACAAAAGGGCCTAACCCTTATTCTCTTTTTTCTACACGCGGCCCAAGCTTCTTCAGCCCAACGCGGAAGGAGACCCGCACCTCATTCCTCATTTTCACTCTTGCGTGCAATCCTAGTAAGGTCTAGGCCTCTCGGCCCACATCACAAGGACTAGAGAGCTAGCCCACTATGGTCTCTCCCATTCTCTCTCCTCTTGCCTAGCAGCTATGGAGGCCCATCCCGACCTGGCTTCCCTACGCCTAGCGCGCCCGTCACCTCGACCCGAGCTGAGCCGAGCACTTCGCCCATGTTAACCTGTCTCTGCACCGCACCACTAGTAGCCCATGCTGCCCACTGCAGCACAATAGCCTCGTGGCACCCCTACCACGTCATTCACACCTCATCGGCCCTTTGCCGACCCAATTTTGCAAGTCCCAAAACTTCCAAAAAATCAAGAAGAAGAAAATTCAAAATTTTCTTATCTTGGTATGGCATGGAGAAGAAGAACAACAACGAAAGATGACTCTTTGCAAGGGCAAGAGAAGAAGAAAGCTAGGGGAGGGGGAAAAATTTCTCTAGCTTCTCTCTTCCTTGTTGGAATGATGATTGTTCTCCAAATTTATTTAATCCCCTGCTTAAGTTATAATTAAATAGGTATTGGGGGCAATTTGTTTCCTTTTCCGTGCAACTTGGGATTTCTACACCTACTACCATTTTCCTATGTGCAACCCAGCATGTGTGGGGACATTTGTGGAACCTAAAATAATCCCAAAAATTCTAGAGGCGACACATAGAATTTTGCTCAAGAAAGACAAGATTGCCCTCAATAAATGGGCAGGCTCCTCAGATACTCCCAATCACAGTTCACACCTCTGAAGGTCTCAGCAACTGAATACGACTACCTGCAACTCATCTGCCCTTGGCAAGGAAAAGTTAAAGCATTAAAAATAAGGATTAATTACCTAAATCCTATCTTTAATACATTCTCAATTGAGGATTGACTCCAATCAAATAAGTAATCCCAATTTAAATCAATTAGGGATAATTACTCCATTATCTCAAGATATTATTTCCTATTTAATATCTTGAGAATATTTCTCCATAAATCTTGGCCAATAGGATGCCGCCATGTGAAGAGTAAAACCCTAACACTATGGTCGACCCTCCCCCTATATATACCTCATATTCTACCAAATTTCAGAAGCTTTTGCTACCCTAAAAAAGCCCTAAACACTTTACTCTCTCAGAGAAACTGACTTAGGCATCGGAGATCCATTCGCCTAACCATCCCCTACCTCGTAAGCGCATGAGGCTTAATTCTTTGATCAAAGGTGTTGATTGTTTGACAGGTACATTTTCGTCAAGACTGAAGACGGCGGAAATTCGCATCGACACCATGAATAAAAAATAAGTATGTTAATAAGTATTTAAGTAATAATTCAATCATCAACAACCACATTATATGATTTATAAAATTTGATTTAAAACATTGGTCCCCCTAACTGTAGATTTTCTAGTTTAAAGTTTCAATGTATATTTCATGTATGTTTGTACAAGAGTGAGACCGGGTATATATGAGAAAAGAGAGGGAAAAAAGATTGGAAGGATGGCTGCAGCAAGCAGCCGACAAGAAAGAATAAGGTGTGTTGTCTACCTAATCTAAACCTTACACAAATATATTACCCCAATCAGTCTCCTCCCTTAAATCAAGGGAAATGTGATTTACATACCCTTACCCTAAAGATTACAATGAGCCTTACCCTAGAGATTTACCCTATAGGTCACCTTGGTAGTAGACTTCATATGCAGCATCACAACACTCCCCATCAAGCTGGATCGAGAAGGTTAATCGAGCCAAGCTTGCCTAGAAAACGATGGAATGAAGCAGAAGCCAGAGCCTTGGTAAATAGATCTGCTAGTTGATCATGGCTTTGCGTTGGTCCGGATGACTTGAGTTTGCACTTGTGCTCTAACAAAATGACAGTCCACTTCAATGTGTTTTGTTCTTTCATGGAACATATGGTTAACAGCAATGTGCATGGCTGCTTGATTATCACACATAAGAGACATGGGAGTAGTACTAGTAAACCTTAAGTCTGAAAAAAGCCCTTTAAGCCATATAAGTTCACATGTAGTGGCTGTCATGGCTCGATATTCAGCCTCTGCGCTGGAGCGAGCAATGATATGTTGCTTCTTGCTTTTCCAAGTGACAAGATTTCCACCAACAAACGTGCAATAGCCCGTGGTAGATTTCCTATCAAGTGCATTCCTTGCCCAATCTGCATCAATGTAGCCACTGATGGCAGTGAAATTGTTGTTACACATGATGATTCCTTGTCCTATCAAACCATTGAGATAACGCAGGGCTCTCTTAATCATGTTAAGATGATCAACCATAGGAGAATGCATAAATTGGCTTGCTAAGCTCACTGCATATGTGATATCAGGACGTGTGATGGTGAGATATATAAGTTTGCCCACCAATTGTTGATAGTAGTTCACATCATGCATGGCTTATCCATCTGTGTTAAGCTTTAGTTTAGAGTCCACGAGAGTGATGACAGGTTTGCAATCAAGCATTTTTTTGTTGATGTAGAAACAATCCCTTTGAAGAGGTTTTCCATTTCGATGCCCAAAAAAATACTTCAGCTTTTCCAGGTCTTTGATAGCAAAAGTTTGGCGTAGTGAGAGTTTTAGTGCCTCAATTTCAGTGGCACTATCTCCTATGATGATGATATCATCCACATAGATAAGCACCAACAATTTCCCACTAGTGCCAGTTCTTATAAACAATGAAGAGTTAGCATTACTTTGTAGGAATCCACCCTTCTTTAGAACTGAGCTAAGCTTAGCATACCAAGCTCTTGGGGATTGTTTCAATCTATAGATTGCCTTGTGTAGTTTACAAACCATGTTTCCTTTAATACCATCATAACCTGGAGGAGGCGGCATGTACACTTCTTCTTGTAACTCTTCGTGAAGGAAAGCATTATTCGCATCCATTTGATAAAGAGTCCACCCACAATTGATTGCAACTGAGAGTAGAACCCTCACTGAATTCATCTTGGCCATAGGTGCAAATGTTTCCTTGTAATCTACCCCAAAGGTTTGTGTGAACCCTCGAGCAACAAGCCTGGCCTTGTGTCTCTCGATAGAACCATCAACCTTGAATTTAATCTTGTAAATCCAACGACTTCCAACAACATTTTTTCCTGGTGGTATTGAACCAAGCTCCAAGTTTTATTTTCTTCTTGAGCATAAAGCTTATCTGCCATGGCTTGATTCCATTGTGGAATGTGATATGCCTCTTGAAAGCTTCTAGGTTCACTGTGTTTAACAATTTCATAGTGAAATACATCATGAGATGTTGAGAACTCACCAAGGCTGATACTTTCACTGATAGGATACCGTGAGGCATAAGTAACATAGTCTTGCAACCTAGTTGTAGGTTTTCTGGTTTGAGGAGGATTTCTTCTAAGCCTTTGAGACTCTGTAGGAGATTGTGAATGATCAGAATGAGACTCCTCGTCTCCCTCATTGGCAGGGATACGATGATCAGAGATTGAGTCGGGTTGTATTTCTTCAATATCTGGTGTCACAGCAACTGAGCTTTCTTCCAACACTGGATTATTAATGATCGGAGGAAGTGGAAACATTTCAAACAGTTTCTCCCCTTGACCTGTAGTATTCCTTTTGTGAGTAAAATAAGGGCAATCTTCTTCAAATTTCACATCCTTTAACACAACGCACTTAGTGGCTGGATTGTAGCACTTGTATCCCTTTTAGGTGGAAAAATACCCCACCAACACACACTTGGTTGCCCTGGCATCTAATCAATAATGATGTATCTACTGATGCTGCATATGGAGTCTACTACCAAGGTGACCCCTAGGGTAAATCTCTAGGGTAGGGCTCATTGTAATCTTTAGGGTAAGGTATGTAAATCACCTTTCCAAGTTGAAAGACAAGTGCATAGTTGTTTTGATTTCCATACATATCCTACAAGGCTTTCCAAAGCTCACATAGAGAATTGTAGTAGCTAAAAATCTCAGCAATATGTTTCTCTATGGTGTTGAGCAGCAAGGACATGACAAGTTGATCCTTGCAAAGCCATGCACCATATGTAGAGGAAGAGATGTCTGGAGCTTCCACACTTCCATTTACAAACCCTAATTTCCCTTTGCCTCCGAGAGCAAGAGACACAGCTCAAGACCAAGGGAGATAATTAAACTCGTTCAAGAGAACTGAACACAAACGTTGATTGGTGTTAACCTTGACATCTGAGAAATTTAAAGGAGAGGTATGCGAGATGTCACCCTTCTATGTTTACTGAATCTTCTTCAACCATGGCTTAAGATTGAAGGAAAGATGCAGCGGAAAAAATGGCCAAAGGCAGGTTACAAAACCTGCTCTGATACCATGTAGATTTTCTGGTTTAAAGTTTCAATGTATATTCATGTATGTTTGTACAAGAGTGAGACCAGGTATATATGAGAATAGAGGGGGAAAAGAGATGGGAATGATGGCTGCAGCAAGCAGCCGACAAGAAAGAAGAAGGCGTGTTGTCTACCTAATCTAAACCTTACACAAAGACATTACCCCAATCAGTCTCCTCCCTTAACTCAAGGGAAAGGTGATTTACATATCCTTACCCTAAAGATTACAATGAGCCTTACCCTAGAGATTTACCCTAGGGATCACCTTGGTAGTAGACTCTATATGCAGCATCAGTAGATGCAGCATCACAACACTAACATTAGCTTTACCCAAAAGTAAGTGTGTAATCCGACAACAATATCACAACGGAAAGACATGGCAAAATTCAGGATTAGGGTGTTGACTTTAATCCGAAATATGGCAAAAATGCAAATATGGATTCACAAAATCAAAGACGGATAAAATACAACGTGTGAAAAATACTGGTTTACAAACTCAGTGCCCATCTGATTTCTGCCAAACTTTGCAGCTAAATCCATGAGTGCCAATCTGAACCAGAAGCCGAATTTGCATGTGGAGCTGGACAGATAAACCCTAAAAGGGCTCATCATCCTGGTTTGGTATATGATCCTACTGAACTCGACTGCATAAAATTTTTGTGTTCACAAGGCAACACCACCGAACTGTTGCAAATTATAACCGGGTGGAATAGTAGTTGCTCGTCACAGTCCAATGAAGGAAGAGGACTCAGTGATCACCTAAACTATCCTTCTTTTGTGATTCCAATCTGAATCCAGAATCCATTAGCCCCGTTTTCAATAGGACTGTCACAATTGTTGGGTCACCGATATCCACACCAAGCTAAAAGAGGGCCCCACGAGAACTTACAGAAATTATAATCAAAGTCAAACCTAGGGTTTTATTATTCACGTCTCTTGGGCAGCAGCTATTGTTTCACGTCAAAGCGAAAAAGGATCAATAGATAAATTCATACTCTCTGGTTCTCTGGTGTGGGATGATGGTGATTTCCAAGTCAGGAGCCCCATTGTTGTGCATGTTGTGTTTTGATAAAAAGGTGTAATAAGGTATAATGTATGAATAAGCAATTGCATGAAGCTAGCTAGGGTAAGAACTGAAGTGACCTACTACCGGGTAGCACGCCACGTGTTACTATACAAGTGGTGAGATATTGTGTTAAAAAATTAATAACTTAAAAAGTAAAACTTCCCTCCACTTATACGATGGTTACCACCCGTGTTCCAAGCACAATGAATAATTTCTTCTACCCCACCCGTGTTCTGAGCATAATCAAAATTTTCTCCTACTATAGGCACTATAATGGCATTTCCAAAGAAAATTTACAAATTTAAGGTGTAAAAGCCACATTAATATCTCATTTTATACATGTCCGAAAGGTGTAAATGTTAGTTTTACTCTAATGGAAGAAATATAAATTTGAGATTCCTTTTATTGTTCTTGTTGCGAAAATTAGATAACAAAAATTAAACTCATTAAGTCTTGAATTTTAGTGCTCGCAAGTATATGAATCGGATGATTGTATAGCATATAAGCACGGATATCGTCCCACAGAGATCGAATTGATTCAAAAATCTTAATAACTAAATTGAGACAAATTATAGTAGAGAAGCTTTAACTAGAAAAGATAGAAAATTTGAATTAAGCTAAAAATGAAATATGACTTTTAAATAAAATGCATGAAATATTAAAATTTAAAACATGAGAAAATAAAACCTAGGGCATCCGAATTCACCGTAACCAATTCTACTTAATTCCCTTAATATGTTATGCTCAAGTAGTTCCCCAATATTTGAATATGCAAATTTCTTCCTCCTTGATCTTGGACAAGATTGCACCTACAAAACAATTAACACCTTTGGTTAAGGCCAAAAGTCTCACGCGCCCACGATGAATGGGGGGGGCTTTGGCCAAAGAACCTCCGATACCAAAGTTAGAATTTAGAGAGAAAAGTGTTTAGAGAGTTTTTGGAGTTTTGCAAGAGTGTGGACTTAGGTTTTTAGAGAAAAATGGGTAGTATTTATAGGGCATGGCCGGTCCCATTTGGAGAAAAGATGGCCGGCCTTTGGGATGTTTTTTGTGTGCATTTTGTGGTTTAATGTGTGAGTTATTTGGCAATTAATGGATTAATTAGGTAATTAATCCATTAATTAGCCAATTAACACATTTTTTTGAATGAATATTTTGGAGGTTATGTAATTTATGTGGAATATTTTGTAAGTTATGGAATGATAGCTAATTGATTAGCTAAAAGAGGGAAAAAGAGGTAAAAAATATATGGAATGAAATAGGTTTTGGGAGTTACCTTGTAAGAGGGATTTGATGAGATGGTTTTGAATTGTTCCCTTTTTTGGGCACTTTTGACTTGGTTGAGGGATGACTATCCGCTGCTCGCGCGTAGGAATCCTGTTGTACCTCAAGTGTATTTTTGTCCTCTTTTGTCTAGAAATCCACGTGTCGCCTTGTGATTATTTTTGGCTCCACAATATTGATGATCGATTTTCCCTACATTATTCGATGGCCATGGCATCTGGTTACATCAAAAGTATCCTTACATGTAACCCTCTATGGCATCTAGATGAATTTAAACAAGTAAGAACTCATTAAGCTCTATGGAAATTGTTGGAAAATCACACAAACCCTAATTGTATGGCATCTACAAATAGGTGGTTATGGTACCAATTGCAAGAAGCTAAACCCAAGTTAAGTATGGCATCTACTCTAACTTGCATCAAATCAACCTAATTTAAACCTAGATGGTGATCAAGCATCTAAATAAAAATCAAGTTCATTACGAATAGCAAAAGATACTCAATAAAGATGAAAAACTTGATAATAAGTAAGGTTCTAAAAGATGCTAGGCGCTAGTCGGGCGGCGGGCTGGGGCCTAGCGCCTAGGCGGCTAGGCGGAGTCTAGGCGGGCGCCTAGGCGGACTAGGCGGATTTAAGTAAATCCATTATATTTCGTGTAAATAAGTGTCTGTTTATACTTAAAATATATATAATTTCATCATAAACTACAAAATAAAATGACATATGTATTATAAAGTATTGGAACATAATGAAAACATGGGGAACAAATATATAGTGTGTGCCAATTTAAGTATTCAACAAGTCTCTTACAATTTATTGAAAAAAAATTAAACGCAAATTGAAAGTTATCTATTTTCTATCAAAGTGAGTCGCAACCTAGGCAGGTGCCTAGGCGGGTTTGGGCGGGCTAGGCGGTCTAGGCGAGCGCCTCAACTGGTCTAGGCGCCCTTTATTAATTTTCAAACGCCTAGACATTAATTGGGACGGTGACCAGCCGCCTAGCGCCTAGGCGGCGCTAGGCGGGGCCTAGGCGGCGCTAGGCGGGGATTTTTAGAACAGTATTAATAACAATGCCACAAGGCAATTAAGTATTCATGATTAGGCTACATCATAGCCCTAGTAAAGAAAAAAAAACTATAAACTTCTCTTCATCTTCCCTTCTTTGTCGCAACACTCTAAAGTGTGATATATTCTGGTGGCTTTATCCTTTACAATTGAGAACCAATCTGTCACAGCCCGTCCCGAGATTTTCTTATTAAGGACGTGAAAGGACGAAAATACCCTTGACGTTAATAAGGTATGTGTGTGTGGCATATTATTGGGCTAAATATATTCCTAAGCTTTTGGAAAATAAATTAAATTGGTATGTATGTTTGTGTGGTTAGGGATTAAAGTTGGAATTGTTTTGGGATGGACCACACACACTCACGGGACAAGCCTCAACTTTCTCCCTTCCCCCGTGCCTTCTCTCTCTCTCCTCTCTCCATTCAGTTTCTCTCTCACTCTCGAACCGTACGGACAAGACCAAAAACCTTCAAAACGTCGCGGATCGACGCCAAAAAGGTATGGTTCTTCATCCTTTCGACCTCCTGAGTCGTTTGGTACTAGTTTTAGGACGTGAAACCTTCGAAATCACGTGAAACCCGAACCCCAGTTTTATGTCACTGTTCATGCATTCGTGATGTGTTGATTTTCAAGGAATTCTAAGCTTATAGTGAGCTTAGTGAGGTCCTAAGGAAGCTCGGGGACGTTCGTTTGGAAGTTTTGGACGTCGGAATCACCACGTTCAAAGTTGGCCGGTTTTCGTGGGATTTCTCCGGTGAGATTTCGTGATTTTTAAAGCCTTAAAGTAGTGTAACGTGATTCTACATGCTTAGGGCTTCATTTTGATATAAAATGCGTGAAAAATGGTTGAGAAACGAAGGAGAACAAGGCGTTTGAAAATTGCCCAGTTTCCGGCCACCGGAAAAACCAGTCCGGCGACTGGTTGAGGAAGATGATGCGAGTGAGGCGCGTAGGTCCGTGCCCCTCCCGGCGCTTGGGGGCACGTGCGGCCTCAAAAAAAATTTCTAAAAATATCACAACGTCCGTGACGTCGAGTAGGTCACTGTGGTATATTCATATACACAATTTGAGCACCGTATGAGAAGTTATTAAGAATTGTTGGTTATATGCTTTAAAATAACGTTTTTATAGTTATTTCGCATATAGGTGATACCTATCCCGAGGACGAGCGTATCTAGGGACGTCACGGGGGCTACGACCCTTCGACTTATCAGTGAGTGGGCAGTATTTTCTATTTATACCTATATGCTATTGAATTTCCCAGAAATTGAGTTTTAATGAAAGTATGTTTCTAAAATGCCATGCATGCATGATATGAATGATATGAATTATATGAATTGATAATTGATGCATATATATATATATATATGTGAATTGGTGCTGTGGACGCACAAGTGAGTATCAGGTGAGTTTTATGTTATTCATGTGAATCATTGACGATGTATATTATGTTGATAGCTCATAACCTGCAATCATGGTGTTAGTGCTTATATTATTCACCCGCACCGCACGCTCACCTTGGATCCAAGTAGGTGCATGTCGTACAAACCATGAGAGGGTTCCGACATACTAGTCATACAGACCATGAGAGGGTTCCGACATACTAGTCGTACAGACCATTAGAGGTGGTTCCGACTAGTAGGTGACTTTAGATTATGTGCACAGATGATTGATGAGAGAATCACTAGAGCGTATTATTACACCATTCATGTCGTACAGACTACTCCCGGTAGTTCCGACTTATATGCAGTGTAGTGTCGTACAGGTCACCGAGGTGACTCCGGTTGGATTGAATGTTGAGCTATAGAATTAACCGTACAGGACCAACTGCAAGGTCTCCGGTTAATTCATTATGTCACATATTACATTGATGCATCATTCATTCTGTTTTCGACATTATAGCATGGCATACTTTCGAGTTTTTAAGAAAGATTGATGATTTGAGAAAAATGAAAAGTATTATGCTATTATGCTATTTTCTGGGAAAGTATACAGGTTTTACAGCGAGGGGTTAGAAATGTTTTAAATGAATTTTTTTCAAAAAGTTTCGTTTTACTGACCCACTCAATTTTGTTTTGCGCCCCTCCAGGTTCTAGTTAGCAGTTGGTGGCTCACGAGGTTTTTCTTCGGCGTTCTGACAGACTTCCTGCATGTAGGACTCACATGCGGGTGTTGTAATTTGATTATAGTCCTACTTGACTGCACCTAATTCTTAAGCTCTGTTTATGTGTGTGTCCACACTTTAACTCACTCTAGCATGCTATTTGGTTATTATTGCTAGTAGTTGGTTTTGATTCCTTCGTAATTCTCTTATCTTTGCTTCCGCACCGCACTTATGGTTACGTCACGCTCACGTGACGGCCAGCACGCCTTGATTCTAGGATCGGGGTGTGTCAAATCTCCATATATAAAACCCACAGCAAGCATTGAAAAGACCAAGTAGAAATGGTCAAATAAATGACCACTAATCTTTAAGTCTCTCTTATACTCCAATGAATAGCATTTCCTTGTCCATTTGATCTCCAAAACCGTTGCAGTTTGACGCATTTGTCTTGGTGCAGTTCATTAGTCTCTTGTTCCACTGGAATTACTCTAGACACCCGAAAAGCTTGTTTTTCACTCTGTTTTTGCATAACTCCAGTATTGAATGCCTATAAATTAAAACAATATAATTAGTGCATTTAACCCATTCATATAGACAAAATCCAAAGGAAATATATGATAATAATATATGAAAATATGCACCCATCAAATACCCCCAAACTTAGGTTTTGCTTGTCCTCAAGCAAAACAAAAGAAAACACAAAGACTCAACAAAAATAAATTAATAGCTAACTTCTCAAATTTTAATCTTTAAGATAACACCAACTGTGAGATAATTTTCAAGAAATAAGCAACAATAGTTCAAGACATTATCCAAGAGTTAAACAAATTTGAATCGAACCAACTTGGAATGTAGTGTGTGTAATAGCCATGTCAATGCAATTCCAAGCTTTTAAAAATCATCATATGCAAACAAGTGAACTTCTCACAAGGCATACACTCATTCACTCATATTTGTAGGTTAATGTGTTTCACTCTAATGATCTCACAAAACATGCCGCCATATGCTTGCACGTCCACCTAGCTCGCTATCAATATCAAGTAATTTCTTGGATCAAAAGAACTTTATTACGGTTGTATTAATGGGGTTAAGGATGATAGGCTAATGAAAGAATGGTTATGGAAAAACAAAGATCTAAGAAACTTGTAGAGCACTCCAAATTTTCCTTTTAGAGAGAAATTCAAATAACTTGAAAGCAATTAGAACTTAAGAAAAACTTTACAATTTTTTTTTTCTTTTCTTCTTGCCGCATATAGCTTTTTTTTTTCTCAAACATTTTATTTTTATTTTTACGGCACTATTTCTTTTTCAACTTTTTTTTTTTAACTTTTCACTTCACTATTTTTGCTTCATTAACCAATAACCATGAACAATGTTGAACTCTCTTTCTTTATAAAATTGCTCTACAAAATCCTTAGAAAAGGGTACAAAAATTTTACATGAGGCTAGGTATGGAATATTTAGGTTTAAGAACAAAACGGCTTATATAAAAGCTCAACGGGGCTAACTAGGGAAAATAATGACAAGGGTTGGCTAAAAAATGTTCAAACGAAAGAAAAATAAAATGCCTATGTCATTTCCAATATTTTACATGAATTGATGAATGTAACGAGAGGTATAAAGCATGACACACCCCGACCCGGAATGTCACTAGGACTCTGAATCGAGCTGTGTTGGCCGACACCTGGAAAGTGACGAAGCCATAAAGTATGGTGATGTGGAAATGTGATTAAATTTAAAGGAAAACTAATGAAAATGGCTTGAAAACTTTAAATGTTAACCAAAAGCCATGCACTAACTTTATTTAATGGTTAGGACAAAACCCAACACCACTAGTCCAAATAAAATGGGCCAAACAATAAGTGTCCCATTTTGCCCCTAACGGCAAAGTATTTCTTCGTTTGATATCTGTTCCTTCGTGGTTCTCTGTGTTGTGGTCTGTCTCCCCCATTTCTTCATGAAACGATGTCGATGATCTCCTCGAGAATGCAAGGAGAGATCCCGACCAACGAAAAGCCTGGGTCCACTGACCTCAATTCAATCTTTCAATCTTTGGTATCTTTCTGTTTCATTTGAGCCCGTGCCAAGCGAAGGGAGAGGAATAAGAACACATTTGAATCCTCCTCTTCCGTTGCTCCGCCGCCCCAACTGTCACCACCTCCGCCGTCTCACCCGCTTTCAATCATCATCATCAGGTACGACTCTTCACTCATCTCCTCACTGTCTCCGTCCATCGATTCATAAGCACACATATGTGTGTGTATATAGATTACCCGAATGATAATTTAGATTAATCATCTCATTTTGAGAATTGTTCTAAATTACGAACCGAAAGGCCCCGAATTTTCGGTTAATTTATTTTAGGAGGCGACTCCAGGGTTTTGTTTTCAGTTAGATCTCATTGAACACCGTAATGATACCACTATGTATGGAATTTGTAATGATACCACTATGTATGTATCATGCTTGTCGTATTTGAACTTTCTTTCTAAATGATTTGGTATGATATGCTTGAGTTGTGATTGGTAAGTCAGATGTGTCCTTGTTTCTCAATTGAACTCTGTTGTTCTATCTGATATATGTAGGAAAGATATGAGCTATGTGAGGAGTGGGTACCTAAACCTCTTATTCCCTCTATCACTGATGACATGTTGTATGCTCAAATCCCTCAAAGAGAATTTCATTCTCTCCTTCAATGCCGCCACTCAATTCCCGATCAATTTTGTCGAGTTCGATGTTCAGGTGATCATCATGTTTCTGCTTTTTAAGGGACCTGAAGAAAACATTTGGTCAAGGTCACAATCTTTGCTTAGAAAAATAAAATATTGATGTGCATTTTGGTTTTATACTACATTGTGATTTGCGAGTACTAAGTGTTCCGCTTCTTCTTCTTTTTTTTTTCCCTTTCTTTTTGTTTCAATTTCTTGGTTTTACAATTAGGGGAAATAGTGAGTTTCTGAGCTGATGAAGTTGTTTGTGTTGTATCTAGAAGTAGGAGGAGGCGGCTAGGCCCAAAAGATTGGTGAATTTGATTGGGTGTTGTACTGAGTGAAATGAGAGGCTGTTGGTGGCATAATACATGCCTAATCATACTCTCTCCAAGCACCTCTTTCACTGTATGTTTCTATCTGTCTTGATATGCGTATTTATGCTTATAAACAATACCACTGCCATTGTTGAGAGGCTGTTGACGACTTGAATACCACTGCCATTGCTGAGCGATGCTGGTAAATGTATCTTTTGTTTGTATTATCACTGAAGTATCTTTACATCTGCAATCCAACTACTTTCATCCTATTGACATGATGCAACCAAGTTGCTTAGCACCATGTGCATATAACATTGTTGGTCTAATCATTTGGGCAACACCCTCCTTGCTCTTTCAATCTTCATGGATGATTGATACTGAAAAATAGCTTGTTTTAGGGTGTTGGGAAATTTGAGTTCTAGTTCATTTGTAATCTTCATTGAGCAACAAATCTAACATTCCATACTTATAACATTAATTGGTTCATCGGTAGTGTCTCATTTAGGAGTCTATGTTGTATAAGGATTTTTTATGTAATTTGTAATAGTACATTGAATGATTCCAATTCTTTCTTCAGGTTCTGGCCAACAGTATGATCTTCCTTGGTGAAATGATTAAGTGTTTAGTTTACGAAACAGTGATAGTACTAGTGTTCGTTTGATAAATAGTCAGTGTTTAGTTTACGAAACAGTGATAGTACTAGTGTTCCGTTTAAGAAATAGTCAGTGTTTAGTTTACGAAACAGTGATAGTATTAGTGTTCCGTTTAAGAAATAGTCAGTATTTAGTTTACGAAACAGTGATAGTACTAGTGTTCGTTTGATAAATAGTCAATGTTTAGTTTACGAAACAGTGACATTACTAGTGTTCCGTTTAAGAAATAGTCAGTGTTTAGTTTACGAAACAGTGATAGTACTAGTGTTCGTTTGATAAATAGTCAATGTTTAGTTTACGAAACAGTGATAGTACTAGTGTTCCGTTTAAGAAATAGTCAGTATTTAGATTACGAAACAGTGATAGTACTAGTGTTCGTTTGATAAATAGTCAGTGTTTAGTTTACGAAATAGTCAGTGTTTAGTTTACGAAACAGTGATGGTACTAGTGTTCCGTTTAAGAAATAGTCAGTGTTTAGTTTACGAAACAGTGATAGTACTAGTGTTCGTTTGATAAATAGTCAGTGTTTAGTTTACGAAATAGTGATGGTACTAGTGTTCCGTTTAAGAAATAGTCAGTGTTTAGTTTACGAAACAGTGATAGTATTAGTGTTCCGTTTAAGAAATAGTCAGTTATGGTACTAGTGTTCCGTTTAAGAAATAGTCAGTGTTTAGTTTACGAAACAGTGATAGTATTAGTGTTCCGTTTAAGAAATAGTCAGTATTTAGTTTACGAAACAGTGATAGTACTAGTGTTCGTTTGATAAATAGTCAATATTTAGTTTACGAAACAGTGATAGTACTAGTGTTCGTTTGATAAATAGTCAGTGTTTAGTTTACGAAATAGTGATGGTACTAGTGTTCCGTTTAAGAAATAGTCAGTGTTTAGTTTACAAAACAGTGATAGTATTAGTGTTCCGTTTAAGAAATAGTCAGTGATGGTACTAGTGTTCCGTTTAAGAAATAGTCAGTGTTTAGTTTACGAAACAGTGATAGTATTAGTGTTCCGTTTAAGAAATAGTCAGTATTTAGTTTACGAAACAGTGATAGTACTAGTGTTCGTTTGATAAATAGTCAATATTTAGTTTACGAAACAGTGATATTACTAGTGTTCCGTTTAAGAAATAGTCAGTGTTTAGTTTACGAAACAGTGATAGTACTAGTGTTCGTTTGATAAATAGTCAGTGTTTAGTTTACCAAACAGTGATGGTACTAGTGTTCCGTTTAAGAAATAGTCAGTGTTTAGTTTACGAAACAGTGATAGTACTAGTGTTCCATTTAAGAAATAGTTAGTGTTTAGTTTAAGAAATAGTCAGTGTTTAGTTTACGAAACAATGATAATACTAGTGTTCGTTTGATAAATAGTCAGTGTTTAGTTTACGAAACAGTGATAGTACTAGTGTTCCGTTTAAGAAATAGTTAGTGTTTAGTTTAAGAAATAGTCAGTGTTTAGTTTAAAAATTAGTGATAGCATCAGTGCTCAATTTAAGAAATAGCGATGGTACCCTTGTTCAATTCGAAAAATGGTTAGTATTTAGTTTAAGAAATAATGATAGAACAAGTTTTCAATTTAATAAATAGTCATTTTTCAGTTCTAGAAATAATCAGTGTTTAGTTTAAGAAATAGTGACAGTACATGTGTTTAATTCTAAAAATAGTTAGTGTTTAGCTTGAAAAATAATCAGTATTCAGTTTAAGAAATAGTAATAATATTAGTGTTAAGTTTAAGAAATAATGATAATACCCGTGTTCAGTATACAAAATAGTGAGTATTCAGTTTAAGAAATAGTGATAATACCAGTGCTCAGTTTTCGAAATAGTTAGTGTTCAATTTAAGAATAGTGATAGTACCGGTGCTCAGTTTAAGAAATAGTAAATGTTCAGTTTAAGAAATAGTGATAGAGCTAGTGTTCAGTTTAAGAAATAATGGTAGTAGTGTTCTATTTAAGATATAGTAACGGTACCCCTATCCAATTCGAGAAATAATTAGTGTTCAATGTTTATAATTGATAATTTTGTTTACTTGGGGAAATATTGTAGCTATTTGATCTTTTTTTTTTTTTTTTTTACTTGAAGATGTAAAGTATCAAATTGTTAGTACGATATCAATGCATTTTTTGTTGATTTGTTTTCAAGTTGTTGCTGGGACAGAACAAAGCCACGAGCAACACTTCCGGTAAAGGCATATAATAAGGAGAAGGTGGTGGTGTTGAAAACACCCGAGGCGGTGAAAATACCGAAGCTTTACGGCCAAATCTACAAGACCATTGTTTTATCCGTCAAGAGTTGAGACCCCACTGGCAAATCTACAAAGTCTCAAAATCTGAAAATGAAACTGGGATAATTTCCAATGGAAGTGGCTCCTACATTCTAGGAAAGTGGGTTCTATGTGGTAAAGCAAAATTAAGGGTGAAAATTTATCAACAAAAGAATCTGAACCACCTAATTACAAATAAGTGATCAATTAATAAAATAATATTAAAATATATATAATAAAAAAGGTAATTGGGGAAGCAATTGCTCCCATTTTCTTTAAACGTGCAAAATGGTTTGAGGAGGTGGCCATTCTCCATCACCCACGATGAGTTTTACCTCCCTTTCAGGAGGAAGGCGGACGCAAGAAGAAAAAAAAAACAAAACAAAAACCAAAACCCGAAGGGGGAACGAACGGCCACAAGAAATAAGAAAGAAAGAACTGGCTGACATAATGGCATACTTGTAAATAAGGAAAAGTTTATTTCTAACAGATTTGGCTGACAGAATAGCATTGCTGTTAGGGGCAAAGGTGGAAAAAAAATCATTTCGTTTTGGGCTTTTAGTTCAGCCCGTGTGTGTTAAATGTTTGTGGGTCTAATATAAATTAGTTTTGTCCTTATGATTAAATATGAAGCCCTTTTGGTTAAATAATAGTATAGGGTGGTTTTTTATTAAAATAAACTTAGTTCAAGCCTTTTTCATTAAAACTCCCTAAATTTAAACCTAAAAGTGCCTAAAGACAAGAGTGCGCTGTGAGCGGGAATGAACCCATTTCACATGCGACGTCAGTGCATAAGTAAAGTACAGGAGTAAGGATCTTACCCTCAGAGGTAGCCACCTATACTGTGATTCGCCAAGAATCCTCGTCGATACGAACTTTCAGCAACTAAAACCTGGAGGGGTGAAAAACAAGGGTGAGCTTAAAAATAAAGTTTTAATAAAAACCTTTTGAAAACGTCATAACCCCTCGCCGTAAAACCTGTATAATTTCCAGAAAATAATACTACATATATACATACGAAAACCAATGCACAAGGCCAGTAAAAACTAAAGTATGCCATGTCATAACGTTTCCGCACTAAAAGATGTAAGCCAGGTGAAAGCAATATAAAATAATATGACAGTCGGAGTCACCTAATGTGACCTGTACAACTGAACCCATAGCTCATCAGTCAGGTGAAATCGATATAAAATAATATGTCAGTCGGAGTCACCTATTGTGACCTATACGACTGAACCCATAATTCATCAGTCAGGTGAAATCAATATAAAATAATATGTCAGTCGGAGTCACCTATTGTGACTTGTACGACTGAACCCATAGCTAATTAGTATATGCTATCACACGATTCGAGACCACCTATTATGGTCTGTACGATAGGGCTGGGTGTAATTATGTACGCTCAAGTGCTACGATCACGTGAAGGCTGTGCGAATAATCTCGGGTCACCTACGAGTCAGAATCACCTATTGTAGTCTGTACGACAGGGCTGTGCACCAAACTTGGATCCAAGGTGAGCGTGCGGTGCGGGAGGTGAACATCACGTGAATGACTGTGCCCTGGCCACGGGCAATAACACTAACATCGGGGGGCAGCAATGATGAGCTCTAAATGCATCTATGCATACCAATGCAACTCAACCCATTCAATCATATAATACTCACATGAAGCTTACATGAGTCTCCGCAACATCATTCCATATAATGCATAACAATAGTAATGAATTACTAAAAATATAATTCAATCACGACATAGCATTCAAAGCATAGTTCATATAAAAACGTTTCTAGAAACCATAAAGCATATATATATATATATATATATATATATACACACACACACACTATAAAAAGGAAGAAGACCCACTCACCTGGAGTCTGCGCTACAACTCCCTAGCACGAATATTGAGGCGTCACGAACGATCGGCGCCTAGAACAATTAGCAAACCACATCTCAGAATCCTTATCAATAGAACACGTAACTTACATAAAACACATCCCCCAAGGACGTTCTAGAATGATTTAAGACTCATTGACCAAAAGTCAACCGTCGGTCAAAGATCGATGGTAGGGTCCACAACCCTACGTAACTCGATCTGGAACATCTGCACCTTGGATTTTCAATCCGTAACTTCCCACGATCCACATTAAGCTTCTAGAACAACATACTAAAGTTTCATTAGGATCCCATGGTTGGATCTCCGCCAATTACAATTTCAAGTGACCGTTAACATTTTATTTTATGAACTTACAAATCCAATTCAGGAAGATCCGTACGTTGGATCCCCGATCTGTAAGTTCCTATGGTCCTCAAATATTACATACTATAACGTATTAAAGTTTGGTGATGATCCAACGGTCGGATCGTCGATTACTATTCTAATCAAGTGGTGGACCTTAATGGAACTTCGCCGGATTCTGCAGATTTTGCAGATTTCATGGGCAATCTTTAGAGCTCCATATCTCACTTGTTTCTCAACCTAATTCGAGCCATAATATACCAAATTGAAGCTAGAGAAGTGTAGAACAAAATTATACTAGCTTGGAGTCCAAATGGTGGCCGGAGGTGGCCAGAAAATGGCCTGAAAGACGGCTGTCCGTGGGAAAACTGGTAACTCGCCGGAATTTCTGGGCTACCTTTCAACGTCCATAACTTTGTCTATACTCAACGAAATCAAGTGATTCAAAAATGGAATTCATAGTTTTCGATGAGAGGAAGAGATTAGTACCTTGCACAATGGCTAACTCACCGTGGTTTGGTCAGAAAATGGTCTGGAAGGTCACGGGTTCGTCGGAAACTGGGCAAACCTTAAATCGTTATAACTTTCTCATTTTTTAACCAAATCACACGATCCAAACATGAAAATTTATCTAATCGACGAGAAGAATCAATCTATACCTGTTTAGAGTTCAAGATATGGCTAGAAATTATCTGAAACTGAAGGGAAACCCACAGCTCCAAAAAGTGAGTTCTAACTTGCCTTTGGCCACAAAAATTCTCGAAACCAACTACAGATTCACAATTCCAGGGATGCTAAGGACATGATTATGATGTTTTCAGGGTCTAATTCGCTAGAAAAATGATTGGTACTGGTTTGGTTTCCACGGGAAGAAAGGAAGCCAAGTCAGAGTGAGAGAATGAGAGCTATGGGAGAAAGAAGAGAGTAACGGGAGAAAAAGAAGAGAAAGAGAGTTCCAGAAGATTAGGGACCAATATGTGGGTCCCACATGGCACACTACTCCATAAACAACATGTGTTTCAAATGGCAAATTACCAAAATGCCCTCGACGTTTAAAGGTTCGTAGAATCTTCGTTATAACTCCAAATCACGTTTCGTTTGCGCCCACGCACTTGTGTCGATGATACTACCCGTATACGCCAAGAAAATGAACCTTACATGACACGACAAGGCAATCAACATAAGTTAACGTATTTGCCTCGAAGGGCATTTTCGTAATCCCACATATTAAAATTATAAAAATCATAATTTTTAGGGACGGGTCATTTCAAAGCAAGTTTTAGAGATACATGTAAAACCTAGGGCATCTAAATTCACCGTAACCAATTCTACTTAATTCCCTTAATATGTTATGCTCAAGTAGTTCCCTAATATTGATGATCGATTTTCCCTAAATTATTCGACGGCCATGGCATCTGGTTACATCAAAAGTATCCTTACATCTTAACCCTTTATGGCATCTAGATGAATTTAAACAAGTAAGAACTCATTAAGCTCTATGGAAATTGTTGGAAAATCACACAAACCCTAATTGTATGGCATCTACAAATAGGTGGTTATGGTATCAATTGCAAGAAGCTAAACCCAAGTTAAGTATGGCATCTACTCTAACTTGCATCAAATCAACCTAATTTAAACCTAGATGGTGATCAAGCATCTAAATAAAAATCAAGCACATTACGAATACTAAAAGATACTCAATAAAGATGAAAAACTTGATAATAACAATGCCGCAAGGCAATTAAGTATTCATGATTAGGCTACATCGTAGCCCTAGTAAAGAAAAAAAAACTATAAACTTCTCTTCCTCTTCCCTTCTTTGCCACAGCACCCTGAAGTGTGATATATTCTGGTGGCTTTATCCTTTACAATTGAGAACCAATCTCCATATATAAAACTCACGGCAAGCATTGAAATGACCAAGTAGAAATGGTCAAATAAATGACCACTAATCTTAACTCTAATGGACCTTTAAGTCCTTATTAAAGAAAATGAAAAATAACGGAAATAATAAAAACTAATAATTAAGTTCTCTCTTATACTCCAATGAATAGCATTTCCATGTCCATTTGATCTCCAAAACCGTTGCAGTTTCATGCATTTGTCTTGGTGCAGTTAATTAGCCTCTTACTCCACTGGAATTACTCTAGACACCCGAAAAGCTTGTTTTTCACTCTTTTTTTTTATAACTCCGGTATTGAATGCCTATAAATTAAAATAATATAATTAGTGCATTTAACCCATTCATATAGACAAAATCCAAAGGAAATATATGATAATAATATATGAAAATATGCACCCATCAGTTCTCTTTTTAATTGGCAGAGCCCATCAACAAAAGATGTAAAAAAGATGCAAATTTACATTTTTATTTACATCTTCCGGCGAAGATGAATATTTTACATACTGTTGACACACCCCGACCCGAAATGTCCACTTGGACTCCAAATCGAGTTGTGTTGGCCGACACCAAGAGGGTGACGAAACCATAAAGTGTGGTGATGTGGAAATGTTAATAAATTTAAACCTAAAGTGCCTAAATACAAGAGTGCGCTTGTGAGCGGGAATGAACTCATTCAAACGTGATGTCAGAGCATAAGTAAAGTACAGTAAAGTAGGATGAGAATTATACCATCCAAAGTAACCACCTATACCAAGATTTGCCAAGAATCCTCATTGACACGAAAGCTCAGCACTAAAACCTGGAAGGGCGAAAAATAAGGGTGAGTGGGCCTAAAAATAAAGCTTTTTAAAAACCTTTTCAAAAACATAATAACCCATTGCCGTAAAACAAGTATAGTTTTCAAAATATACATACTACGTATAGTAAGAAAATACTGACCATAGCCTGCAAAATCTCAAGAATTCAATACGGCACAATATTTCTTAAATGGACACATGATGTCCATAATCACATAATCTCGCATAAGCAAACATATCATAACGAGTGCTCATCGACACATGTTGACACATGAGTTCATGCAAAGATATTCTGACATGAACATGACTGGGTGTAACAATGATATACGCTCTAGTACTACAATCACGTGAAGACTGGCACTATGCGGATTCGGATTCGGATTCGGCACGTCGAGAAACCTAAGGATGGACTTCGAGTTCCTCCACGCATTGCCGCACGCGTCGCCATAATGTGGCTGCACTGGCAACCACGCGCCACAAGTGCCACCACGTTATGCCTCCCTCACGTGCCTACGAGTACGACAGTACTCACCATCCTCGCGAAGGCCTACATTTTGCAGGTTTTTGTTCCGACTTCCAAAGCTCCTATCGAGCTCGATTCTCCATCAAAATCAATGGTACAAAAACCTAAATGAAGTTAGAAGTGTAGGGAATAGGTCTATACCCATTGGAAGCCCAATTGTGATCGGGGTTGACTGAGAATTTGGTCTGAAAGTGGTAGGATGGCCACGGCTCTTAGTTTTCCAAAAATCTAGAAAATCCTCCCATTCGTCCAATCTGTATTAACCTTCCCCCAAGTCTCATTTTAAGGTTGAAAAACAATATAAAACTTCGAAATAAAAAGGATTTGAGGTTGGGGGGTCCCGAGACTCACCGTGGTTGAGCTTCTTGAGTTTGCTGGAAAACATGGTACCGATGTTCGTTCCAGAGCTCAAGGAAGAACACGTGAGGCATGGTGGTGATATGAGATCGATAGGGAAACGGCGGCTCTACCGCGCCAACATCCTCAGTAAAACGGAAGGAAGAATGAGATGTTGGTCACAATTTGCAGAGAAGAGAGGGACTAGAAAGCCTGGGGGGTTTTCCCCAACTTCTGGGTTTCGTGGAACTCGTCCAGGCAGTGAGATGGCGGTGGTGGTTCAGGTGGAGTTCACCGAAGAGGTGGCGCGTGTGTTATGTGGTGCACGGTCTCTCGGTGTGTGTAGAGAAAAGAGAGAGTTTGAGTGAGAAAAAGTGAAAAAAAGAGAGTTAGGTGAGTGAGAAAGAGTGAAGAAATGTGAGTTGAAAGAAAAAGAGGTCCGGAATAGTGGAAATGAGAGGACACGGGGACAAAGAGGAGAGGAGACCCACGTGGATGGGTCCCACGAACACAGATATCCCACTAAAAATAATAAAATAGTAAGGGTGAATATTTGAAATAATGAATTTACTAAAATGCCCTTCTACTTCGTAGTTTCATAAAATCTTCATCGTAGGCCCAAATTCGATTTCGTTTGCGCCTACGCATTCATACCGTCGAGTATTTCTAGAATACGATAAAATAGTAGCTCGTACACGTCACAAAAAGGCAGTCAACGAAAGTCAACAATCTCACCTCTAGGGCATTTTCGTTAAATCACTCTTTTAAAATTTATAAAATTGTAAAATTAGGGACAGGTTGTCACACTATCATCGGAGTTCAAGAAAAAATTGTAAAATGCCAATTTCAAGACATTTTGCGTTTTTCCTTGAAGATGTTCTAAGAATAATGATAATATTTTGCTCATTACTCTCAAATAATGGTGATGTTAACCATCCTATTTATTACCGTTGAATGAGTTTAAATTTTAAAATATGTGTAGTGTATAAATACAAATCTAAAAATTTAAATTCATTTAACTGTAAAAACTAACAAGTAGGGCGATGAGACCATTGCTTGAGAATGGTGATAAAAAAAATTAACAAAAAAAAAACGTAACATATTGATCATGATGATATATTCTAGATGATGATATTTATGAACCTTTAATAGGAAGCAATACATTGAAATTTGAAACGTACCCATTTAAGGATGTATATATAGTTATCTGTGTGCAATCTAAGTGTATCTTTGGTTGTTCATTAATGGTCTACATGGGAAAGATCGATTTTCTCCCATATATGTTGATTGATAGATATAGATAGACAAAGCCCCATATCCCTCGTTGCCTATTTATACAGGTTTGGCTAGCACTACAGCAACGAGAAAAACTTCAGTATAAACTTTCTTGATTAAACAACAAGAAGCTAGGAAATTTCCATTCATGTTCTAGATTACAGAGGAACATTCGCAAACAACTCGCATGAAAAATATTAGAGTAGCAACATATCGATCGGTCATGGTTCGTAATACAGGATCATGCATCGATCAATATACGTACTTACAATGCGTGCCCTACCATGTTATGCTAAGTACAATAGTCGATCGAGTGATGTCGTTTAGGAATATTCGCAAGCTGCCTTTTCTCACTTCCCACTCTGTCACTTGTTTGAGCATATATCATCAGGGTAATGCCAGGGAGATAAATTTTTAAACTAAATTTTGTAAATCAAATGATGTGGTGTTGATGATTGAATTATTACTTAAATGTTAATTAACATGTTTATTTCTTACTTGTGATACATTATTGTAACGTGTTTAACTAAATTTTGTAAATCAAATGATGTGGTGTTGATGATTGAATTATTACTTAAATGTTAATTAACATGTTTATTTCTTACTTGTGATACATTATTGTAACGTGTTTATTTCTTACTTAGGATACATTATTTAGTTTGCAAATTTAGCCACTAGGAATAGCCTAGTGGTGAGGGTGTGGGTAAGGGGTGGGGTAGTTCTAGGTCCCAGGTTCGAAACCTGGTGTGTGTGTTTGTGTTTGTATTTGTGTGGGTGGTGGAGGGTAACCAAAAAAAAAAAAAAAGTTTGCAAATTTAATTAAATTTTTTTTTATCTACCTAACATTATCCATATAATAACATGCGACCGACCATGATCAAAGAAGCACGTGTCTTGGCTTTCGGATGTATCTAAAGGTCAATATCGTGCATGGCATGTGATGTAGGTCAAGTTTTTTTCTTTTCAAAAGCAAATATCTATAGGAAAAGCTAGACATGGAAATGACACCACAAATTAATATGCTTTGGTACCATATTCCCCTACAACCAGATATTGAATGAAGTAAAAATGACATTCTTTCGAAACTTTTCTTCAAACTGGCTCCTGGCTTTCTAATTTTTCAACAGCCATGGTCAAGTACGTTGGATAATTTTCTTATTTTAGCAGATTTGATTCGGGACGATAACCATCTTGATAATACTTACATTGACTTTTATTGACGCACCACTTTATCCACTCACACGTTACTTGTAAGTCTATGAATAAGGTAATTCACTCATGAGGTGGATGCAAGTATCATCCTAATTAAATATTCTCATGAGATGGGAATAATGTGATCACCAATATATACCCAAGTTCGATTACCCCTCCCCCGTAGTTTAGTAGAATTAGTTGATTACTACAAAATAGTGAGTCACATTTAATCATTTTGGAACGCCAACTAGACAAAATGCTAATTGATTGAAATCTATGTTAAACATTTAACATTGACCTCAAATGAATAACTCATTTTTCTTTGTCCTTGAAATATTGGTTGGACATCAACTTTGGCACAAGCCAACCTTTCTAATACAAGAATTGGGTTGAACTGGAACTGTCAAATGTCCAACCTAAACCCATTAATATCAAAACCAATGTGCTAAAAAGCGGGCTAGGCGCTAGGTGTTGGGCTGCCATCGCGATTATTTCAAAAGCGTTCAACAAATTGGTAAGGGTATTAGGCGGCCGACTGAACGGGCTAGGCGACCTCGGCGGCGGACTAGGCGGTTATGTTAAAAATATATATACATATCGTTGTTTCACAGCATCGCCTAAAAGATGAGGCGTTCACATAATATTGAAGAGAGAGAGCAATGTAGAATTTGAATAACAAATCTGCAATTGTAAGGATAAACAAGAATTTGACCTGGACAGTTGGGATTTCTTCGACCGAGCATGCAATGTTTTAGAAGATTTCTTTGATGCGCTTGTGGTTTTGGGAAATTTTACAAAGGAAAAAACAGATGGGGGGAGCAGGGAAATTTTACAAAGGAAGAAGAAGATGGACGGAGCAATCGAAGGCGAGGAAGAGGAAACGGAAAAGATAAAGGCCTTCACAATTTCCAAGGCGTCAATAACACATCCCTTCTGTTTGACCGGTGTCCACTACTTTCCACTATTAATTACCCACCTTCAGTCTCTAATTAATTACCCACTACCAACTTATAATTATAATAAAATAAAATAAAAATAGTTACCCTCTTCACTAGTAAATATGTTGTATATGTGTAATGTTAGTTTTGTTAGAGAGACTAAATTTTATCCATGGATTTCATACAAGTATAATTTTTTGTAAGTGTCAATATGTACTTATTTACAAGATATACAAGAAATTTATCTAAATCCGTCTAGGCCGACTAGGTGCCCGACTAGCACCTAGTGATTTTTAGAATCTGGGTCAAAACTAGGATCCATCCAGTGGACAAGCCACTACTGCCGACACGTTCTAAATTAGCAAGATGCCATGTACAAAGGATCGGTTAGGAGAGGGAAAATCTGTATTTTCTTCTTCAGATAAGGATGCAGTGCATAGATATGACAGGAAATGGAGTTATCCAACATCATATACATCCTCAAATGGAAAAACTTTTCTCTGGATTTTAGAAAAATGTGATCAACTTTTCCGGGAAAATATACCGATGCATGTAATGGAAGATGTAGTGCTTATCCTAAGCTATCCAAAAGGAACCTAAAGGCATGATGATTTCAAACTTCAAAGATTGAAATTCTTTAACTACCGTATCTTCAAGATAATGTGATTTAAATATAGTATCCTAACATTGCTTACGCGTCTAAACATCATTGCTTGTAATCCCTTCATTGGTTGATTACAATCATCCAAATAAAGTTTCTGGTTGGTAGAACAGAAAGGAAGGGATTAGTCAGTACAATAATAACTTGATGCCACCTTTATCCAAATCATTAACTAAACGAATTAGCATATGTTGTAAGCGGAGAAGCCTGAGGAATCCATGGGTTTGATATTTTTCTAAGCAACGCCACACCATTTGACCACGTGGAATATCTTTTGTTAGTAGCCATGTTGATCATGAGATATTCTTTCGATATCCTAGAATTATGTTTTAAAAAGACAAATTAGTCACCTTTAGCACACCTAATTAGAACATTATCTTTCGATCAATAACTTTAAATAATGACATATATATGTCTTGAAGAAAGTGGTCTAGTTTTTTTAAGGGACTAAACTAGACTGCATTAGATTAGATTAAGCTGGAAGCATTTAAGGCAGTGTGGGACTAAAAAGCTAACAAATTTTAATATTAATATTATGGCTTATTCTATTAACACCCCACATATTGTTGATTAAACCTCACATACTTAATACACCTCACATTTGCTTTTTCAATTAAAAATTATCTTAATACATCCCCACATACTTTCTCATAATACCCTTACACCCCACATTCTCATACACCTAATATTTTTCACATACCCCACATTCTTCAAATCTTATAATACCCATTTTCAATTTTAATAAATTAAATTGACTTATGATTAAAAGCCTAACATTCTCTTAAAAGAGAAGCCTACAATCCGTTCTATTGAGCTTGAATTTCATTGGGTCATCACAGCCAATCTCATTTTCTCTGTCTCTTAAGCCTTTTGCTAAAAAATGGATTTCTGCTAAAAAAATGGCAACTGGGAGGAACCTAACAGAGCAAAAGTAAACCCCAGAAGATGAATAAGAACGGAAAAGACGTTGCTGGGTTGGTCTCCTATGAAATTGGGTAGTGGAAAGCAAAAGCAGGCTTAAATAATTACCGATGTCGTTGAATAATTAAAACAATGACAAATATGAAATTTTACCTCATGTGAAGCTTCCGAAATATTGATATTGAATTTTTTTCTCAATCAACGTGTTTATAGTTTCAATAGTTAGAATTTTATTCAACAATGAAGTTGAGGGTGAGAAGACTTTTGATAGTTGAAGAAGATAAATAATATGGTGTATTTAGAAATTTCTTATTTTCTTTGAACCTCATAACGTCGAAATTGTCATTGTATAGTAAGTTACATAAGCCGCTTAATATTAAATTTTAATGTGGGGTGTATTCAACATTATGTGGGATGCTAATAAAAAAACCTAATTTTATTTAATCCATATCTATTAATATTTTATTATTAATTCTCTCTTTTTCTTTTTCTTTTTTCTAAAAACTTCCTCTCTCGCAAAAGCCAATTCTACGAGAGATTTTTCAATGTGACTGGAACACGAAATTGTGCTTCATATGTCACTATACAAATTGTGGGATATGTTTCTTAAAAGTTAATAACTTTAAAAAAAAATTATCACCACTTAAATAAAAATGTATGATGTACCGCTCGTATTTCTATCACAATGAAAATTTTCTCCAATTCCACAATTGCATACCAAATCAAGAGCCAACTCCCAATTCCACAATCGCAGATCAAATCAAAAGCCAGTTCCATATCAAATCAAAAATCAATTCAAAATCAAAGCCCAATTTAAAAGTCAAAACCAAATCAAAACAAAGATCAAAACATAGGTGGCAACAAGGAGGCAACCTCGTCGTCCAACGTCTCAGGCTACTGTGGCGGAGAACAAGCCATCGATCGGCGGCCCCAAGAAGCTGTCGTACCAATCCAAGGCCTTCACCAACTCATCGTCATAAGCGTTGGCGTTCTTGGCCTCCCATATTCCTTCAAGCGCACTGGGTGGCTCATAAGCTTCCTCACGATCCTCCTTGTCGTGTTCCTCACCGGAAAGGGATTCTCTTTGAATCCCTTCCACCATATCCACACAATCACCTAATTCGAGCCCTTGAAATTTGATTCAACGGCTAAAATTATTATAACTTTTAAAGGGACCTCTGTTTGTAGCCGTTAGATCAAATTTCAAGGGTCTGGATTGATTGATTTGGTGGATTTGGTGGAAGGGATCTGATGAGGATCCCTTTCCTTCCTCACCCACCAATGGGGTCACAAAGATCCCGTCTATTGGGGATTTGGGTTTTGACAGAGACCATAGGCGGTGATGCAGGTCTGTCGCCAATCGCAGACAAGTCGAGGTCGAAGCGAAGCACGGTCTTAGCCAATCACATGCTTTTCGGGGGGAGTCTTAGCAAGGTTTTAGTCGAGGTGAGCCCTTTTTAATCTCATTAAACTTAGTCTTGCATGCAACAAACACAAGTCTAATCCGGTCTAGTGAAAGTTAGTGAGGACAAACAAACGCACCCTAAATGTATAAGTTATTTCTATTTACATGTTTTTTAAGGAATTTCGACGATTGTGACATTTTTTCAATTGAAAAAATAATAATAAAAAAGTTGCACTTAATCAGAAAAGATATAAATCTTACTCCTAAGCCGTGTTTATCATCCTACTAGGCTAAAAAATACTTCAGTTAATCCTAACTCGCGAGCAAAACACATTGTTCTCTTACACATACAAAGTTTAGTGTTCTTTATTAACACATTTTAGTTATATCTACTATTAATCAAGAAAAATAATGGTTCAAAAGTTCTATATATCTTATTGCACTCGATACCGATTCCTTTATTTCAAGGTAGACAGGCACACATGCAATATGGCCTTGTTCTAAAGTTCTAAGGAGTCAAACTAGTTTATGTACGGGCATATCCTCCTACCAAAGCTCCAGTCGAACCAAAAGAAAACACCTTATCCGTTTATCCTCTCCTCACCTATGAAACCATGAGACTCTCCGTCTCTCTCAGAACAATATCTGAGACTACCACTCATGCAAAGCAAAGCAAAGCACATTAATGGAACAAAATTTATACAGGTCAAAGACTGATGTAGGATGGGGCACGTGGCAGTACGGGCTTAGAGTTGGCAGGATGTCCGCTAGGGAACGAACTGATGCACCCATCTGTCACCTAGACAATTAACTTAATAAAAGGCACATGGGAACCAGAGACAAAATGATGGGTTTAACATCTATGCATGCAAATAATTAGAACGTGTTATACTGATATGTGGTGTTATTAATTAATTTACACATTATAATATACTCAATCACTTAATTAATGTTTCATGTAGCTATGATATAAAGTAAATAATTGTATACACATGTTATACTAAGAATATAATAATAAAATTCGGTAAGAGAGTATTATGGATACGAAAAAATAAATCAAACCAGTCCAACCTTAGAGCTAACTCTAGTTTATTTTTTATCTCTCTTTTCGGGTTTATAAATAGCCAGTGACACCTTCACACTCTCCACATCTGCAAAACTTCACGTGCTCTTTCCTGCTTCCTATCTGCCCTCCCTCCAATTTTATCTCTTTAAGTTGTTGGTTTCTGAATTCTGATTCTGCAAACCTTATCCAATTTCTGCTTCCGAGTCTTTGACCATTAAGAGATAACTATCAACAACTATCAAAAAGCAGTAGTTATAATCTGTTCGTTGGTTGACAAAGCTGAAAGCAGCTTTTGTAACATACCAGCTTTAGCTTCAGTTCACTAATTAACTACTATGGAGAACAAGAAAAAAGTGGGAAGTGGTGCAAGCCATGGCTCTTCTTCTTCTTCGTCATCATCAAGGAGTCTGGATCATCTCTTTGGTCCCAAGGACTCGTCGTCATCTTCTTCATCATCCCCTTCCGGATTCTTTGGCTCCATTTTCCCACCCGTCCCCTCAACGGTATATAAATTCTTATCACTTATTTAGGGTTATCATTTGATAATCATTTCATTTTCTATTTTCTATTTTTTCTTGAAAGTTAGAAAACTTGTTCAGTGATTGTTTTCAAAACTGAAAACTATTTCTTGTGTTTTCAAAAGTTGACTTAGAGTTTTGCTTTATTTTATTTTATTTTTTGAACCAAAACGATTATCAAACAAGTTCTCGGTCAGGTTTTCGATGCGAGACATATACATCTGTCAACAAATTACATTTTTGTGTGTGTTAACCCTGTGGGTTTAAATTTTGATTCAGGGAGTTGGGAAGGAGAGAAGGCAGGACTTTGGAGATCAAGCTGGTAAGTACGGGAGTCCAAGTTTTTCGGATAATAAGGGTGAAAACAAAACCAGCAAAGCTTCCAATATGTATCAAAACGAAGCTGCGGATCCATGCAACCTCAGTTCATCAATCTACTATGGCGGCCAAGAAAATTATAGTCCAAGAACTGGGACCACTGAATCCCATCAGCAGCATACTGTAAGTACAAAAATTGGGGTTGTGTTTAGGTTGTTTATTCGATTTTTATGAAATAAACACTAATCATATTGTTGTAATCCAATTTTAGTCTAAGAAAGATGGCGGTGAGGACGATGCAAATGGGAATAATGCAAACAGTGCTTCGAGAGGAAACTGGTGGCAAGGTATGATATACTTGTGGGCTTATTACTTAATGAAGATTATTATTAGTGTTGATTCTGCATAATTAATATGTACGTTTGATGTCTTATTTCTGCAGGTTCACTTTATTACTAACTGTTTGCTCCGGCCACCTATTAGCAGGTAACACTACTTTTCCTACCCCTAAATGGTTAATGAAACTTTTGTCTTATTTGCCACATTAACATGTCTTAATTATAATCATGAAATAGTGTTATTGGTATGCTCATGTTATAATATGTGTATTTATTTATTAATTATTTTATGTTGGGTGTTCATAAAATACCAAATATCAAAACAATGAGATGGTGTCACGTCACATCAAAAATTTACCATTTATCGCATCCTTTAATAAGTACGAATGATGCTATTCAAAGTGATAAAAGCAATATAACTATTTGAAGAATTGTTCTTAGATATTCTTCTGACGCAGAAAAAATGTTTGTTATGTTGCAGGTAAAACACTAATATCTTCTAAGATAAAACAAATAAAGATGGTGGTGTTATATATGGTACGTATATAGCATGGCAGATAGAGCTAGTAGAACAGCCAGGACTAATCCAGAAACTTAGCTTGTTGGGTTCTTTTTATCCCAGTTAGTCAAATAGGCCAAGTTTAACTATATATGGATATGAGCTTATGAATCTCATCTTTGATGTACTTTGTTTTGTGAGAACTTTCCATGTACTAATTAACTAGCCCCTTGTGCTTTTTTGAATTTCAATCCTTATCTAATTAATTCTAGTGATCAAATCCATATATGATGAAGACATAGCAACTTTTTCTGTGACATTCTAAATGCAAATTTGCTTGGCTCCTTCCCTATTATTTCTAAAAGTAGGAATATTCCTACAATATTTCTGCCAAACATATGACGTGCAGTAAAATAACTTGTCGAAAACACAAAAGGAAATTTACATGTATCAAACTGTGATCGGCTGGAATGTAAGAATTCTTATTTTCAAGTATATAAAGCAAGGACGACAAAATTTTATTAGTGAATAGTAAGTTTCTTCAAGTTTATAGCCAGCAAACTTGTAATTAAGCTGAATTATAGTATCACTAAGAGTTCTACTAATCAAGTTTACTTGAGAACCATGGCTGGCAGCATCACTAATGATCTTCTGTATGCCTTCATGCTGGCACTATAAAAGCTGCAAATCACCAAAATGAAAAGTCTCTTACGAGCTCGCAAATCAAGATTTAGGCAATTTGAATTAACATCCGTCTCTTCTATTGCAAGACTGTGAATCTAAATCGTTAATAATCATGTTGATGAATACATAACCCAACAATATAACTCTGACAAGAGAACGTTTCGCTAAAAAGATAGAGACGTATGTACCTCCGCACTTGTAGCCCCTAGTACGTTTGGCAACATTGCAACGTTTGGGAATAGTGGCTGCAACATCAGGCCTAATTCCAAGGCTCTTGGCTTCTTTAGAAAGTAAGATGGAGCAAAGGCAGTTTGTGCGTACCTTGCTCACCACAGCACAGCACTTGTTAGGAACCGCCACGTTCTTGTCCTGCGACGACGCCGCACACGATGCTAGCTTGTACACCAGAACGTCCGGGTCCATCTCCCCACAGTCACCGCCGGCAGCCCCATCAACCCCTTCAATTAATCCCCAATTCTTGACTGAAATTACAAACAAAGCCACCACCAAGCACCATAACTTCCTCAATATCGCACCTCCTTCCATGTCTATTTTCTACAATTCTGTTAATGCATTATTTGCACATATATACAGATAAGTTATCGGAAGACCACGATAAGAATAATTAATAGTTAATTACCAATTAATTAGTTTAATTAATACTTGATTACCTGGTTTTAAGAGTTTTTTAAAAGAATGATCGAGTCCTCCAAAAGGTTTAGTGCTAAGAAGTCAATAGGTTGGGGACAGAGACTCTTGGCTCTAATTATCATATTATTTGAATTTTACGGAGAAAATACGAGGCAATGTCCTACTCAGTTGATTGAGTGGAGTTGAAAGTGGTTGGTGTACCGCCGCTTTCTTAGACTACTTATTAATCGACAGAATTCAGTGGACCTAGTATTGGTATACAGCACAGGTGTCTAGATATTGTTTCTGTACTTTTTTTAATCTTACAAACGTTAGCGGAGGTATCGAACACAGGATATTAAGTGCTTAAATAACTCGCAATAGTATATTAGCTTGGATCTCTCAAGGATGCTCCGGATCCTTTTCTTGGAATCCGGTGATCATGACCGTTCATTGTACATCGTGCGGTCAGAAATCGTTTTAAATTTGAAATTTGAAATTAAATATAAATAATACCTAACGAAAACTAACCGCACGATGTACAATGAACGGTCATGATCACGGGATCTCTGGATCCCTAAGAAAAGGATCCGGCGAGAATCCTTTTCCCTTAATAAATTCAAGACACTAGTTTGTGCAGTGTTAATTTACTAACTAATCAGTACGAATTTGTAAGGTTCAATCAGCCGGTACTTGGGAACTCGACCTTCAGGGCTAGCGCGACAGAATGTGTTGTTTTTGACCTAACTATATTCATGGAAGTTGAACCTGAAACCCTAAACCCTGCACTCCTTCAGAGTCCTTGTACCAGGCACCGTCAGCGGCTTCAACGTCTTCAGGGCATGTATAAGATGAAAATATGAACAGGTTGTGGCCTATCCTTTTTACTTGGCTGCAGCAATTAGCGGAAACTGCAGCATTTTGGTCCTGTGCTGCTGATGCACAGGTAACCAGCTTCCAAGCCTCGTTAACAGGGCTATATTTACGACACTTACCAGCCCCATATGCCCCTTTAAGGTTTTAAACTGACTTATGCCGAGAATTGCAAGAAACGCTACAAGTCATTGGAGCTTCCATTTCTTCAATGCTGAGCAGAAAACACTTCTCGACTTCCTGCTTTTATACAGCAATAAGCAGCTCAAAGGATATTTGATTAGTTACAGAAAGATGAAACCCCCAAGGCATGGTGGAGGCAGCACTTGGATTTCGATTACCTGGCGACTTTAGGCCACTGAAAGTCATCACCTCTAACTAAAGTGCTTCCCACCGTTCCACTACTTTTGTCCTTTCAGAAAAGAGGCACACAAGGGCATCTCTTGAGCAACAGATAACACAGCATCGACCAATCTCACAGACATCCACGGCATCATCCTATTCCTACCTCAATCTGTTCCTCTAGACCATTTAGACCTATAATCAATAGACCGATACCCTGTAAATCATCGGTTTTCCTTTGGTGCTTCATTGCAAGCTACCACTTTTAAAGAGCAAAGCAATGCAGTAGTGGAAGATGTGAAAAACTGAAACCGCATTTGCACCAAGTGCAGCACTGCACTGAAGAAAAACCGCTAAAGCACGGTTAAACTATTGAACTACCCAACCATAATCACCAACTTAGCACTTACCAGAGATCATCAAGCAACGAATAATCCTCTATGATGACAGCCTCCCCACCCTGCTGAGAACGAAAACGGACATACCCATACCTACACATGAGATCCTACTGCGACGGTATTCCAAGCTAATAACGCAGTTAAACACACGTGATTAGCTCAAGATACCGCCAAAATGACATCCCGTGCTGAGGTGCTTGGTGGGCCATTCCACACTCGTTGAATCATGATGGAAATAGCATCAGTAATCCAAAACAGGGCAAAACGAATAATTGCTAACATGAACAGATTCACTAGAATATTAGCACTTCCTACACCCACTTGTGCTACCACTCATCCCCAAATTCCCATCACACCCTAACTGTGGAGCACTAATCAATTTGATTGCCCACTTGTGCCACCACTAATGTGAACAAAATCAAGCAAATATGATAAAACACCATGCTTTATATGTTTTAATCGAATTTAAGAACTTAAAATCTCAGGATTAATCCAAATCAGGCATTAAAATTCATCAAATTACAACTAATATACAGAAATTTAGCGCGTAAAAGCGTACAAAACGGTGCAAACATAGATGAGCAGCGCGACGGAGACAAAGATGATGAGCGGGACGACGGCGGCGAGAGTGTTGAAGCTGCCGCAGGCCAAAGTCCCGAGCTTGATCTGCACCACGTTGATGAGAGCCAGCATCAGGAACACGCAACCGGCCGCCGAACCGACACCCGAGACGAGCATCCCGATCCGGAGGAGGGTGCTGTTGACCCGGACGAGAATCTCGGCGGGCCGGTGGTAGGACGGGCTGCGGGTGATCCGGATGGCCTGCTTGAGGCCGAGGGCGACGAGGCTGGAGAAGAGGAAGGAGCTGAAGGAGTAGACGTGGAAGGAGACGAGATCCTCGGCGACGGAGGGACCGGGGCGGCAGGCGATGGGGTCGTCGGCCTCGATGAGGGTGTTTTCCGGGTCGGAAGGGTTCCAGGTGAGGCCGATGAAGACGGCTAAGGTGAAGAGGGAGTTGACGTTGACGATGCCGTCGAGGGCTGTCAGGTGGATGGTGGTTCCGCCGGGCATTTTGGTAATTTCGTAAGGA
The DNA here is from genome assembly GCA_035220775.1 of Malus fusca. Taxonomy (NCBI): domain Eukaryota; kingdom Viridiplantae; phylum Streptophyta; class Magnoliopsida; order Rosales; family Rosaceae; genus Malus; species Malus fusca. Next base: position 25,887,853 of record CM069059.1, read on the forward strand.
ATCGGAGCAGTGGTGGCTGAGCTGACTAGCTGGTAAAGTTGCAGACTTGGGTTGATGGATTTGTTCTTTCGTTTTATCTTTCGTGGAAAAACGAGGAAAAGGAAAGGAAAAGAAAAAGACGGCCGTTGAGGAACTACACGTGTCACGATCGTGATGAGTTTAATAAAAAAAATTTATCGCCGTTGCCGGGGATCGAACCCGGGTCACCCGCGTGACAGGCGGGAATACTTACCACTATACTACAACGACCTTGTTGCTAGGTTAGTTGTTTTACAATATTTAAAAAACAGTGTTTTACTCTTTAATTGTTTTTCTTGTGCATTCAAAATTTATTAGGCAGTGGGTACCCAAATTTGTTTTTAATTCAAGTTCTCTTCACCTTTTCAAATTAATTTTACCTTTTTCATTGTTTTTAAATTAAAGAAAGGAAATTTTATTTAAACTCATGCAACCTTTTTTTACACCTAACTTAAAATTTTGAATGTTAATTGTCTATTTTACCCTATTACATAATTACTATTAAGTACAAAATGAAATTAATAATGAGACTCAAATTTATCAATAAACCCAAACATTATAATTAAACCCTACGATTATTCTTTGTTTATCCTACGTTCATTCTTTGGAACAGACATTTCAAGTTTATCACTGAATAATGTTGAATTGCTATTAAACTTGTAAAGCAAAAGTTTGAATGACACGCCCCAATCCCTGAATACCAGGATAGGCACGTGTTGGCCGACACCTGAAGGTGACGAAAGCCATTTATTGAGTGCAAATGATGAAAACGAGGGATAGATAAGACTTATAAATATAAAAGAATAAAGAATATGCATATAAGGAACGTGTTCAGAGTACACAACTAACTAGAATACTAAAAATATATATATAAAATGGAGTGAATAAAAGAATGGGTCATACACCGAAAGGACTCGAAGATGCCGATGCGGAAGTGCCTTGACGCAGGGATTGTATGCCTCGATTCTAAGTCCTGAAGGGGGCGCAAAACAAACATGAGTGGACCAAGTTGATATATATATATATATATATATATATATAATAAAACAGTTATCAACATACTAACCCCCAGGTTTTATGAAAACACATATATATATCATGCTAAACATAGGTTTTCCGAAACCTAGCATGCTATGTAATGTCTCAAATCATAACTTGTATATATAATAATCACTAGTGAATGTCCGATAACTCCCAGGCCCCATGCCGACTCCCCGTCTGTGAGCAGACAATCAGAGGAAAATAACCCCCAGGCCTATGCCGGCTCCCCGTCCTTGTGCTAAATAGCCAGAGGAAACACACTCCATACCCTATGGCAACACCAAATCGTCGCCCGGGACGGACCAGAATCTATCACTACGTCCCGTAGCGGAATAAGGACCACTAGGTAAGTACAAAACCATTGAACATATATATATTGAAAAACAACTTTATAGTATAAAGTCATCCATCATCTATACTATAAAGAGGTGTTCTAAACAATGTTCTAAATATCATATCACCATCCATCAGATATTCTATAAGAACACGGGTCATATATTTCTACTATTAAAACATGCATTTTAGAAGGGGTCCACCCACAGATACTTAGCCGCCAAAGAGTCACGCAAACTAGCGGAGATAGAACACCACAATAAATTGCCCCTAAGCACATAAAGGGTACATTTAGTCAAACTCTACTCAAACGACTTAATTTGGGAAAACGAACATCGGAAATGGGTTTAAGACGTCGAAATTAGCCTATGAGAGATTCCGAACGAAATCAGAAAAGTCAACCCGAAAGTCAAAGTCAACGGTCAACTGTCAGCCCAGGTCAAGTCAACGGGTCATGGGTTAAACCGGTTTAGGGTAGGACCGGTTCAAGGGTTTTGGGCTTCGGTTTAGAACTGGGTTAGGCCTAGGGTTTAAGGTTTTGGGTTAGGGAAATGGGTTTTGGGAAATGGGCTTAGGGCCCGGCCCCAAGGCCAATGGCCTTAGATGAAACAGCCCGAGGGCCTTAAGCCTAAAGGCTTGGGATTAAAGTTGCACGGGCCTAAGGCCCTGAAAGAAGATAGCCCAAATGCCTTAGGGTTTTAAAACAATTAAATAATTAAATAAAAACAAAAGGGTTGGGTTAGGTTTAGGCACTGCCCAAAGGGCCTGGTTTGATTGGTTTTGGGTTTGGCAGCAACGGCCCGATGCCTGGATTTCTTGGTCTCGCCGGAGAAGAAAGCCGAAGCTTCCTAGCTCCGGTCGATGCCATTACTAACAACCTAGAGGTGCGATCTAGGTATGAAAATGAAGTACCAGACGAAAGGAAGAGGTTTATACCTACGATTCACCGTGGAACAGCCAGAGGTGATTGGAAATTGCACGGAATCACGGTAATTATGCCAGAAATCTGGGTTTAGCTTCCCCGAGCCGATCCCGTGTTAAACCTTGTCAACAACGATTATAACTCTCAACAATTGAACTCAACATTAATCTAAAACAAGGAGATGGAAACCCCAAGGCTTACCAGTCGTCGAAAAGGCGAGGAACTCGCCAGAGATCTCTCGGGATTCTGGGGCTTCTCAGAGCTCCACAGAGGTAAGGAAGAAGGAAAGGAGGTCCTCGTGGGTCGGGGTGGTGCAGCGCCGTAGTCGGGATGGCTTAGGTGTGCGTGGTGTCGACGGGAAGAAGAGAGTTCGAGGGAGAAAGTTAAGGGAGGTGAGATAGAGAGTGACATAGAGACTGCGAGAGTGAGGGAGATGGGGAGATCGGGAAAAGAGAAAGAGAAAGAGATGAGAGGGGGATGGGGATGGGAAACCGAGGACAGATATCAGGGGGTGGGCCCCTTGGGCTCACCAATTAAGACCTAAAAACTATTTTCAAATAAAACGGGGGTGGGTGTAACATTGATTACCAAGTACTTGACTAATGTCCTATATAGAACTAGGATAGCTGCAATTTGAAACCCTCTCAGGAACAAGACCCTGCATCTCTTTCTACAAGAACCTCAGCCTGCCATTCATATCATCCACAACCCAAGATTTTTCACTAACATTTCTCACCATCTTCGACGACAGAATTGGTTTCAATGCACCTGAAACCATCATATAAAACCCGCACATCGCCGCATAAACCAAGCTTAAACCCAAAATCAATCTCCAAAACTCACACCCAAAACCTTATTTTCTCTCCATCTTCTTAGTCTTCTTCTTCGATTTCAATCTTACATCCGTTGAAGAATCAATGAGCTTATTTGGCGGTAACTATTCAGCAGTCAAGTGGCATAGCCTGCTGCAACAGCTTCTGAGTTAAAAATCCAATGGGTGTAAAAATAAATCCACATATTGAATTGGGTTTATGGGGGTATATTAGGTATTAAATTTGGGTTAAGAGAGATATTAATAGTTTAGTTAAAAATCATATGGGTGTATAAATAGGTTAGATGGGTTTAAATAAAATTTATAGAATACCACAGGTGGGATCCTCGTTAGTTATTTAGTTGTTGATTTGAAAGTTGACACCCATCGATCAACTAGTTCTATCTGTCACCATATTTGGAGGTCCTAAGTTCAAAAAACTTAACCTTGGAGTCTTTTTGCCTTTCTTGTTTGTGTGTGTGTGTGTGTGTGTGTGAGAGAGAGAGAGAGAGAGAGAGAGAGAGAGAGAGAGAGAGAGAGAGAGAGAGTAAAAAGAGGTCATTATTGAAAATTTGAACAAGCAATCTCATGTCTATATTCTATCTGCAGAAGTTTAAACAACCAATCTAATGTGTCTCTATTTTTTATCCTTTTAGCTACATTTCAAATCCAAACCAACATCTAAATAACCAGGAACTTTAACAAATACATTAAACTCCCCCAACTCTCATAAGGCATGATCAATACTTGGTTCTAGCAAGAGATTTTCTGTCTATTTCCACTTCTTGCCTCAACCACTTCAAGAGAAGACCATAATTTAATACGCCAAACCTCAGCGATCTGCTTAGTTTGATTTTCTCCCATTTTGGTGGGACGAGGAGTCCATAAGATGATCCGAAGTTTCTGTGCTGTGTAAGTTTGGTATCGAAACTGACCCTTCCATTGTGTCGCTGCAGATTCTTGCTTTTGTTTCACCACCAAGGTAATTTGTCAAGACTCTCCTCACTCCAAAGCCGCGGTGGGGAGGCTTGTCCTTGTTGGTATTGGTGTGGAGAAAGGGAGTCCTCTCTCCCCTTGCAGGGCTAATTAAAGGTGCAGGTGATAAGTTGCCTATGGCAGAAGCTCTTTTGCGAGGAGTGCTTGAGGGAGGCACTGGATATGAAACCGGGACCTTCTTGCGAGAAATTACGCTGACCGCGGTAACTGATGACAGTTTATCTGTCTGTTTTGCCAAGTCGTCCACATATAGTAAATCATCAATACGAGCCACAATGTTAAATGCCAGGCTCTCCAAAACTCTTGAATAGCTTTCAAGAATGGACTTTCCAACATCCTGAAATTTTGAATACAAGGAGTGTTATTATTATGACAAAAATACAAGGAAATAAACAGAATCCGAGGAAATTTTTTCAAAGGAAGCAAGATTAACCTTATTGCACTGAATCTTGCTCGTGTCCAAGATAGTTTGAGTAAGACAAGGAAACCGCTGCTTCAAGGAAAGCAGGAGGCTTTCAGCTCTTTCTGCCAGTAATTCTCGCTTATCCACATCGATCACTAGGTCCTTGACCATCTCCCAAGATGACTTTGCGGAGGAGCGGTTTGGATAGGGTGGGGGCTTGGAGTGAGTTCTTCTACGCCAGACAAATATTGATGCTTCAACACGGTTTGCAATCTCTAGAGCAACATGTTCGCTGGACAGGTCAAGGCAGTCAAGCAAAATCTCTGGGGAGAATTTGTCTGATGTAATATATCGGTAAATTATGTCCCCAAGACAGGCCTTTCCATTCTGTTGATTACACATCATAAAAATTTCAACATCAGATTATAAAACTACAATCTAGATTTATTAACCATAATAATGTAACTTCTATATATGTTTAGAAAAAGCATGATTGAGAAATAAATTTTAAAAGATTTGACGAAAGAAATTAATAGAACAGCGTCACTCAGTTTCGCACAAAAGTATCATGCAATGTTCGGTTTGCAAACCTTGGGAAGAGTTTCCATGTATGACTCTGGAACTTCCATTTCTGCAAGAGTAATGCTGTTGATAGCCATTGCAGCTTTTAGTATTTGATTTGTGCATTCCCGTGTGTGATGCAACTGCTTTCTTGAATTTTCACTTAGACCATCAGCTGCCACGCGAGGTACAGGTAGCCACCACTTCTCCTCTTGCCGCTGGACTGTTTTGCGAAAAGAGGCTGAGCCATCTGCTTCCGGGGCTATAACTCCTTGATCAACATACCAGAACTCCGTATTGGTGAAACTATCTAATATTTCCTGGATAGAGAAACAAGGAACACTCCTAAACTCATAATGACTTGTAAAAAATGAAAACTGTACATTATGAAACAATCAGGGTTTGGACTCACAAGAAGCATATTGTCTAGCTTACGCAGCCCTGGAAGATTCATAAATAGATCTGATCGGGGCCTGCAAGTCATGACCTACAGAATGCACCAGCAATAAGAAACAACAAACATTTATTTTCAGCAGAGTTATAAACATATAATCTGCATAACCATCATAGCAGGGGACCCTAAAAAGTAAGGTTATGGCATTTGAAAGAAAAAACAAGCGAAGAATTACGTTTAGGTCAGGTGAGCTAGTGTTGTGAAATCTAAGCTTCAAAATATCATTTTTCATTTTTCCATCTTCCTAAAAGAAGGATAGAGAAAGCAAAATATGATCACTGAACAGACTTAACACTACTACATCAAGGATTACCTCAAGCTTTTTCCCATCAGGAAATGTTTGCCAAGAGGGTATCAATTCGACAATGTGATCGCTAACGCAAATGAGCCACTCCATCTCTCTTTTCCACATTGATTTCTTTTCAGCAGGCAAGGGTTCCAGTCTCCATAGTTGCCCAAAAATGGTAGCTTCACGTTGTATAAAATTTGATTAATTAAAAACAAAAAATGCAATATGGAATGATTGAACTATATGGTACTATAAATCGATTCGATTAATCACAAATTTAAAAGAAGCTGGGAGGATGAACATACCACAGAGATTGGTAATGGCATTCGAAATTGTCATCGCTGTGCAAACGCCTTTGCCACAACCTGACATGTCTTCTCCAAGCAACAACTTTGAAAATCTCTCTCTCATCATATCCATCTCTGTTTGAATTTCCAACGTACCAAAAGGATTACAAAACGGGGAAAATAAGCAGAATTCCTATTTTTAAAAATAAATTTAAAATTTTTGCAATGTTTTCTTGAAAAATTTAGGATTTTCAAAACCCCCTTTTGGTTTTCTGAAGCAGCTCAGCTAAAAGTGAGCTGAAAACACAGTTAAGTTTCAAATTTTTGAATTCTGAGCATCTTTTTTTTTTTTAACTTTTACGACTTTTCAGCAACCAAATGAAGCAAAAGATGGGAGTAATTCAAAATCTGACCTGCAACTTTGGAAGCCAAATCCTTGTATTTACATTCATCAACTGGGGATTTTCGTTCAGCTTCCTCCAAATCAGCAGCCGAGTTTTTACACAGCTCAGCTTTCCTGATCGGCCAGCCCAGCAGCGGCGGCGAAGACCGCTCTTTTCTCTTCAGTTCCTCACCGGAAGTCTCGGAGCTCGATCGGCTCGTACTGCTAGTCTCTCTCGAGTCACCGCCGCTCGAATCGGTGAGCGACTCGCTTCCTCCACCGCCATTGTCAGCTGAAGACTTGACGGACCCAGTTCTTTTCTTCTGCAAATTCTCCCTTTTTCTCGTTAAAGACTCCATCTTTTGAACTTCTGAAAACGCCTGAGCTGCTGCTGCACAAGGAAAGCAAGGTAAATCAGCCAGCATTTAACTCAGGCGCTTTGTTCTGCCATGGATTTGGACTGCAAAGCTTGGTGCATTTGAAGTTTTCAGAGGTTGGGAGGTGGGTTTTGAAATTTATGGAGGATTGATTCAGAAAATGGTGAAGTTGGGCATGTTTGGTAGGCAAACAGTGAAGCACTCACTCGAGGTAGAAGAGGATTATATTCTTCTGAACTTCTCTCTTCATAAAATTTGATTTTTGAGTTTGAAGAGAGAAGGTGGAGTCATGAGTCTTGCGGGTAACTGCCAATTGTCACATGGCATGCCAACGTCTCTTTTCTTTTCATTTCCTATCCCTCTCTCTCTCTCTCTCTCTCTCACACACAGTCTCCCTCTGTGTAGAGAATACGTTCAAAAAATTAATAAATTACAGGACCATGTAGATGGTGGAGTACGGAGTTTTCAACTTGTAATTACAATTTTACCCTCAGACTTCTATATGGTCACATTTCTATCATTGAGAATGGAGGGCAAATCTAGCTAGTCAGTGACTAATAATGCTTGGCTACTCAATGAAGAGCAATTCCTCTTCGAAATGTTTTGTGGTTAATATATGAAATTTTATGCTTGTGATTGGATCCATTAATAATGTAAGTTTAGTCTGTAAATATCATCTCTGTAAAAATTCAAATTTTATGCTTGTGATTGGATCCATTAATAATGTAAGTTTAGTTTGTAAAGATCATCTCTATAAAAATTCAATTAAGACAATAATCATTTAGTGACAGTCGATTCGTAAGTATCGACTATGACCGCATGTAGAAATTCATTGCTTTTATTGAGAACATACATTTCTTTTAGGTTAACCCTAGATAACTCCTAATTTGTAGAAATTTATTGAGGTCAGATGTAAATTTTTCAATGTGAGACAAATTCATTGAGGTGTTGTTGTAACTATGTCACAGAACTCATCCCAAATTGCAAAAAATTCCATTGAGAAGGTACATAGTTTTTTATGGTGGAGTGTTCTCTTGTGGTCCCGCCCTTCTTCTAATCAAATAGTCCTACAAGTTCGGCACATGACCCTTACCGAAGATTCACTTCACTTTCTAATTGAAAGGTCTTACAATTCTCCAACACATTACAAATCTACCGAGATAGATCGAATTGACCAATCTACATGCTACTCACATTAAGTAACCTATTGGGGCTAAAATCCATTGACACTTTACATTGTTTTTCTCTTCATCAAAGAAATGGAAAAATGAAAAATCATGAGCATAAATACATGAACTTAAATGGAAGAGGTAAGTTAGGTCAAGCTTGAAATGTTGATGCTCTTAAATGCATGAATTTGCAACCCTTCTTCCGCACCCTCAAATCAACAAGTTGCACCTTGATTTAGCCTAATAATCACACATGAAATGAATCCCACAGAAAAATGTTATCAATTGGACTACCCAAAATGCAAATTTAAATGCCATATATGCCCACTAAAATTGAGTAATTAGGTGAGGGTAGTTTGGTAATTGGATATGATTGAAATTTGAATGGGGTTTGAGATTGGATGAGTAGCCGTTTAAGGTTGTCAGTAGGTCGTGGAGAAGGAAATGGTCCATGAGCTATACAAGAAAAGCACCTCGTAGAATGGCTAAAGTCCATATATAGTATTCACCTTCCAATCTTCTTTTTGGACTTTTTGGACTTTTTGCTTGAATTTTAGTAAAAAGTGAAAATCTCATGGGTTTATGAGATATTATTTTACTTTTACCTGCAAATTAACCTTTGTGTTTGAACAAAGTCGGCCCATGTTAACGTTTCATTTTTAGTGTGTATGATATTATCGATGATATTTGGTACATGTTGATGCATTTTATAATTAGTATATTATTAATAATGTATTAGTGTATTTTTGTTATTGGCATGTTATCCATAGTGGTGAATACATGAAGTTTTCTTTGGATGGACGAGGTATAACAACTTGGTGTAGTGCCTAAGTTTCTTATTGGTGGATTGGCATTAGCAATGGTAGCCGCGGAGAAATTAAGGAAAGAAGTTGAGCGAGGGGAATAAATTTGGGTGAAATTGGTTTGAATGAAGGAGAAAAGATAAAAATGGTTGCTAATTTTGGGCGGGAAAGGGAATTTGTAAGCTCACGCCTCCGTTGTCTTGCCTAGTTGTTGGGTGGGCAAAATTTGATACAATAGAGAGATTTTTCAAAGTATGGGTGCGTAATTGCCCACCCTTGCCAAATCCATTGTTAGTTACTAGTAATGACATCGCCACTTTATCGATACCATTATACAAGAAGGATTAAAAGGGGCTTGATGTGCTTGATTTTCCCAAGTATTTGTTGAATTCCAACTCCCAACTTTCAACATAAAAGGTTGAAGAAGGCCTCAAGACAAAAGCCCCACCTAGTGTTTATGAACACTTCTGCATATCCCTCTCCAAGTCTCAACTGCAAAATAAAGCATTAAATAAATAAAATAAATGTCTTTTGGATTGTTAGTAGCCGTTAGGGACAGTGACTGCGAAAGCAGAAGCAATAAGCTAAAATCTTGGACTTTTTTGTATAATCACTTTATATCACTGTATGGTTCTCAACATCTGATGGCGGTACAAGCTGCTTTTTGCAAACGCAAAAGCATCATTTTCTTTCGGCATTCATCTCATTTTCCCTCCTTTTCGATTCAACGTTGAGTATCGATTTTAAACCTATTGTCCTCAGTGTCACAAAAAATAATCTTTAATAAACAAATCTAAATATAATTACACAAACCTATGACTATAAAGCTGAAACCCAGTAGTTTGAAAATGCCAGGAAAAAACATTTTTTTATTTTTTATTTTTAAATCCAAAAGACTTTCTTTTTTTAGGCCATAAAATTCAAAACTCTAAATTTGAAACCAACTGTGTTCAGCTACAGCCTCTACAGCTTGTGGCAGGCTTTGTAGACTGGGGAAGTTAGTGTTGGTTGGCATATCCCATTCAAACAAATTGAATTCTCTGGTTGCAAATAGTATCTACTTACCTACAAATCCTATGTAACTATGTATTATATTAGGAAACAATAAGTCCAGTCCGTTTGATAAATATTTTGTTTTTAATTTTAGTTGATTTTGTGTTGGAGGTATAGAAAAATAAAGAGAACTGAGAGATATAGAAGAGTTAAGATTGAAGAAAGATAGTTGGAGAGATGTAGAAAAAAATGTATAAAGAAAGGTACACCAAATGTAAACTAAAAAGTAAATATTTTATTTGGAAAAATATGAAAAATGAAAACTAAAGGTAACTCGGGTCCAACGGCATGTGAGGAGGTTTTCCAAGATTCTGCGGGTTATTTTCTTGGTGGTTTTTCCCTGAGCTTGGGGCATCGTATCTCTTTTTATGCGGAGCTTCATGCTGTCTTTCTTGCTATGGAATTGGCTCACCAGCGAGGTTGGCAAAATTTATGGCTTGAAGGTGACTCCTCTAGTGTGATATCTTGTTTTGCTTCTAGTTCTTTTTCTCCTCCTTGGTCACTCCATACACATTGGAAGAATTGTATCTTTCGTTTGCAAAACATGGTATTTCGTTGCTCTCATACGTTTTGAGAAGGGAATGCAATTGCTAACAAATTAGCCAATTTAAGGCTTATCTTGTCTTCACTTGTTTGGCATGCTGCTGCTCCTATAGACATTCTTCCTTTTCCGCACTTAGATTTCTTGGGCATGCTGGCTTATAGGTTTTGTCACCCCTTCTTGATGTGTGATTTCCTTTTTTACCTAATTCTTTTGGATTTTCCTTTTCGCTTTGTAGCTTGTCTTGCAGGTGCTTACCTTTTAGGTTTTATAAGGAATTTGGTCCTATGTCCACCCAATCTTTTTTTCATGTATTTTCTTTTTTAAGAGAGGTAAGGTCTATGTCCCTCTTTTTCTTTTATTTTTTTTTTTCAAGAGGAGTAAGGTGTATGGCCCCCACTATTTTCTTATATTTTGTTTTGCTTGTTTTATGAGAGGTAAGGTTTATGTCTCCCCTGACTAGGTGTAATTTCTTTTTTTAATATCAATAAATTTCACTCGTACCATCGATGTTTACTACAAAAAAAAAACACTAAAAACTATAAACTCTCTCTCCCACCGGCTTTCTTCATCCATTCATTCCTCCGTACACTTTCTCTATATCTAAAGCACAAAAAATAAAATAAATAAAAACTAAAAAAACAAAATGGTTTGACCATGCTCTAAATAACACAATTATTTCTCACAAGAATTCATGGCGAGTAACTGTTGTGTAGTATTATTGAAATATTATCATGTGATATTACAAGTTAACAATTAAACCACGTAGAAAATGTCAATCATAATATGAACACTTTTAGCCTTTTAAGAGCAACTCAGCGTTACCCAATTGCCAAGTGAATTAAGGAATTCAATCCCAAAACCCAAAAAACCCTTTCCACTCATCTAAAAATTCGGATAACTTGTGGGGCCAAGGGTTCATAACCAAGCAATCAAGTAATCCCTTCCTGTGTGTGCGCTTTAGTCCATGTGCCATAAGGCTAACGTCAGTCAAGTTATTAATTTTTTTTCTTGTGTCAGGCACGTGCATTTCACAAGTGAGTCAGGCGCGTCAACTGACCAAAATCATGGGTGACGTGGTGACATGGGTGACATGGACATTTCTCGTCTGTTGGATTTCCAACGGCTAATTTTTTGCGTCGTTGGATTTCTAATGGTTTAAAATTTTTGAATCAAACCCAATGGTTAGTAGAGATAGCACAACGTGGTTCATTAGATTTGTAACGGCTATCTATCATGCGGTCCAGATTTTTATGCCTAAATAAATAAAAATAAAAGGAAACATCTGAAGAAGAAAAAATCCTTTATTACTATTGGGCCCACGTGGCACAATATGGGCTGATGGACTACAAAAAAAATGTAATCTAATTGTCCATTTAATTAGGTTAAAAAAATATTCAAAAAATGCAAAAAATTAAAATTAAATTTTTTTTTCTATAAATATAGATACCCCACCATCCTCTTCCGCCTAACACCACATTTCAATATATCTAAATACTTTCAACCAATCTTTCTCTCAAACCTTCCAAATACTTTTATCTGCAAAAAATGGCTAATGATGCAGATTGGAATTGGTCAATTATTGAAGATGTTACGTTGTGTGAATGTTGGGTTTGATTTTCCCATGACTCAATTAAAGGAAATGAGCAAAAGTTGCATCAACTTTATTATTTCGGATAATGACACGTGGCATGATGAAATTGGTTAAAAATGTTATTTGGAATTAAGTATAATATTATCTTTTTGTTAATTTAAAAATTTTAAAAAAAAAAAACTTATTTTTTGATACCAATTGTCTTGACAATTCATGTAAGGAGTGGAGATACGGTCGGAAAATTACTGTTTACTAAAGTAATATAGTGACCCAGAGCCCATATTTCTTTCATATTATAGCCCAACCCATCAGTACAAAAATCCCACTGGGCCTTCTTCCTTCCCCCTCTCCCCCTCTCTCTCCCCCTCTCACTCTCTCTCTCACCTGCAACCCATTTGCCAATTTGCGGTTAAACCCAACATTTCTCATCCCCAAAACAAGAAATATTTTGTGTGGCGAGTCCGACAACCGTAAATTTCTGTCAATTTGAGCAAACAAAACAAAGCACAAAAATATTTAAGAGCTGAAAAAGAGAAGACATGGAATTTAGAATCTGAATGTTTTTCCAGGCAGGATCCAGTCGAACAAGGACATAGCCAGCAGACAAGGATTCCTTGGAACTCTGCCATCCTTTCCTCTTCCGTCGTCTTTTCCCTCAAAGGTTATGTCTTTTTTTTTGTTCATCATTCGCTTTTCGATTTGTTTTATGAAATCATTGGATTTTGATCTGAAATTGTAGCTGGGTTTCTTTGCCTCCGACCGTTGCGTTGGTTTTGATAGCTCGGATTGCAAAGTATTGAGCGTTATTGTCCTGTTTTCGATGAATTATTCATCTCAATTATTGGTGGTCCTTTTTTTTAATTTTTTTTTATGGTTCGTTTGGTTGATTTAGATGTAAATGTTGAGCTATTTGTCGAGTAATTGGGCCATTTTGATTGCGGAAACTGGAAGTTTTATCAAATTTATGGAAATTGATTGGTTATATTTTATGGTTTTGGCATCCGATTCGTCAGAATGTTTAAAGCTACGTTCTTGTGGGCATCCCCTAGCTTCATTCCAAGTCGGAAACCCTGGTTTTCCATTTGAATTGAATAATTGAATGCAAATGGCGTCGCGGCTAAAATTTCCGGTAATGCTGACGGCTCGGTTTGATTCATGGATGAGACTGTCCAAACTCGGCTTGATTCTGTCTCAGTTTCCTTAGAATTAAGGGATTGTTTGGGACTGCTTCTGGAAGGGCAAAAGGCGCTTTCTGAATACGTTTTACCGAAAAACTTAAGAAGCACTTGGACTTTAATAAAAGTTTCCATGTGTGTTCTGATAAAAGTACTTATAGAAAAAGTGCTTATGAGCAGAAGTGCTTCCCACAGAAGCAGTCCTAAATGGGCCCTAAATAGCCTAACTGAATCTCTAGTAGTCGTTCGTGCATCATGCCCTGGCAAAGGGCAAATGCACATTGTTTGATTACGTCATTTTTTTTCGTGGTTGGAGAAATCAATCTCTCGTTCCTCTTTGTTGTTTAGTTTGTAAACCTGATATATTCCTATGTTCAAAATGCAACAGGTTGCCGAGATATATACCCTTTAAAGATTTTACGGGGATAACCAAGTGAAATAACCACTTTGATTATGTAAATATCTGAGATTTAGTGTGGCAGTGAAAACCCTTATCGAATTGGGTCACACATGTGGCCTTCGTATTTTTTATTCAACAAGATTCTTAAGACAGAAGATGAAGATGTATCAGATGGAGAACTTTCAGGCATGGTAGAACCCTACCCATGTGAACAGCCGTTGCCCTGCTCGCACTTTGTTGAAGTGAGTGCATTGAGATTCTGTCACTACCTTTCTTATTGATTGTCTACATTGAAATTACAACATTTTTCAGTCTGTACTCTGATAACAATATATGGATTCCAAGTGGACACATCAAATCGTTTTGTTAGTTTTAATTTGTTTAGGTGTTTGGTGCTTATAGGTCCCGCACATAAACCAGCAAGATTCTTGGGATTGCGGCCTTGCCTGCGTTCTGATGGTCTTTCGGACCGTTGGCATAGACAACTGCGATATTCAGACATTGGCACGGCTATGTGGCACAATTAGGTGTTCCCTTCTTTACAGAGTTAGAACTTCATTTCCTCTTTTGTTAGTCCGTTATGTACTTTCTTTTGAGTATTGTTCTTTAGAATTTTATCGTTTTTATAGGAGTATGGGCTTTGAGATTGGTGAGGATAGAAAGTGTATACAAATCAAATCCCTTCCTCGACTCAGTGTTGAAGCTTTTAATTTTTGTTGCTATATTAATGTATTCTTTCCTAGAAGGTCTTATTTACAGAAGGACATGCAGTATGTTACAGAAATGAGTACTATAGGTATGGGGTGTCATATGAATGCTTGATACCTTCTTGTTGCTAAAAGTTTCAGTTAGAGTTATACTTGATACATCAGTCACATATGAATGCTTGATACCTTCTTGTTACAAACAAATATTATTTTTGTGGAGTTGGAATAGCTATGGTCCTATGGAGCATTATGGGTATGTTTGTGTGAAGTTGGAATAGTTATGGAGTATCGTGGGTTTGAAGTTAGACTTATACTTGATTCATCAGTGACATATTCAATAAGAGGTTACGTGAAAAGTTTCTGATATAACTGAGTGGTGACATCTTGTTTGCAGCATTTGGACTGTTGATCTAGCATTTTTATTACAGACGTTCTCTATTAGTTTTTGCTACTACACAGTGACAGTTGGAGCAAACCCAAGTTATTCTGGGGAGAAATTTTACAAGGTGATTTCATACTATTAACATAGATAAGTGTTAACTGACAGTATTTTCGTGCTGGTTAGTATGAACTAGACCATATTGGTTGTTTGCTAGATCCAGATGCACATCTTAGCCTAATTGTCTATCAATTATAGATGCATATATCATACGACAGCGAGGACCCAAACTGCATATAAACAAGAACATCGTCTGTCACAATTTCCTGGCATTAGCCGAACTTTGATTATTTAGCAATGAGTGGCACCTAAACTGCATGATCATGAATGCTACTTAATGTGTTTGGTATCTGTAAAAGAAATGAGAAGTTGGTTATTTTATTTTATTTTGAAAAGAAATCTTGTTTTGGATATAAAGATTGTAGTTTCACTGTTCTTAGTTCATGTACTTGTCAGCTTGTCTTTTCACATCTGGATGCACATAAAAATTTCAATTAATTAGATTTATTCTTCAGGAGCAATTACCTAATGATCTGGAGCGAGTCAATAATCTATTTCAAAAAGCACTGGAAGGTGGAATGAATATACAGGTATAATTGCTAGCTGCTAATTTCAGTTCTTGGTTCTCTCTTCCCAAATTAAGAGCCAGACATCCTTTTTACTTATAATTTTCTTAGGACAAGGCAATAAACCTTCCTTCTTTTGTTTACAGCGCAGATCAATCAGTCGAGAAGAAATTTGTTTCTCAATTTTGTCCGGGAAATACATTGCCATTGTTTTGGTTGATCAGTATAAATTGAGGTTCAAATTTCTCGCTTACCCTTCTTTCCTTCTTCCCTCTTGATTGAGAACTGTCCCTTACTGCTTGCAATAATATATGACATACATGATCAATTGTAAATACTGGGCTAATGGTACATATTTCTGTCAAAATTGTGTCACAGTAGGTCTCATGTGGACGACGTTTTTGTCTCAGACTTTTGTGGAAGCAACTCTGGTTACACAGGTAGGACTGTTACTTTGGTTGTGCAGGACTGTTACTTTTAGTTACCCTGGTGCTGTTCTATTCTGAACTAAAAGTTTTCCGCCACTCAGTATTGAGTATGACAGATTGTGCTTTCTGGGGGTGATATCATGCTGTATATGTATTAGTTCAGCAAAAGAAATAAAAAAGGACATAGATACACGTAAAAGGACAAGCTTATGCTTGTTTTAGCTTAACTCCTAGTCAAAATTTACTTTAGCACCTATATTATCCTGGAGATTGTAAGCATCTTTCTGCACATTTTATTTATTGCTTAGCAAGACAGGTTGGCTGACCTCTTCTGTTCAGAACCGTGATAACTTAGGCCTGTAATTCATGTTAATGTCATTCCATTTCCAAAAAGTGAGATAGCTATGAATTAATTCCTCATAAGATATTTCTTTAACATGATTTCCCCAGTTCTTCTGAATTAACAATTTATGGAATCATATTAAATAAACTTAAAGGCTTGCTCTGTGCTGGAATGAAGTATCTTTATGCACGTCCGGATTATTCACTTCCGAGTCACATCCTTGAGAAGTTTGCCTGTTTATGCACGTCCTGAATTGATTCCTGATTGTTGCTATTATTTTTGGTTTTTTGTAGGTCACTATGTTGTCATATGTGGGTATGATACTACCACGGATGAGTTTGAAATTAGAGATCCGGCCTGTTCAAGGTATTATCTTCATTTCAAGTTTTTTTTTTCCTTCCCTTCTTTTTTGGGAAAGAAGAAGAAAAGCTGTTACCTTATCTTCTATTGATGCCTTTGGGTCATCTACATTCGTGTTTAACTTTCTCGCTGAGTATAAAGCATGATGACAGACACATCAATTTGGAGATTACCCGGCTCCAACAATTTCTTGAAATTAGTGGAGTATCATGAGTATGACATGCTAACAAATTCCAATGAAATAAGAGAGATGTCAAAAGTAGACACTTCCCGCCTTGACTAATAAGTTATACTGACTAGAAAGATTTGAGTGATGAGTTATGAAAACCCAGCATATGACAAGTTTAAGTTTGTCAAAACTCTTAGAGAGGCATCCTATGATAATCTGGCTTTCTGATTTCTTAAGTCTTAAGTTCATCATGATTTCCAATCCAACATCACATAAACCTATGTTAATTAATTTTATTATTTACACCAAGTTCATGATCATATCACATTCCTGCCATTGGGTTTAAAGTCTAGCAACTTGAGTGAGTGGTACTCCACCATAAGAATAGTTAAGAAGATCCGATATACATTAAGACTGCAAACGTTACTTGGAAAGGCTGCATTATGCTTGCATATAGCTGATAGTGCTGAAGACGTCAAACCAGATGGTCATTATCATCCATCACATGTTTCCTTACTTAGAGTGGGGAAAGACGTGGTTGTTCAGGTAAAGGATAAACTACCCCTCCCTTACGATATGATACCTGGTTGATTTTTTGGTCAATATGATTGATACCTGGTTGATTAGGCACGGGAAAAATGATTTTAATGTGGGGCCACTCATTTCTTATTCCTTGTGTGATAGTAAACGCAGGATATGTCAGGAATGGGAATGAGACCCATACCATCCATACCCATTCCTGGTGAGTAAGCATGCCCCTCATTGAGTTTTGATTTTTTATGTCAATAGTCTTCGATTTGAAATTTACACATGCATCTGCGCTACACTTTTGATTGTGTTTCCAATTTCTTTTAGCTTATAGAAGTGTACACTCTGATAAAATGTGCAGGAAAAACGAGAGGATCTCATCAACATGCTTAGAAGAAGCCCGCAAATCCTTTGGTACTGATGAGGATCTTCTCTTGGTAATCCAAACTGAGCCTTCACCTTGTTGTGCGCTTCGGTTGCTATATAAGCATTATTTAGTTGCTAGGGTGTTAGTAACTAGTCCTGAATTCTTTCCATGGCACTAATCCAAGTAAATTCACCTGTCACAAACCTCTAATGGTAGTAACTTCTAATTTCGTGTGGGATGTCGATGCAGATATCTCTGAAGAAGAGTGGGAAGCAAAATCGCCCGGCAATACAACAGTGATAGTATTGATTCCTGACTTCAATTGTCGGTCCGTATGAAAACGAAGAAGCTTATATTTTACAAGTTAGTTTTCGTGTATAGCATTAGCATGTACCATATAGGGAAAAATTGTTTCTCTATTGATTTGTTTAAGCTCCTGAACTGGTTGGATGGACGTGCAAACCAACACCAACACGCATCGAGTAATTGTACATCATGTAACATGTATTTTGTATTACTCTCCCCATTTCCAGATAGATTCTTCTGTCTCAATAAAGTAGAATCACATGACCCTTCATCGAGTTCATCTGTATTCATTCTTCAGTAATTTAAATTTCCATTTGTCATATTGTTATTGTAATTGCAGTTTTCACCTTTTCTCCGCCCACCATCAATCGAGTATTCGCATTCTACAACTATCTTGCAAGATTCTATATAATATATCCCATCGCGGTAGGGGACCAGAGGTACTTAAATTTTCAGAGTGTAATTGTGATCCAACTGTTAATTTCTTCAATACAAGCATGCAAGTAGTGATGTAAGCCATCGTTTTCGAGTCAACTTTATCATAGTTCTGAGTTCATGCGCTCCTCCTCGGTGCTGTAAATATGGAGAGCTAGCCCTACAAAATATCAAAACTTAGCCATAAACGGACTTCGTGTGACCAAGTATTGTAACATACCTACATACATGCTTGTGGGCCTATATTAAAATGCATGTGTGTCCGACCTTGGAACTTGGAAGACACGCATGCGCGGGTGCACGCAGAGAGAGAGATTATTCAAGCTATGGTTTAATGAGTTCCGTTTTCTTAGACTATAATCTAAAAATATTGTGGCCATCCATCGTGCTTTTAATCTAATGATCGAGGAGAAAGTACAACAAAAAAATTAAATAATTGCCTACCATTGAATTAGGATTGAATTATGAGTGATCGCAATTTCTTTAAACCGAAAACATGACATAGCCCTCGATTTGGGGTATTTTCGTTCTTTTTTTTCTCGGCATTTGAGACACTAACTAAGAACTGTGTGATTATTAACTATATTAAATTTTGGCATTATTAAGATGATGGTGGAGGAATTGGTGGAAATGGAATATGCGTGGAGGATCGAGTTAGGTCAAAAGAAGGTGATGAATATTAGGGCAAAGTGCACTGGCACACCAGTCAACATCTACATAGTATATAATATGTAGTTCCAAGAATCTCAGAAAACAAAGATTCCGACAGCTGAAGCCTCTTCCGGGAGAACAATGAAACATGTCTCTCCATACACACACCCCATGACTTGGTGTATTGTTCCGCTCTGTCATTTTGTATGGCAACTATATGTTGTTGTTCTATTATTATATGCTGCTCTTTTCCTTTTTGTTTTTAGGGTTTTGGAAGAAGAATGGTATGCCATACTCTCATATGTGCGACTATGTGATTCAAAATTAGAAAGTAGAATATCGTGTCATTGTCACAAAATTTCTTTCGCTAACTCCAGAATGCGTGCCCCTTTTTAGCTGGAATCCCGGTTCGCTGTTTAAAAACAAAATGACGGGGCTTCCGTACGAACTATGTATTTATCGTATAAGACTCTCGTATTCTAGAGCAAAAGAATAAAGAAAGAGATCATGTATGGTGACAGTGTTCCTACATTGGCCCATATGTATGCTGGTTGCATTAAAATGGGATACTTGCTTGCTTTGAATTGAATCAACAAAATTTCGGTCCAATGCTATTTTTCTTTTAGGGATAAAAAACTTAACATCAAGCAATTTAGTTTGACATGGCTAACTTAACATCAAGCAATGTAGTTTGACATGGCTAGCGCCAATCATGTTGGTTCAAAGATGTGTAGCCCAAGAAATGAGAAAAATGCTCGTCTGGGACTAGAGTATATCTTCGAGTGAGTATATCACTCATCGCGTAACTTCGAAGATATGCAAGAATCTCTTTGGAAGAATGTGCTTAAACCAAAAAAGGGAACTGCATGTGCATTCTCTTCTTGCCCTGGTTGGAACGTGGAAGCACCCTCTATGCGGGCTTTGCGAAAATTGTACTTAGTTGGAAGCACGTATATATGCCCTGTATCAAAATGTGAGACACACACACACATATCTAGCCTCTGTTACTGATACTATTCCATGCATGCATTTCTGTATTAGATCGATCCAATAACTTAGGGTCCAAATTCATTGTCAATCCTGCGCAATATTCGGTTGCATATGCATTTCTGTCCTAAACCCTAAATTCAAAATTAAATTTGTAGGGTAGAGATTCTTTGGGTATTCCGTTGCAGTGGTGGGTGCAGAAAATATGATTTGGAGGTCAGTAAAAAAGAGGGTGAGCAGGGCGTAAATTTTTTTTGGACGAAATATAGCATGCAAATTGACATTTCATCGAGTTTTGGTATGCCTAAGGTCATTTTCAAGTCATACTGCACACCTGTAGAAAGTACCAATAGTATCAGAATGAACATGTCGATAGCTTTTGAACGAGCATGCTGACAGATGCTAACATATGCCAAATGAGTCGTTCGAAAGATGCCCATAGCAACGCATACATAGGCCCTGGCCAATTCTCATAAAGGCTATTTGTCAAAACAGTTGGAGGACAGCTTTCAAGGGCATCTCAAATTTTCAAAGGGCAGGACTCAGCTCTTCCATGGAGTTTTTCTGAGCTTTGGGGTTTTTTTTTTGGGGGGGGGGAAGTTCGAAGCTGGATCTCTACCCAAGGGCGGAGCCATGAAGGGACCATAATGGTCCCAGGCCTACTTGATTTTTTTTTTATAGAGAAATAAATTATAATTATCCTTCTGATTTCCAAAGATTTTTCAGGGGATTAGGACCTCAACCAGAGGGAGAGAGAGGACGTAGGCGAGAAAGCTGTTTCTTTTAATCTTTTTCACATGGTTTTGGTAGTTGTTGACATATTTGAATTTTGCTTCCATCCATGTGCAATTTTCATGTTCTCGTTAGTTATTTCTATTAGGTTGTTTTCTTCACCAATTAACATGTCTCCCAATTGGTCAAAATGTACTGACGAAATGGAGTGGAATTGAAAAATCAACACCATTGTCACCAAGCAAACAAACATCAAAATGAGCATCAAAGTAGTGGTTGAAAGGATGACCAGACGATGGATGCGTGAGACAATGGCTTCCCAAGCATGATAGAGGGATTTGTGAGCATGTTGTAGCGTTGTTTCAGCTGCCATTGTCGGTGGTGTTGCAGCGTTTTTTTTTAACAGTTGTGAGAGGCCCCTTCTAACCTAAAATCCTAGCTCTACCACTGTCTACCCCTGTGTACTTGTGAGTCTATTCTTCTGATTGCATGAATGAGGCATAGTAGTTATATACAATCGGTGAAAGGACAAACATGTTGTAGCAAATCACGTGATGAGATAAATAAGCACATAGTTATATACAAAGCAATGATGACTGTTGGGGCATCGGTGACACGATATTTGTACAGAATTACAAAGCCAAATTCGTTGAATCAAGAGTTGCTATCAAACTGAACTATATGTGGAGAGATTTTTCAGTGTGACCGGTAGACGGGGCGGTACACCACGTGTCACTAAACAAATGGTGGGATATGTGTGCTAAAAAGTTAATAGCTTAAAAAATAAAATTTCTCACCACTCCTATTAAAACACATAATGTACCACTTGTGTTCCCGTCACAATTAAAAATTAGGAAAACTAATGAAAATGGTTTGAAAATTTTGAGTTTTAATGATAAGGACAAAATAAAGGGTAAAATGAATAGTACCAGGTTTGACTTTTTAGTGTAAAAATATGGTTTTTCGTTAAAGTAAACAGTACCGTGGGCTTTTCGTTAAAACTCCCTTAAAAATTTCCCCTATATTTGCTTAACCAACGCAATTTTCTTCCAACGATGCATGCATGTCGTATTAATTAGGCGTGCCTGATTAGGCTCACATACACAATAATGCAGTTCTTGTATGACTCAAAGGGATGTCAGAATCTTTGTTTGTAAGGTTTGATCGTGCACAATAATGCAATGCTTATCTGTTTAAACAAAGGGCGTGAGCACATGTGATCAGATGAGTCCTACGAAAATGTAACAACTTTTGCATGTGACCTTCCCCCTCAAGCAACATGCTTGGATTTGTTTTTTGTTTTTTTTTTCTTTCTATTTTATTATGAGAAAAGGTTTAGAAAACGATTTAATGTTTGATTGGTAAGATCAAAGTTCTAAAAAGTGTTAAGCGCTAGTCGGGTCGTGAGCAGTAGCTCTATGAACATGTACTAGAACCTTTTTTTTGGGTTTCTGCATAACATATGCATAGACAGAGTATTTTTTGTTCGGAGGGTAAATTAAGAGAGAAATTTCTTGTAATCAAAGATATCATGTGAAAAGTTTATTATCGGATAAATAGTGTACTTTACGGGTGATGTCGGTAAGTCTAAATCTTATTTAGAAGAGAAAAATCTCCTGTAAATTAGGTGCCACCACCACTTTTAGTAATATTCATATCATGCTATCAAGTATGAAGTTGGAGTTGTTCCAGAAAATCTCAGACGTCATCATATTGATCACGCTCATAGTCTGAAATATCAAGGAGATTTCGGTTTTTTCGAATCACGGATATTTCGGAACATATCCATGTACATATCGTACAAATATCGATAATATCGGAAAATATTGATGTCGATAATTTCGCTCACACTTCAGCAATATTTTGTCAAAATATCGGTGTAATATCGCTAAAATATCGAAAATATCGATGTAAAGGAAGGAAAAAAAAGAGAAAAAAAAGGAAAAAAAAAGGGGGAAAAGGAAATATCGAGGAGATTTCGGTTTTTTCGAATCACGGATATCTCGGAACATATCCATGTACATATCTTACAAATATCGATAATATCGATGTCGATAATTTCGCTCACACTTCAGCAATATTTTGTCAAAATATCGGTGTAATATCGAAAATATCGATGTAAAGGAAGGGAAAAAAAAGAAAAAAAAAAAGAAAAAAAAGGGAAAAAAGGAAGGAAAAAAAAACACAAAGGGGATTTGAACCCCTCCCATTTTACTCCTCCAACACTGTAACCACCATATATCACTTATGTTTTAGTGATAATATGCTAAAATATTTATATTTATATGAGTGGCATGTTAACAATTACATGCAAAACTATTTTGGGGATTTATCATTTGATGAATACTCTTCACAATAAACTTACTCTACACATAGAGATGATGAAGATAGTGAAAATTTTGAACCTCATAGAAACTTTATGTGGTACTAAATCACTCATGTATCTTACCATGCAATGTATAAAGTGTAAAATATTGTAGTAAATCATTATATATAAATGATTATGGTGTGTTTAATCTTTTTTTCATTAATTACTACATATTTTCTACACTCACAATGTTTGCCAGCTCGCTGTATAATCAACTTAAATCAGTTAAATCCATCATGTAATGCATTTCCTTCTAATTTTTTTTTTATAAACTAATAGATAATTGACTAAATAAACATTCTCCAAAGTTTCAATAAAAATTTCTAAGTTTTTCTTACAATTTCCGTTGTTTTTATTCAATTTTTATCGATATCGATAATATCCCGATATTTCCATCGAAATTTCCATGTTTTTGGACTACCAATATTTCTGATATCATCGATATTTTATACCATGATCACGCTAACATGGTCATTAGAGACATAATTAAGGTGTGGGGGTTTGCTAAAACCCACCCCAAATTCGAAGGAAAAAAATGTCACATAAGAGAGTAATATTTTTTTAACAAACAATATTTTTGATATTAAAAAAATAAAAAATAAGATTAAATCTTACAATTTACTAGCAATTATATGTTCGTCGCCCAATTTATTTACATAAAAGAGTAATTCAAACATTAATAAAACAGAATAAATTTCTATCACTTAATGAAATGAGTCATACAAAACACGTATGGTACATTTTTGTAAGAGATTTCGATAGTAAACATTTTCATCACCCTTCGCAAGACTTTAACCGACCAAAGCTATTGCGTGTTTGTTTGGTCATGTGATGTCTCTGCCTTGATTGAGTGAAACGGTAGCAACTTCTACGGCGTAGTTCGAATTTCTGACCATTTCTGAATATTTGAATTGGCACCATCTTTTGGAGGCAATTGAGGAAAGACTTATTTTGACTGAGTTACGTAAATAAAATCTAATTTCAATAGCATAAGTAATTGAGTTTGTAAATTTTGTTACTCTCTGCCTACAATATCATGAGCAGATAAATCGGCCTACTTATATTTTTTTATAATAAAATATTTAAGTGTGTTTGGAATGCGAGGCAACACGTAATATATTACTAGCCTCTCCGCACGCACGTTAGGCATTTTTGCATCAAGTGTTCTTTCAATTATACGATGTCATATGATCTTCCGCATCATGTTTCAAATACACTGAAAAAAAATTCATGAAATAAATAAACAATGAAATAATAATTTGCCAAATTCAGTTTCTCATTAGAAATGCTCTAAATCATAGCAGTATCATGCATGTGAGAGAGTGGAGGCAGGCAAGTTCGATTGTTCGAATTTTGAAAAATTAGGTAACAAAATATAATGAAGGAGGACAGCATTATATATGGGCTACCTAAAATTGGGTGTCACAGTGTCACTTGTCACCATCACACAAGCACTATGATGCAGTACAACATGAACATATACGAACAGCTAAAATTGGGAGGAGGAGATTTTTTAAAGTCATTCGGACTCCGGAGCATGAGGGTGTTTTTGGAATATAAGATATTCTGAATGTTAAATTGTAAAATAAAGAGCCAAATTGTCGAACATCGATATTGTCCTCAACTTAATTATATAGGGCTCAAGAGGTATGATTTTATCCAAAAGAATCTCAATATTATTAGAAGTTAAATCGTAATTTGAATCGTTAGACCTCTAACGTCGGATTTCCCACACCAAATCGATATAGATATGAAATTTGACAACGAAGAGGAAGAGAGGACACGTGGGTGAGGGAATGAGAAGGGAGCTACATAATTGAAACTTTAAAGAAAGCTTGATATTTACTCAAATTGTGAGGTAGGTGCCCTTAATTATATACACAACTAACATGAGAAATTTTTAGTTATGACTGGAACACAAGTAGTACATTACGTGTTTTAATAAGAATGATGTGAAATTTTATTTTTTAAGTTATTAACTTTTTAGCACACATATCCCACTATTTATTTAGTGACACGTAGTGTACCACTTCGTGTACCGGTCATACTGAAAAATCTATCTACCAACATTCACCTTCTCCATGAGAATTTTTTCCAAGAGCCGGGTACACATGACACTTGGTGTTCCCCATCTATTAGCATTTGACACCTTAGATATTATCTTTTAAATGACTCAATCCTTAAATTTTATTTTTCAGAATATAAATAAAAATCAATTTAAAAATCCAAATTAGAAGTTTTATCCAACAAAACTTTTGAATTACAGCCATCAGGGTGAACAAACCCACCAGACAGCAACTACCCACCCCATCGTCGGCCGACTATTTTACCGGCGACACCCCATCTCTTCTCTCTCTCTTCTCATTTTTCGTTCTCATCTGCCCTCTATTTCTCCACTCTTACTTCGACATGGAAGCAGAGGGATGTTTGACGGCAACTCAACCTGAAATCTGGTGTCTCCAATCCCGATCTAATTGATGGTGAAGTGGTCGGCCTTCCCATAATCTTCTCTAGCCTAGGAGAGGAGGTGAAAGAAAAAAAGGAGAGAGAAAGAAAGAGAAAGGTTAACAGAGAAAGGAGAGAAAGGAGAGAGAGAGAGAGAGAGAGAGAAAGAAAGGGTAACAAAGAGGTGAGGGAAAATGGAGGAATGGCCGAACGGGTGTGGGTGAGGCGGAGGGTTCCAGAGAAGATTACGAGATTGGAGTAAAAAAATAAAACTAATTTTCCAGTAAATAGGTGGAGAACACCAGGTGAGGGAAAGGAATGAATGACCGGGTTCCAGATCCGGAGGTAATTTGGGTTGTTTCTAAGTTTATTTTATTAATTTTTTTATTAAAATTAGTTTTATATATTTACTGGAAAATAAGATTGAAGGATTTAGTCATTTAAAAAGATGATATCTAACGTGTCAAATGCTAATAGGCGGGGAACACCAGGTATCATGTGTACCCGGCTCTTGGAAAAATTTATCCTTCTCCATCTTAAACCAATACATCTTCATTCCTGTTCTTCCTTATTGTGCGATTTTGGTTCTTTACAAGAAATAATAGGAAAATGTTTGAACGCGGAAGGCCTTTCTATCAGAGGCGATGTTGACATCTTGCTCAGCTACGATTGATGCTTAGATTTACGGGAGAAACTTTCTCGCAACTACCCTAATCACATCAGGCATTCAATACACGTTTGCCATACGTGAAAGAGTAAATCACTCGTTCAATAAAAGCTTGTCGTTTGATGAATTGGTCAAATAATTAGTGCAGTTTATAGTAATTAAGTCAAACGAATCGAATGTTTAACAGAAACAAACGAGTCTTATCGATCATAATGCTAAAGGTTGACGAATTTGTCATCATTTGTGTGGAGTTGTTTGCCAACTTCGCCAAACTGAAGTTGACCCAGCAATTCATCCAATCCAACGTAAAGAATCCACCCAGACAAAAAAACACAACTAGGGTTTTGGATCTTAGCGAGAAAATAGAGTTTGAAAGAGAAATATGGTCGTTGAGTGAAAATAAAATATATGCAGCAACAATTAATTCGTTCGAATATTAAGTATCGATTTGGCTCATAGACTCTTTCTTCCACATTTGAAAGGGACGCTTCAGTTCGAACATATTGGCGGGAATACCTTGCTGAGCTGGCATGTGCAGTTTTTAAATATGGAACTTTAACGAAAAGCTTCCGGTAATGTTCATTTTAACGAAAAATTATATTTTTACACTAAAAAGTCAATCTAGGTACTATTCACTTTACTTTTTATTTTGTGCTTATCGTTAAAACTCAAAGTTTTCAAGTCATTTTCATTAGTTTTCCTTTTTAAATATGCGCTTTGAAACGATGTGCGAAAATCATTTCTCTAATTAAAATCTTTATAGTAATGTTACGATATCAATTGTGTAGAATATTTTTTTCTAGCTTGCTGTGAAATATGCGTCGAATAGTTAATTAAAGTGTTGAACACATACAAATTGTTTTTAACTCAAGTAAGTAAGAATGTTTAGATGAATTAATAAATCTTAACGCATCAGTAAAATGATGTATGCACTTTGTTGTTTTGTACATGCACTTCCCTCTTAGTTTGTAACGTTTAGATTGAATAAATAAGAAAAATTAAGAAATGTGAACAAACGGAGCAATGTAAAAATAAGAGTACGAAAATCATTTTCTGTTTGTATTATGTAATTAACAATTTATTTATATGTTACTTCATGACACTCACGGTGGATTAGCGAGGGTGTGCCCTGAATTTATCCTCACGTCCGGAATCACCCAACAGGATCTCTCCGGATTCTTTTGGTAAGGATTCTGAAAATCCGTAAATCGTGTCCGTTTATTGTAAACCGTACGGTCGATTTTTGTCAAGTATTGTTTGTATTTAATTTTAAATAAAACATAAATAAAATAATTTCTAACCACATAATACACAATGAAATGATATGATTAACAAATTCTCAAAATCCTCACAAAGAAGATCCGGATTCCGAAATCACCACCTCGGTTCCAACTCAACGCCTACGGCAGCTCAATGGATGACCTTATTCCGAAAAGACACTACTATCCAAAGAAATTTCAGTTTTTAGACGAAATTGCCTTCTCTGTTTTAAGATAATGACTAACAGTATCAAACGTCCAATCAAATAATTTCCTTTTTTCCTTTAAAAAAAAAAAGGAGTTTAATTTTCAAAAAAGCATTCCCGCGGTTTTGACCAACGGTGCTGTGTGCTTCCCTTTTGGCAGGTAATAACCGTCCCCACTCCCCACCATTCCTCCTCTTTTTTTATTTGTTTAAATTATTTTTCCAAAATTAGAAAAACACGTATTTTCCACATTTGCCCATCAAGGAAAAAATATGGCGGGAAATTTATCAAATCCAGTTGAGAGTTGGCTTTGGGGTCCGGGGGCCCTTTACTCTTTTGTCCTTTGGGAAAGCAAACGTCGTGATAACCGCGTTGGTGTGTTCGATTGTGAAACGCCGCCGTCACGGCGACGGTTTGTGGGGAAAAATCGTGGGAATAGACGGAGACGGTGCGGTTTTGTTAGTTATTATTTGTGTATCTAAAATTACATTAATAAAATTCTATTTATCAATTAAAATAAAGTGAAAATACATCTTTATTTTCTATCACAATAAAAAAGTTAAGGACGGTAACGTAATTTTACAAAATAAAATTTTGCTATTTTTTTAAACCTCATCTACTTGTTTATCATCTCTAATTAAAAATAAAAAACAATTTGTCTCCCTCTCTCCTCACTCCCACAATTCTGTCTCACTCTCTTCTCGGGGATCCTTCAATCGCGTATGTTCGTCGTAAATCGTGCTATTAGTTTTTGTCATATACTATTTGTGTTCAATTTTTAATATAAAATTTAAAATAATTTATAATCGCACGATATACGATAAATGAACATGATTAGAGAATCCCCAAGATCCTGACAAAGAAAATCTGAAGAGGATTCTCATTCTGTTTTTATGTATTTACGTGGATCTTTGTTCCTTGAGGTAATTGTACTGTTGTGTTTGTGATTTAGGGTATGGTTTTGCCTAAATAATAAATAAAAAACTTACTTGAAACGAGTTTATCTAACCTTTCTTGGCATGTCTAGGTTATAAGAAAAATAGAGAAAGAAGATTACTTAAATCCGTGATAGGAAAATGATTTTGAGAAAGTCCTTTTAGCATTTGTCTATTTTTTTATTAACACATTTAAGAAAAATGATTTTGAGAAAATATATGATTCTAACTTTTAAAGAAAATATTAAGAAGTGCATCATCATAATTATATTGGGTGTTATTGTCACTCTAAAAGCGTTTTACATACCATTTTTAATGAAATTGTCGTTGTTAATGGTTATGTTGACTATACAAAATTCTTTTTGTACATTATGTTAAATATAAAAAACAAAAATAAAGGCTTTGGTAACAAATTTTTGTTTTGTTTTGTTTTTTAATAGAACATGCTTTTCAACTACAACGACTATTTACTTGTTGAGAAATGCTAAGGAGACTCTCAAAAGTGATACTCTCTATGGACGTTTTGACACCTCATATTTTTAACACAGTGTTTTATATTATTGACATGAGAATTGACAGTAAAATATGAAGTAACAAAAAGTCTATAAAAGTTATATTGTGAGAATTCGTTCATGATGGACTCAAAATAGTTAAATGGAAATAGAACCTTAATTTGTAAATGTATCCCATATGATTGACTTGTGTTGGACGTGCAAAAAGCAAATTTGAGATCAGCCGCACTCTACTGGACTAAACCTTGAACTCTGGCATGCCATCAAAAGAAAACTGGCTCTGGCCATACATCTTGATCATAACAAATCATGCATATTAGAAGACTAATGAATGATTATGTCTACTACTTTAATTAACGACAACAAAGCGGGACTAATTAAATCAGCAGTACTAACCAAACGACATGGAATGTAGTGTTGTTAACAAAAACTAACAAAACGACATGGAATGTAGTGTTGTCAACAAAAACTTGGACATACTGGGAAGCATAATTATTAACAGATTTGAATTATCTTCTTTCTCATTCTCTTCTTTTCTCGCTCTTTTCTTATTTAAACGCTCAAGATTAAGTCACATTATCATTTTGTTTTACCTTTTGTGTAGAGAGAAAGAAGAAGAGGAAGCTGAGAGAGAAGGTGAGCGAGGGGAGGAGAAAAGGGAGGGAAGAAAATCCAGTTCCATTACTAATTAGTGTGGATAAACAATGAAGAGTGATTTTGTCCGACCGTAAACTCAGAAGAAAAACTTGCATAGGGTGTCCGTACTGTATGAAACCTGTTACAAAAAGTACGAGGTTTTTGTGTACTGTGATTATTTTGTGTTATGATCCACTAAATTCCATGCATTTCCACTCAATATGAGAATTGTTAATCATATAATAGTACTGAATATTTTGTAAACTTGTGTAATATCGGATTATTTATGCAACAGACTCCACATTCACTCAACATGGGGTCCAACCTCACTTACAAAAGCATGAGATCACTATGTATTATGATCCACCATATTTCACTCAGTATAAGAATTACCGTAACCAAACAACCCATATGGCGACCACTTGGCGTTGCGCCGATGTGTGGAGATGTGTGACTTTACTTGGGTCGATAGGCCTCCATCTTCACTAGTTCATGTATTAAATAATGATGGACTACCTTGCCCTCCTTAATTTAGTTGTGGTAGTGGAAGGGGTAACGCTTTTACCTTTAATTGCAGCGTTTGGTTCATTTTCATCCCCTTACACTACCCGATCTGATATTATGTTGCTTGCCTCTATGTAGGTTTCATTATGTACTTTTGGCATCTTTGCCCTGGTTATGATATATATCCAGTTCATCAAAAAAAACAAAAAAAAACAACCCTTCTCTCGTAAACTAGCAATCATAGTATAATATCAGATCATTGAATTATGCCACTCTTTTTCTAGATTGCAAAGGAATTTTGAATTCTTTATGGCCTTGGTTTGAATTTAAACTTGGGAGTAGCTAGTTTGCGTAGGTGATAACCAATCAATGGTGTCATTTCTTGAAGAATTGTCAAGTGTAGCTGTTGAAATTAGGAGAAGACGTTTGAATGACCTATTAAGTTTCTATATCAATCTCTAGGCAGTCGTGCAAAAGTGGCAAGTGACTTGCTCTGAAATTGACATTAACGGACCTCGTTAATTGATCTAATTGAACATACATGGCGCGAAAAAAGGTGTTTTCCGAAACAGCCTTCGTTGACTTGATTTTCATGAATAGCATTGGTTTTCAATATTCACCACCAAATACTAAAAGCATATAGTAGCAATGTCGGAACCAGCATTTCATACGTAGAAAGGCCTCTTATATATAGGTAATTTAAACCAAGAATTTGAGAGATTGGAGTACTTTGCAGAAAAATTGAAAGACCCTAAATTCAACAGAGAGAACTTAAAACATTGCACTAATTCAGAAATCCGAATATGAAAAATTTTAGTTAAAGCCAAAGAAAAATTGTTAGGATAAGGAGGGGAAGTGAAGACTACACTGCAATAAGAAGAATAGAGAGAAAAATGAGGCCTGATCTGAAACGGAAAAGAATTTTGATTAAGAACACACTTGAATTTACCATGCAGTATCAACATCTGTTATAGTAATAAGTAGAAAAAAAAAACAAGATGGGACAAAGACGATTCTGGTGCTATGTATACTAGTCCAACACTAGAAGACTAGAATTCGTTTGGTTCGTGGATTAGAGCACGTTTTGTGAAGTCGTTGTTGGAATCCAATAGTTGACTCGTGATTCTACGAAGTACTTATGAACGAAGGAATATTAGATTATTGACGTCTATTCTCAAGTTCTTTTATCCAACATATTTGAAGTGCTAATTTAATGCATTTAGTGCAAGAGTACCTACTGAAAATTTAACAAATTTGATTTCTACTAGTTGGTTGGTGACCCAAACACGAAAATATGACAAATAGTATGTTGCTCTGGTCACTGTTTGTCGGCCTTTTCAAATAGTGGTGGCAGATCTCTTCTGTTTAAATTTTCAAACATGAGCACAAGAGTTTCGTTTATAATATAAGTACGAGAGTTTTATTTTTAACATAAATACAAGAATTGCGTTCCTAATATAAAAATGATAGTGTCGTTCTTATCAGGAACACGAGAGTTTCGTTTCTTATACAAACACTAAAGTTTCATTCCTAATATAAACACGAGAGTTTCATTTCTAATATAAACACGAGAGTTTCGTTCCTAACATGAGAACAGTTTCGTTCCAGACGTGAGCGCGATAGTTGCGTTCCTAACATAATTACGACAATTTTATTCCTAACATGAACACGGGAGTTGCGTTTCAAAGATAAGCATGAGAGTTGCGTTCCTAAGATAAGCATGAGGATTGCGTTCTTAATATGAGCACGAGAATTGCATTACTGACATTAACACGAGAGTTTCGTTCTTAAAATAAGCACGAGAGTTTTGTTTCTAACATAAGCACGAGAGTTTCGTTTCTAAAATAAGCACGAGAGTTTTGTTCCTAACATAAGCACGAGAGTTGCTTTTCTAACATAAGCACAAGAGTTGCTTTACTGACATAAACACAAGAGTTTTGTTCCTAACATAAGCACGAAAGTTTTGTTCCTAACATAAACACAAAAGTTTCATTTTTAACATGAGCACGATAGTCGTTCCTGACATGAACACTAGAGTTGCGTTTCTAACATAAGCACGGGAATTTCATTCCTAACATAACACACGAAAGTTTCCTTCCTAACATAAGTACGAGAGTTTCATTCCTAACATAACACGTGTAACTTAGATACATGATGTTATATTAAATATTGTGGAGCAAGTAGGGAGGAGGGGACTTAGTTAACCTACGCAATGAAGCTAATTTAACTTGTCCAATTAATGTAGAGAGCTCACATTCATAGTGGTTGCTAGCTAGTAGCAATCATCACAAAAATAGTAACAAATTATGTGCAATAATATGCACTAATCGAATCAATATAATTAAGTAGAAAAACGACTCCAATCATTCCACATGCTAACTTGCCACCTTTGTTGTTGTTCTGTTTTGTTTTTCTTCCTGTCAAATGCCTATGTCTTGATTAAACCTCAAAACAAAGTATAAATCCAAACCTACGTTCGACCGAATCAAAAAATACAACAATATGCTTAGTTAAGTGACTTGAACTTGAAGTAGGCAAAGTGACAAAAAGGAATGAGGATCCTTTTCGGATTCTTTTTGTGATGATCTCGGGGATCTTTTAATCACGTTCGTTCATTGTACATCGTGCGACCAGTTTTCGTCAGTTACTGTTTATATTCAATTTTAAATAAAAAAATTTACAATAATTTTTGAACGCACGATATACGATGAACGGACGTGATTATAGGATTCACAAGATTCTCACAGGATCCTAAGAGGATCCTCATTCTACAAAAAGTGAGGCAAATTGGAACAAGACAATGCCAATTGTACCAAATTTGAAAGGGAATTTTTATTAGCACTTCAACATTCTCATTTTATACTCCAAATTTTCTATATTTAGAAAGAAAAATACACTTGTAAAGAGTGTAAAATAAAATTTTTGGAGTGCTAATAACATTTTACATTTGAAAACCCAATCGCTTAATTGCAATGAATAAGAATCTCGACGGTGGGAATGCATGAGAACATAAGCAGTAAAAGACACCCACAAATCTCTGCGGACTCTCCTCAGTTCCAACAAACAACCCGTTATATAAGGACAACCTTCTCCACTCTCACTCGCACTTTGTATTACTATTATGTGTGAACTTGACATGCCACGTAGAGCTTTGAATTAGTTATAAACAAAAATAATCTAATTAAACAAATAACGTTACATAACTGTGTGATCGTCATACAAAAAATTAGAGATCATCGTTAATTATGGTACAAATAACAAATTTGACTACAATACATATATATATATTTAATATAATCATCATCTCGACGGTTAGATGGTAATTGCATTCTCCAAAGAGACATATAGTGATTGCATTAAAGACCAAAAATCTCATTCTACACTCCAAACTTTTTATATTAGGAAAGAAAAATACATTTGTGAGTAGTGTAAAATGAGATTTTTTGAGTGCCAATAACACTCAGGTGAAAATAGTTTATGCACTCTTTTTTCTTCCTCCTGGTTTTTTCTAATCACTCAATTAATTAAATTGCAAAAAATATAACAGATTCAAGAAAAAAAATAGTACAAAAAAAAAAAAAAACGAAAGCGCAAAAATCACAGCGTATGGTGCGTGAGTTTGCATAGAAGGACGAATGTCTCCAACCAATGGCCCAGTCGTCCTGTTGTTTGCACAATCCCAGCCTGCCCCAACCTTCCCTCCCTCAATTTTCATAATTTCAAATTTATATAATTGTTTTTTATTTTTTGAATTATCTCAAATAGTCCCTGAAACCTTAATAAAGGCATCTTGTCTTCCACATCGTCCTCAACTCCCATTCCCATTCCCATTCCCATTCCCTTCCCTTTACTCTCTCTCTCTCTCTCTAGTTTATCTCTCTACCCCTGTTTTTTTGGGGGTCCCAGTCCCTCCTAGCCTGCAAACCCCAGCAAACTCGACTGGCCTCTCATTATTAAATCTTCCTCAACCAGCAACACTCTCTCACTCTTCCATCTCTCTCTCTCTCTCTCTTCATCCCTTTCTCTCTCTAGCCTCATCCATTTATACGCTCCAGTCCGAATGACTCGGTCCCAGGACGATCCCGGGTTCTATCTCCCCTCCCACTTCCTCACGGACGACGTCGTGCTCCACAACAACATGGACGACAGCAACAGCTTCCGCGGAAACTGTCTCGAACCCCGCGCCAGATCCCCCACCGAGTTCCCGTACGAGTCCGACTCGTCCGACTCCAACTGGGCCCTGAGTTCCCCCGTCGAGTCCGTGGTGGGCTCCTCCGAGACCGAGGGCGGCAGCAGCAGCGACGAGGAGGACTTCCTCGCCGGCCTGACTCGCCGCCTTGGCCAGTCCTCGCTGCAGCCGGCTCACCAGACCCAGAAGCTATCCGTCCCAGACGCCTTCCCCAAAGAGAAACCCGAGGTAAAGATTTCAGCTTGCAACATCAGATTTATTTTCTTTTAATACTGTTACTCTTCCTGTTTAAGATTTGGGAATTTTGAAACGCTGACCAAGTTTTACTGTATTGACTCAGTGGGTCATGTCCGGGTCTCCCCAGTCGATTCTGAGCGGAATCGGGAGCTGGTCGAGCAACAGAAGCCCGACGGGCCCGTCTTCCCAGGTGCCGTCGCCACCGACGACGCCGTTTGGAGCTCAGGACGACACCTGGGAGCTGATATACGCGGCAGCCGGGCAGGTTGCGCGGTTGAAGATGACTAACAGCTTTGGTGGAGCAACTGAGTTCAGCGGCAACCACGGCCGCCGCGGACTTATGGGGCCATCTCGGATCCCCAGTCCTCCCCAACACTCTGCTCCCGGTCTCTGCCCCAACCAGAGCTTCCCTCAGGTAGAAGTCGTAAAACCCATATCATGTCGGGCAAAACAGAGCTTTTTGATGTGCTTGTGTTGTGATCTGACAAGGGTGTTTTCGGTATTTTGCAGTTTCACCATGTGAGGCAGGAGAACCAAGTAAATCATCTTCCCTGGTCAGCTCAGCCGCAGCAGCAACCTCAGCAACACCACCAGCAGATCCAAACCAGAGGAAGAAACACTGCAGGTTACGAGAGATGCGGGCATGTTGTTAATTTGCCCCAATCAGCATGGCCGCCGCTGCAAGTCCAACACCAACACCACCACCAGCACCACCATCAAAATCAACAGCCACAGCACCACAATAACGCCGCCGTCCGTCCCGTTTTGCCCAACGGTTCCAACATCAAGAGGGAATGCGCTGGCACCGGCGTTTTCTTGCCTCGCAGATATACAAACCCTGCCCCTCCTGAACCTCGCAAGAAAGCAGGTACTAATTTGTAATTTTGGATTTCGACCATTTTGGTCTTTTTCTTTTTAATTAAAATTACTTTGGGTCTTTATTTTGACATATTATGTTGATTTTGCTATCAAATAGGCTGTCCAACTGTTCTACTGCCGGCCAAGGTTGTTCACGCTCTGAACCTGAGCTTCGAGGACATGAACCGCCACGCTCCGCCGCGTTTCAACGCCGGTTTGGCGCCAGACCACGGTAATTAAGTTCACAGTTCAATCTTTCTACTTCTGGAAACTTTGTGTTTCAGATCTATGACTCTGTTTACGTTGGTTCCTTAAAATAACAATTTCTGCAATTGGATTCTGCAGAGGCGCTGGCGGCACGAAGAAACGCCCTGCTGACTCAGCAAAGACTTGGATTAAGGGCAGCGGCCGAGGGGCCGGTAAATCATGAACTGCGCCTCCCCCAGGAGTGGACCTACTGATTTAGTTTCAAATCCAAAGGGCAAAAAAGGAAGAAGAAAAAAAGAAGATTATGTAGAAATTAGGGTTTTACGAAGGTGGTATTTTGGGGTTTTTAATTATTTAATTAAGGAGATTCAAGAATGTGAGATTAGATTAGGAGCAATAAGAAAGATATCCAGGTTTTATTTGGAAGGATGCTGCTGCAGCTTCTTTGGGGAGCTAGCTTTTAGGTCAAGGAAGATGATAAATTACTAGGAAAGTTGTGTTCTTTTGTGTTGTAATAATTTGGGTTTAATTAAATTAATTTGTTCCAAATCCAAAGTTTGATTAGGGGAGGATCAATGTTTAATTCTGGATTAGGGTAATTTAATTTCTGGTTTGTAAGTGAAATTTCACTACCCCTTTCCCTTGGGATGTAAGATTCTACTAATAATAAGTAATAAAAATGAGTAGTTTTCTGTTAAGTTCTGTTTATTCTTCTGGATTCTGTAATGGTTTGTTTAATTGTGATTAAGGGTTTTGTTTAGTGGTGTATTAGGTTAATTAAGTTGGTCAAAGCTCAAAGACTTTGTTCTTAACCCCCCTCCACAGAATGCTGTTGTTTTCTGAAAAGCAACACTAAGCTGAACATGGCTGGGGCCCTCCTAGAGCTGTACTATATGGTTGGTTGCAGTTGTGGCACATTACAATACTAATTCTTTACGACTCTATTTCGGTAAAAAAAAGCTGCGAGACGGAAAGTGATTTTCGCACTGTCATTTTCATTCGAACATTAAAATTGAAATGAATTAAGAGTTTGATTGAAATATCCATGAGTGTGTATAAAGAGAAAAACAAATGATGAAAAAAGTGAGGAAAAGATCTACCATATTTTAACTCGTTTTGATGAAGCAAACTCATTAATCTAACTGTCGTCGTTTGATTGTTGTAGCAATCGATTGATAAAATAGATTCAGTGTTTTTCACTAACGTTATCAATTGTCGGGCGACTCAACTCGCTAATGAGACATGGAGCCAAAGGTTGCACACATTGGCGTAGCCAAAATTTTCAAATAATGCAGTCATAATTTCGAAAAAAAATAAATTCATTAACCATTTCGTTGAGCACCTGGTGAGCACTAGTAGATTCCTCACAACATTTGACAAAGGTTACGCCAGCATATGTCGACAACTACCATGATCAGTAGAGCCTTGTCGAAGGCAACTGTACGAAACTATGAGTAATGTTGAAGACTGTCAGGCTTGTCAACTGAGGAATTTCATCAAGTACTTGATTCGCACAATAAAGTCAGTTGAACACAAAAAGAGAGAAACGAAACATAGGGATTTTAAAATAAGACAAAATTAGAAGAAGGAAGTTATGACTTAATTCGACATAAATATTTATAAGGATCAAAATACAAATACAGAGTCAAATATAAATGAAAATTTTAGAATTGTAGGAGTCATGGACAATCAATAACTTCAGGCTCCGCCACTGATTGCACGCACGAGAGAAGCCCTGCTGCATGCCGGCCATTGGGAAGACATGAGGGATGATAAGTGCCTACCATTCTTCCATAAATATCTTTGGAATTT
Organism: Malus fusca; assembly: GCA_035220775.1. Lineage (NCBI taxonomy): Eukaryota > Viridiplantae > Streptophyta > Magnoliopsida > Rosales > Rosaceae > Malus > Malus fusca. Next base: position 25,925,315 of record CM069059.1, read on the forward strand.
AAATCACTATATACCAAGTCAAATATATTCACGGAGCTGTGTTTTTTCCTTCAGCGTGAAGGTTTGAATTTTTTGCCGTACGTTGCTATCCTCATATTTTGATCTCCTTGGACCCACACGATTTCTCTGCGTCTCTCTCACTCTCCTCCTCCATCCTCCACTATTTTCCCCTCCATGTTTGTTCGTAAATTAACACACAAACCATGCCTTCATAAAGAAGAAAAACTAACATGTATTTGGGAAGTTCAGCGGCATTTCAAGCCTATCACGATTTATTTTATGTTTTAATTAGTCTATATAATTATCATACGAGTTGTTCATAAATCATCTTGGTGCATGTGTTGCATGCAAATTCTTTATTATTTTTTTTTATGAAGATTTAAATGGAGCAGATATTATTTCCTTGTCATATTTATGTTTTCGGACTTTAAATTAGTGCCATACATTATGTCATATTCAACCAACGATAAAACCTGATCAATGATTTAAATTTTTGGTCTAACAACATAAATGTCTTATACTGCTATAGTTCATGATAAAACTAAACATAACAAATTGTATGACAAGAGAACATTTTGCAGTACTATGAATTATGGAACATCATGGTTATATGTTTTCTTTAGTGAAAGGTGAAAGGTAAAGCCTGCCTCCAGGCAGTTCAAATTTAGACCGACTAGCTTCATAACATGAAGTGAATTAGCAGCATGACTAGTTCATAAAATTTCACCCTTGCGTTTGCACAGTTTGAGCTGAAATGCCTCTGTGAATCTTCTCGGTCTCCAGAAAAGTGGACTGCTGTGGCGAAGCTATCAGTTGGTCCTTTTTTTGGAAAAAAAAATAATTATAAACAAACTATCGTCATGCCCATACCTTGTATAACAAGATCCAATGCTCCTTTTTTTCCTTTTAAACCTAATTTTGTTGATTAAAACAGTGAAAGGGATTGGCTGTTTTTACTTTACCTTAACCTAACCTATCATTAAACAAAAACAAAAAGATATAATTAACTTAAGTAACCAACTCTTTTACATGTCACGACTGTCGTTAATGTAAGCAAATCAAAGGAGTCGCCAAGCTGGCTCAACTACTCACAAATCTCCATTTTTTCCCCCTTTTTTAGTCCCCTCTTACTTGGTCGAATAGTTTTGTCGGCTCAAGTTTTCGATAGTTAGGTGAGCGTGACAACAACATTTCTCAAAATACCTGATCTTTGAGACATATCTATCCCAACTCCATGCCTTCCCAGTAGGGGTAGAGAATCTAGAGATGAATGTGTAAAAGAAGGCAATCTAATGATAAAGATTTTTTTTTTTTTTTAAATCAAAAGAGCGATTGAATTAAAAAAAAAATGAAGAACTTCAAGAACTTCTAACCATCTAGTTATCCTAGAATAAACATAAACCAATGAGATGGAAAAAAGAGGCTAGAGAATTATTTGATGAGTCAACTATTCCCTTATATTATGATTTCATCTAATTTTATGAGCGTCTCACTCAGTGTGAAAATTGCTCTTGTCAGACAGTTTTATCAAATATTTTATATGGAGTAAGGCGGTTTGTATTTGCACACTCAATCCTTGTGTTTCTACACAACCAAAAGAGATTGTACAACTTAAAAAACTTTTAAAGTGTAACTGTAACACCGACTTACACCCGCACATAGTATAATGAGTTGTATAGTATCAATTATCAAATAAATGACTTGGGTTATCATAAGTAGTGGGGAGGTCATAAATCAGAGTACAATTGGACCTTGGTGTGCTTTAATTTAGTAGATTCTTTTGATGAGAAAGCCTTGATTTGCTCTCTTAAGAAAAAAGAAAAAAAAAATTAATTTCCTGACTTTGTCCAGCAACCAACCAAGCCGATCAAGCATCATGCGATTAGAAGGCACTGTCATGTCAGCACATGGTCTGGCCCATATCCAGCCGTCAATCACGTTGTGCTGGGTCCAACTTTGGGCCCGATCAGCGCCCTGGATTTGTTTATACTTTAATTTCCGTTGATGACAGTTATTATTAACGACATCCAATGACATTCATTCGGTTGCTTCAAACACACACATACCTTGCTTTATCACAATCATTAGAATTTTTTTATACATAAGTTTCTCTAATTCAATGTCTTTAGTGGAAAAATTTTTCAGTGCGACAGTCTCACCGTCACGACGTAGACACGAAATTTTCAAACAATGGCACGAGCGATGAGTGGCGTGCTACTTGCTAATCATGTTTGTCGATATTTGCTTTATCTTGAGTAATGAACGGTGGGCATGAATATCCAAGGATTATTTTATTAAGGGGGAATTTGGGCACATAAAGATCAAAACAAAGATACTTTTGGGTTTTATTGTATAGGCCCAATGGGCTTGGACTTTGGGTTTGTTTTGTTGATCATAGGGCTTTCGAAAAAAAAAAAAAAAAAACCTAGCGAGCGTGTTTTTGGACTTGAAAAAACATTTTGCTCATAAGCGCTTTACGCTATAAGCGTTCTACATGATCAAACAAATATAAAATTTGGATGATCCTTCACTGCGGACCTAAAATGTGTAAACAAGTTCTAATCGTTGAAATGCATTATAAACAATATGAACCCAAAATGGACAAAAGAAACAAAGCCAGAATTCCTAAGACAAAGGCGAATGTGTAAACCTCGGACATAAACAATCACATTTCTACAAGAAGAAATAATAACAATGCGGGTCAAATGGCCAAGGAGGCAACATACATAGAATCAAAGTCATAAGGAAAAAACAGATGGTTCAAATTCTGCAGAATTAAACACATAACGGACTTCCATCGAACCACATCTCGTAATTGACAGCTTATTTATTTATCTATAAGATCAGTATGATACGCATCACTTCCATTTCTTGAAGTTGCCTCCACCGTGCTTGCCGAACTTGCCTTTCTTATGCTTCCCGAATTTCCCCTGCTTGAACTTGCCATGCTTCCCGCCATGTGATGCAAAGCCGTGACCAACATTGTGAGCACCATAACCGCCAGGGAGCATACCTTGAGAACCATGAGAACCATAAGAACCGTGAGAACCTTGGCCATGCTGACCACCTTGAGTGAGATGGTGAACACCAGCAGCAGCTGCAGCAGCGGCTGCACCACCAGCCAGCAACGTCCCTACGCCATGGTGTCCTGAAGAGATAAAATAGCACAAGCACTCAGAATCAAACTTTACACATGAAGACATGTAGAGAAATAAACTACAAAACTTTGAGAGTACGGAGAACAGCTCCACAAGCTAAGAAAACTTTAAATCCAAGTACAATTACAACCCTAATCAGCTGATAATCACAAGGCCTAAGTAATCATAAGAGGAGACTAGACATATGACTGTGAACACTTCATATGACCAGATGGACATTTATGCACTAAGATCATTCTGACATTAAAGTTCCAAGCAACTCAAGACTCGATTGTTAAAAATGCACTATAAAAACGTTGCCAATGAACTAGTTAAGCACTGCAAAGCTACCAATGCAATTCAAAGACACTAAACGAATCACTTTCAAATGAAACATTTCAAATTGTCATTTCAAAGTCTCTCCAATGTATTGCATATTTTGTAGCGCATTCAACAAATTTAACCTGAGTTCCATCGAAATTTAAAGTCCAATCACACCATACAACACAACAAAGCCTTTTCCCACTAAGTGGGTTCGGTTGTATGAATCCTAAAACGCCATTGCGCTCGGTTCTGTGCAATCACACCATGAAGAAGAAAAATTCTTTGATAACAAAAAACAGGGTGTTGTGTTTCTACTCGTGCCTCCCGGGTTGGGGTAATTTGAAACTTGATTTTCTTTTGCAGATCATAACATATTAAATTACAAATTAATAAAACATGCATACTAGGGTAACAAAATCATGTGTTATACGTCTCGCAATATATAAAGCACACCAGATCCAAAACTGTGGTAATTAAATTCCACCAATATTTCACCGATTAATCCACCAATTCACATAAAAATTCATACGAGATTGGGAAAAAAAAAAATAGAATTACCAGATGAGCCCTGATGGCCAGGCTGAGGATACCCAGCCGGTGGGTACCCCTGTTGAGGCGGGTATCCTTGGGGAGGATATCCCTGCTGCGGTGGGTACCCTTGCGGTGGATATCCACCCTGTTGAGGCGGGTAACCTTGTGGAGGGTAGCCGCCCTGCTGGGGAGGATAGCCGCCCTGCTGAGGAGGGTAGCCGCCCTGCTGAGGAGGGTAGCCGCCCTGCTGGGGAGGGTAGCCGCCGTGCTGGGAAGGGTACCCATGCTGAGGCGGGTAAGAACCTCCTCCGAGTCCGTGTGCAAGTTGACTAAAAAGCCCCTTGTCTGCTGCTTCGTCTTCGTGCTGCTTGTCTTTCCCACCGCCCATTTTTTTGCTCAGTAGAAAACCAAATGAAGAGGAAGAAATAAAGATCTGAGATGCTGGGGAGATGGAGTAGCTTCCCCTCCAATTTTATATAGTTATCGTTTTTGCTATATTCATGGGACGCGGTCTCTCAGCGCCTTCCCAAAACACTTCGTCATCGGACGCGGTAAATATCTTCTCCACGCGTCGGTTCCCCTTTACTTGGGCCATGCGGTCCATTATCCATACATACCCATCATCTTTTTATCTTTCTCTACATAGGAAAGGGTCGGATCCCTTCCATTTGAGCCAACTAAGCAAAAAATTCAGGCATTTGAAATTTGATCAAACGGTTAAAGTTATTATAAAATTTAATAAGACCTCATATTTTTAACCATTGGATCAAATTTTAACGGCTTGAATTTCGTGCTCAGTTGGCTCAGGTAGAAGGGATCCGGAAAAGATCCCCTTCCCTCTACATACGCAATAATTTTGTCAAATCACCCACTCACAAAAACCAAAATGAACTTGATTTTTACTAATTTTTTATAGGTATTAGTATTGAAACGCAAGTCACTTGATGTATTATTTTATATGTTGATATGTTAATTTTTAAATTTATTATAATTTGAGTGAAATAATAACTTCAAGTGAACGTATTTCAAGTACACTAGCAAATTACTTACTTTCTTACCTTAAAGATTGAATAAAGAGAAAATCAAGAGAAAAAAGAAATAAGAAAATTAAAAAACGTGCAAAAAGAGAATATCGTTATCCAAAACACATATATCACTCTACTTTTTTCTCATATATTTACACTATGTTTGGATGAAGAAATTTAAGGTTACTAAGGAATTTTAAAATGATTGTAATTGAAATGACGGGATTTTATTTTCTAGAATTTGTGAATTTTCCCGTTTGGTTAACCTAAAAGAACAATGAAATTGAATACGAAATTTCTTATTTTTAAACTCTCAATCATAGAAATTGAGAAATGACACCTATTGACATGAAATTTAAACTTGGGAATTGGAGGTCCCAAATTCCAAGTTTTTTTCTATGCGAAAATTCTAAATTTTTATGTTTATGAATCCAAACAAAGGAATTGGTGCATGTAAATTTATAAATTTTGACTTTTATCCAAATTCCAAGTTTATTTCCTTTATCCAAACATAGTGTTACTCATCAAACCTATAATTTTGTCGGAAAAATGACTTCAGTGCATAAGTGAGGAGAGTTGACAAATGACTCCAATCCACTTGTTCGTGAACATTTCTCACTATTATTAACAGTTCTCAACAAATTACAATAAAAATGTATTTATATTATTTTTCTTGGAGATTTTTAAAGGACTAATGATTTGATGCTTGAATTTGGATTAACATACTGATTTTCTTTTCATGTTGATACCAAATTCAACCCAAACTATTAGAACACGACCCAATTAACTCATATATTTAAGAAATGATGAAACTCAGGCAGCTCTTTAGTAATGAGTTACAGTAAAAAAATTCAGTGGCATGGAATTTATTCATAATTTCTTGTTTTATTCAAATTCTTAAAAACTCAGTAAATATACTTTTTTGTTGTGAAAATACGAGACCTGGATGATCACTTACACTTCTTGAACTTGCCACCTCCTGTCGTGGTGCTTTCCATGGTGCACCCCATGTGCTGATAATGACCCCCATGACCATGAGCCACATAGTGACCTCCGTAAGCAGCCGCCCAGCCACCACCGCCGTAGTGCCCTGAACGAATAGAGAAACACCACGTACAACTTAATAAATACTTTTTACATATAAATCCTCTACAATAATTAACTCAAATCTTCCGAAATAGTGGACTGCCGTGACGAAATCATTAATTGATCTAATTTAAAAAAGAAAAGAATAATTAACTCAAATATGTTAGTCATGCTACATTTATATATTACAATTTTTTTTGTAATACATAAAAATGAAAATATGACTTTAACCCTTGAAATTCAATTTTATTTACTTGAAACCCCACATAATTTTATTTTCTAACTAAAACTCAGTGATTTGGCTCCACCTAAGTAAATTTCTTAGATAAATTTGACTTTACACAATATGTAGATGCCTAGATTACCCCCAATTACTTATTTGTTATTTACATTAATTATGTGGATATTATGTAAATTAATGTCATGAAATATTTTTCAAACTATTGAAATTGAAACGGGCGAATTGATGATTCTAGGAAAAAAAAATGTATAAGGTGTATTGATGCTATTTGGGCAGGGCATAAAATTTAAGCTAGTATTAAGAAGACAATTTACCAAGCTACCCCATGCTACTCTTGGTTTTCCACATCTATTTATCTATTATGAAAAAAATTATGTGTTATTTTCTTTGATAATTATAGGTAAATTAAAAAAAATTACTAAGTATTTCATTTGATATTTTCCATGAAATATTGTAATAATTTTGTATGGAAAAGATATCTAAGTAAGAAATTCAAATATAAGTAAATTAGTTTATATTTTATTTTACTTACTTAGAATATTGTAAAAACAATTTTCACACTTACATTTATAATAAGGAGTACGTACGTAAATTAGTTTACCTACTTACATATATAACAAGGAGTAGGTAAATGAATTTATATGTAAAACGATTCCTATTGAACAATACTAAATGATATAGTTATTATGTATGAAAATGCATTAGATTGTTGAAAAATTAGAAAACAAATACTAAAAAAATGTTGCAAATATTAGTTTGTTTTTTAATGCTTTGATTGGAGCCAAAATTCAAGTGCTGGTTAGAAACAGCTTATGTAACATCCCATATTGCCTAGGGGGAGTGATCCTTAAATGTATATTCCTATCCCTACCTAGCACGAGGCCTTTTGGGAGCTCACTGGCTTCGGGTTCCGTCGGAACTCCGAAATTAAGCGAGAAGGTGGCCAGAGCACTCCCATGATGGGTGACCCACTGGGAAGTTGCTCGTGAGTTCCCAAAAACAAAATAGTGAAGGCGTGGTCGGGGCCCAAAACGGACAATATCGTGCTACGGTGGTGGAGCGGACGGACAATATCGTGCTACGGTGGTGGAGCGGGCCCGGGAAGTGGTCCGCCCCGGGCAGGGATGTGACAAATGGTATCAGAGCCAATCCCTGGCCGGAAGTGTGCCGACGAGGACGTCGGGCCCCTAAGGGGGTGGATTGTAACATCCTACATCGCCCAGGGGAGTGATCCTTAAATGTATATTCCCATCCCTACCTAGCACGAGGCCTTTTAGGAGCTCACTGGCGGCGTGGTCGGGACCCAAATTGGACAATATCGTGCTACGGTGGTGGAGCAGGCGGACAATATCGTGCTACGGTGGTGGAGCGGGCTCGGGAAGTGGTCCGCCACGGGCCGGGATGTGACAAATGGTATCAGAGCCAATCCCTGGCCGGAAGTGTGCCGACGAGGACGTCGGGCCCCTAAGGGGGTGGATTGTAACATCCCACATCGCCCAAGGGAGTGATCCTTAAATGTATATTCCCATCCCTACCTAGCACGAGGGCTTTTGGGAGCTCACTGGATTTGTGTTCCGTCGGAACTCCGAAATTAAGCGAGAAGGTGGCCAGAGCACTCCCATGATGGGTGACCCATTGAGAAGTTGCTCGTGAGTTCCCAGAAACAAAACCGTGAAGGCGTGGTCGGGGCCCAAAGCGGACAATATCGTGCTACGGTGGTGGAGCGGGCCCAGGAAGTGGTCCGCCCTGGGCCGGGATGTGACATATGTTGTATATAAATTGTAATAGTAGGGATGTGACATATGTTCATTTGAATTTTTGGTTTTTGTTGGATTATATACAGGTAGGTTTTTGTATATAAAATATGAGTTGTATGGGTCTATTTGTAATGAACCCTACACGATATGACAAGTAATATAAAATTTCATGCCAATTAAAATTTTTATTTCATTAAATATTAATTGAATACATTACATTACATAACGCATGTGATATTAAGATGTGATGCAATTATATAGCAAGTCTAACATTACTCATATTCAGACCTAAAATGATTAATAAAAGATTCAATTTAATCATGATTTCTGCGAGAATAATACCATTTACTTATTTTTTCACATTAGGGAGGCATACGTTATCATAATTTTGGAGTGTCCCAATAAGTTCATTTTTCTTTTGGGGAGGATTTTATTTTTTAAATTGATGAAGTATCCAAATATTTATCTGATTGTAAGGAGGCCTCTCCAAATAGCATGTGATGTTATCTTTCTGGATTAAACTTGATCGTGGTAAAATTAAATGAGCAAATTGATTCATGACATTATCTTTTTACAAAGCAGTAAGGGTATTTGCATTCAAAATGTTGGAATCAAATTCACGGACATCCATGGACGGAGGCGAGAATCAAGTCGGAATTGTCCATGATCACTAGCTGAGGGGAGAATGGGGTTGATTGGGGGTGTGGTTGAATCTGGAAAGGATTGCCCTTCATACCTTCGAGAAGGAGAATCAAACAATGGGAGTAGTTCTATGAAAGAATTGCGTGAATCATTCTGGACGAATGACCTATGACTAGGTGTGAGGAGATGAGTTCTTCATGAACGTGTCTATGCCTAGACAGCAGCATGAGGACCTCTGTTAGGGATAAAGAGAACACGTGTATTGTGGTTTTGTAGAGGGAAATATGTGAATGTAGGTGTATATCTATGGTAGTCTTGTAGAGAATAAAGTGATCGTCCCCCGATAAATACCCAGACTTGTGTATTTATAGGGATCTTGAGTCCTTTTAGGAGAGTAATCTTCATCAAATTGGGACATACCCAATCTTACTAGAATCTTGATTATGTTGCCTAATCCCCTAAGATATCCTATGACTTCAATTTGGGGTTCTTTACTTGAAAGACAAGTAATATCTTTAATGAGCTTAGCCCATGCTGTTTGGCTTCGCTTGATATTCTGACTTCGTTTGACTAATGCTAGTCCGATATGACCAAGGCTAGTCCGACCTGACTAAGATGCCTATAAATGTAACTTGTTCCGATCCACATCAGGCCTCTCAACTTGTTTGCCTAAACATCGCGTGCTATGGCCATTCTGGTCTTTCTTGCCACCTAAAGTGCTGCATGTCTTGGGTCCAGAAAATTATGGTCATATAAAAAGTAATTGATCTAAGAGTTACAACATTGAATGAGGCGATGCATTGAATGAGGGGATGTGATGCTCTCTTTCACCGTCGCGATTAAAGTTTGTGGGTGTTTCGGCACCCTTTAAATGAACAATGATGAGTTAATCTCGTCTAATCCATCATTTACTTGTGGGAAAAAGTGGACATTTACATACCCCAACTAAACTGAATTTTTTATTTATATAATCTCAGCTACATTCTCAGTTTTCATGTTTTGCCCACCCCACTTCCGGACGCGATTTGTTGCTTGCTCCACCTGCAATTTGATTTCAATATGAATAAACAATGAAATGCGGAAACGAAAGTTGGAGAGATTCGCAATGAGCTATTGACTAATTACCTCTGTGTTCCAGTTGGTTTTGTAAAGTATAATTAGCAGAAGTATGGTTTGGAGAGCGGTTCCACATATCATGCCTCCCCAAAGGCCCTACAATATCAGTCAAATAACTCATGAAATACTTGGAAATTATACTATTTACAGTGATGGTGGGAGTTGCCAAATTAACTTGGGCATCATTGAAAGAAAAAATGTATATAAATTTACCATGACTCCCAAATTTGCAACATGGCAAAGAAGGTATCCAAGAGGAAGTCCAAAAATGTAGTAACAACCCAAGTTTATATAAGCTACCATTGACTGCCATCCACCTCCAATTGCAACACCTTCACAAAAAAGAAAGCATGGCATCATAATATGCACACAACGCTTTTGAATATGCATAAACATAGTGACTTTTCAAATTAATACCTGATATTACTGGTTGGACACTGTTAAGCAACATAGTTATACCAAGAAGGTATGCTAGTTTAGCGACCGCTTGTTGCAGCTCCTTGTCACTTGTATAAAGTATGGCGAAATAGTCTCTAGTTATTAAAATAAGAACCATGAAAAGAATCCCAAGTATAAGAGATTGAAATATTGTCACATAAACAGAGTATTTAGCTGCTCTGGGACGCCCTAACCCAAGCTCATTAGAGACACGAACACTGCGAAATAAAAAAAACAAATTATTATTATCACCAAAAATAATTTCAAAGATCACCAAAAAATGTTTCAAAGAAGCGCGTGGTAATATTCAGAGAACTATTAGTCCAATATTTCACCTTATTGCGGCGTTTATTCCAACGAACAAGATTCCTTCCCATCCATTGATGTTCATGCTAAGGAAATCCAAAAGAGGAAAAGAAAAAAAAGAGGAGAGAATAGTGTTAGAAATAATCACAAGCTAAATTACTGTGTACCATAAAAAGGCGAAAAACTTAATCAGTAAATACGTCACTATGTCAGTATTCTCTAAACTAATAGCGCAATGAAATTGTCATATGTTTTATTTCTCCAACATGACAACCCGTTATTAAACTGGAATATAGTCACAGTAATGTACTTGGTCTACAAAAATTCTTCTCCATAAAAAGGTTGAGTTTTAAGATCCAAATTACCAGATGGAAAGAGAGCCAACGGCTATAACTGCATTAGAAAGATGTCCTGTGAGAATGATAATACTCATCATGTACCAAATTTCCAGGCAGAGCATCACAGCAGAGGCAAGGGAAAGTCTTACAAATGCCCAAATCTCCTTGAATGCCAGCCATGAAAATCCAGTCCAACCTTCCTTACACCAACCCATAATATACACAACTTGAGTAATTGCCATCCCCCATCTCGTGACGTTAAATGCCACAGCTGCCCCCGTTGTGCCCCAATCGAACACATAGATGAAGAGCCCTAGCATTCCTATCTCTACGATCAAAGCCAAAACAGCAATCCATGCCAGCACCTTCACCTTCCTCTGAGACTGGAGGAACTTTTGAGTTGGGAAAATTACAGCAAGTGAGAACAGATGGGGGATTATTTGGAGTGAGAATTTTCCGGCTAGATTAGCTATGTCGTCTTCTTGGCCCAACCACTTTAGAATCGGCGTGGCAAAGATGTAGGTCGGCAAGAGGAAGATGTTGGTTACAAATAGGATTATACATGAGCGCTGCATGTAGATCCCAAGCATATGAACTTGTCCAGCACCAAATGCTTGTCCACACAGGGTCTCCAGAGCACTCCCCATCCCAAGCTACAATTCATCGTAATCAGAACATTAATTGTCTCACAACATAACATATATATCATATCCTAGTATAACATTTTAAATGTATCAGAATATTTGACAACATATGGCCTCTAGAGCACTCTCTATTCCAAGCAATATGTATAATATGTTTCAACAAAACCTACCTGATTAGTACAATAATTTTGATGGACAATTTGACAATATAATATGTTAAATACGAATGAAGTTGAAGTTCCATTATGATAAAATTAATTGACAATATGAAAAGTGACTATAGACGGTGCCATCATAGGCTCACAGAGGTCACCTGACCACTATGGACTTCACATGTTTTTTTCATTAAGTTAGATTATATTTCATAAAAATTGTATTAATAATGTACAATGTGCTTATAATTTGACCCTTGTGCTCACTAAAAATGCCTAACCCCTGAACATTTAGTTGACCCGAAAAGTCACCAAAACCCTTTGTCAAGATGCTTATCCTTCCCCACCACCGATGCTTGTTGTCACTTGATCTCAGTTAAACAAATGTTCTTGAAAAAATAAATTAAATTAAGCAGAGAGAGCAATGCTACTGCCTTATACAGTGGCAAATAGTATAGCTAAACAAATCAAATGAGAGGAGTTAAGGAAAAGAATGTGAAGAAAGGAAAAGAATGTTAAGGAAGGAAAGGAATGTTAGGTACCATGACTCCAAAAGAGAATATGGAGATGACGGTCAGCGAAATGGAGATGGCAGAGAGCTCAATAGTTCCGAGATGACCAGCAAAGAGCACAACAACTGCGGTATTTCCATACATACACACCATAGTGATCACAGTAGAACCGGCTATTTGCCACAGCTTCACTGTCTCTATCCAAAACATACGCCGTAAAGAATCAAAGCTCCTCACCGGTGCATAGTCTTCATTGGTGCCTTCATAAAGAAGTGGCTTATTGCTCAACTCAACGTCACCGTCACCGGCTGTGTGGAGCAGCGGCTTCTCCATTAAGTTAAGAGGAAGATATAATTAGGAATGAGAGTTTGGGACCTTAATTTATAAATATGCTTTATATTACGGATGACCTTAATTTATGTTATCGAAAATAAATGCCCTTAATTATATTTTATAGACTTCTATGTGCAGCTGGGGCTTCTCCATTAAGTTAGGTAGTGTAAAATTTTGTTTGAAAAGTAGTTAGGTACCAATGCCCCTAATCTATAAATTGTTATTTGGGGTGGAGCTTTTCCATTAAGTTAGGTTTGAAAGTTTGGTACCTTCGTATAAACCTTTTTTTTGAAATGCATTTAAAATGACTGAAATCGTTTTTAGTAAAAATGTTTTTGAAACCAATCCTTAATAAAAATTCAAGTGGATCATGAAAAAACACTTGAAGTGTTTCATATAAGAAGTATATAACCGGTGCTTCTTCTAAAAAGCATTTGAAGTGCTTTTGAAACCCAAGATCAATTTTATCAAAAACGCACTCAATAATTTAAAAAACACTTCAAAACGAGCCCTAAATATGATTTATAGTATCCCAATGGTTTTCTTTACTGGTCTCAGGGTGTTCAAAGTCACACACATGCATATGCACGGATCATGATCAAATTATTAAATTATATAATGCGGCAGGAGAAGAAATAAATTTAATTTGGGATAAAGAGATACTATTTAGACCAAATTCTGAAAACCATGTGACGTAGTTATTGATAATTGAATTACTACTTAAGTGTTGATTAACGTGCTTATTTCTTATTGATGCACATAACATAGTTTACAAATTTGGTCTAAAAAATTAGTATACTTAAAACTGGTTTGGTACTGAGGTGCTTTTATAAAAAGTGGGTATAAAAAAAAGCTGAGCTCAAAAAGGTGTTTGGTAAACACTTAAAAACAGCTTAGTTTCACAGTTTTGGGTGAAAAAAGCTGAAAACGTGAAGCAGCAAAAATGAGTTTATTCTCATAGCACAACAGAAACAGTTTTTTTTTCAAAGCACATCAATACTAAACCAACCCATTACTCATTAGAGAAATTTTTCAATGTGCTCAAAGCATTAGATGGAACACCATATGTTATTATAAAATTGGAGAAAAGTTTTATTTTTATTTTTTTTATTTTTAAATGTCCCTCCAATTATATTATGATATGTGGTGTCCCGTCCTATGTTTCGGGCACACTGAGAAATTTCTCTACTCATTAATTTATGAGAAATGCTAAAAAGAATCTCTCAAAAGTGAAACTCTCCATGTAGGTAAGAAAAAGAAAAAGATATATATTAGGGAGCTTTGATGAAAAGGTATTCTCAAAATTTTTAATTAATCAAAAACCATATACTAACTTTATTTAATAAAAAGGGCTTCAACTTTAATAAATATGATTCAAATTTTAATGAAAATGACAAAAGTTTTACATAGTAACATGAAAAAAAGAACAACAAATAATGACACATGGGACCACGCGTCACATCACACACATGCACATAGTCTTTCTCACTCAACCGTTCAACCTCTTTCTTTCTTTCTCTCTCCCTCTTTCACATATTCCCTTCAACTTTTCTCTCTTCTTTCACCTCACCCATCTCCTTCAACTTTTTTTTCACCTTTCCCCACTCTTCTCTCTCCTTTCACCTCACTCCATAAATAATATATTTTTTATTTTTATTTTTATTTTATTACTTGTTTATTTGACTATTCTTTCAATTTTTTTTAAAACAAACTAAGTTATAATATTAGAAGATCAAAAATAAAGAAAAAAAATTTATTATTAAGTTTTATGAACACTAATACTGTCACTATTTCTTAAACAGAACATTGACTACTTCTTAAATTTGAACACTATTTCTTAAACAGAACATTGACTACTTTTTAAATTTGAACACTATTTCTTAAACTGAACATTGACTACTTCTTAAACCGAACACTATTTCTTAAACTGAACATTGACTACTTCTTAAACCGAACACTATTTCTTAAATTAAACATTGATTATTTCTTAAACGAAACACTAATACTATCACTACTTCTTAAACGAAACACTGACTATTTCGTAAACTGAACACTAACTATTTCTTAAACTGAACACTAGTACTATTACTATTTCGTAAACTAAACACTGACTATTTCTTAAACCGAACACCTTGTAAACTAAACACTAATTATTTATTAAACTTAACACCAATACTATCACTATTTCGTAAACTAAATAGACTATTTATTAAACCAAGTAATAGTACTATCACTATTTCGTAAACTAAGCACTGGTTATTTCTTAAACCAAACAATAGTATTATCACTATTTTGTAAACTAGTACTATCACTATTTCGTAAACTAAACGCTGACTATTTCTTAAATAAAAAACTAACTATTTCGTAAACTAAACACTGACTATTTCTTAAAATCGAACACCAGCATTATCGCTGTTTTTAAACTGAACACCAACTATTTTATAAACTGAACACTAAAAGGTTCAAAATTTGAAGCTCTCTTCTCATTATCATATGAATCACTGACAATAATATTTATATTCTTACAGAGTTAGAATAATGATTTTCACATTCCTATTGGTTCTTTAACATTTCTTCGAACAATTATTTGACATTCCTTTAATTTATTCAATACAAAATTAACAACAAAAGCATAAATGTAAGATCAGAAAAACTAATGTGCTTTCATTGAGGATCATAATCTAATTTTTTTTTTTATTTTTAGGTTTTAGCTGGTTAAGGTTAAAATTAATAAAGAATTCCATAATTTGAACATAGGGTGATGATGAGATGCTACCCCACGTGTAAGGCTAAGCGGTAGTCATGTATTGATGTCAACAATATATTTTTTTATCTCAAATTTCTCTCTCTCTAAATTTTTTTGGGCTTTGTTGATGTCAATTTGAATAGATTTGGTTGACATTCTCTTCTCTCTACCCTCACAGTCTCTCTCTCTCTCTGAACCTTTTCCTTCCAGATGATGCACACGCGCTTTGGGTTGAACAAGTTTTTGTTTTGTTTTTATATCTTGTCCTTATTATTAAATAAAAGTTATTAGGTGACTTTTGGTTAAAACTCAAAGTTTTGAAGCCCTTTTCATTAGTTTTTCTTATATATTATAGGATCAAAGAGGTAAGTTAAAATGGAATGATCTTCAGGTGGGTGGTATAACGGTAGAGAAGGATAGCTGGTGTTTTTTTTTTTTTTTGGAACATATGATATTATCTACACTAAAGAGAAGTGGTAAGCTTAGTCTCACATATGAGTAGAATGAAATAAGAAGCATAAGCACATCTATCTGTGGTGTGGGCAAGAAAATAGGCAAAATTGTACTGTACTAACTTATGTGGCATGTTTTCTACTCATTTATCTTATGGAAAAAATTTGTTACTTCAACGGATTAAGCAAACTAAGTAGACAAAACTGTGTTACATTATTTTCTTTCACATATTTGTTTGTTATTCACCAAAAAGATAAATAATATATAAACCCCATTTGGGGACCACATAGAATAGTTTACAATAAAAGAGGTTGTGGGGCCCGCTTTGCCTACTTATGTTGAAGTAGGTAATATTGCCTAGTTTGAAAAGATAAATGGTAAGCACACTCTTAAAAGTAGAACTATTTATTGATTCTTAGCCACGTTATGTTTTTTGCACAATTTTCGTCTTAACATTATAATATATTGTACTAAAAACGTGAGGTGGCAGAAAGTTTATGGAGAGTCCACTTCGAGATAGTCACCTTAACATTTCTCATTTGAAAGAGTATGGAAATTTCGCTTTATCGATTTTACGTGACTATTTACCATCTTCATTGTTGCTTTATCGATTTTAGAACAAACTAGATATGTAATTGGGATTGCATATCATATTTATTTATTTACTTCAACTACATTTTTAATTATTAGAATTAAATTAATCCATATTATATGCACAAAAATCCAACACTAGTTACTCTACAAAAACAATTTTACATCGTGAAAAGGTGTCGAGCTTGTGACAAAACCTAGTAAGCTGCAAAGCTCGTATAAGTAAGAATATATGATTAAAAATCAAACAATCTCAGTTTAAAAACATCATTTCATAAATTATTTGTACATATACGAAGATATCACTGGAAATCTCAAATGAATCCACACAAGCATTCAACTGACTTTTCATGATGCACACAAGTACTCAGTCATTTCTTTCACACATGTAACAAAAGAATTGATCTAGAGTGACACAGTTTGTACGAGGCCCGCGAGTCCTGAACCCACTCAAGTA
This sequence comes from Malus fusca, assembly GCA_035220775.1. NCBI lineage: Eukaryota > Viridiplantae > Streptophyta > Magnoliopsida > Rosales > Rosaceae > Malus > Malus fusca. Next base: position 25,942,144 of record CM069059.1, read on the forward strand.
ACCAAATAGGTAGTAGTCGCCCATAGCGGCTTAACCAAGCACAAAGCCTTAGAGCTTACTGATGAGGCAATGCTTGCGCATATATCGGCTTAACCAAGCACAATCATCCCTTAGAACTGGTATGGCCATCCAGCACCACACTCATGCTAAAAATTAATGAATGCCCAATGCCGATTTTACCAAGCACAATCACTAAATAGTAATGGTCAACAATACAGATTAACAAAGCACAACCACCATGTATCATATTGTTATAGGTGCAGACTCAATGTCATTTAACCCCGTAATACTATAGCAGCAGTCCTTTATTAGCCCTTTCAGTTTGCACTCATTTCAAATATCATAGATATATCATTTCATAAAAGCATATGATTACTAGATAACAAACACATTTATAAATTTATGTTATATCCACAAAGTATAAACTCAGGCTTTATCGCCTTCACTCCATGATGATTGGGTAACAAAAAATTGCAAAATCGTTGGCACATAATATTAGTTAATTTCACTCACCTAGAGTCCTACACACTTCTAACCACAATAGAAGCGTCACGGAAACTGAGGCACACATAAAACAATGCGCATGTCATTAAGACGTCGCATATCTAAGATGAGTCAACCAAGGTCCATCAATTCCTAAGTACCATGAAGCGTCGACTCTAGTCATTTTAGGATCATTGCACGTAGGGGTGAGTTCAATTTCATTTGGTTTGTTTTTTTTATTTCAAAATCGAAACCAAATCGAAATTTCAGTTCAATTCGGTCTTTTAATAGAACTTGAAAATTGGTTTAAAAAGTCTAAAATACTAGGAGGGAGAGAGAAAGATGTGCGGTTAGGGTTGGTGAAGGGAGAGAATTGATGAGTATAAAATTAGAGAGAAAAGACTTCGTGTTGTAAACTTCACAGAGGATCTCCAAGCCCGCAAAAATGTTGATGTAGATCTCCAACCTGGCTAGTAAGATCCATCTAGATACTCACTTAGAGCTCTAGGCATTAGACCTTTGCCCGTCGTCCGAATAGCGCCAAACGCTTTTTAGAATTTTGTTATAAAGTCATACAGTTATGAAACATGTGTCCTTTTTTGGTTTTTTGGCTAAATGTGAAACATGGAGAAAAATTCAATTTCCACTTACCCAATAATATCTTTACATATATGAAATCATAAAGCTCACAAGTCACACAGAGCTAGGCAAACGCTAACATTCTCGATACAATAATGGAGCAAAGCAAAGGCAGGAGAGTGATCCTCTTCCCACTGCCGTTTCAAGGCCACATCACTTCTATGCTACACTGGCCAACGTTCTACACTCCAAAAGCTTCTCCATAACTATTATTCATTATTCACACCCGCTTCAACCACCTCAACCCTTCAACCCTAAATCCACACTTCACTTACCATTCAATCCCTGTCGACCTATCTCAAATACACTTTATTTAGACTTGAAAATGAAACTTAGAATAGTAAATAACAATTAAAGGAAGAGCCAACTTTCTAGAGAGGTGCAGTTGGAGCATGGGATTGAGAGAGAGAGATGAGGTTGAAAGAACAATTAGAAGACTGGTGGTTGAGAAAGAAGGGGAAGAGATCAAAGAGAGAGCCTTAAAAGTTGATGGAGAAGGCAAATCATTGCCTCAAAGATGGCTCTTCGTACCAATCTAATCATTATAAATCTTTTTTTTTTGAACAAATGATATCATCTACACTAAGGAGTAAATGGATGGGCTTAGCCTCACAATATGTTAGCAATAATGTGGTTCAAATCACCTTAGGCGAGAATCAAACTTAAGATCTCTCACTTACAAGTGAAAAAAATATTACTAGACTATAGCACTAAGTGACTATTGATCATTTTAATCTCATTCCTAATTTCAGTTTTACTGGAAATCAAAACCGATACATTATAACGTTGGTTTTATACTACATAGTCTAATATTGTTAGTTAGTCAATCGATCATGTGCAGCATACCATGTGCTAATATCAGTTTTCCTTTTTAAACAAAAACTGATATTTTCCTTATATCCTAACGTTGGGGGTAAATATGTTTAGAAATTTATTGTATAATAATATGCTCTTTGAGTTCTCATTCATTGGCTAACGTCTCCTTGTGATAGTTTCATATATGAGTAATGTTAGTGAGACTAAATTCTTAAATAAAATTTTGTAAACTAAATGATGTGGTTGTTGATGAGTGGATTATTACTTCAGTGTTGATTAATGTGCTTATTTTGTATTGGTGACACATCATTTGGTTTAAAATTTTAATCTTCCTAGCATTACCCTTTATATATATAGGAAATTTTTAAGGAAAGGGATCCCCATTTTTTTTTATATAAAAATGAGGATTAGTTGTGGGATCCACACCACATTGAACTTTAACGATCTGAGCTGTTTATTGTTCAAGTTGCACCTCATAGATCATCCTTGCAAAATATTAGCCAAATCGGAAATATTTAAGACATTTAATTGGGTTCAAAGAAATTAACGAATACTTTGTTATATAAGAAACAATGAAATTTTATCTTGATAATTAAATAGGCAAATGATTTTGGATTGAATTGAATTTTTGCAAGGATAATCTATGAATCGAGACTTACAAAATAGACGGTTCGGATCGTTGAAGTTCGATATGGAGTGAACCCTACACTTAATCCCCATTTTTTGAAAAAAATGGGGATCCCTTTGCATAAAGGGGCTTGTGTGTGTGTGTGTGTGTGTGTATTGTTATTGGACTCACAAAAATTTCATTATGCACTTTTGATAGGTGTATTTTCTTTCTAGATATAGAAAGTTTCAAGTGCAAAATGAGAATTTTGGAGTACCAAAGCAATTCCCTACACACACACACACACACATTCAAGTGCAAAATGAGAATTTTGGATTACCAAAGCAATTCCCTACACATACACACACACACACAAAATATACACACACTTACTTGTTAATCTCTCTAAAAGGAAAAATGAAGATGTTCACCTGACCTAAATGTTGCAAGTATATACTTATAAGGGTGCTATAATCTGTTATACCAAGACATTGTCTTCAAGGGGAGAAATCAACTCTTAAAGGCAATGTCTAACACGTTGATATGATTTTTACCACCTGTACGCACACAAAATATACACACACTTACTTGTTAATCTCTCTAAAAGGAAAAATGAAGATGTTCACCTGACCTGAATGCTGCAAGTATACACTTATAAGGGTGCTATAATCTGTTATACCAAGACATTGTCTTCGAGGGGAGAAATCAACTCTTAAAGGCAATGTCTAACACGTTGATATGATTTTTACAACCTGTACAAATAGGGATAAAACACTTAAAAATGCTTGCAAGAGAACAAGGTAGTTGTAGTATAAACAGCTCAAGCAAGTAAAACAAAATATTATTAAAAACAATGATAGAAAACACCTTGAAAATAAACTTGAATCGTCAAAAGCTAAGTAATGCATCTCCTCCTCTCTCTCTCTCCAAAACCCTAATGGCTAAATATCTTTATTTATACTACTACAAAATAAAACCCTAAAAGGTCTTAGAATAAAACTAGGAAACATAATAAAATAATAAACTAGAAAATAAAAGGTTTCCTATTTGAACTAAAATTTGGACTTATCAGAAAATCAGACTTTTGACTGACCAAATCAACTTCGATTTGGTCATAAAAGGTCTCTTTTGAAATCTGAAGACGTCCCCTATCAATCCTCAGAATAAATGTTCCTCAAATTATGCCATCTTGACCTCCAAAACACCCAAAATGTCCAGAAACATCAATATGGGAAAGCTGCACGTTGATCCTTTATTTCATTGCCAATGTCAAACGGCTAAGTAGAAAAATTTGAAACTTTGATATAATCATCTTGAAAGACTCACAAGCCTCCCCCAATTTGAATCACTTCAAAATTCGACCATTTGATTACTTTATGCTCAAGAGGAAGTCGAATGTCTTATATTAAAAATATAATTTAAAGTATCAAAATTCACATAAAAATAACCAATAAATTAATAAAATTAGGGTAAAATATATAATATAATATCGGCTTATCTCATGCCTCAAACTACAATGTTGTAATGAAGCATCAGCGAAGAGTGGTTTCTACACTCTAAAAGATAAGTATTTGCTATAATTTTGTAGGTTTTTTTTTTTTGGTCTAATTATAGCAATGAAAATTATCATATACTAATACATTAATTGTTATAAGAGAAGTAGCATCCATATCTCTAAAATTTCCAACAGGTTCTTGGAGCCCCAAGCGGTCACCCTAGTTGCCCTCGGTAAGGTCCAACTACCGGACCAGCCCATCCCTACGGACCCAAATCGAACATTAGAAGTCAAATCTGCAATGCCTTGTTCTTGCTATCCAGACAGCACGTTTCAATTTAATCTTTAACCCACTCCACCATTTATCCACGTCAGAAAACCGAAAAAAGAAAAAAAAAATAATGATGGGGTTTTTTTTTTGGAAATAATAATGATGGTTTTAATAACAAGGGGGAAAGTTGTCTTGGAGCCTCCTATAAGGCATCAAATCAATCTCCATAACAACAACAAAATGAGGGTTTCTTCTTCACATCGAATGCATCCAATCAATATATATACACATAACAGTCATCATACTTAAATTGTCTACTTTTAATTGATTCAAAATACTGGCACATTGTCACTTAGTACTACGGTCTAGTGATATTCATTTTCACTTGTAAGTGAGATGTCTTGGGTTTAATTTTCGGCAAATGCGAATTTAAACCACCTTATTGCTAGCCTATTATGAGGCTAAATATACCCCTCCCCTTAGTGTAAATAATATTGTTTGTTACAAAAAAATACTGGCATATTGTTCCTTTGGATGCTTCTACTCGTTATGTGCTTTTCCACTAGCTTTACCCTAGCTCTCCATCAGCAGAAACTCCTCTGAATATTTTCTGATGCCTTGTCCGAGAAGTAAACTGCGAAAGGTTTTCTAAGTGTTCCAATGCAGAGATCCATATTTGCAGTAAAAGAAAACGAAATTCTTAATCATAACTTAGTAATAGAGTTTTCCCATTTACCATAACCAAAAAAAAAAAAAAAATGGTCATTCAACGTGAGAAAGAAAGTTTGTACCATTTTCACGCAATTTTATTTTATGAATTTGCAAACTCAAAAGAGAAGTATAGGAATGACAATATCTTGATAGGTTGCCTTGTAAAAATATGGTCAATAGACCTAAACTGATAAGAAAAACACCTTGGAAAAATCTTAACAATCGATGAGAAAAACACATTGGATTAATCTAATTAAAACTTAATTCGGATTTTTTGTGTGTTCAAATTGTTCCCGGTAGAATAATAAGCCCAAAACCCAATTGGTAAATATAGACAATGATATTCCTTGTGTATCTTTCTAAGCAATAACATGAAAGAGGTAACGACAAAAGGAGCAGGCGGTCGACACGCGGGATTTAGGGAAAAAACAGCATCAACAGAGCCATCAATAAAATAAGATTCCAGCCTGCAATTTCCAGGGTTGCGTCATGCGTGAGCAAAATTCCCATATTTTATATTTTCCCAAGCTCAAGCTCAGCCGCCTTAGCATTCACCAATAAGTTCACAAGTCACAAGCTAAACGATTGTCGATTCAAAAATGGAGCAAAGCAAAGGCAGGAGAGTCATCCTCTTCCCACTGCCCTTCCAAGGGCACATAAACCCTATGCTAGAACTGGCCAACATTCTGCATTCCAAAGGCTTCTCCATAGCCATCCTCCACACCAACTTCAACTCCCTCAATCATTCAACCCGAAACCCATACTTCACCTACCATTCAATCCCTGTTGACTTGACAGAAACCGAGGTCTCATTCAAGGATTTCACCGTTCTTCTTTCTATTCTAAATGCTAAATGTGTTGAGCCTTTCAGAGAATGCTTGTCCGGGTTGTTATCCGACGACGTTAATTCGGAGGACCCCATTGCATGCTTGATCTCGGATCCTCTCTTCAACTTCACTCGATCGGTTGCGGAAAGCTTTAAGCTGCCGAGGATCGTGTTAAGAACAGGGGGTGCAGCTTCCTTCGCTGTTTATGCTGCATTTCCACTTCTAAAGGAAAAGGGTTACCTACCAATATCAAGTACAATCTCAAGCCAACAAAACCCTATTATCAAATGTCTTTTTATCTCATCGTTGTTACTAATAAATGCAATATGAAAACACCACAGCGAAACTAATGACTCGTTTTAAATTCTTTTTATACGTAGCACTTTTTTTCTTTGTCCGTAAGAGATTATGCAATATTTACTTTTATTATAAACATGTCAAAACATTATTAAAAACTCAGGTGCTTCTTAGGAAAAAAAACTTCAAAGTGATTCTTCTTCATAGCCAGGTTAGCATTTTTATTCCTTGCTCCACCTCCTCATAAATTAGCATTTTAGGATATGCATTAAAAGGCAAATATATATACTTACTAGGAACCTTATATTTGGCTTTTTATTTTGACAATTAGATTCTCGACTAGAAGAGCTAGTGACGGAGCTTTCACCTATCAAAGTTAAAGATCTACCAATGATGCCCAATTGCGACCCTGAAGATTTCTATCAACTGATAACCAACATGGCAAATGAACCCAAGGCTTCTCATGGACTCATCTTCAATACGTTTGAAGATCTTGAGGGACAAGCACTTGCCACAATTCGCCAAGAATATTACCCCAATATTCCAATTTTCTCACTAGGTCCATTTCACAAGTGCGGCCCTACAACCTCTTCTTCTTCAACTAGCTTACTATCACAAGACCAAAGTTGCACTTCATGGCTGAACACTCAAGCGCCAAAATCTGTTGCTTATGTTAGCTTTGGGAGTGCTGCAAAGATAGATCACGCTCTATTTTTGGAGATTGCTTGGGGGTTAGCCAACAGTGGCCAACCCTTTTTGTGGGTGGTTCGACACGGATTAGTTCAAGAGTCAGACTTGCATGATCAAGTGTTGCCGAATGGATTTCTAGAAGCGTTGAACGAAAGAGCCTATGTTGTGAAATGGGCTCCACAAAAAGAAGTGTTGGCCCACCCAGCAGTCGGAGCCTTTTGGACTCACTGTGGTTGGAATTCTACATTGGAGAGCATTTGTGAAGGCGTACCTATGATTTGTACGCCATGTTTCAGTGATCAAATGGTGGATGCAAGATTTGTGAGCGATGTTTGGAAGGTAGGGTTGCAGTTGGAGCATGGGATTGAGAGAGGTGAGGTTGAAAGAACAATTAGAAGACTTATGGTTGAGAAAGAAGGGGAAGAGATCAAAGAGAGAGCCTTAAAGTTGATGGAAAAGGCAAATCTTTCCCTCAAAGAAGGTGGCTCTTCGTACCAATCTTTAGATGGCTTGGTTAATCATATTTTATCCTTATAAATCGTTTGTTTTTGAAAATGGTAATCCATCATCTTTATCATATTCTTAGAATTCTTCAATTTTTTTTCTCTTGCCAGCTTACAAATGGTTGATTATCTTTTTCTTTATACAAAACACGATTCATGATCAAATACAGAACTTCGAGTAAAAGATTTATGCATACTAATAGACATGCTCACGAGTAATGTACATACTAATAAACAGTAAACTACTGGGCTTAGCAATCGAATCTGCCACCTTTGTAAACAAACTGTTGGAAAAATTTGAGTAGAAATCTTCATTCTACATTGTCCCATATTAGTCACCACCAAAAGATTCCCTCACTTTATAAGACTTTGTCCCTGTTAGAAAGTGATTGAAGTGATGGACATTGGAGAGTAATATTGGGCTCAAACCTTAGGTTCAGCGACGGAGCCAGAATTTTTTACAAAATTGAAAGATCCATTAAGTTTAATAAAGAGAATAAAAAGAATCGTTTGACAGAAAAAGTACATAGAGGAGGGCTGCAAATAATAGTTGATTAGGTTGCTTTAGAAATAAAGTCTATTTTAAAACCTCATCACTGAGTTTAACTAATCCAGAAAGACAGAGCAAACAAAAATGTTAGAAAAATATAAGATACGATGTCATTCAACTCAACTTCTTCACGAGAACAATTCATCTTGTTTCTTATGTCTCACAGTTCTACAACTGCAAGCTTAAGTCCGTTATAAATTTCTTACACAATGGTCAGGATGAGCCCGGGACCAGATGGCTTTGGCCATGCTTGAGTTTTGAGCTTTGGTGTATGCTAATTAATTGATAATTAATATATAATTAATTATCAAAAGATGAAGTTTGAAGTGATGAAAGAATGCTAGAGAGCAAAACACCCTTCTAATAAGATGTCTCCCAACAAACGCATCTCGTTCTCATACCTGTTGCGAACATGCATAAACCTATTATATAAACATCCATCTTTCATAGTTGGATTTAGATCTCGATCTCTTATTATTTTTAATTATACAATTGTTTAAATCTATGATCTAAATCCCCAATTAATGGTTGTCAGTATTAATATTGGATAATCAACGTGCTAACAACATAATGATTTTTTTAATCAAAGTGGCACCAGATATTGGCATAATTCCTCATTTTGGTTCTTAAGATTTAAAATCGACAGAATTGGTTAGTGAATTTGTCTACCGTTAATTATTTTGGTCATTATATGAAAAATCTCCGTTCAATAAGGTAAAATGACATAAGTATCCTCAAATTTTGTCAAAACTTTGGTCAATTATTTATTAAATTGAGGGTATTTTTATCATTTTAATCTTTATTTAATAGAGGTTTTTTACTGAATGACCAGAATGATTGACTGTGAGCAAACTCAAGAACATGTTCTATCGATTTTAAATTTCAAAGAACAAAGTGAAAAGTTATGTCAATATCAAAACTACTTTAGCTAAAATGCCTAAATTAAATTGCACTCCTTATTACAAAGTCAACAGTCCTGGAACACGAGGACTCTTTGTAATCCAATGTATTTATATGTCGTCAATGAATGAATATGAGCCACGCGTGCACGAATCACATTCTGGCAATTTTTCATAGGTGGATTTAGATCTCGATCTCTTATTATTTTTAATTATATAAAATTTTAAATCTAGGGAACTTTAACGAAAAGTTTCTGGTATTGTTCACTTTAACGAAAAATCACATTTTTACACTAAAAAGTCAATCCTGATACTATTAACTTTACCTTTTTTTTATCATTATCGTTAAAACTCAAAGTTTTCAAGCCATTTTCATTAGTTTTCCTTTAAATCTATGATCTAAATCTCCAATTATGTCATAAAATAATGAATGTCTATTATTTTTAAGTAAGCTGACACATAGCAATATAAATCATAATCATGAGACGTAGTTGTCAGTATTAATATTGAATAATCAAACGTGCTAACAGCATAATGGTTTTTTAATCAAAGTGGTACCAGATATTGATATAACTTCTCATTTTGGTCTATGAGATTTAAAATCAATATAATTGGTTCTTGAGTTTGTTTATCGTCAATCATTTTGGTCATTCCGTGAAAAATCTCTTTTCGATAAGGTAAAATGACAAAAGTGTCCTCAAATTTTGTCAAATCACTTTGGTCAATTATTTATTAAATTAAGGGTATTTTTGTCATTTTAATTTTTATTTAACCGAGATTTTTTATAGAATGATCAGATTGATCGACAGTGAACAAACTCAAAAACTTATTATATCGATTTTAAATTTTAAGAAATAAAATGAAAAGTTATGTCAATCTCAAAACTACTTTAGCTAAAATGCCTAACTTAATTAAATTGCACTCCTTATTACAAAGTCAACAGTCGTGGAACGGGAGTCTTAATGCTATTCTTACCACATTAATTTACCACATTATGAGGCATCTGATGTGGTTGTCCACATCATCTAAATTAATCATAATTTAAATTAAATTTAAAACTATTTAATAAACTAATAATAAAAAAAAAATCTGAAATTAAATGGTAATTGTGGCATAGTTGGAGTCTCATCTCCTTCCTTCATTCCCCGTTGCTTCTTCTCCCGTTTCTTCTTCCACGCCATTTTTTTGTTTCAGCCCAGATTTTTTTCAGCAGCCTCGCCATCAATGGAAGCAAATCTTTTTGTTTCAGTTCTCAAACGATTGAGGTAAGAATGCAAACCCATACTTCCAGTGTGATATTTCACCATTCGAGTCTCTTGGTCTTAACTTTTCATTGTTGTATGCTTTTTATATTCCTCTCTCTCTCTCTCTCTCTCTCTCTCTCTCTCTCTCTCTCTCTCTTTTCTACAGGACCTGAGTAGCCAGTCTAGCTAATTGCAAACCCAACTTTCCGAAATAAAAAAAGAGACTAAGGTGAATACCTGAAAATTTGGGTTGGAGAGCCATATTTTACGTTTCATTAATTTATGTTCTAGTGAAATTTTACTATGGTCTATGCCCCCCTAAACAAATGCTTTACCAATCTTGAATTTTACTAGCCCTAATAAGATCAACAGTGTAGAACAGTTGGGGCAAATGGAAGATTCACTTAGAGAATCGCTTAATCAGATTCGAACACATAAGGTATCCTCTGCATCCAAGTGTAGGTTTCATATGAAGAAATTTAGTGTATATACCCACCCGATGTTAGAATTCTTGCGCTTGACAGGGTCGGCACTATGAAGTGTTCTTATTGTCTGGTTCAAAATTTTTAATTTTATTTTTTAAATTATCTGATTATTGTAATTGGCCTAGCTTTCCAATATTATATGCTACTAAAATGTTGCCACTGATAATTGGAAGTTGCGGAAACGATGTACTTCCTTAGACTGTAGCAATTTATAATTTGATTACTTATTAATTTGGGAATGTATGTGAATAGTAGTGAGTATGACATCATTGGAGTTTTAGCAAGAAAGCATTGACAATTACATACAAATGAGGAGTGTATAATTTTCTGAGTATCCTTCCTCTGTAGTTTTCAAGCGACCTTGTGCTACCTTTAGTTCTGATGCTACTGCACCTCTTGATACTAATGCAATCCAATTTTCCATTGGCAGGAAAATTTACAAAAGCAGCAAATTATGTCGTTACAATGCACTAGTCAGGTAAAGCATTGCTTCTTTTCTGTTTTGAGAAACTTTTTTAAGGTGTTATTTACTTACTGATATTGGCAAACATAATATCACCACAGAGTTGAAGCCGCTGGTTGATGCGAAAATAAAGCAGGTCCTCGGAGTTGACGACTTTGATTTGGAGGGTGTGTTGCCAGAAGGGTTCTTGGAGAATCATTTCTGGGCTGCAAAGATTGGGAAAGAAGGATGATAGCAGATATGAGAGTTTTGATGAGTCTGCAATTACAAGGCCGTACCTTTCTGAAGCTTGGGAGGTCAGGGAGAAGAGGAAGATAGAGAAGCCATTGATGAATTGGAGGTTTCTTGCATTAGAGAATGAAATTGACATGAAAGACAATCTTAAATGGTGGGCTCATACTGCTGCTTCTGCAGTTAGATGACGAACATTCTGGTTCTAAGATTTTTTGTACTTTTTTTCTGGTTTGGATTTTGTTTCAATTTTTTTGACACTATTTGTATACAGTAGATTTACTAGGTTAATCAATATTGTTCGACAACTTGTAAATGTGAATAAAAAGTTGAAACATTTTCATGATCAGATTATGAATATTTGTGCTTAACTTCCTCTGCATTCTTCTTGAGCTATAAGCGTTGCTGCAGGATTGCAGGATTGCAAGATTGAATCTTGGACTCAACCCATGATTATGATCAAGCTTTACAAAATTCACTCGCCACCCAAGTATAAACCTGCCCTTAGTTGAGCCTTGCAATCATTCTTTATACTTGGATATGGCTTAAGAGGATTACTTGAAGTACTTTTTGATGTACCTGATCGAGTGCAACACATAGTAATATACCTCAATTCTCCATCATCTCCCTTCGTTGATGATCTCTTTATCACTGGAAATCCTGATTGTCTCCCATATTCCTTGTAATATGTAGCCACTTGATTCGCGTTGTCAAAGATCATTCCAACTTGAGGCTCTTGGACCTTTACTTCCACATTCATTGTGTTCTCCATGCTAGTCCCATTATTTTCAACAGCATGAACCCCATTGCTTTCTGCTTCAGTGGCATCATAAGTTGCTTCAATTACATCATCTTCTTCAATACTTTCATTAGAAGTTTCTATTGTATGAACCCCATCGCTTTCTGTTTCATTACAAGAGCTCACTTCAACTACATCATCTTCTTCAGCAAATTCATTAGAAGAACTCCCTGTTCCTAAAACATAAAACATAATTGTACAAGTTTATATATTACACCATATTATCAATGTAAATACACTAGCCATATGTGCAAGTCTCTTAATTCTAGTGTATGCACTGCAATGGCTGAAAAAACAAACCCCACAACAAAATTAAGTGTTTTAGATAAAAAAATTAAATTATACAAAGACTGGAAAGTGAAAAGTCCTTGTCGTAGGAGTTCGATGGTGCACCGAATCGAGCAAAGAGCCATGCGGAAAAATAAAATGAGGAGAAGTTTGTACGAGGCGAATACAGAATTCATGGAACCTCTTTGTTGACAATCACTGGGGAGGGCATTGGATAATCTAATTAACAGCCTATAGGTATAGACTAATATCTCATAAGACATAGAAAAATTGTAACTTGCTTAAAATTATTATGCAGTAGAAATTTCAATGAAAATAAGAATTTAAACACAGGCAATGGAACACAAAGATCAGATAATTAGATACCAAGATTTTGAAAGAGATGCACAACAAGATGACAATATGACCGAGTAGCAGAAAAAAAACAAAAAAAGGAAATCTCAATTGCTTACAAATTTATAAATATTGCAGTTCTTAAAAGTTTTTAAAAGTTATATCCCACTTCGTTGAAGTTTTTAGAGCTATAAAAATATGTATGTGCTTGGGGTATATACATTTGTATGCATGGGGTATATACATTTATATCGAGTGGGCTTCATTCAAACCGTTCTGTTTACTCTATTAATCTCAGAATTACAGACCTCCAGTAAATGGTATATACAAATTTTCCAAGCTTTTCATAAAAGAAAATTGAAACTAAAACTCCAATTTCTTGAATCAAATTAACAAATACGTAGAACCTGAATGCCAATAAATAATAAAAATAAGTACCTTAATATATGGGGCTGCTAATAATCATCACGTGGTTAGTGTCCTCCAATTTTTCGGGTTCTTCTTCAACCCCCAGTGTCATTTTTCTATGAACAAATTTCCAGGTATTCACCTTAGTCTCTTTTTTTATTTCAGAAATTTGGGTTTGCAATAAGCTAGACTGGTTACTCAGGTCCTGTAGAAGAGAGAGAGAGGGAGAGAGAGGGAGAGAGAGAGAGAGAGGAATATAAAAAGCATACAACAATGAAAAGTTAAGACCAAGAGACTCGAATGGTGAAATATCACACTGGAAATATGGGTTTGCATTCTTACCTCAATCGTTTGAGAACTGAAACAAAAAGATCTGCTTCCATCGATGGCGAGGCTGCTGAAAAAAATCTGGGTTGAAACCAAATAATGGCTTGGAAGAAGAAACGGGAGAAGAAGCAATGGGGAATGAAGGAAGGAGAGGAGACTCATCGTATGCCACAATTACCATTTAATTTCAGATTTTTTATATATTATTAGTTTATTAAATAGTTTTAAATTTAATTTAAATTATGATTAATTTAGATGATGTGGACAGCCACATCAGATGCCACATAATGTGGTATACTAATGTGGTATATTAATGTGGTAAGAATAACATTGTTCTTTTTCTTTTTCTTACTTTCGTGAAACATGTGTCCTGAGCGTAAAAAACAGAGTTTCCACTGCCCTATAATAGTAGTGCATATATGAAATTCATAAGCTGACAAGTCATAAAAAACTAAGCAAACACAAACATTCTCGATCAAAAATGGAACAAAGCAAAGGCAGGAGAGTGATCCTCTTCCCGCTGCCGTTTCAAAGCCGCACAAATTCTATGCTAGAATTGGCCGACGTTCTGCACCCCAAAGACACGAACATTCCCGCTTCAACTCCCTCAACCCTTCAACCCTAAACCCAAACTTTACTCACCATTCAATCCCTGTTGACTTATCCGAAACCGAGGTGACCACGAAGGATGTCAACGTTATTCTTTCTTGTCTCGGTGCTAAATGTGTCGAGCCTTTCAAAGAATGACTGGCCGTATTGTTATCGGATGACGTTAATTCAGATGACCCGGTTGCTTGCTTGATCTCCGACACTTACTTTCACTTCACTCGATCCCTTGCGGAAAGCTTTAAGCTTCCGAGGATCATGTTAGAGACCGTGTGTGCGACTACCTTGGTTGTTTATGCTGCTTTTCCTCTTCTCAAAGAAAAAGGATACTTTCCAATACAAGGTACATGAGATATGTGCTTCTTTATTTCTATGTTGGTTACAAGAAAATAGCTCTACACTGATATCAGTGGCACATAATAAGGTTGCTAAAAGTTTAAGGCATTCATACTTGTTCCTACTGATTATTCCACACAGATACTGCTTTTCGTTTTACAGAATAATTAATCCGACAAAGCCTAATATTACAGAGTGCCTTTTTACTCATCATTGTTACATAGTGTTACTTATTCACGTGTTATAAACATGAGTGAATGTACAAATACTTGAACGGCTTATGTTTGGCTTCGTATTATCTTGGCAATGATTAGATTATCGACTAAAAGAGCTAGTGACAGAATTGTCACCTACCAAAGTTAAAGACCTGCCAACGAATCCCAATTGCGATCCTGAGAAACTTTATCAACTGGTCGTCGACATGGCAAATGAACTGAAGTCTTCTTATGGACTCATCTTAAATACATTTGAAGATCTTGAAGGACATGCTCTAGCCACGATCCGCCAAGAACACCTGCCCAATGTTCCCATTTTCCCAGTAGGTCCATTTCACAAGCGTTGGCGTATAGTATCCTCTTCAAGTAGTTTATTGACACAAGACCAGAGTTGCATTTCATGGCTGAACACTCAAGCGCCAACAGTGGCCAATCCTTTTTGTTGGTGGTTCGACCGAGATTAATTCAAGAGTCGGATTGGCTTAAAGTGTTGCCTAACAAGTTTTTATAAGTGTTGAACGGGAGAGCTTACATTGTGAAATGGACTCCACAAAAAGAAGTGCTGGCCCACCTGGCAGTCAGAGCCTTTTGGACTCACAATGGTTGGAATTCTACATTGGAGAGCATTAGTGAGGGGATCCCTATGATTTGCAAGCCATTTTTTGGTGAACAAATGGTGAATGCAAGAAATGTGAGGGATGTTTGGAAGATAGGGCTCTTAAATTTCAGGTAGACGGGCCATGGGCCCACTCCAACAACATCGATACTGTCCTCACTTGGCCACCTGCTCAATCCGTCAGGTGTGGGGTTTTAATACAAAAGGCCTCGATGTTAGTTAGAGTGGGGTAATTCTATATAAATGGCTTGTTCTCAAGCCTTCTGGCCGATGTAGGACAAAGGAATTCTAACAAGGGCTGCAGTTGGAGCATGTTCTCAAGCCTTCTTCAATACTCAACGAAATCAAGTGATTTAAAACAAAAATCATACTTCTCGACTAGACGAAGAGAATGGTACCTTTTTAGAAGGCTAAATCTCCGTGGTTTGGCCGGAAAAAGGCTCGAAAATGGCTAACTAGAGAACAAGACACCCACTTTCGAGCCGTTTTCCGGCCAAACTACTGCGAGTTAGCCATTGAAAAAGGTACCATTATCTTTGTCTCGTCGAGAAGTATGATTTTCGTGTTTGAATCATTTGATTTCGTTGAGTATTGAAGA
Organism: Malus fusca; assembly: GCA_035220775.1. NCBI lineage: Eukaryota > Viridiplantae > Streptophyta > Magnoliopsida > Rosales > Rosaceae > Malus > Malus fusca. Next base: position 25,957,881 of record CM069059.1, read on the forward strand.
AGTTATGAACGTTTAAAGTTTACCCAGTTTCCGGTGAGTTTTCAAGTTTTCCCTCGGACCAGTCAACTTTGAGCCTATTTTCTGGCCATTTCCGGCAACCATTGGACTTCCAAATAGATATAATTTATTCTACACTTTCCTATCTTCATTTTGATATATTATGGGTCGAATTTGGTTAAAACACGATTGAGTTACAAAGCTTTGAAAATTGCTCAAACTTCCGGCCAAGAGCTCCGGGACACTTAATGGAGCTTTTAACAGAATGACCAAAATGATGGATGGTGGACAATCTCAGGGACCACTTTTATTGATTTGAAATGTTAGGGACCAAAGTGATGAGTTATGCAAATCTTAGGGACCATTTTGGCTATTTAGCCTTTTACCATTATAAATCGTTTGTTTTTTAAACTAAAACCCATATGTTGTTTTTCTTTCATGGATCATGTATTATATCATGAACTATCATGAACTATCATGATTCATCTGTCTCATTGTGTTTAAAGAAAGTGGTGGTCCATCATCTGTGATGTAGGACATATATGAAGAATTGGCTTCTATATCCTATATGTTTCTAGGAATTAATTTGGCTCGTTAATGAATGAAGAGGAGTATCTCTTCAATTCATTACGTGACTGGTTTACGGAAATTCATGTTTATAATTAAAATAATTCATATTATAATGCACTTTGTAAAATTATTTTTGCAAAAAATCATCAAAATATGAGTTTGTTGAGTCATCGAATTGTGTGAAAATAAATGGACGAATTTGGTAGAAATATTAAGAACTATCTATCTATTTGATACAATTAATTGACTAAACAATCTTAATTTTTATTAACTTTTTTTTTATAAATAGTATTTATAGAGAGATTTATAATATAACAATTTTGATTATAAACATAAATTTTATAAATCGGCTATTTAGTGAATTTGAGGACTGAGTTCCTCCTCAACCTTGAAAGAACCAAGCATTCCTCATATTTCTAGAGGAGTGTTTATCATCTAAGTTACTGAGTTGTACTTCTGCAATTAAATGTTGTCAAAAGTTGGACCACTTTCGTCATCCATTTTCAGCTTGCCATTAGGTGTATATTTGCTCACCATTATTAAGTGATAGTAATACTCATTATTTCATTTATTTTTGTTAAATAAGTTTAAATTTTAAGATTTGTGTATATCCATAATACAAATATCAAATCTTGAACGCTTCTAAAAGTAATAAATAAGATGGTGAACATCATTATTATTTGAGGGCTTTGAGCAAAATATTTTGTTACAGGCATAATTGGTAATTGAAAATGACATTCATACTAAAATAGGTTGACTCATCAACCAGAAATGGAAGTAAGCTACCTAAACTGATAATCAACCAGAAATGGAAATAAGCTGAGCTGGAAATATGATCCATAGACCTAAACTGATAAGAAAAATACCTTGGATAATCCTAATAACCGATAAGAAAAACACCTTGGATTAATCTTATTATCTCTTAACTAAATTCGGATTTTGTGAGTGTTCAAATTGTTGGTAATTGCTTGCTATGGCTGCTAATTGATTCTGGTTTTGGTGCGGTGGGAGAATACGGTGGCAGTTTTGTAATTGTGGTGGTGTTTTGTGGTTCCGGATGTTACAGGATGAGGACAGAGGAGAAGGAAGTGTTCACCTAATTGTATTAAGACATTTGGTAGTCTCGGTAATCATTGGTTCGACGAGGGGATTTTCAAATAAGAAGAAGAGTAGAGACCATTGTGGAATAGCCAAGCTACCTGAAACAGATTTCCGGAAGTCCACAGAAAAATTATTGCCAATTGCCCGAAATGAGAAGCAAAAATATTTTGATAAAGACGTTCCTCAGTAATATCATCATGACTCTCGAAGTCATGTGCGGTAGCAATACCAAACAAAATACGATGAGTAGTGGGATCCTAAGCTAAACCTTGGAAATCTTAATGCCATAATGCCTTTCAAATCCTCTCCTACCGCAATAATTTTTGCTAAGAAGAATGTTGCGTCTCTTATCCTTGGGAGGTCTTCCTCCACTAGCAGGTTTTTTCAGAAAACTTCATTTATTCTGGTATGGATGACAGGCATGCTTGTATTTCTTGATTTCAATAGAACTCCTTAAGAGCGTTGTTTCTATCTACTATTATCTAAAAATAATCAAGTCGAAGATCAATGGGGGAGCGTATATCATGCTGGTTGTGGTTGTACGTTTTGGGGTAGTTGAAACATTTTACTTATTGGACTGCGAAGGAATACGAGGATATGCCAATAGACAAAGTGAAGGGCTCAACAGAAAATAAGCCTAAAACCCAATTGTAAATATTGACGATGATATTCCTTGTGTATCTCTGTAAGCAACCACATAAAAGAAGTAACGACAAAAGGAGCTAGTGGTGGAAAAAACCAACTTCTGTTGTAAAATCAGCGGTGCGTGTGCAGTGGAATAAATGAAACAAGACATGATATTTACGAGGTTTCTTTACAGTTAGTGTGACTGGAGTACGTCCTCGGGGCAGCAATGATGTTTTCATTTATAACCTGTTGAACCGGTGGTTGATGAGGCCTTAGGGTCCATTGCCCAAGCTGTGAATAACTCTGAATGTGAAGAGCATGGTATTCAATCCCCTGGGATTTCTCATATTAGCAATTCTATGACCGGATCGCTGTCTCCAGATGGATCACATCATCAGAATGGTCTTTCTTATGGTCAGCATTTGGGCAACACCAATGTGCCTAATATTCTTGGCCCACATGATCTCTGTGACGACTCTAGCACTCCTCCTGGCTTTGATCAGGTCGAGACGGTAGCTCAGAATAGTCAGCACTTGGGCAACACCGATGTCCCAAATAATTTTGGCATGCAGGATCCTCATGACAACCATAGCATTCCCCCTGGTTTTGAACATGTTGCGACATTAGCTAAGGATGTCATCGATATTGTCAATCACATTGAAGGCTGTGATATGGATGGTTTTACTCCTGTGCTATCTAACAGTCAAAAGAAAAAACAAAAGCAGCTTGCCAATCTTGATCAACCCTGTGATAAACCATATCCGAGTAGGGTCCGCGGATTACCGGCTCGTTATAAATGAAGGTTCTCTTCTGGAATATCCGTGGCATTGGTAACGATGACTCTCGGACGGAGCTCTCTAACATCTGTCGGTTGCATCACCCGGATTTGGTCTGCATTGCGGAGCCCATGGTGACTTTTAATTCTATTTCAGCTGCTTATTGGGATTCTTTAAATTTATCTGCTCTTACTTTTAACTCTAGAGGAACTCTTGCCCCCAACCTTTGGTTACTAACATCTTCGGCTTGTGCAGACCCTTTAGTTATTTCTATATCTGATCAACAGGTTACGGTTCGCTGTACTTTTGATCATATCCCAAGCCAGTTCACATTTGTTTATGCAAGCACCTCATCTATCAAAAGAAGAGACTTGTGGGCTGACTTTATCTCTCTGCGCCCACAAACACAAGTTCCATGGATGGCTATTGGCGATTTCAACGCTATCCTGGGTGCCCACGAGCAGATGGGAGGAGGCAGACCGTCCCAAGCTTCATGTGCTGAGTTTAGTAACATGTCTGACACTTGTAACTTTACCCACTTGAACACATCTGGAGCAGCCTTTACATGGTCTAATGGCTGGAGATCTCGTGGTCGCACTGAACGAAAGTTAGATCGCTCATTGTGTGATATAAGTTGGTTTGATTCTTGGCCCCACTCTAACTGCATAGCGTTGCCAAAGGTAGTCTCAGATCATAATCCCCTTATTTTCTCTGGTTCTAGAGTTTTGCGCAATGGTCATCGTCCTTTCCGTTTTCAATCAATGTGGGTTCAACATCCATCTTTTCGAGAAACTGTAACTCATTGCTGGAGCAATACAGTTGTATATGGTTGTCCTATGTTTATCATTCTGCAAAAATTGAAAGCTCTAAAAACCTGCCTGCGCCAATGGAATTTTTCGGTTTTTGGTGATGTTCATAATAGAGTGGCTAATGCTCGGCATAATCTTTCTATGATTCAACAAAGAATTTCAATTGAGGGTATAAATAATGATCTTTTCGAGGAGGAGATTGTCGCCAAGACTACAATAATGGAGTCTCTTCAAATGCAAAAGGCATTTTGGAAAGATAGAGCTCGTGTTAAGTGGTTAACTAAAGGGGATAGAAATTCTTCTTTCTTTCATGCTTATGCTCGTATTAAATCATCCAGCTCTCATATCAGTTGTATTCTTGATGGAAATAATCTTCTTACCGACCCGCTGGCTATTGAGAACCATATTGTTAATTTCTATCAGACTTTGTTCGGCTCTTCTTTCAACCCTTCAGGTATTGATGAGGTTTGTGAGGTCATCCAGCCGATGGTCACAGACTCTGAAAATGATCTCTTATCTGCATTACCTACTGATGAGGAAATTAAGGAGGCAGTTTTCTCATTAAGTGCTTCCAGTGCGCCAGGGCCAGATGGTTTTCCAGGTTTTTTCTATCATCACTGTTGGGATATTGTCAGCTTTGATGTCATTCAATTTGTGAAGCAATTCTTTCAATCAAATTGGCTATACCCCAATACCAATAGTAACTTCTTAGTTTTGATACCGAAGGTGGAAGACGCTATTTCCATGACTCATTTTAGACCTATTGCTTTGGCAAACTTTCTCTTTAAGATTATTCCCAAAATTTTGGCAGTTCGCCTTTCTCATGTTGTTCAACGCATTATTTCTCCACATCAAGCTGCTTTCATACCTGGCCGACGTATCACTGATTGTATTGGCCTAGTTTCAGAATGTCTCAATGTGCTTGACAAAAAAACTCATGGTGGCAATATGGGAGTCAAAGTTGATATAGCTAAGGCTTTTGATACTTTAGATTGGTCATTTCTATTGCGGGTGCTTACTAACTTTGGGTTCTCCACTTGTTTTATAGACTGGGTTTCTACCATCTTACGATCTGCTAAATTGTCCATCCTAATCAATGGTTCCCCGCATGGTTTTTTCTCTTGTTCACGAGGAGTGCGCCAAGGGGATCCTCTCTCTCCGTTACTTTTCTGTCTAGCTGAGGAGGCTTTATCAAGGGGCTTGAGTCGTCTTCAACTTGATGGGCTTACTAAGCCAACTTTTGCTCCAAGAGGTTGTATATCTCCTTCTCACGTTCTCTATGCAGATGACTTATTCATTTTCTGTAGAAGTGATGGTGTCACCCTGCGTAACTTGCAAGGTTTCTTCGATAGATATAGTAGAGCCTCTGGTCAATTTATCAATAAGGCAAAAAGTACTTTCTACTTGGGCTCTACCTCAAGGCATCGCAAAGCTGCGGTTGAGAGTTACTTGGGTTTCAAAGAAGGCAAAGCACCTTTTGTCTACCTTGGAGTTCCAATCTTCTGTGGCAAGCCTAAAAGGAGTCATCTTCAAGCCTTGGCAGATAAAGCTAAAGCTAAGTTAACTGGTTGGAAGGGGAAGCTTTTATCTATGGCAGGAAGAGTTCAACTCACTCAATCAGTTTTTCAAAGTATGCTCTTGCATAGCTTTTCTGTTTATAAGTGGCCTTCTTCCTTGCTAAGGTCTCTTTCACGTTGTGCTCGCAATTTTATATGGTCTGGTGACGTGACCTCCAAGAAGTTGGTTACCGTTTCTTGGCATCAGATATGTGCTCCGAAGAATGAAGGTGGTTTGGGTTTGCGTGATCTTGGCTCTCTTAACACTACAGCTCTCCTAAAGCTTGGATGGCTTATTATTACTACTGATTCCCCTTGGAGTATTTATACTCGGACACGTTTCAAGCTACATGGTCGCCTATACTCTTGTAGTTATATGCGATCTTCTATATGGCCTGGTATTAAATCCATTCTTCATATCTTGTTTCAGAATTGTCGTTGGGTGATTGGAAATGGTTCTACTACTTCCCTTTGGGTTGATAAATGGCTGGATAAGCCTATTGTGGACGTCGTTGGTGCAACAGAGATTGCCCCTTCTCTATCTCGTACTAAGGTCTCCAATATTATTCGTATGGGACAATGGGTTATTCCTTCTATCTTTTCTTCTACTTTCCCAGACCTAACTAAAGAGATTTTAGAAATGCCTCTTCCAATTGATGAGGATAAGGACGTTCTAATTTGGGAAGCTTCTACTTCTGGTGGTTTTTCGTTTTCCGATGGCTATGAAATTGTTCGTCATCGGTTTCCTGTCAAGAGTTGGGCTTCCATTATCTGGCGTCCTTTCATCCCACCTCGTTACTCTATTTTAGTTTGGAAGATTCTATTCAACAAGCTCCCAACGGAGGATCAACTTCAGTGCCGAGGCATCCCGCTGGCTCCAATATGCCAACTATGTCACAAGAATTCTGAATCTATTGACCACTTATTTTCTAGCTGTGACTTTGCACAATGTGCTTGGCGTTGGCTAGCTACCCAATTTGGCACTATTATTCAACCTACGGGCTCCCTCTCTGATCTATGGCTTGATTTTCTGTCAAAACGGTTCTCTCCACATCTTCGCAATGTCTGGCTAGCTTCAGGGTTTTTCTTACTCATGGCTATTTGGAAGATGCGTAATAAAGTGAAGTTTGAAGGCAAACCTCCCTCATTCTCACGTCTCTGCCGCTCCACCTCGGCCTGGATTAGGCAGGTTGGAGCTCTCACCCCTGGCCATGTACGAGGCACTTTGGACCGGCAACTTTTAGTATCTCTTGGAATTTCGCCTAACCCCTGTAAAGCTCCTTTTATTGTCCCTGTTCTTTGGCACCCCCCTCCTTCTTCTTGGGTCAAAGTGAATACTGATGGCCTTGCTAAAGGTAATCCGGGTCCTGCGGCATGTGGCGGGGTTTTTCGAGATTCTGCGGGTTATTTTCTTGGTGGTTTCTCCCTAAGCTTGGGCCATCGTACTTCTTTCTATGCGGAGCTCCATGCTGTCATCCTTGCTGTCGAATTGGCCCACGCGCGAGGCTGGCAAAATTTATGGCTTGAAAGCGACTCTTCGAGTGTAATATCATGTTTTGCTTCTGGATCTTTCTCTCCCCCTTGGTCGCTCCAGACACGCTGGAACAATTGTACTCTCCTTTTGCAGAACATGGTTTTTCGTTGCTCTCATATTTTTCGAGAAGGGAATGCTGTTGCTGACAAATTAGCCAATTTAGGGCTTCTATCATCTTCACTTGTCTGGCATTCCACTCCCCCAATTGAGATCCTCCATCCTCTGCACTCAGATTTCTTGGGCATGCCAACCTACAGGTTTGTCTCCTCTTCTTGATGTGTCTTCTCCTTTCTTTTCCTAACCTTTTTTGGATTTCCTTTTGTTTTGCAGTTTGTTTTGCAGGTTATTACCTTTTAAGGTTTATAGAGGGGTTTGGGCTTATGTCCGCCTAGTCTTTTCCTTGTATTTTCTTTTCCAAGAGGGGTACGGTCTATGTCCCCCCCTCTTTTTCTCGAAAGGGGTAAGGTGCATGTCCCCCCCTTTTTTTCTTTTGTATTTCTTTTCTCTTGTTCTATGAGGGGTTAGGTTTATGTCCCCCCCTGTCTAAGTGTAACTTCTTTTTTCTTTCAATAAAATTCCCTCGTACCGCCGAGGTTCTCCAAAAAAAAAAAAAAAAAAAAAAAAAAAAAAGGAGTACAAAGATAACTCTCTCTATTCTCTCATCTCTTCTTCCTCTCTTTTCTTTCCTCTTCCTTCCTCTCTCTCTCTTCCCTTCTTTTCGCTCTTCCTTCCCGTTTCTTCCTTACGATTTGGTGTGTTCTCCTCCTATTCATTTTATAGGCAGCTACTTTAATGGGGATGATGAGACATGAGTTGGCAAAGCATGTTTTAGTGGATGAATATGTTTTAGTGGAGGCTAGCCATCTTTACAACACTCTCCTTTGGATGGCCACAAGTCTTCGATTGACTGTTAAAATCTTGATTGCTTTTGGATGCTCCCCCTGATGAGTATCTCCCCCTGATTTCAAATTCTTTAGGCTGATGCGTGTCAATGCAATACTTGACCATTTGTGGGCTCATCGTTGATCCTTCTACTTTAGTCTTTTGCATAGCAGAAGTGGTGCACAACTTTTATCTTTGAATGATCCTTCAAAACATCACTTCTCAGCGATTCATCCATGCTTGGCATCTTCAGTGTAAAGAGCTAACATCATATCAACTGTTCTGAGGTATTTGCTGAGGAAATGAATTGAGCATTTTGAGCTACTTAGTTGAAGTGGTATTCTCGGAGAGGAAGAAAACTGAGTATTTTGAGATGCTTCGTTGAAAATGCACTCTCGGAAAAGAGGAAGAGTTAGGCATTCTTGCAGGTCTGCCTTGCCATGGAAGACAGAGGTTGACATATATAGAGATTTCCCAATAGCAAGTAGTGGTGCTGTTGGGATCATTTCCTTTATGTTTGTCAGCAATAGTGGTGTAATTGGAACTGTAAAATTCACACGTTTCAACTTTGTCAGAGATCTTTGACAAAGCTGCCTGTGATATCCGAAAAGCTGAGATTTCGTCTGAAAAGTGTCCATGAACTTTATTCAGGAAAATCTGGCTTTTGAAATTCGGAGAGCGATGCCTCTTCGATTTTTGAACAAGTGGCATTGTTGCCTCTTCTTTTATAGAGGCATCGATTGTGTTCAAAATGCACGCTCGGAAAGTTGATGCCTGTAGAAATTTCCCATTTTTGCATTTCTGTGATTTCAATTTATCTGATCTTATTTTCCTTCATCATTTCTGAAAATGACTTGCCCATCAGACCGTCGTTTTAATCTGAATGTTGTGGGAGATGCAGACATGTCTCCTCAAGACAATATATGACACTCATCCTTCTTATCCTTTAATGGTTCTCTTACAGTTGGGGACTTTGTGATGAAGAATGACATAACCACTACAGTGGTAGCTAGGAATCTTCTCACTCCCAAGGATAATAGGATACTTTCAAAACGGTCCGATGAATTGGTTGTTCAAGACTTTCTGGCTTTCAGTGTTCAGTGTGTGTGCTTTGTATCCAATATGGGCCAACGTCTACTTGCTCAAACTCGCTAAGTTGAGAATCATTAATGACTGAGGTGGCAAGTCTTAAACAAGAGATTAGATGGCTCAAACACGAAAATAAAGAATTGCACATGCTTGCAAATAATTACTCATCCAACATGAAAAGAAAGCTTGCCCAGCTGCAAGAATCTGAAAGTCGGATTCAAAGTGACCATAAGAGGTTTATGGCTTTATTCCAAAGGCACCAATTGCCTTCGCCATTTGGAGTTTTACCAAGTATTGGGGCTCCAAATAATCAACCTTCGGTGCCTTTTCTTTTTGGAGTTCCACCAGGTACTGAGGCGTCACATGATCAATCTCCAGTGCCTCCCCCTTTTGTGGTTCTTCCAGTGCCTCCTCATTCTGGGGGTTTGCAAAGTAATGTACAAAAGTTTTCTCCCTTATGCCTGAAAACTTTTATTCCAGCTTGTTAGATATAAAAGCCCATGGAAACTTCTGGTTTCATAATCGATAAATAAATGAGGAAATGATGGAATATTCTAGTTCCAAGAATATAAATCAATGAACTTCCATAATCAATAAATGAGGAAATGATGAAATATTCTAGTTCCAAGAATATAAATCAATGAAACTTTTCACGGATAAAAATAGTGTTGTGCTAAATACATTAAAGCATATACTTCACTACTATGTGATACTTCTGGACTAAATATCAATTCATCTTTTCCCTCACGAAGATAAATGATCCTTCTTAGTGTCTAAATATTGGTTAATCATTTGAGTATTCAACCTATAATCTTCAATCCATATGGTTCTTTAATATCATAAACATCATGAATAAGATTCGTGTTGGCATATTGTTCAATCTGCAGCTCGAGACAATATTCCTTTCAACACTTTACAATCTTTCTAGACTCTTCAGGAGTTCCAATCTAATATCATAAACTCTTGCAAGAGATTTTAGTATGTTGGAACAATATCATAATGAAAGTACTCATTAAGGCAATTTATACCATCCATTGGTATTGAGTACATAATTTATGTTTTACCCTTCCAGGGCTTCATTCAAGCAATTTGAATCCTTCATGGATTTTCTACACTTCATGACACATTACCCTTTTAGAACTTATATAGAGCAATTTACTCCCATGTATAATTGAGGGATTTACTTATGGAGATATGATGTGGGCAACTCATAACCCTTCATATATAATTCTCCATAAGAATTCGTTTACAAGAGTATAATTTCAGGTTTTAATTAGTAATCTTGTGTTATATCATGTGAGTGTATTTTACTGTATTACAAAAACCTATATGTAAGGTTCAACATCTTTTGGCTATTTTTATTATATACATATATATAGGTCAATTTTCCACGTTCTTACAAAATTGTATAGGAATTGCCTTTCTCCATTTTTGGCCAATAATTTTTCCTTTCGTCGACGAAAAAAGAACGGGACTCAATATCAACACAGCTCATTGATGAATTTAGCAGCTACTTGTTAAAACTAAAATTACCATTGGTTATCATCAATCCGTGATCCCATATTCTCATGTGCATGCACATGCATAAAAGCTTTTCATTTCTTTGGATATCCATTGTCTCTTCAAGGACATTACACTATCTCTTCTAGGATAGTCATAGTTTAGAGAATGCGAATCATAACTTCTTCTTGAGCGTTATAGAGCTTGGATTTTAATCTCCACTTTCGGGAGTTGAGTCATTGGAACCTATACGTCTATCATACTTCATGCATGAAACATCAAAATTCCCATGTCCGCGGATTTTCCTTTATGGGACGTGTATCCATGCGGCGACTGTCATGCTTCTAGCATGCAACAATTATGCTTTGGGAATGCAATAGTTTAGTAGTGCTATATTTTTCTTCTTTCGAAGGACAGAACCTTTTGAGTCAGAGGGTCTGCCACACTTCAGGCGTGCAATAGATAAATCATTTACTACCACATTATTTTGTCCAACAGGGACACCAATTCTTGTAGGCACATTTGTAGCAAGTATATGTGATTTTATCATTTTCGTTGCATCGTTAAATGCATCTGGCATTTGATTGGCATATCGTTGCATCATTCAATTATTCTCACTTCATTTTCACATTGATTACTTCGTGAATCAAAATAAGACAAAATGGGTACATCACACGACAATTCTCGTCGTTCTTCTAGAAGGTATTTTCTCGTCTTTCTTCTGGAACGATATTTTCTCCCCTTAACGGCGGGAAAATTGTCTTATCAATATGACAGTCCGCAAACCACGTGGCAAACATATCCCCAATCAAGGGTTCTAAATATTGAACGATAAATGGTGAATCAAATCCAACATAAATTCCCAATGCAATGATGCCTCATTTTAGTATATTGTGGCAGTGCAATAGGCACATAGATAACACAACCAAAAACTCGTAAATGTGTAATGTTTGGCTGGTGCCTAAACACGAGTTGTACTGAGAAGTAATAATGGTTGGCAACAGGTCTCAATCGAACTAATATTGTAGAAAACTGACAATTTCGTTTTCATGAGCAGAGCGCGGGTAATCAATTTTATCTGCTTAATAAATGCTTCTGCTAAACCATTTTGAGTATGGACATTAGGAACATGGTGTTCAACATCAATTTCCAGTGACATGCAATACTCATCAAAACTTTGAGATGTAAACTCTCCAGCAAATATGCATGGATTATATCATCATTTACATGAATCAAGGAACTTCAGGTCCTCATTTAATAGTCTGTGGATTGAGACTTTTATGGCCTTTATTACAATTAAGTTGTGGCACTTCGGCACTTCAAACTTAAGGTACTCATCAAGGAACTTCATGTCCTGAACTTGAGGACCAAGGGTGCCCCATCTTTTTGCATGATGATGATCAAGGAAATTCATGTCCGATCTTTTTACATGGTGGAACTTCGGGTCCAATCATTTTATATGATGAAGATCAAGAAACTGCAGGTTCTGATCTGATCAAGGAACTTCGGGTCAAGTATATACTCATCGTAACAAAAAGAAGTACAATAAATAAATTAAAGCAATATGCGGTAATTCCAGCCATGGTAAATAAATTGCTTTTAAGTAAATGAAGTTTGTGACAAGGGTTTTAATTCAGCACCATTCACATAAATAAATCAAAACTTAAAGCAACTTGTGACAAGGGCTTTAATTCAACACTATTCACATAAATAAATCAAAACTTAAAGCAAAGAGTGATAATTCCACCCACTGTAAATAAATTGCATTTAAGTAAATGAAACTTGTGAAAAGGCTTTAAACCAGCACCATTCACATAAATAAAGCAATAATAGAAAAGGATGATAATTAAGTTTCCATCAATTTTTCTTCTTTTTTTTAGTTACCTAAGAAGTGATAGTAACAATAAGTCTCAATTTGTGTTCCTCCTCCGGTGAGTTTCGAAAGAATCGAAATGGTTCCCTTAAGTTTTGGAGTCAAGAGTAGTGCCTGCAACTTATGAGAAGATAAAACCGTTAGATTTGGCTCAAATTTTAGTATAATATGGATAAGAGGTTACTGAACAACTTTATTGAAGAAACAATTTCGATCTGAGCTAGCTAAAATAGAGTTTTGGTACTCCTAAGATGGCTGTCCAGTTTTATGTGGAAATTGAAAACTAGTTTGGTTTTTCAGACATCTACGACGATCGCACTGTTGAAATTTTCTGAAAATTTGATATATTATAGGTATTCGGCGGAAGAACAACTTTCAAGAATGAAGTATTTGAATCTGAGGTACGCAAGTTGGAGTTCAGAGGCTGTTTACATGGCTCAGATTTTCTACGGATTTTGAGTCCGTACCATTTTGCTTCTGCAAAGGCTGATATACAGTCATACAACAAGACATATATAGTTGCTTCAAGAAAATCAGTAGTACAGATATTTGAAGATGAAATGAAAAGATTTTCTTATCTGTGAGATTGCAGCTGATGGAGGTGAGGGGTAGGTAGTGCTTCATCGGATTTATGGCGTTATGCTTTCCATTGACACGAAAGCTTTTCGTGCTGATAACATGTTGTAAAATTGGTGGAATTTATGAATCCTATGGGACTTAACTACTTGTGATAAAGGTGGAATTACATGTGGATAATACAATTTCAATAAGAGTTTGATACGTGGAAAACTAACGTCCTATGATTATGGAAACACATTCGAAATGTTTGGGATGCAATTGCCCTCCACTAACCCTTTTCCATTGAACTTGATACAACGGGACACACGCACAATAGATGGGAGTTGGCAGCCGTTTTTTCTTTATATATCGGAGTTCCCTGCTCACCAAGAACAAATTCTACGAACATAGGATTCTATCACCATAAGAATATAAAGGTCTTTAGTGAGTAGAAGGATTCCTTGTGCAACTAACCATGTCTTCTTCAGGTATCACTCTAATGCTTTCATGATAGTGATTAGGTCTTTCAGTTAAGTATATGGAGTTAAATCTTACATTTGGTACTAGAGCAAACTTAACTGCTCCTAATCCTATTTGTGTTTCTCGTACAATGTTGTTGTGAGATCATGCATCTCATGTTCTTTTAAAATTTTTCTTGATTTTATATGCATACATAACTGGTGATGAAAACTTATTGAATGTCAACATTCTAGTCCAAAGAAAGAATGTACGAATTGTTAAAGTTTTGATCAGTGTATAACATCATATTGATCAGGCCATATACTTGTCCCAAGACTTGATATAATTGCATGAAAAGATCCTGCAATGGTGAGTGTACAATAAAGAATGAATGGCTAGTTATAGTTTTACCTAAAGGTATGATATAAGCATGGATTTGAACAATTTTAATGTTTCCATGTCTTCTTTAGTGAATACCTCAGCTATGAACCTTTCCTCCATTGAACCTTTGAATGGAGGGTATTTCAAGAAATGGAAGCAAGACATTGAGATTGTGCTGGGACTGATGGATTTCGATTTGACTTTGAGAGATGATGAACCAACACCACTGGATGAAAACTCAATTGCTGATCAAAGGCTTAAGTTTGAGAAACGGGAGAAAGCCAACAGAATGTAGTTGATGGTTATGAAAAGAACAACGGGTGAGACAGTCAGGGGTGGAATCACAGCCCGTGACAAATTGAAAGACTTTTTGGATGCAGTGAGAGCCAAGTTCGGAGAGTCCGAGAAGGCAGAAATGGGTGATTTGATGACTACACTCACCACTCTCAAACTTGATGAGAATAAGAGTGTGAGGAAGCATATTCTCAAGCTGGTGGAGACTGCTGCAAAGCAAAAAGATTTGGAAGTTCCAGTTAATGATGCCTGCATTGTTCACATAGCACTCAATTCTCTACCTCCAAAATTTGATCAGTTGAAGACATCCTACAACACACAGAAGGAGAAGTGGACACTGGATGAGTTGATCTCCATTTGTGCTCAAGAGGAAGCAAGAATCAAGAGGAACGAGATTTATGGCACCGTAAACTTGGTGCAGGCTGACAGAGGAAAAAGTGTTGCATATTATCCTGGTAAGGTCTCTAAGCCTGACCCTAATTATACTACTGCTGCCATGTATGCATCTTCCTCAAAGGGACTTGTGACACATAAGGACATGGACAATATTAATTGCTACTTTTGCAAGAAACTTGGTCACATGAATAGGGACTGTGAGAAAAGAAAGATTTGGAAAAATAAGAAAGGTAAAACTTTTGTAAAAATTTTCGTTTGTTTTGAAACTAATCTTGTTGAAATCCCTCCAAATTCTTGGTGGTTTGACACTGGTTGTTCGGTTCATATCACCAATTCACTGCAGGGGTTTGCAAGAAGTGAAGATTTTCAAGTTTATGTGGGCAATGGGAATAAAGTTGAAGTGGAAGCAATAAGAGACCTCAAACTTAGGCTTTCTAGTGGTTTTATTTTGGAATTATGTAATGTTCTTTATGTACCTTCTATAAGAATGAGTTTAATTTTTGTTTCTCAACTTGTGAAATCCGGCTTTGCTTTTGCTGGTGACAATGAAAATCTTAAAATTTTCTTGAAAAATAATCCATCAAATGTGCTTGGTATTTGTCTCTTAATGAGTGATATTTGGCAAGTGTTTTGTACTGTTTTAAATGAGATGGATTGTATGAATGTCTCGACTTCAATGCCAAGAAAGAGATTATTTTTAAATGAAAGTTCTTCTATGCTTTGGCATAGAAGACTTGGCCATATCTCTAGGGCTAGAATGGACCGTTTGTCGAACTTTTCCCACTAAAACTCTTTGTGGAAATGTATACTTTGTGACATTTATCGATGACTATTCACGGTTCACATACCTCTATTTAGTCTCTAAGAAATCTTTAGTCATGGATTGTTTTAAACTTTTAAAACTAAAGTAGAGAACCAATTAAATTTGTCCATTAAAGTGTTAAGGTCAGATAGAGGAGGAGAATATTATGACAGGTATGTTGAGACAGGTTAAGCTAAAGGGCCATTGGCTTTGTTCTTGGAAAATGTGGAATAATTGCTCAGTATACGAATTCGAGCACACCACAACAAAATGGTGTGGCGGAAAGGAGAAACATGACTCTTAAAGAAATGGTTCAAAGCATGATGTCACAAACAAAGCTTCCTCAATTTTTGTGGGGGGAAGCTCTTAAAATGGCGAATCATATTTTGAATCGTGCTCCCACAAAGGCAATATTAAAGACTCCATGAATTATGGACGGGATGCAAACCGAGTCTCAACCATTTGCATATTTGGGGTTGTGCAGCTGAAGCTAGGATGTATAATCCCATGGAGAAGAAATTAGACTCAAGAACAGTTACGTGTAATTTTGTGGATTCCCTGAAAGATCCAAGGGATTTAGGTTTTACACTCCAAGCCTTCCTCACAAAATTATTGAAACTGGTCTAGCTAAAGTTTATAGAGGATGGTGATGAGATTCAAGAGTCAGACACGGATAGAGAGAGCTCATGGTTTGAGGAAACAAGTGATGTGCTGCCAGAGAAAAGAATTGAGATTTTGTTTGATAATGAAGCAATGGATGGCGTGCATGTGCATGGCAATCCAGAAACCATAAATCAGCCACAACCAATGATTGAGTTCCAACTTGATGATTTTGTTCAACCAACATATGAAAATGTCATGATCGAGCTGGATCCTCATCACAAACTGGAAACCAACTGATTGAGCGTCAAGCCATTGTTGAGAGAAGACCATTGCCATTGAGAACAAGAAAGTCAGCTATACATGATGATTACTTGGTGTATCTCCAAGAGATTGAGATAAATGAAGACATAATTAATGATCCAATGACTTTTGATCATGCCATGCAATCTGAGCAATCGGAATTATGGAAGAATGCAATGTTGGAAGAAATGAATTCCATGCAGGTTAATGGGGTTTGAACTTTGGTTAATGCACCTAAAGATGTGAGGGCTATTGGCAGCAAGTGGATCTTTAAGACAAAGAAAGATTCATCTGGCAAAATTGAAAGATATAAGGCACGACTAGTAGCAAAGGGTTTTACACAAGCTAAGGGAATTGATTATTCAGAAAGTTTTTCTCCAGTGTCAACTAAAGACAGTCTCATAATCATTCTTACATTGGTTGCACATTATGACTTGGAGCTTCACCAAATGGATGTGAAAACGACATTTCTTAATGGAGATTTGGAGGAGGACATTTATATGGAACAACCACTTGGTTTCATAAAAGAAGGGCAAGAGAAAATGGTGTGTAAGTTGAACAAATCCATATATGGATTGAAGCAAGCGTCCCGACAGTGGTTCTTAAAGTTTGACGAGAAGATGACTGCTTTTGGATTTACTGAAAACAAAATTGATGATTGCATATACTTGAAAGTGTGTGGTTCAAGATACATTTTCCTTATCTTATATGTAGATGATATTCTCCTTGCTAGTAACTGTATCAATTTGTTGATTGAGACAAAAGCCTTGTTGTCTAAAACCTTTGAGGTGAAAGATATGGGAAATGCTTCTTTTGTTCTTGGGATAGAAATCACAAAAGATAGATCAAAAGCGTTACTTGGAATTTCTCAGAAGTCGTACATTGATAAGGTATTACAACGGTTTAACATGCAAGATTGCTTAAGTGGTGAAGTGCCTATGGGAAAGGGAGATAGACTGAACAAGTCACAATGTCCTAAAAATGACTTGGAAAAACTCAGTATGACATCAAAGCCTTATTAATCATTGATTGGAAGTATAATGTATGCTCAGGTTTGCACGAGGCCTGACCTAGCCCTTGCAATAAGTGTATTGAGTAGATACCAATCAAATCTAGGAGAACAACACTGGATTGCCACAAAGAAAGTGTTGAGGTATTTACAGAGGACCAAGTCATTCATGTTGACATACAAAAGAGTACAGGACTTGGAACTTAAGGGATATGTTGATTCAGACTTTGCAGGTTGCGTGGCTGATAGAAAATCAATGAGTGGGTACATATTCTTTCTTGCTGGTGCATCTGTTTCATGGAGAAGTGCCAAACAAAAGGCATTAGCTACTTCAACTATGGAAGCTGAGTTCATAAGCCTATGTGAAGCAATTAAGAAGGGAATGTGGCCAAAAAATCTCATATCATTTATGAGAAAAGTGGACACTATTTCAAGACCACTAACTATGTATTACGACAACAAAACAATAATATTCTTTTCCAGAAACAATAAGAAGTCTGAAGCCACTCGGTTGATGGATGTCAAATACCTATCATTGAAGGAACATGTAAAGAAATGAGAAATCTTTGCAGAATACATTGATACAAAGCTGATGTTGGCAGATCCTTTGACTAAGCTGTTGGCTGTGGGATTGTTTAAAGAACATGTTTCAAGCATGGGAGTCCATGACAACTTGGGTTTTGCTGAAATGTGGGAGTAACAACTTGGTATGTGTTTTACTTTTATTCATTTTACTTGCTTTAAGTTTGTCATTGACTGAATGTATGTGGTTTTAATTTATGACTTGCAATAAAATGTCCGAACTTTGTTCTAAAGAACATTTGATTGAGTTTTGTTATGCAGGAAAATGGAAAGGAAATCTAGTGATTGAAGATGGCAAACCACTTTCAATCAATAAGGGTAAACTGGATAAATAAGGGAATGAAATGGGGTATGCATCAAGAACCATGTTTAGAATGTGTATAAATGTATGTCTTCATTAGCATTATACAGTATGAATTTGTGGATTGTGGTTTCAGGATGAATGCAACATTATTGTATGTATTGTTTCCTGAGATTCGAACTCCAAATGATTACTGGTCAATGTGTATAAGATGCTAGTTCCGTAAAACTCAAGTGATCACTAAGGAATGAAGTTATGTAGTACATGAAATTTTGAAACCATAACTAGTTAGTGTCCATGTGGGAGAATGTAGGAATCCTATGTGGACTTATCCACTTGTGACAATGGTGGAATTACATGTGGATAATACAACTTCAATGGTGGAATTACACGATAGATGGGAGTTGGCAGCCGTTGTTTCCTTATATATAGGAGTTCCCTGCTCACCAAGAACAGATTATGCGAACATAAGGTTCTATCACCATAAGAATATAAAGGTCTTAAGTGAGTAGAAGGATTCCTTGTGCAACTAACCATGTCTTCTTCAGGTATCAATCTAATGCTTTCATGATAGTGATTAGGCCTTTCAGTTAAGTATATGGAGTTAAATCCTACATGTGTGTGTAGTGGAATAAATGAAATAAGACACAATATTTACGAGGTTCCTCTACAGTCAGTGTGACTGGAGTACGTCTTCGGGCCAACATTGGTGCTTTCATTTATAATCTGGAATAATATGAGTACAAAGATAACTCTCTCTATTCTGTCATCTCGTCTCCCTCTCTCTCTCTCTACAAAGATAACTCTCTCTATTCTGTCATCTCTTCTCTCTCTCTCTCTCTCTCTCTCTCTCTCTCTCTCTCTCTCTCTCCCTCCCTCTCTCTCTCTCTCTCTCATTCTCTCTCTCTCTCTCTCTCTCTCTCTCTCTCTCTCTCTCTCTCTCTCTCTCTCTCTCTCTCTCTCTCTCTCTCTCTCTCTCTCTCTCTCTCTCCTTCCCGTTTCTTCCTTACGGTTTGGTGTGTTCTCCTCCTATTCATTTTATAGGCAGCTACTTTAATGGGGATGATGAGACATGAGTTGGCAAAGCATGTTTTAGTGGAAGAATATGTTTTAATGGAGGCCAGCCATCTTTCCAACAACTTCAACAGAGCCAGCAATATTAACCAAAAACAAAGCCATCAATAAGATAAGATTCCAGGGTTGCGTGCGTGAGCGAATTTTCCAAGCTCAACTGCCTCCGCATTCGCCAATAAATTCACAAGTTAAGCTAAGCAAACGTAAACATTGTCGATTGAAAAATGGAGCAAAGCAAAGGCAGGAGAGGTATCCTCTTCCCGATTCCCGCCCAAGGGCACATAAACCCTATGCTAGAACTGGCCAACATTCTGCATGCCAAAGGATTCCCCATAGCCATCATCTACGCCAACATCAACTCCCTCAATCCTTCAACCCTAAACCCACACTTCACCTACCATTCAATCCCTGTTGACTTGACAGAAAACGAGGCCTCCATCAAGGATCCCACACTTGTCTTTCTATTCTAAATGCTAAATGTGTTGAGCCTTTCAGAGAATGCTTGGCCGGGTTGTTATCAGATGATGTTAAGTTGGAAGACCCCGTTGCTTGCTTGATCTCGGACACTTTACTTCCCTTCACTCGATCCATTGCGGAGAGCTTTAAGCTTCCGAGGATCCTGTTACATGTCTCGTGCGCCATTAATTTGGTTGTTTGGGCTGTTTTCCGCTTCTCAAGGAAAGGGGTTACCTCCCAATACAAGGTACATCAGATATATGCTTCTTTCTTTCTAGGTTGGTTACAACAAAATAACTCAGTACCGTTATCAGTGGCACAACATGAAGTTGCTAAAAGTTTTTTTTTGGACACGTATAATGGTTTTACCAGAATAATTAAGTCAAATATTACAAAATGTCTTTTTTTACTCACCATTGTTACATAGTACTACTAATTCACTGGTTATAAACATGAGTGAACTGATGATAATGTACAAATACTTGAACAACTTATATTTGGCTTACTATTGTTTTGGTAATAATTAGATTCTCGACTAGAAGAGGTAGTGACAGAACTATCACCTATCAAAATTATAGACCTGCCAATGATGCCTGGTTGTGATCCTGAGAATTTTTATCAACTGGCCGTCCAAATGTCAAATGAAACAAAGTCTTCTCATGGATTCATCTTAAATACATCTGAAGATCTTGAAGAACAAGCTCTGGCCACAATCCGCCAAGAATACCTGTCCAATGTTCCCATTTTCCCAATAGGTCCATTTCACAAGTGTTGCCGTACAATATCCTCTTCAAGTAGTTTATTGGTACAAGACCAGAGTTGCATTTCATGGCTGAACACTCGAGCGCCAAAATCTGTTGCTTATGTTAGCTTTGGGAGCTTTGTACGGATAGAGGAAGCTCAATTTTTGGAGATAGCTTGGGGGCTGGCCAACAGCAAACAACCCTTTATGTGGGTGGTTCGACCCAGGTTTGTCAACGGACTTGACTGGCTCGAAGCGTTACCTAACGGGTTTTTAGAAGCATTGAACGGAAAGGCCTATATTGTGAAATGGGCTCCACAAAAAGAAGTGTTGGCTCATCCAGCAGTCGGAGTTTATTGGACTCACAATGGTTGGAATTCTACAATGGAGAGCATTTGTGAAGGGGTCCCTATGATTTGCACGCCATGTTTGGGTGTGCAAATGCTGATTGCAAGAAATGTGAGTGATGTTTGGAAGGTAGGGCTGCAGTTGGAGCATGGAATTGAGAGAGGTGAGGTTGAAAGAACAATTAGAAGACTGATGGTTGAGAAAAAAGGGGAAGAGATCAAAGAGAGAGCCTTAAAGTTGATGGAAAAGGCAAATCTTTGCCTCAAAGAAGGTGGCTCTTCGTTCCAATCTTTGGATGGCTTGGTCAAACACATTTTATCGTTATAAACCGTTTTGTGTAAGAAAACTAAGTGGTATTATTTATTCAATAATAATAAAAAAAAATGGTTGGGTTGTATTAGGTTAATACCTAAATAGAGGCTTTTAGCAATGTATTAACTACATTATGTGTATAAAATAAAATCTCAATAAAAGCCAGTCTTCAGATTTCCTTTTTAAACAAAAACTGACATTTTGTTTATATCAGCCTTTTTCTCTGTTCTTGCTACCCGATTCGCACATTTGAACTTAGTTTTCAACCCATTTCAACATGTGATGTTGGTCAGAATACTAAAAAAACAAAACAAAACAAAAATGGTTTTAATTAGACCTGACAATTTCTTAAACGATACGAAAATAATAGATTTCAGATTATTATTGAATCACCTGTTAGTAACGGCTTTGTTTCGATCCATTAAGAAAAAAAATATTTTGATGATTTTAAATTTAAACTATTAAACAAACTTATTATAAAATACAATAGCCATAGTGTATATATTGTATATTAATGTGTATTATTAAATTACTTCTATATAAGAAAAAAATTAAGTTTTATTTTATTTATTTAATCATTACTGGAATAAATTTTACTTGACATGTTGTCCATAATTCAAATCAACTAGTTAATACTAGTATAATCAAAATGACAGACTTTCAATTTTAGAGTCAACGACCTAACAAAGTTTTTTACTCACTCATACAGTAATACTCATAAATGTTTTATCCTCTTAAAAGTGAGATTAAAACATTATATGTGACGACCCGTCCCTAATTTTTCCTATGTAATTTCTCCCCGAATATGCAATTTGACAATTATACCCTTATTGGCAAGTAACGTGGACGTATTCTTATCGCTTTCATTTTATTTCTCGCTATCGCATTTAAATTGTTCACGTTAGTACGAGTCGGCGTAAATTTTAAAATGTAAAAATATCTACTTCGGATAGATTTCGATTTCCTTTTACTATAGGAAATCTGAAAACCTATCTTTGGATTCCCTTTTTATCCCATCCCGTGCACCCTCCTTCATTATTCACTCCCTCACCTATCCCATCTCTCCCTCATTTCTGCCCCCAATCAGAAAAAGCAACTCTCTCTCTCTCTCTCTCTCTTCCTTCTCTCCCTCGCCGAACTCCCTTTTCCTCTCTGCAACCTTCAAAAAAACACACCAAAACTCACAAACGTGGCAAACCAACTACACCATTGTGTTCATCTCAGTCCCACAATCACAACCATGTCCTTGAAATCTGGTGTGGACGAGTTTTGACTCACCAACTCGGAAGGTTCGACTCGGCGAGTTCGATATAACGATTTTCAAGCCATTAATGGCTTAGGTAAGCCTCGAGAAACCCTTAGAACCTTCATTCGAATTCTATGGGTTGATATTGATCTCTTGTTTGTGTCTTGAACGTATGGTTTTACCCAGAAAACTCGAGAAGGAGAACCTGCACGTTTTTCAGTCAAGAACCGTGACCATTTGGTCACTTTCAACCCATTTTTCCGGTCAACCTCGACCACATCTGGACTCCTGCTAGGTACAAACGTGTTCTCTACATTCCTAAATTCAAAATGGCTTTTGAATCACTGAATTTGGTTAAGTAACGAGTTAGAAATCAAGTCTAGAAGTTGGGAAGAAATTATCAGTTTTCTGGAAATTTGCAACCGTGGTCATTTGGCCACTTTCAGGCCAAATTTCTTAACAGCACGGACCATATTCGAACTTTCATGATGCATCTGTCTCATTGTGTTTAAAGAAAGTGGTGGTCCATCATCTGTGATGTAGGACATATATGAATAATTGGCTTCTATATCCTATATGTTCCCTGGAATTAATTTGGCTCATTAATGAATGAGGAGGAGTATCTCTTTAATTCGTTACGGGACTAGTTTATGGAAATTCATGCTTATAATTAAAATGATTCATATTATAATGCACTTTGTAAAACTATCTCTGCAATTCATCAAAATATGAGTTTGTTAAGTCATCATACTGTGTGAAAATAAATGGACGAATTCAGTTGAAATATTAAGAACTATCTATCTATTTAATACAATTAATTGACTAAATTTTTTTAATTTTAATTGACTTTTTTACAAATAGCATTTATAGTATAACAATTTTGACTATAAACATAAATTTTATAAATCGGCTATTAAGTGAATTTGAGGACGAGTTCCTCCTCAACCTTGAAAGAACCAAGCATTCCTCATATTTCTAGAGGAGTGTTTATCATATAAGTTGCTGAGTTGTACTTTTGCAATTAAATGTTCTCAGAAGTTTGGCCACTTTCGTGAGAGATTTTTTAGTGTGACCGGTACACGGAATGGTATATCACGTGTCACTATACAAATGGTGAGATATGTGTGTTAAAAAGTTAATAACTTAAAAAATAAAATTTCCCACCACTTATATAAAAACATGTGGTGTATCCTCGTGTTCCGGTCACAAAAAAAATTTCTCCACTTTCGTCATCCATTTTCAGCTTGCCATTAGGTGTATATCTGCCCACCATTATCAAGTGCGGGTAATACTCATTGTTTCATTTATTTTCATTAAATGAGTTTAACTTTTAAGATTTGTGTCTATTTATAATACAAAAATCAAAATTTTGAATTCTTCTAAAAGTGATAAATAAGGTGATGAATAACATCAGTCCTTAAGGGATTTGAGCAAAATATTTCGTTACAGGCACAATTGGTAATTGAAAATGACAAACATTCATACAAAAATAGGTTGACTCATCAACCAGAAATGGAAATAAGCTGAGCTGGAAATATGATCAATAGACCTAAACTGATAAGAAAAATACCTTGGATAATCCTAATAACCGATAAGAAAAACACCTTGGATTAATCTTATTATCTCTTAACTAAATTCGGATTTTGGGAGTGTTCAAATCCTTGGTAATTGCTTGCCATAGCTGCTAATTGATTCTGATTTTGGTGCGGTGGGTATATTGAGAATAAGGTGGCAGTTCTGTAATTGTGGTGGTGTTTTGTGGTTCCGGATGTTATAGGAGGAGGACGGAGGAGAAAGAAGTGTTCAACTAATTATATTATAACATTTAGTAATCTTGGTAATCTCTAGTTCGATGAGAAGATTTTCAAAGAGAAGAAGAGTAGAGGCCATTGTGGAATATGACACGTGGCGGAAGATCATATATCATGCTCGTTGTGGTTGTACGTTCGGGGTAGTTGAATCATTTTAGTTATTGGACTGCGAAGGAATACGAGGAGGGCATGCCCATAGACAAAGTGAAAGGCTCAATAGAAAATAAGCCTAAAACCCAATTTGTAAATATTGACAGTGATATTCCTGGTGTATCTCTGTAAGCAACCACATAAAAGAAGTCACGACAAAAGGAGCTGGTGGTGGAAAAAAACCAACTTCGACAGAGCCACTGGCTCTGAGCCAGCAATATTGACTAAAAAAAAAAAAACAGCCATCAATAAGATAAGATTCCAGGGTTGCGTCATGCGTGAGCGAATTTTCCAAGCTCAGCTGCCTCAGTATTCACCAATAAGTTCACAAGTCACATAAAGCTAAGCAAACGTAAACATTGTCGATTAAAAATGGAGCAAAGCAAAGGCAGGAGAGTGATCCTCTTCCCGATGCCCTTCCAAGGGCACATAAACCCTATGCTGGAACTGGCCAACATTCTGCATTCCAAAGGCTTCTCCATAGCCATCATCTACACCAACTTCAACTCCCTCAATCCTTCAACCCTAAACCCAAACTTCACCTACCATTCAATCCCTGTTGACTTGACAGAAAACGAGGCCTCCATCAAGGATCCCACCCTTCGTCTTTCTATTCTAAATGCTAAATGTGTTGAGCCTTTCAGAGAATGCTTGTCCGGGTTTTTATCCGACGACGTTAATTCGGAGGACCCCGTTGCATGCTTGATCTCGGATCCTCTCTTCGACTTCACTCGATCGGTTGCGGAGAGCTTTAAGCTGCCGAGGATCGTGTTAAGAACAGGGGGTGCCGCTTCCTTCGCTGTTTATGCTGCATTTCCACTTCTCAAGGAAAAAGGTTACCTACCAATACCAGGTACAATCTCAAGCCAACAAAACCCTATTATCAAATGTCTTTTCATCTCATCATTGTTACTGACCCACGTAGACTGAAAACACCACACCAAGACTAATGACTCTTTTGGAATTCTTTTTATAAGTAGCACTTTTGTTCATTGTTCGTAAGAGATTATGCAATATGTGCTTTTATTATCAACATGTAAACTTTCTTATTAAAAACTCGAGCACATGGAAAAAAACTTCACAGTGATTCTTCTTCTTCTGAAATCACTTCATTGATCCAAAAATGTTTTTGGTTACAAAAAACACTTTAGCACTTCTAGAAGCAATTCCAAATTAGCATTTTGACAATTTGTGCGGATTTGAGTTAGGTTAGCATTTTTATTCCTTGCTCTGCCTCCTCATAAATTAGCATTTTAGAATATGCATTAATTAAAAGGAAAAATATAAATACTTATGAGGAACCTTAAATTTGGTTTTCTATTTTGACAATAATTAGATTCTCGACTAGAAGAGCTGGTGACGGAGCTTTCACCTATCAAAGTTAAAGACCTACCTGCAACGATGCCCAATTGCGACCCTGAAGATTTCTATCGAGTGATAACCAACATGGCAAATGAACCCAAGGCTTCTCATGGACTCATCTTCAATACTTTTGATGATCTTGAAGGACAAGCACTTGCCACAATTCGCCAAGAATATTACCCCAATATTCCAATTTTCTCACTAGGTCCATTTCACAAGTGCGGCCCAACAACCTCTTCTTCTTCAACTAGCTTACTATCACCTGACCAAAGTTGCATTTCATGGCTAAACACTCAAGCGCAAAAATCTGTTGCTTATGTTAGCTTTGGGAGCATTGCCAAGATAGATCACGCTCAATTTTTGGAGATTGCTTGGGGGTTGGCCAATAGTGGCCAACCCTTTTTGTGGGTGGTTCGACCTGGATTAGTTCAAGAGTTGGACTGGCATGAAGCGTTGCCTAACGGATTTCTAGAAGCGTTGTATGAAAGAGCCCATGTCGTGAAATGGGCTCCGCAAAAAGAAGTGTTGGCCCACCCTGCAGTTGGAGCCTTTTGGACTCACTGTGGCTGGAATTCTACATTGGAGAGCATTTGTGAAGGGGTCCCTATGATTTGCACGCCATGTTTCAGTGATCAAATGGTGAATGCAAGATTTGTGAGTGATGTTTGGAAGGTAGGGCTGCAATTGGAGCATGGGATTGAGAGAGGTGAGGTTGAAAGAACAATTAGAAGACTAATGGTTGAGAAAGAAGGGGTAGAGATCAAAGAGAGAGCCTTAAATTTGATGGAAAAGGCAAATCATTGCCTGAAAGAAGGTGGCTCTTCGTACCTATCTTTAGATGGCTTGGTTAAGCACATTTTATCGTTATAAATTGTTTGTTTAAGAGAGTCAGTAATAGCTATTCAATAAAATAAAAAATAAGGGCTTTTAGTAATATATGAACTACATATGTTAGAGAGTTTTAATGACAAGGGTCTTATAGAATAAAATCTTAACTAAAACACTCTTTATTGGTTACTTTAATATAATTCCTAATTTCAGTTTTTGTTGGAAATCAAAACTGATGCATTATAACGTTGGTTTTATACTAAGTCTAATATTATTAGTTAGCCAATTGATCATGTGCAGCACACCATGTCCTAATATCAGTTTTCCTTCTTAAACAAAAACTGATATATTATCTTTGTATCCTAACGTTGGGGGTAATAATGTTTCTGCTACCCGATTTGCAAAGCTTTGTTCTTGCTACCCGATTCGCACGTTTCAACTTAATCTTCAATCCATTCAACCATTTGATATACCTCAGAAAACCAACAAAACAAAACAATAATGGGTTAATAAGATGGGAGCAAGTTGTGTTGGAGCCTCATATACCGCATCCAATCAATCTACATAACAGCCAAAAAAATTAGGGTTCCTTCGTCACAACGAATGCGTTCAATCAATATACATACATAAGAGTCATCGTATTTACATTGTCTACTTTTAATTGATCCAAAATACTGGCATATTGTTCCTTTGGATGCTTCTACTTGCTATCAAATGCTTTTCCAATAGCTTTACCCCAGCTCTCCATCAGCAGATACTCCTCTGTTTCTGATGCCCTATGATGCATGAACATGGTGGTATCCCCTCGTATCCCCGTATCGTATCGTGTGGTATTTCTGTGTCGTGTCCTGTCGTATCCTCGTGTCTATGTCCATACATCTTGATAGGTTGCCTTGTAGAAGGATATGACATAAACAAAAAGACATTTGTAGTTAACAAACACGCTTTAATTTTTGGGTTAGAAGATGTTGTTAGAACAATTGGGTTGTCAGTGGTTGGCTAACCATCCATAGATGATTTGTGTCTTAATCTTTTAGGGAAACGCCCTGAGGGGAACAAGAGTTTCATCATCGTGAATGGCTGAAGCCAGTATTTATTTGACATGTTAATCTTGAAAGAGAAATAATCAAGCATAAGATTGTAAAGGGCTAAAAGAGTTATTGATGCTTAACTCAGTTAAATCTGAGAGAGATAGTAAGTTTGTATTTATAGAGATGATTTACATCAATAAGTTACAAGTAGTGTTTGACACAAATAACAATACTATAAATCCAAAAGATAGGAGATAATACAAGAGAGCATCTCAGATAACTCTCAGCAGAGGTAACTTGAGTGAAGGAGTCATATGGATTGGAGACTTATAGTTTATCACGCCCCCGCAAGCTGATCGGACGACCAAGAATGGGAAGCTTGGAAAGAAGGAAACAAAACCGATTGGAAGACAAACCCTTTGTGAGAAAGTCAGCCACCTGATCTGGAGAAGCAACATAGCCCACAACAATTTCCTTTCGAGTAACCTTTTCACAAACATAGTGATAATCAACTTCTACATGTCGCATTCGTGCTTGACAAACAGGATTGGAAGCCACAACAAGAGCACTTATATTATCACACCATAATTGAGGTGGTGTAAGATAAAGATGAAGATAATGAAATAAGTTTCGAAACCAGGACAAAGTAACGGCAGTATATGCTAGTTGATTATACTCGGCTTCAGTGCTTGAGCGAGAAACACCACGTTGCTTCTTCGAGCTCCAGGAAATCAAATTCGAACCGAGAAAAATACAGTAACCTCATGTGGACCGACGATCATTAGGATCACCGGCATAATCGGCGTTGGCATAAGCAGTGATAAAGAGAAAACTCGGACGATAGAGCATGCCATGATCATGAGTGCCCTTAAGATAACGCAAAATGCGTTTGACAGTAGCCCAATGTACTGTTGTGGGAGAGTGCATAAACTGGCAGACCTGGTTGACGGAGAAGGCAATGTCAAGACGGGTGAAGAGAAAATATTGAAGAGCACCTACAACACCGCGAAACTCCGTGGCATCAGAGAGTGGTTCCTCGTCGTGCAAAAAAAGGCGACGGCCAGATGAAGATGGTGTGTAAATGGGTTTACAATCTGCCATGTTTGTGCGTGTGAGAAGGTCCTTGATGTATTTAGCCTGAGCTAAATGAAAACCAGGAGCTGTTCGAGTGACCTCCATACCCAGAAAATAATGGAGGGGCCCAAGATCTTTCATGGAAAACATTAAACTAAGATGAGCAATGAGTTTTGTAATCTGTGAACTGCTATTGCCAGTAACCAAAATGTCATCAACACAAATCAACAAATATATAATTGTGGTGCTATCAAAGTAGGTGAATAAAGATGAGTCAGCTTGAGAGGCAACAAACCCGAGTTCCATGAGATAATTGGAAAAACACTGAAACCATGCTCGTGGAGCTTGTTTGAGACCATAAAGAGAGCGTTGTAGTTTGCAAACATGAGTGGGCAACTGCGGACCAACAAAGCCCTGGGGTTGGCGCATATAAACATCTTCAGAGAGGGAACCATGTAAGAACGCATTATGTACGTCCAACTGGCGAATGGACCAATTATAGTGAATAGCAACAGAGAGAATTAATCTGATGGTGGCGTGCGTAACCACGGGACTAAACATTTCTGCATAGTCGATGCCCTCCTGTTGGTGGAAGCCGTTAGCAACAAGACGGGTTTTGAACCGTTCGATGGACCCATCGGAGTTGCATTTGATCTTGTAGACCCATTTATTTGGAAGAACATTGAGATGTGGTTGAAATGGCACAAGTGTCCAGGTACCAGTTCGTTGTAATGCCGTGAACTCCTCAGCCATTGCCCGACGCCACTGTGGATATTTGTTAGCCTGTGTAAATCTTGTAGGCTCAACTAAAGTATTTATGTCAGCAAGTAAGGCATATCGAGGATTTGATTTTCGAATGCCATCTTTGGCCCATGTAGTCATGGGATGAGATGGAGGAATAGTCATCACAGGTGCGGTAGTTGAGGTCCCAATAGTCGTAGGAGAAGAAAATGGATGGGTCGTATAGGGAAGATGAGAGTCTCTAGTATTAGGTGTGTGGAGGGCCGGGATAGGAAAAGTAGGTAGGGATTGAGGTGATGTGTCTGTAGGTTGAGCAGGTGGGGTATTGGTGATCGAGATAGGGAGAGTAGGTAGAGGTGGAGATGGGGTAGGGTTATGGGATAAGGTGGCAGGATTGCGGGTGACTAGGTAGAGTCGGAGGTCGGGTAGGGTTATAGGATAGGTGGCAAGATTAGAGCAACTCCAGCGGATGCTGGTTGCTCGGGCGACAGGGGAGGAGAAAGGGCCTGAGGGCCAGTGGGAGCAGCTCCAGCGGGGAAGGGCCCGAGTGAGGGTGGGAAGTCGACGGGCCTGTGGCCCGAGGGCTTTGTAATTGTTTATATTTTTTTTGTGTCAGAGAGAGAGAGAGAGAGAGAGAGAGAGGGGTTTTTTATTATTTAAACAAACAAACAAAATTATTATTTTAATTGCTTATTGCCAGGGGGAGGGTTCCAAGGGTGGAGATGTAAATGGCAATTACTGTTCATTAATGGTAGTTACTATTCATTTAAGGCAGTTACTGTTTAATAGGGTGGATTGAATAGTGGATTGACAGGGGGAAGGGCTCCATGGGTGGAATTGCTCTTATGGTGCAGGGGAGTAGAATAGGGGATAAAGTTAGGAGGTGTCACGATAGTGTCAAAATGTAACACGTCTGTGGATGTGGAAGTCTGAGCTGGAGTAAGAAGCATATCCTTGTAGGGAAAACATTTTTCATAAAAAATAACATGACGAGACATGAAAACTTTGCCCATGGAGGGATCAAAACAACGATAACCTTGCTGATTTAAAGAATATCCTAGGAAAATACATTTTTTAGACGAAACTGAAGTTTCTTTTGATTATATGGGCGAAGATATGGAAAACATGCACAGCCAAAAACCTTTAAAAAGTCATATTGTGGAGGACTAGAGAATAATTTTTGAAATGACGATTCATTGTGCAAAACTTTGGTGGGTAAGCGATTAATCAAATAATTGGCAGTGTGAAAAGCCTCTACCCAAAACGTGAGTAAGGCCAGTTTCAACCAAATGACGATGTTTACGTTCTGCAAGTCCATTTTGTTCAAGGTGATGAGGGCATGTAAAACGATGATGTATGCTTTTAGATGTTAAATAATTTTTAAAAATGTGACTCATATTCTCCACCTCCATCAGTTTGAAACGATTTTATTTTCCTACTAAACATATTTTCAACTAGTTTCTAAAAAGAAACAAAAATATTATACACGTCGGATTTAAGTTTTAGAGGATATATCCAAGAGTAACATGAATAATCCATCAATAAAAACCAAATAATATTTATAACCATCAATCGAGTAAGACGGGGAAGTCCATATATCGGAATGAAGTAATTCTAAAGGAAATTTTGAAATTGAACTAGAAAGTGAAAATGGAAGTTTGTGACTTTTGCCTAGAGGACAAGAATGACATAGAGCAGAAGTCACTGGGCCATGAATAGGCAATGTATTCTTAGCAACTAAAAACTTTAAAATAGAACTAGATGGATGGCCCAGTCTAGAAAGCCACACTGTATCCGACACGCGACCACCAAAAAAATGCAAAAACGCCATGTTGTTGTTTGGATGAAATACTGGAAAAATGATAGAACCCATACTTACTCCGGCCTTGCAAAAGGATCCTCCCTGTGGTGAGATCTTGAACACGATAAGAATGGGGATATAAGGTTAGTGAATAGTTGTTGTCCATGATAAAACGATTTATAGAAATGACATTGGTTGAGGCATTGGGACAATATAAAGTATTGGAAAGATTAAAGGTTTTTGTGGGAGTGTGAATACTGGAGTGACCAATTTTAGAAATAAGCAAACCTGTGCCTCCAACTACACCATTCACATGATTATTGCCATTGTATTCTCAGGCTTTAGCTACCTGTGCCAAGTCAATTGTAATATGGGTATTAGCTCCAGAGTCAAAAAGCCAATTTTGAACCTGGGAAGTAGCCATGGGTGGAGGGTCATGTGCATGAGCAGTAGAGGCAAAAGCTTGAAGTTTGGGAGCGGAAACACGTCATTCGTATGCCATGTTCATACGATTGTAGCAATTGATAGCAAAATGACCAGGTTTGTGGCAGATTTGGCACTGAACACGTCCATTTGAATTAAAAGCATTCCCTTGTTGAGGAGCAGTACCAAGGAAGCCATCGTTAGGAGCATGAGCTCCTGGCTGGCCAAGCATGCCACGACTACCACGACCAGCGGCAGCCTGAAAACCACGTCCAGCAGGTTGAAGGCCACGACCAGCGTCGGCCTGAAAACCACACCATCCAAGTCCAGCAACAAGGGCAATATGAGCAACATCGTCGTGGAAGACATAACTCATTTTTTGTCGACGTTCGGCGCCGAGAAGCAAGGCTTCCAAAGCGCCATAGGAGATGGCATCTTCTCGAGCTTAAGCAGCCGACAATGTGCTTTCATACGCAGGACAAACGTTATTGAGAACGATGGCCACTAAATCCGAGTCTGAAACAGGAGACCCCGGGAGGGAAAAGGTGTCAGCGAGAGAGTTCACACGATCCAAAAAATCAGCAATGGAAGAATCACCATGTTGAGTGTTCATCAGGTCACTCCGGAGTTGCAAAAGATTACCAGTGGACGTCAAAGCATAACGCTCGTGAAGAGAAGTCTAAGCGGAGTGAGAACTAGTTTTCTCAATAAGAGAGGCCAAAACCGTGGGGTGAACGAAACTGTTGACCATGAGAGAACCATGGCATCCTGCTGCATCCAGACTTCGAAGGCTGTGTTGACATCATTGGTGAGATTACCTGAGGTATCTTTGAGAAACGCCGAAAGACACTGACTAGTGCCATCAACAAATGGAACTAGGTTCCTGCTATGAAGTAGGGGTAGAATTTGTGCATGCCAAAGGTGATAGTTTGTACGATCAAGTTTGATCGTCAAAAAATTAGAGACATTAGGAAGAGCGGCAATGGGTAGGGTAGAAGAAGATGGGTTTGAGGAGGAGGAGGTTGAGGAGGCCATGTAAAAAAAAAATTGCTTTTGTTGTCGTGATACTTTCTTAGCTCTGAAATACCATGAAAGAGAAATAATCAAGCATAATATTGTAAAGGGCTAAAAGAGTTATTGATGCTCAACTCAGTTAAATCTGAGAGAGATAGTAAATTTGTATTTATAGAGATGATTTACATCAATAAGTTACAAGTAGTGTTTGACACAAATAACAATACTATAAATCCCAAAGATAGGAGATAATACAAGAGAGCACAGCAGAGGTAACTTGAGTGAAGGAGTCATAGCAAACAACTTTGAGGATATGGATTGGAGACTTATAGTTTATCAAATCTCTGGTTAGACGAGGGGATTTTCAGGGAGAAGAAGAGACCATTGTGGAATATGACACGTGCCGGAAGATCAACGGGGAGCATTATCGTGCTGGTTGTGGTTGTACATTTTGGGCTAGTTGAAACATTTTACTTATTGGACTACGGAGTACGAGGGTGCCCATATACAAAATGAAAGGCTCAATAAATAAATAAAAAAAGCCCAAAACCTAATTGGTAAATATATTCCTTGTGTATATTTAAGCAACCACATAAAAGAGGTAATGACAAAAGGAGTTGGCGGTGGATGGATGTGACAAAGCTCGGCCAGGGGTGAGTTCATACTTAGGGCTGGTTTGGTATTGCTGTGCTTTGAAAAAAAGCTGCTGTGAGAATAAGCGGCTGTGCTGTGAGAATAAGCGGCTATGAAATAAATCAGCAGAGTGTTTGGTAAACTTTTTTGTAAAAGTGCTTTTGGAAAAAAAAGCAGTCTAATAGTGGGTCTTTTCATTAAAGAAGCACTATAGCTCCGTGTGCTTTGAAAAAAAGCCAGTTTTCCAAAGCTGCAAATAGCAGCTTCAGCTTTTTCCTTTGATTTCAGCTTATTCTCACAGCAGCTTCCAAAATAAGCCTTTTTTTTTCAGTTTACCAAACACCTAAAACCCTCACAGCTTTTTTTCATGGGTGCTTTTTTTTTAAGCACCTCACTCCCAAACTAGGTCTTAATCTCTTTGAAATTAGCCCTTGAAAAGTGTTTTTCCTTCTGAAACACCTTTTGCAACAACCTACCTGATTATTCTCATAAGTTTGTTGCCCATAGTTGTCACGTCATAATCATAATTTTAAAAGAACTTTAACGAAAAGCTCCCGGTACTATTTATTTTAACGAAAAATTACATTTTTACACTAAAAAGTTAATCCTGATACTATTCATTATATCCTTTATTTTATCATTATCGTTAAAACTCAAAGTTTTTAAACATTTTTTTATTAGTTTTCCTTAATTTTAAACATTGTGTTGGTTACCGTCCACAAAACTTGCAAAGTAAATGCCCATTAAACCTCCAAGTTTAGCGAGCTTATTGGGCCACAAAGTGAGATCAGTGTTTAATTTTGACCCAAACAAATATAATTTTCATGAATCATAAAATAATTTAATTCATTTTGAATTAAATTTTCCAACATTGAGGAAGGAAATGTTGTAATAAAATATACGAAATTCATAAGCTCACAATCTATAAGCAAAACAATCGTTCTTAGAAATTCAAATGGAGCAAAGCAAAGGCATGAGAGTGATACGTTTCCTACTGCGCGCCATTCAAGGCCATATAAACCCCTGTTCTAGAGCTGGCCAAATATTCTACACTCCAAAGGCTTCTCCATAACCATTATCCACACCTGCTCTAACTCTTCCAACCTTTCAGCTCTAAACCGGCACTTCACCTACCACTCCAACAAAAATCATTAATAGAATATACAATCAAATAGAAAAATCACCAATTTGCCTTAGTTTTTAGGGTGCGTTTGTTGCACCGGACTATCTGACTGGACTAACTTCAAGAACTAAGTTGGAGGAGCTTGGCATAAACTAAATAGTATTAGAATTGTGAAATGTTAGGTGCAGTACCTGACTAGCTAGGACTATTTTTTTTTTAATTACAAAAACTCCCAATTTTTGTTGTCTGACTCTCTCTCCCATCTGTCGCTCCCGTTCCTTTCCTTTACACTCCACTATTTTCCTTTCCTTTCCTCTGCACTCCTTTCCTTTCTTGCAAATTCAAAATTTCCAGGATTTCCAGTTAGCAATTGTAGAAATTTGGTTTCAAAGTGTTTTCTATTTCATGAGTGATTCTGAATATACAATGCAGTATATATCTAGAAGAGAGAAACAGATGGTTACAAGCAACCATCTTTACATGAAACCCTAGAGACCGGTTAAACCTAGGACACAAGCTTTTCCTTAATTTAAGGTGATTTACATCAAATCCAAGACTAAGAAGTAATCAACAAGTTAAGTGCCTTAAATCAAGGAGCTAGAAAACTGGCAGTTGACTTGTGTTTATCCATGATTACTTGTAGACTTGAAATGAGATGACATGCTAGGGTTGCTGTTGCTAGGGTTTAGTGTGACTGGTTCCAACACTTCCCCTCAAGCTGGATCATGAAGTGTAGTCGAGCCAAGCTTGCTCAAAAGTCTGTGTAACTGAGAAGAGGGTAAAGGCTTAGTGAATAAGTCAGCCAATTGATCATGGCTTTTAGTGAATTGAGTTTGGATAACTTGTGTTTGAACTTGAGCTCGGATGAAATGGCAGTCCACCTCAATGTGCTTGGTTCTTTCATGAAAACAGGATTAGTTGCAATGTGCATGGCAGCTTCGTTATCACACATGAGAGACATAGGGGCTTGATGTGAGAACCCTAAATCTGAAACCAAGCCTTTAAGCTAAATCAGTTCACATGCAGTGGCTGCCATTGCTCGATACTCCGCTTCAACACTAGATCGTGCTATAACAGTTTGCTTATTACTCTTCCATGTCACAAGGTTTGCCCCAACAAAAGTGCAATATGCAGTGGTAGATTTTCTGTCAATTGTACTACCTGCCCAGTCTACATCGGTGGAAGCACTGATTTCTGTGGACTGATTGTTTGACATAAAAATGCCTCTATCCAATGAACCTTTGAGATAACGAAGAATACGTTTAACAAGGTGAAAATGTTGCATTGTGGGAGCATGCATAAACTGACTAACTAAGCTAACAACATAAGTGATGTCTGGACGTGTGACAGTGAGGTAGATAAGCTTACCAACCAATCTTTGGTAGTAGCTTATGTTGGGGAGAGGTTCCCTAGTAGAATCAATCTTCATTTTGCTGTCAATAGGTGTGGTGGCAGGCTTGCAATCTATGAGCTTAGCCTCAGTGAGTAAATCAACAACATACTTTCTTTGACTGAGAAACAACCCCTTGTGAGACGTGGCCATTTCAATGCCAAGAAAGTATTTTAATCTCCTAAGATCTTTGATGGCAAATGTGTGGTGTAAGGAGTGTTTCAAGGCTTTGATTTCACTCTCATTGTCACCGGTGATGATTAGATCATCAACATAGATGAGAACCACAAGTTTTCCACTTGAACCACTTCGAATAAATAACGAGGAATCAGCATTGCTTCTTATGAACCCTTTCTTTTCTAAGATAGAACTTAGCTTTGCATACCATGCTCTCGGAGATTGCTTAAGTCCATAGATAGCCTTATGTAGCTTACAAACCATTCATTTTTCCACTTAAGTATAACTTGGTGGGGGTTACATATAGAATTCTTCTTGAAGTTCTCCATGGAAAAAGGCATTTTTTACATCCATTTGGTACAAAGACCACCCACAGTTAACTGCTATCGGGAGTAATATCCTAACAGTATTCATTTTTGCCACTGGGGCAAAGGTTGCCTTGTAATCAACCCCGAATGTCTGAGTGAAGCCACGAGCCACAAGTCTGGCTTTATGTCTTTCTATTAAACCATCTACCTTGAGCTTGGTTTTGTAAACCCACCTGCTTCCAACAGCCTTCTTTCCTGGAGGCAACTTGACAATGCTCCAGGTATTGTTTTCTTCCAAAGCATTTTGCTCTTCAGCCATAACTAGTTTCCAATGTGGCAAGGAAGTAGCTTCTTGGAATGTTCTTGGTTCAGCAGTCTTAAAGACTTTAGTGAGAAATGCATGGTGAGAAGTCGAATACTTTGAGTAATGTAATACATCATAGATAAGGTACCTTGAGGCATAAATGACATAGTCCAACAGCCTTGCTGGAGGCTTTCTTGTTTGAGCATGATTTCTTCGTGCACCTTGAGTTGGCCGTGATAATTGTACATTGTCAACTTAATCTTCAGAGCCATGCTCAACGTCTTCTTGTGAGAAGACATGTGGATTTAAGGGGTTTGTGACTTGGTGCAATTCCTCATTGAGTTGAGTGTCATGTCTTGCTGGAACATCATCATCTTGTTCTGTGTACATAGGTAACGGGAACAAGTCATGCAAAGACTCCCCCTCACCAGGAACATGCCTTTGTGGTTGGAAGAAGGGAGTGTCTTCATCAAAAAGGACATATCTGGAGACAATACACTTGTTGGTGAGGGGATTGAAGCATTTGTACCCCTTTTGTGTAGATGAGTACCCTACAAACACACATTTTGCAGCCCTAGCCTCCAATTTGTCACGATGTTGAGGCTGCACATGGACAACGCATGAGGAACCAAACACTTTCAAGTGAGATAGGTTGATAGACCTTTTTTTCTAGAGTTTCAAAAAGAGATTTAAACCCTAGAATATGACTTAGGAGTCGGTTGATGAGGTATGTAGCTGTCAAGACTGCATAGGACCAAAACTTCTTTGGAACATTCATATGTAACATCAATGCACGAGTTTTTTTCAAGTAGGTTTCGGTTTTTCCGTTTAGCAATCCCATTTTGATGTGGGGTTCCCACACAACTAGTTTGATGTATAATTCCTTTTGAGCTCAAGTATTTAATCATTGTGTTGGATAAAAACTCAGTGCTATTATCTGATCTTAGTGTTTTAATAGTTGAGTGGAATTGGTTTGACACAAGTGAATGAAAGTCTTGAAAGATAGTTGAAACTTTACTTTTAGCTTTCATGAGATAAAGAAAAGTGACACAAGTACAATCATCCACAAATATGACAAAATATTTGTAACCTTCCATTGATTCAATAGTAGGACCCCATACATCGGTGTGAACAAGTTCAAAAGGTATGCTAGACTTAGACGTTGAGGTTCTAAAAGGTAACCTAGCAAACTTTGAGAAATAACAAGTATCACACTTCATCAATGGGTGACAAAACTTGGGGAATAGTTTTGCCAAAACAACTTTGAATGGATGGGCTAGCCTTTGGTGCCAAAGTTGTTGATCCTTGGAAGAGCTTGGTTAAACTTGAAAGCCTTTTGACAAAATGGGCTTCTTGCAAAAATAGTAGAGACCATTTTGATAGAATCCTTCACCAATCATTCTCTTGGTGAGAGCATCCTGAAAGATTACATTTTTTGGTGAGAATATGACTAGGCAATTTAGAGTGTTAGTGAGTTATCCTACGGACATCAACTGAAATGGAAAAGAGGGTACGTATAAGGCAGTAGACTCTATGGTGTTTGAGACTAAACCTAGTTTTCTTTTTCCCATGACTAAGACATTTTTTTCCATTTGCAACTGACACATGAGATGGTTTTGACAAGACTTGAAAATCATGCAAGTTTAAGGCTTTATTTGTCATGTGATCAGAGGCACCCGAGTCAATTATCCAACAATCATAATTAAAACTAGTTTGTAGTGCAGTTGAGAATGCTTTGGAGATACCTGGGACTGCATCTCATGAAACATGATCATGATCAGCAAGAAATCCTGCAAACTGTCCAAGAAGTGCAGTTTGTTTGTTCCCGTCACCCTTTGACGTTTGTGCAGTTCTCCATGATTCTTGGTGTGCAAGTAAGCTGCAAACTCGTTAATAAGAGTAATAGGATTGGTTATGAAATCTGTTAAGCCATGAATGGCTGAGCTGGTAGCATGGTTGGCCAGATGCTAAGCCTTAAGAGGAGCCACTGATGAGGATCTTGGGACCATCATCCTGTTGTCTTTCAATTTAGGCTTGAGTCGGGGTGCAGCTCTCAACATCTCTCTTCTGTGTGACCAGAAGCATTGCAATACTTACACTTTAGATGTGGATTATTTCCTCTGTACATTTTGGCATCATGGTTCTTGTGGTTTGCAACATACCCTCGAGCCTTAGATAGCTTGAGATTAGGCTCTAGATTCATCGCCCTCATTCTTGCTGCTTCACGTTGCACCATGGCACAAATAGTCTTGAATGATGGTAGCCCCACACTCATTAATATGTGACTCCTGAGATCCTCATAATCTGAGCTGAGGCTTGTGAGCAGTTGGTAGATCTTATCCTCCTCAGCTCTTTTAAGAAGAATAGTAGGATTTGTGGTGTGAGGGAGGTACACATCAAGCTCATTCCACATAGTCTTCAAATTGCCAAAGTGTTGGACAAAATACTTCTTTTCTTGCTAGAGGCAAGCAATATCTATTTTCAATTGGAATACCTGAGCATAGTTGTTCTGGTTTCCATACATATCCTTCATAGATTTCCACAAATCCTGTGAAGATTCAGAATAACTAAATATCTCAGCAACATGTTTCTCCATGGTGTTGAGCAAAAAGGACATAACAAACTGATCCTTGCACAGCCATGCTTCATAGGCCTGAGAAGAGGAGTCTGGAGCTTCAATACTTCCATTGATGAACCCTAATTTTCCCCTGCCTCCTAGAGCAAGTGAAACTGCCCTAGACCAAGGAAGGTAGTTGAGCTCATTCAGCAACACCGAGCATAGGCGTTGGTTGGTATTAACTTCAGAGTCTAAGAAACTCGAAGGAGCTACCTGCGAGCTTTCTCCCTCAATATTAATTGAGCTTTCCTCAGCCATTACAGAAGCTCACAAGAATAGCAGCGGAAATTAAACGGGCAGAGACAAGTCAAGGATGACACTACTCTGATACCATGTAGAAATTTGGTTTCAAAGTGTTTTCTATTTCATGAGTGATTTTGAATGCACAATGCAGTATATATATAGGCGAGAGAAACAGATGGTTACAAGCAACCATCTTTACATGAAACCCTAGAGACCGGTTATACCTAGGACACAAGCTTTTCCTTAATTTAAGGTGATTTACATCAAATCCAAGACTAAGAAGTAATCAACAAGTTACGTGCCTTAAATCAAGGAGCTGGAAAACTGGCGGTTGACTTGTGTGTATCCATGATTACTTGTAGACTTGAAATGAGATGACATGCTAGGGTTGCTGTTGCTGGGTTTAGTGTGACTGGTTCCAATAACAACCCAGAAACCAAAACAGCCACGTCCCTCATAAATTTCAAAAAGCCATGTCCCTGATTAATTTCGGATTACCAAAAAAGCCGTAGCCTTTGGATCGGACGGTGTTCTTATCGGTGATGACCACGACCAGGGCCTATCCAAACATTCTGGAGGCCTTGGGCAAAAATAAAAAAGGGGCCCACAAAACAACAACTGTGAAAAAAAAATTTGCGTTTTTTATGTGATTTTTCCCTCCTTTTCGACTAGGTATTTAAAGGATTATAAAATATTTGAAGGTATTTTTCTTTGTAGTCATACACAAAAACAAAGTTACATCATAATACTTGGTCAATTGGTCATAAAGAAAAGAAGATTGTCATGTTGTAAAAAAGTACTAGTCTATCTGTTAGTTTGTGTGAGTGGCAATTTTCTTATACCATCGTCATGCGCTTCTAAAATTAAGGTATAAATAAAATTACATTCTTCATCCTTAATATTAAAGTATAAGGAATAAGAGAATAAGTAAACAAAAATTATTTCCAAAAATCATTTTATGTGACTGCAATATCGATGAGTAACTTTTTCTTTCTCTTCCTTCACACAAAAATGAAAAGCAAACCAGCAACTCAAGCAGGCAAAACACAGTACAGCGAAACATAAACAAGCTATCTAATAGACGAGCATCTGCATTGTTCTCTTATTTTTCTACTTCTTATTTTTCCATTGCATCTTCGTCTTCTTCCCCTGCCTCTGTTAATTGTGGTATTTCAAGTTCTGAATCACTTAGGAGTAATCTATCAGGATAAATCCTAACCTCAATCGAGCAATACTTGATGCCTAAAGTGTCTAAGTGCGAGACTTTGACAATGCAATTTTCTGACTAAATTTCTTATAGATTTGGTGTAAGAGAAAGTTTCAAAATTTTCAGCTGATTGAAAGTGGTCTCATTTTTTTAAGCCAAATTAAATTTGTGAATACATACATACATTAATTTGTTGAATGTTAAAATTGAATTAGAATGAATGTAAAAAATGTGCAACCCAATTGAGCTAGTAATTATAATCGAAGATAAAAAGAAATTAACAATAAAAAAATTAGTAAAAAATCAAAGGTAAAAACAATTTAACAATTAAACAAAAAATAGTAAAAAAGGGAAAGAAAAAGGCGTGCTCAAACCCAAGACCTCGTTGTTATTAGTACACAATAAAACCAACACCTCTAAATATACTTTTTGATGACTTAACCAAACATTTTTTAAATTTATACGGTTATGAA
Organism: Malus fusca; assembly: GCA_035220775.1. Lineage (NCBI taxonomy): Eukaryota > Viridiplantae > Streptophyta > Magnoliopsida > Rosales > Rosaceae > Malus > Malus fusca. The sequence continues at coordinate 25,998,768 of CM069059.1, forward strand.
AACATGTATGGATATACTACCCTAATAAATTTTTTGTGCCCCTGATTTTTTGAGGCCCTAGACGATCATCGTTAGGGCCAGGGCCGACCCTGACGACAACCACGAAAATGTCCCTGGACTTAGACCTGGCAATTTCTTACACGACCCTTTAATACGACACGTAAACGACACAAAAATAACGGGTTTCGGGTCAACATGATAACTAATCGAGTCATTATCGGGTCACACGATAATAACCCTTTAATAACGGGTATATTATATGCAAATATTGAGATTAAAAATCATAAAACACATTAAAAATAAAAATATCAAGTAATTTAAAAATACCAAACACATTAAAAAAAATTATAATAAGTAATTTACATGTGCGAAAAATATGAAAAAATATGTAAACGCTCGTAGTCGCATCCTCTACGTTTGAGGATGGGTATATGATCGTTTGAATTTTTAAAACCATACAAACTCTCATGAATAGTATTTTTAAGGAAGTTCAAAATAAACAAAATTCATAATCATTAATGTATAAAGTCTGAAAGATGTGAAAGCATAATAAACGTTCATAATTGCATCCTCAACGCTTAGACGATGGTTACATGGTTGTTTAGATTTTTAAAACCCTCCAAATCTCATGAACAATGTTTTTTATTTGAGTGCAAAATTAATAAAATTAATAATAATTATTATAGAAGTGTGAAAAATGTAAATACTCGTAATGAAAAACTTTACAACTTTCATGAAGGGGTCAATGTAATGACCCGTCCCTAAAAATTATGATTTTTATAATTTTAATACGCGGGATTACGAAAATGCCCTTCGAGGCAAATACGTTGACTTATGTTGACCACCTTGTCATGTCATGTAAGGTTAATTTTCTTGGCGTATTCGGGTAGTACTCGTCAACACGAGCGTATGAGCGCAAACGAAACATGATTTGGAGTTATAACGAAGATTCTACGAACTTTTAAATGCCGATGGCATTTTGGTAATTTGCCATTTGAAACACATGTTGTATCTAGAGTAGTGTGTCACATGGGACCCACAAATTGGTCCCTAATCTTCTGGAACTCTCCTTCTCTTCTTTCTCTCCCGTGACTCTCTTTTCTCTCTCATAGCTCTTATTCTCTCACTCTCTCTCGGCTCCCTTTCTTCCCGTGGAAACCAAACCAGCACCAATCATTTTTCCAACGAATTAGACCCTGAAAACATCATAATCATGTCCCTAGAATCCCTAGAATTTTGAATCCGTAGTTGGTTTCGAGAATTTTTGTGGCCGAAGGCAAGTTAGAACTCACTTTTTGGAGCTGCGGGTTTCCCTTCAATTTTAGATAATTTCCAGCCATATCTTGAACTCTAAACAGTTTCCGATGAACCCGTGACCTTCCAGACCATTTTCCGACCAAACCACGGCGAGTTAGCCATCATTCAAGGTTGCCCAGAAATTTCGATGAATTACCAGTTTTCCCGTAGACAGTCGTCTTTCAGGCCATTTTCTGGCCACATACGACCATTATTTGGACTCCAAGCTGGCGCCAATCGTTCGTGCTAGGGAGTTGTACTGCGGACTCCAGGTTTTAGCTGCTGAAAGTTCGTATCGACGAGGGTTCTTGGCGAATCTCAGTATAGGTGGCTACCTCTGAGCACATAATCCTTACCTACACTACTATACTTTACTTATGCTCCGACGTCGTGTGTGAAATGGGTTCATTCCCGCTCATAGCTCACTCTTGTCTTTAGGCACTTTTAGGTTTGAATTTAATCACATTTTCCATATCACCATACTTTATGGCTTCGTCACCTTCTAGGTGTCGGCCAGCATAGCTCGATTCGAAGTCTTAGTGGACATTCTGGGTCGGGGTATGTCAGTTTGGTATCAGAGCATAAGTTAGGCAGTATTGCGTTCATCACACGCGTGATGTAATCATTCTTGGTTCTTGAACCTAAATGTCGAATCTTGCCACCTCGTCAAATACAAAAAAATGTATTAGCTTTTTCTAAGTCTTGAGTGACTTAGTCGACTTATCGACCTTTTAGAAAATCATTTTGGCGAATGCCTCTAAATTATAAGTGAAGAAATTCCCTCCCAAGAAAAGATGTAAATTTAAGGCAAGTTGATGGCCTTCAAGCAGGGCTAATATATCGATAACTGTGTATCATCGGAGACTTTACCAACCAATTTCATCACTATTCTCTAGCCATATGTACTAAACCTTTCGAGATTGGAAATCATAAATAGTTTTGATTCCTTGGCAGTATCCGTTAGAATACCACCTATTAGAATCCCTATGAAGTTTTAGTTTTCGTCGAAATTTCCATAATTGTCTTGAGTGACAATGGGGTGCTAAAAGGGTAGCACTTGACGTAAGACCATCAGGGGGACAATAACTTTTGGTCCATGGTAGCACTAATCTTTCCAAACGCACTAGTGATTATTCTGGATCTTCAGGGGGAAGATCGACTTCCTCTAAGTCTGTCCTAAAGTAGATTATTAGAAAAATCTTTTTCGGCCTTAGGACATTCCAGCTAACACTAGTTCCCGAGTTCTCTTTTGGTGACTTACTCGTCATTTCGACAAGCATAAGCACCGATATATGAGTTGTTATACCTACAGTTAGTAAAAATCCCTGAAGTAGTAAGTATTTTCTTTAGAATTAATGAAACCACCTCACCGGGCCAATTCTTTACCAATCGTCCAAAACCAATTATCTAAGTGGGCTTTAGCTTGTGATCAGCCTATGATGGCACTATTAATTGATGTTCCTGTCCAATATCTAGGAACTGTCAACTAATATTGCGGTGGTTGGTATAACTTCTGATACTGAACATAGGCTAGTATCCGGGAGTGATACCCTTATGCCAGGACGCCGATTTACAGTTTCAGGGTAGCGAACAATATCAAAATATCGTATATGCGTCAATTAGCGGCTCAACTGGTGGACTGATTAACAGTGACTACTTGAGCCGAAGAAATTAAATTGTGGAAACTTAAGAGTAGACCTTGTATTAAGACAGTAAACTCACGGTTATGTTAACCATATTACCTATTTAGGTAATCAAAACTTCTTCAACTAGCCACTTCTCGATCACTTTCACAGATAAATAGTAGGATCAAAATACGAAATGACATCTCACTGTTAGAATGTTTGGAGTGTCAAGAAAATTGTGAAAACCTTTTAGTTTATGTCGTAGAGTTGGTTAGCAGTTTAGCACGGTCTGAGGAGGTATACCTTTGGCATCATTTTTCAAAATTCTAACGAAGGCCAAGTGAGACTTGGCTGAAGTCGCCATTAATACTAGGTACTTATGGTATTTTCCTAGTAAAGAATAATGCTACCATTTTACTTAGATGATAGTAAACTGCAGTCGCTGATAAGAGCATGGTCAGTAAAAATGGTCAAAGCGTGAACACGTATAAGCCGAACCACAGACTAACGACAGTTTAAAATTTTTTGTAAACTACAGTTGGAAAGTAAAGAGTAATTAGGATTTGATACTCGGTTATGATCCAATTTGTGTAGCCAACGAGATCTTACATCATCAAGATCAAGTGGGAGATATTAAAATATGATGGGGTGTGCTATCCACACACCCCATTTTACTTCTCACACACATTTTGATAATTTATGTCCGTTGATCTTCTTTAATTCATTCGATTTGATGGTCGAAAATTAAAAATGTGTGTGAGAAATAAAATTGGGTGTGTGGATATCACACCCCAATATGATCATGATGATGTTGGCTTTACTATGCATATATTTGATGTATGGAGGTGCATCGTAAGAATGGTGTATTGATATACACTTAACCAAAAAGTATGTTAAGAGGTATGACTTAATAATGATTATACCAAGTGTCTTATCATGAAAGGATAAGAATATTCAGAGATGTCTCATAACTATCTGAAAAAGGGTGCGATGAAATCTATAAAAAGATGATTCATTCCTCAGACAAATCAATCCAAAGCGAAATACATTTTATCTTCTTCCATTTGGTGTGCTATTTCTCCCTTGGCACTACTGCATAGTAATCAATAGTCTAACGACATTAGAGATTGATCCTAATCCATAAAATTCTATATTGAAAACCATTTATGAGGGAGTCGCTATGATTTGCACGCCATGTTTACTGACCAAGTGGTGAATGCAAGAAATGTGAGTGATGTTTGGAATGTAGGGTTGCAGACGGAGCATGGAATTAAGGGCACGTTTACTAATCTATAGTTAGATTGAGAGGAATTGAATTGATGAGGAATTGGATTGAGGAGGAATTTGAATGAGGTGGAAGTATAATCAGATTCCTGTTGAAGTTGTTTACTAAAACTCTCTGGAATCGGATAGGCATGATGTTGGTTATATATAAGTTGTTTACTAATTCACTGGAATCGGAATTAAAACTAGCTTGATTACTAAATTGCCCTTATTTAAATAAATTATTTTTATACTAATTAATCAAACTAATTTATTGCGCAAAAAAAAAAACTAATTTTATATACCAAAATTTATCTATATAAAAAATAATTAAAGATGTTTCTTTTTGTTAGAAGATGGTTATTTCCATTTGCCCCCACCACCTAAAACCCTCGTGTCTGTCTTCCCCACACCGCCCTTTTCATCCTGAAAGCTTTATTTTCCCAGTCGCAACAGCCTTCCCCTATCATCGCTTTTCCTTGCCCTCCACCCCACTTACCCCTATAGCCACCGCCCCTAGCCCCAATTTCTTAAACCCTTTATCTCTCTTCTCTATGCCCTCCCTCTCCGCTTTCTCGGTTACTCCCGCCATGGTTTGCAATGTCGTTCAATCCAACGCATCTGTGAAAGCTGGTGAGTGGGTTGAAGTTCAGAGATCTTATATATGCTTCCTGAGTGGGTCGCCTACTATCGATCGTAGTGGGTATGATGTTTGGCTGATGGGTTCTTTTTTTTTTCTTTTCATTTTCTCTAAATTTGAAATTTTGATTGTTGAAGTCAAGGATGGGTGCGATAATTCTACATATGGTGGCTGTTATATTTGTGGTGGTTTTAGGAGGGGTTGTGATAGGCGTGGTGGGTACGGTTGTTATTGTGTCCATTAATGGTGGTAGATTTGGGAAAGACAAAAGATTGAGTGGGTGGTCTGGGCTTGTAGAGGAGTTGGAAAGTAAAACTGCAAGGAGTGTTTCGAAATTAGAAAAAAAACTATGGGGGTAATATTGGTACATAAGGTGGATTCTTGATAGGCTTCATTTCGGGGAATTCAATTACCACCTCAATGTCGAGAATTGAAGTCCGGGAGTTTGGGGAGTCTGATTCCCTATATTAAGTGGGTCCCACACATTTTTTTCATTTCCAAGTGTTAGTAAACGGAGGAATGATCAGGAATGGGGAATGACTCCCATTCCGCCATATCCATTCCCTATATGTAACCACGCCCTAAGATAGGTGAGGTTGAAAGAACAACTAGAAGATTGATGGTTGAGAAAGAATAAACCAAGAGACAGCCCTAAAAGTGCAGGACATGAATGCTTCATCATCCTTCACTAATTGAACATCGCACCATAGTGATTGCATCCACATAAAGGAAGCCAATGGGAAGAGGCTACCGACAAGCTACATAGCCAATAAAGGCGAAGACATGGAAGAAGGTGGTGCGAACACCTGAGCTGAAGCTCTACGCACCTTCCAAATAAAACACAAGTCGCTAAGGCCATCTCCAACCGAAAGGGTCTAGAGGGCTAGAGGGCCGAAAATAGCCCGAAAACCGTCTTCAACCGAGGGCTAGGCCAGAGGGCTCTGGAATCTGGGAGGGCCCCACGGAATCAAAAAGGGCTGGAGGGCTGGCCATTTTTTTTTTAATGTTTTGTTATTACTGTCGGTTATAGCCGACAGGAATACCGACAGTAATACATTTATACTAAATAATATAAATGTATTCCTGTCGGTTATAACCGACATGATTTCTTAAGAAAGAATTCAAATGCAACGGCTAGCTGACTAGCCGTTGCATTTGATTTTTATTTATTTTTTTATTTTTTTACAGTTTTATTATTATTTTTTATTTACAAATTTTTTCATATAACTTCTATTTTTTCCTATAACTTTTATTTTACAAAATTTGTTTCATATTTTTTTTAAATTCCATTTTTTCCTATAACTTCTATTTCAAAAAATTTGTTTCATTTTATTTTAAGTTGTAGTTTTTAAATAATAAATTATGTTTGGCCTTATGGCCCTCTGGCCCTCGGTTGGAGACGGTTTTTTGTGACAGGGCTAAAACGAGCCCTCTGGCCCTCTGACCCTTGGTTGGAGATGGAGGCAAATATGACCTTGTACTGTTCATTAAAATATTAATATCTTGGAGGATCTTGGAGGGCCAGAAGGCTAAAACGAGCCCTCTGGCCAGCCATCGGTTGGAGATGGCCTAAGAAGATCAATTGCAAACATGGTTTGATGTTGAATCAAAGGAGGACTAGGAGCAGGGAGAAGGGTGAGGATTGGATTCATGAGATTCATGGTGGTGGGTGGGCAGCAAGAAGTGGAGGAAAGGAGAAACAGGGAGTTTGAAACAAAATTAGGGCTAAGAAATCTAAGGCAAGAGGGAGTGGAGGTCAAGGAAAATCTGAGATGCAAAGCAAGAAAAACCAAACTAAAAAAAGGAAACAAGAAGATACAGGACTGCCACCCCAGGCCGCAGCTAGGATCGGCGGTTGCAACGTTTGGAGAAATAAAGAAACTCTCACAAGCGGAGAGAAGTGCTTTCACAGAGAGAGAAGAGCTTGGACCCCTAAAATATGCCTATTTGCCATTTTGGTTAAGCACATCTTATTGTTATAAATCGTTTCTTTAAGAAACTCAGTGTAATTTATTCAATAAAATTAAAATTAAAATTGTTGGGTTGAATTATGTGTATACATAAAGATAGAATTTTAGCAATGTATTAACTACGTTTTTTAAGAAAGTTTTAATAAAAAGGGTCTTATTGTGATATACATTTTAATACATGTGTGGTTGTGCAAATCTTAAATAGAGATAAATTATGAATCCTTTGGAAACTAGAAGATCTTTAATATTAAACTTTGTATAACCCAAAGAGCAAAGCAAAGTTTCTCTCCTGTTTATTATTATATATAAAGACACTATGTCTAAGCAATAACACATAATTTTTCAAGCTTATTCTCCATATCTCTTTCTCTCTTGTCGTGTTCCCTCTCCCTCTTCTCAATTAATCATGTTGCAAACCTCATCGACAAAGAGGGAGATTGAGTTTTCATGTTTTTTTTTCATTCAATTTTATTATTATTTGATATTTGTTTTTAATTTAAATTAGTATTTTCCTTTTTAGTGATAATACACTCATCATCCAAGTTAATTAATGTTTAAAAATCTTCAAATCACTCTTAATCAAGATCATTGGGTGTTATAAGATTTAAAGACTACAAAGAAGTGTTAAAATATTTATCAAAATATTTAGAACTTGATCTTATCCCTTTAATTATAAATGTGTAAATAATATGATCTAAAACTCCAATGATGACATATCCCGAGTAGCTGGTATAAATAAGCAACTTTGGCCATCAATCAACCGCATATTCAGGCCAAGCAACCACATATTCCCTATTATTACGACAGTAGCACATGAAGTCATAAATCTTCAACGAACTACAATTGTGTTGAACTCTCCTATGGCACAGTGAACTTGTATGACTCTACCAATTTAATTGATTTAGGGCACAATACGTTGAGACCTTTCATATACATGTATAATTGGCCTCCTGTCCTCCAGACCTGCCCCCTGTATACAATTTATTGACATTGTCGAACAAATATCGCGGCCGATCACACCACTTCACATTAATGGTATTGTCGTGAATGATGAATATACTTTCTGTTTTGTCGAGCCCCACACTGCCAAGCCCCTTATCAATTTAACGAGATAGGATCCTCATCGGATTCTTTTTGGAAGGATCTCGAGGATTCTTTAACTCTGTTCTTTTATCGTATATCATGTAGTTAGAAATTATTTTAAATTATATTATTTAAAATTAAATACAAACAATACCTAACGAAAGCTGATCGCACGATATACGATAAACGGACATAATTAAAATATCTCTGGAATCCTCACAAAAAGGATCTGGCGATGATCCTATCTCCAATTTAACCACATATTATTAGTTGTGAAGTTTTATTACAAAATGTTACGATAATATTAGTAGTCAACCTCCTATAGTTAAACTGTATTATATATTATTTTGGTATTTTTTTAATGTGATGCTCTATTCTCCAACAAATTCTCTATGTAAGTAACATTAACACAAAATTTGCATTTAGTATTGGGAAGAACTTAAGCCAGGGCATTGAGTCATTCATGGAAGTCGAACTTAAGACATCTTTTACTAATAAAAATAAATATTATTAGACTGTGATGAATGCTAAGTAACTTTTTATGGACTATTTCTCAATGTCCCCACAAATACTTGAAAAAGGATTGGCCTCGTATAACGTTAGCCAGGTATATGTGTATAACGTGTAAATAATCAGTCCACATTATCATTCTTTAGTGCAAGTTTTTCTAAATAATGTACGTTTAAATTTGGGATCCAATAAAATAAGAATAATGCTACACTTATTATATTTTTTGTGGAGTACGATTTTCTCCCTTCCACATTCCTCCCCTTCATTCCCCTCCTCTCTCTTTCCTTTTTGTCTCTCTCTGTAAAAAAAAGTCAACATAATATGTTGATATGACTTAATCGTGATCGTTTAAATAGGAGGTGAAGAAGGAGATGAGAAAATCTTACTCTATTTTTCATACCACATTTGTACTACCTTTCTAATAAAAGTAGGATCCACCAATAATATAAAAATGTAGTATTTTTTATAAAATAATGTACTCCTATCATTGTTTTTAAGTAAAATGACATGTAGCTACTCAAAATATCGATAACATTAATGATATAAACCCATGTTCGGATTCTATCCTCTCATAATCTCTCTCTCCCCTTTCCTTCCCTTCTATTTGAATGGTTACGATTAAGAATCATACGCCTTGTTCTAGAGCTGGTCAATATTCTACATTATAAAGGCGTCTCCATAACCATTATCCACACCCGGTCCAACTCCATCAACCTTTCAGCTCTAAACCCGCACTTCACTCTACCACTCCAACAAAAATCATCAACAGAATATACAATCAAATAGAAAAATCCTACTTTTTCAACCACAAGTTACAACTACTGATCTGAAATCACCAAAACCCAATTGAAGCACATAAGCCAAATTCAAAATCAACGCACCAATTTGTCTTCACTCTTAAAGGTTTAATGTTTAATAGTCACAGTCAGTCAGTCAGTCACCACCCTGTCCTTTGCCTACCTCCTATCGTTGGCGTGGCACCATTTGTCTAACGTGTATTGAGGAAAGCCTCTGAATTGGCTTAGAAGGAAGTATTTGGTCGAAATTTCAATGTAGGTCAAGTTGGACTTGATTGAATTTGCCATTAATACTTGGTACGGATGGTATTTTCTTAGTCAAGAGTAATGCTATCATTTTACTTGAACGCTAGTAAAATGGAGTCACTGATAAAAGTGTGGTCAGTAAAAGTGGTCAAACCGTGAGTACGTATAAGCCAAACCACGGACTAACAACAGTTTACAAATGTTTGTAAACTATAGTTGGAAAGCCCGGAGCAATTGGGATTTGATATTCGGTAATGTTGGAATATGATCATGATGATGTTAGCTTTACTATATATGTACTTGATGTATGAAGGTGCACCATAAGAATGGTGTATTGACATACACTTAATCAAAGGGTATGCTAAGAGGTATGACTTAATAAGGGTTATACCCTTCTATAAGTGAATTGTCTTATCATGAAAGGATAACATCATTTAGAAAAGCTTCACAACTCTCTGGAAATGGTACGATGAAGTCTATTAAAGGAGGATTCATTCATCAGACAAATCAATCCAACTTGAAATGCATTTTCTCTTCTTCCCTTTGGTGTGCTATTTCTCCCTTGGTTCTACTGCATAGTAATCAATAATCTAACGACATTAGAGATTGATCCTGTAATCCATCAAATTCTACCTTGGAAAGCATTTGTGAGGGTGTACCTATGATTTGCATACCATGTTTACTGACCAAATGGTAAATGCAAGAAATGTGAGTGATGTTTGGAAGGGGGGGGGCTGCAGTTGGAGCATGGAATTGAGAGAGGTGAGGTTGAAAGAACAATTAGAAGACTGATGGTTGAGAAAGAAGGGGAAGTGATCAAAGAGAGAGCCTTAAATTTGATGCAAAAGGCAAATCATCGCCTCAAAGAAGGTGGCTCTTCGTACTAATTTTTGAATGGCTTGGTTAAACACATCTTATCGTTATAAATCATTTGTTTAAAAAACTCAGTATCATTTATTCAATAAAATTGAAATTAAAATTGTTGGGTTGCATTATATGTATACATAAATATAGAATTTTAGCAATGTATTAACTAGGTTTTTTAGAGAGTTTCAATAAAAACGGTCTTATTGTGATATACATTCTAATACGTGTGATTGTACAAATCATAAATAGAGATAAATTAGGAATTCTTCGGGATTTAGAAGATATGTCCTATTAAACTTTGTATAATCTGGAGAGCAAAGTTTCTCTCATGCTTATTGTTATAAATAAAGACACTAGGTTTGAGCAATAACATACACACAAAATTCCTCAAACTTATTCTTCATCTCCCTCTCTCTTGCCGTGTTCCCTCTCCCTCTCCTCAATTAATCATAGAAGAGTCTTCATCCAAGGCATGAAAGTAGCAGACCTTATCCACAAAGAGGGAGATGGAGTTTTCATGTTTTTTTTTCTTCTTATTTTTTTCAATTTTATTATTATTTGATATTTGTGTTTTCCTTCTTAGTGATAATACACTCATCATCCAAGTCATTTAATGTTTAAAAAACTACAAATCACTCTTAATCAAGATCATTAGTGTTATAAAATTTAAATACTACAAAGAAGTGTAAAAATGTTTGTCAAAATCTTTTTTCCCTTGATCCAACCCTTTAATTATAAATGTGTACATATTATGATTTAAATCTCAAATCATGGCATTTCCCAAATAGCCAGTATAAATAAGCAACTTTGGCCATCGATCAACCGCATATTCAAGCCAAACAACCACATATTCCCTATCCTTGAGATAGTAGCACGCTAAATCCTAAGACTCCAACGAACCACAATTATGTTGAACACTCCCATAGTTGATATGGCACATGAACTTGTATGACTCCACTAATTTAATTGATTTATGACTCAATACGATGAGGCCTTTTGTATGAGAAAATTTTCATTGTGACCAGAACACGGGTAATACATTATGTGTTTTTATATAAATGGTGGAAAATTTTATTTTTTAAGTTATTAAATTTTTAATACATATATCCATCATTTATATAATATTATAATGACATGTGATGTACTACCCTATATTCTGATCACATTAAAAAGTCTCTCCATTATAATTGGCCTCTCCTGCCCTCCATGCTTGCCTCCTGTAAACAATTTATTGACATTGTCAAACAAATGTCGCGGCACATCATGACTCACCACTTCACATTAATGGTAATGTATAATTGTCATCACCATCCTCTCCTCCACACCTAACTCCTGTGTGTGTACAACGTAAACAATTTATGCGATCGAATAAATATCGCTGCCCATAATGACTCAACTTTACGTTAATGGCATTGTCGTGAATTTAACACATTGTTTTAAAAATTTCCGTCTAATGTTGCTTACTCCCCGTCTAGGTGCTGTGATGCTAGGCGGCTGGCCACCATTTTGATTAGTTCCTAGACGTTTGAAAATTAAGAAAGTACGCATAGACCTGCCCGATGATTTCCGGTTATGGCCGGAAAATAGCCTGAAAGGTGACTGGTCCGCGGGAAAACTGGAAAACTCGCCGGAAACTGGGTAAACTTTAAACGTTCATAACTTCTTCAATACTCAACGACATTGAGTGATTCAAAATGAAAATCATACTTCTCGACAAGACGAAGAGAATGGAATCTTTCTTGACTGCTAACTCGTCGTGGTTTGGCCGGAAAACTGCTCGAAAGTGGCAAACTCGAAAATGGTTAGCCACTTTCGAGCCGTTGTCCAACCAAACCACGGTGAGTTAGCCTTCAAAAAAGGTACCATTCTCTTCGTCTCATCAAAATGTATGATTTTCGTTTTTGAATCACTTGATTTCGTTGAGTATTGACAAAGTTATGAACGTTTAAAGATTACCTAGTTTCCGGCGAGTTTTCCAGTTTTCCCTTGTACCAGTCACTTTTCAGGCTATTATTCGGCCATCTATGGCAACCATTGGGCTTCCAAATAGGTATAATCTTATTCTACACTTTCCTATCTTCATTTTGATATATTATGGGTCGAATTTGGTTAAGAAACGATTGAGTTAAAAAGCTATGAAAATTGCCCAAAGAGTTTTTAACGGAAGGACCAAAATCATGGATGGTGGACAATCTTAGGGACCATTTCTATTGATCATGCAAATCTCAGGGACTATTTTGTATAATAACCCTAATCTATATGTAATTTTATTTTGCAATTGCTGTATCACAATACAATTATGTGTTTTTTTAAAGTATAAATAGACAATTATTATCAGTGACTTTTAAAAATATATTGAAAATGCTCTCTAGGGTTTTCTAGGTTTTCTCTCTAGGGTTCCCTAGGAAAGCGACGGCAAGGAAATTACGGCGGGCAGCGCCGAAGGGTTTTCAGTTCACGATTTCACAGTTAGATGTGGAGGCGTATTCTTCATTTGGGGAGGGAAAAGTGATGGGGTCTATTCAAACGCGGTGTGCAGTTTGTGCAGAGGCGTATGGAGGATATGTTGGAAAATTTTGCAACTAGGCTGGTGCTTACTACTGAGGAGCAAGGGTGGTTGTGGTTGATGACAATGAGGGTTTATCCCTCAAAACATCCAAAGTGTTCTTAGTAGGAAAGGTTCTTTCTCATAAGTCTGTTGGGAAGGATAGGTCTAGGAGACGTATGATGGATCTTTGGTGTCCAAAGGCTCGGGTAATGGTGGTAGAATTGGATGATGATTTGTTCTTGTTTGGTGTTCAATTCAAGATTATCAACATAGTGATAAGTCAACACATAAGTTTGTGTTCTTTTCAAATATCTGAGCACTTTCTTTGCAGCATTCTAATGGGGCAACCCTGGATTCGATTGAAATCTTCCCAAAACACTTAAAGCAAAAGCTAAATCTGGCCTGCTACATACTTGAGCATACATCACACTACCTACCAAAGAAGCATATGGTTTGTCCTTCATCTGTTGAATCTCAAACTCAGTAATTGGACATTGCTTGACAGAAAGCTTGTCTCCTTTCCCAATTGGTACTTCTCCACCACTGCAATGTACCATGTTAAACATTTTCAAGACCCTATTAATGTAATTTTTCTGAGCTAGCCTTAGTAGTCTTTGGTGTCAATTTCTGACTATTTCAATCCCCAACACATAATGAGCTTCTCCCAAATCCTTCATATCAAAGTGACTTTTTAGCATGGTCTTAGTTTCTGAGAGTAACTGAAAACTAGTGCTTGCCAACAAGACATCCACATAAAGAACCATGAAAATGAAATTCGATTTAACCATTCTCATGTATATGCAGTTGTCTATCTTATTTTCAGTGAAACCAAAACCTGTCACAACATTATCAAACTTCTTATACCATTGTCTTGAAGCTTGTTTAAGGCCATAAATGGACTTGTTAAGTTTGCACACCCAATTTTCCTTCCCCCTTTCAACGAATCCAAGGGGTTGTTTCATGTAGATATGTTCATCCAATCCTTCATTCAAGAAGGTTGTTTTAACATCCATTTGATGGAGTTCCAAATTGAACTGTGTTGTTAGTGCCATTATCACACGAAATGAATCCTTGGTTGAAACTGGAGAAAAAGTTTCTGTATAATCCACGCCTTCTCTTTGAGTAAACCCCTTCGCTACTAATATGGTTTTGTACCTGTCCACTTTGCCCTCATAATCTCTTTTAGTCTTAAAAATTCACTCGCATCCAACAGCTTTTGCATGTGGTGGACTCTCCACCAAATTCCATACGTGGTTACTTGCCATGGAAGACAACTCATCATCCATTGCAGTTTTCCATTGTGAAGCATAAGGACTTGACATAGCTTCTTGGTAAGTGAGTGGATCATCCACATCTCCAACATCGTAGTCAATCTCTTGCAGATACACCATGTAATCATCCGAATTTGTTGGTTTCTTTAGTCTTGAAGATTTTCTAGTTGGGAGCAGTGGGGGTTCATTATTAACTGATAATGTAGGCTGAGATGGATCTACAACTACACTGGTGGATGGTTGATCACTACTTTCAGAGACTGGTGGTAGGGCTGGTATTGGAGAGAGTTGAGGAATCTCAGTAATGGTTAGGAGAAAAGCTTCAATTGGTGCAGTGAAATGCAAATTATCAGTGAATGACATTGTCACAGGTAAGGACAAAGTGTTCATGGCACTTGGGACTGGGGAATAACATGGTTCTACTTCACTAACTTCTTCAAAGACAATGGAAGTAGCTACACCAACTCCATTGTGATGAATATCTTCAATGAATTTCGCATTGTGACTTTCCATAATTCTGGTATGAGCATGAGGACAGTAGAACCGAAAACTCTTCAATTTTTCTGCATAACCAACAAAGTAGCAAGAAGTGGTCTTCAAACCCAATTTTCTTTCATTTGGATTGTACAATATGGCTTCACATTTACACCCCCACGTGTGAAAGTGATTGAAACTAGGCTTTCTTCCTGTCCAAGCTTCAAATGGTGTGATTATGACAACTTTAGTAGGCACTCGATTAAGGATGTAGTTAGTTATTTTGATTGCCTCACCCCATAGGAATTCAGGTAGTTTGGCAAATGAATACGTGCTTCTTACCATGTCTTTAAGTGTCCGATTGCATCTCTCAGCCACTCCATTCTGTGATGGTGTACTTGGGGTTGTGTATTGAGCCACGATACCCTCTTGCTGCAAGTATAAAGCAAATGGTCCCTTAATTTGTCCTTGTTCTGTGTATCTCCCAAAAAACTCACCTCCACGATCAGACCTTACTATTTTAATTTGTTTATCCAACTATTTTTCAACCTCAAGTTTAAAGATTTTAAAACAGTTTAGAGTTTGAGAGTTGTCCGAGATAAAAAACAAATAGGTATATCTTGAAAAATCATCAATGAAAAGAATAAAGTAAAAGTTCCCACATATTGTTTTTGTTGGAAATGGATCACACGCATCTGTGTGAATGATCTCTAAAAGATCATTACCTCTTTTGGCCTTACTTTTGTTGGTTAAATTAGTGGTTTTGCCCTTAAAGCAATCTATGCAATTCTCAATATCAGATATGTCAATATTTGGCAATGCATTGTCCTTTATTAGTCTCAGCATCCTAGCTTTGGAGATATGCCCTAACCTTCGATGCTAAAGCATTGAGGAAGAGTCATTTGTGAGCATTCTCTGTGGAGTTGTGTTAACAACATTGAGACAATCATAATTATAAATGCATTCAATTTGTTATAAATGCATTCAATTTGCCAAATATCACCATTTGGAAAAGCATAGCCAATAACACTGTCAAACTGGTCTTTAACATAAAATCTTATTTGAGTAGCATCTCCTATATAAGAGAAACCATGTTTAACAAACTGAGTTACTGAAAACAAATTCCTTCTAATTGAAGGTACATACAATACATTATGTAAAGTTAAAACATATCCAGTTGACAGCTTTAAGTTGACAGTACCCACAGCTTCAACCATGACTTTATTCCCATTTCCAACATAAACATTGTAGGACTCTCTACTTGTCTCCTTCTGGCTTCGAAATCCCTGCAAAGAGTTGGTTATATGGATGGAGCATCCAGTGTCAAACCACCAAGAGTTTTGTGGTATAAAAATCATATTTGATTCAACTGTCACAAAAACATAAAAAATTGTTTTACCTTTCTTGAGTAACCACACTTTAAAAGCAGGACAGTTCTTTCTCAAGTGTTCAGTTGATTGACAATGAAAACACTTTTTAAAATGGGGTTTGTGAACCTGTAAACCTTGAGATGAGGAGGCTTCATTATTTTTGGCAGATACACCAGAATTCTTGAACTGCTTCTTGGAACCAAATGCAGATGGTGCTATGCTCCGAGGGTTAAATGGCTTGGTTCCTTTATAATTATCATTTTTGGCAGGCATGATCTGTTTTCCCTTTCCTTTTGCAGTGTTGGCAAGGTTGACCAATTCCATTTTCTCGGTTTTGGATATTTTCAGTCTGTCTTCCTCTTGGCAACAGATAGCAATCAACTCATTAACACTCCAAGTTTCTTTTTTAGTGTTATAGTTCACCTTGATTTGATCATACTCACCAGGCAAAGAGTACAAGGCCATGTGCACTAGAAATTGGTCAGTGATACCAATCTCCATTGCATTCAGTTTGTTATAGAGATTCACCATTTTCAACAAATGTTCACGCACACTTCCTGAACCATCGAACTTGCTATTGATAAGTGCAGAAAGATGTGCCCCCACTTCAGCCTTATCTGACCTCTTGTACTTCTCTTTGATCATTGCCATATAATCCTTGGCTAAATCACAACTTGTAATGCCACCTCGGATATGCTCCTCCATTGCATTCTGCATAATGAGAAGAGACATCTGATTTGCCCTCTCCCATCTTGCAAAATGATCTATCTCTTAAGGAGTGCTACTATCAACCAAGGCAGATGGTTAAGGGGACTTAAAAGCTATGTTAAACTCAAGCATTCCCAGATTCATTTCAATCTGTTGCTTCCAAGTTTTGAAGTTGGTGCCATTCAATTTCTCGATGTTAACAAGATTGAGCATATTGAAACCTGCATGTAAATACATTTGGTTTGAAAATCAAAGGTTTTGTAAGCAAGAACATGTCTTAATTGTCTTGTTACACTGAAACATATGAAACCAGTCACACCTTCGGGCAAGAAACTGTTCATATAAGTTTATAATTTTCAAAGTTTGCATAGCCAAATATAAATATCATGGTCTGTATGTATGACTACACCTTTAGGCAAGAAGAAATACACCATTACATGACATTCATCATTCACTATACATCAGTCCATAATGATCCCAGTATATATAAATTTCTTTAGAAATTTGTTCAACTTGCTAGTATTATGAACCGCTATTTTAAGTATTCTTAATTGTAATCATAAGAACTTAAGATTGGATCTAACACTTTGGTGGAAGATGCAATGTAATCAAATGACAACAGTACTTAAAATATCAATATCAACACCAGAATGATATCATACAACCTTGAAAATATATAAGGCATCATGCTTCATGATTCTCGATGGGAATTAGGTTATGAATCATCATACTATACTACAGATAGATTCAAATATTGAAAGAATAAAAACAGTGTAGAAATAATGTAGTCTGCAACATAAAGCTGCAGTAATCGATATAATTGTCATGCGCATGAAATATTTAACACAGTCATAGCAGCGGAAGATTGTAGTCATAATGCATGTATAATCATGTAAGAGTTTGAATGGTGTGGCTCTGATACCACATGTTGGTCCTTCTAAAGATTGAAATCATCAAACCTTTATCTGAGCATGGAGAATCCATGCTTGAGCGGTAGAACACAGTTATACCTTCGCTTGAGCTGCAGAACACAGTTATACCACCACTTGAGCGGCAGAGATTTACATTAAAGGTTGATGACATTAACCTGCATTAGTCGCCATGAAGATTACTGCAGCAATACAACCTTCTTCTCTCTTATGTGATCGAAAATATTACCAAACTCTCAATAGGACGAGTTTTTATCTAAATCTGAAATGGTAAACATGTTTTTTCACACCGAGAGAAGGGACCATATCACTATATCCATATATATACTTGTAGTAGTTCCTTCCTCCCATCAAGAAAGGAGTTACCATCAGTTACAACTTCAATGTAACTGTCTAATCCAAATTAGTTTGAATCTCATTATGTTTCCCTCCAAGACTTTAAATCCGGATATTGCATTAGTGCATTAGTTAGGCTAAGTTCAATATATATAACTCACTTAACTTATAATGTTACACTTGTCAAATGTTTAATGAAACTCACATTAAGTTTCTTACACAAATCACCCCAGAAAAGTGTGTTGGAAGATGAGAATATTTTGAGTTGATTTTATTGTGATTTTCTTCTTACACCATTCAAATTCAAAGTCTAAGTAAGTTAATGATGCTGCTTCTGGATCCTAATATGGTAGCAATGATACTGAAGAACTAATTAGGTTTTAGTTTTAGGTGTAATTAAGTTTTAGTTTGGAGGGTAATTAGGTCTATTTAAGTGAATTTTTGGCTATATTTGAATTGTTTTATAAAAAATGATATTTATGAATTTGTGGAGTAAATTTTTGCTATAAATGATAAAAGGGAAAATTAGGTTTACATCCTTCTTTTTGTTACTCCATTGATTAAAATCCTATTCATTTTCAATATTTTATCAAGGTCCTTGGGTATTAATAACATCATTAATTATTTGAATAATAAAATATTTTTATTTTTAAATATATTCCTTTAGTGTTAAAAATGTTACAATTAGTATATTTATATTTATGGCTAAATTTTTTATCATATATTTTTATTTTTAGTTTATACCAATTTTTAATTTGCAAGTATTTTTTAAATTGTACCAATTTTCTTTTCATTTTTAATTTGTACCCATATATTAGTTTCTTTTTGTGCCCAAATTTTTTAAAGTTTTATTTGTGTTTGTACCCATGTGTATACCATCACGTGACATTGTATATTTAATTAATGATAGAAAAATTGCATATGGTATATTTATGTTTTATGCCTAAACTTTGTATCATATATTTATATTTTTAGTTTGTACCCACTTTTAATTTGCAACATTTTTTTTTTAAATTGTTGTATTTTCTTTTTAGTTTTATTTTGTACCCATTTATTAATTTCTTTTAGCACCTATATTTTTTTGTAAAATGTACCCATTTTTTTAACACTATGGATACATTCTTTTGCCATTTATTATTATTTCTTATTTTTACATAGTTTTTATCCATTTATTCAATTAAAATGTTTGAATTTTTTTTTATTATAACCGTTTCTAATAGTATTATAATGAGGGATTTTAAATTTATAGGATTATAAATCTCATAAAATATCAAACAATTAATGTCAAAACTATAAAAATATAAATATTAATAGTAATATAATGAGGTGTACAAAGTCAAGGGACATTGATCAAACTTTGAATACTATTAAGGTTTTAATCAAAGAATGTTAAGGATTAGGGACCGCAATCAAATTATCCTATGATAAAAACCCCGGCAAATCTCACCCTCTCGTACCACTCTCCTCCGTCGAACACTAACATACCCCTTCCTCCAACCTTTCCGTTGATTCTAGCCCTAGTAGTTCTACCAACCTCTCTTCTCTGTCGAACCCTCTCCTCCGCCAAAACCTCCATCTTCCGTCGAACCGATCCCCAATTCCTCCTTCGTGGAACCCATCCCCAATCCCTCATCCTTCCTCTCCTCCATTTGATTCACAGTCGACCTCACTCATCCACCGAATCAGATCACCTAATCAACTAAATCAGTCATTTCTAATGAACTAGAAGCAACAATATACATGGTTTCAATGATTTTGAGGTTAAGGTCATTTTCTAAAAAATCATGCATCAAATTGTATCTGGGATGCGCAGAACTATGGTTGCTCGCGAGAAAGAATGAGTGTGTTTGGTTACGCATGAAAGAAAAACAGGAGTACTGGCAACTATGGCAAAGTGATATTCTCTAATAGCAACTCCAGCCCTATCTTTTAGGGCTGGTTTGATATTGCTTTGCTTTGAAAAAAAAAAAAAACTACTTATGTTGTGTTAAGATCATTTTTGCTACTTCATATTTTCAATTTTTTTTTTTCATCCAAAACTGTGAAAATAAGTTGTTTTTAAGTGTTTACCAAACACTTTTTTGAGCTCAATTTTTTTTTATACCCATTTTTTATAAAAGCACATTAGTATCAAATCAGTATTTAGGCTAGCCCAAAGCCTACAAAATAGGCTAGTGCCCAAAAAATCCACTCCACTCCTAAAAATATGTCGCTCCAAAGTCTAAGCCAGTTTGTAGGCCGATCCAAAATAAACTGAGGTAGGAACTGACCTATCTAACGTCATACTGACGCCAGCATGACGTCAGCGAACAATAGGGTTGGAGTTGCTCTAAGTGGTCCACATAATAAGTTGGTCAGAATACTCGTCCATCAATAAATTCTACTTTGGACCATTGGAGAGCATTTATGAGCCGGTCCCTATGATTTGCATGCTATGTTTTACCGACCAAATGGTGAATGCAAGAACTGTAAGTGACAATTTTTTCACATTGTCGAACAAATATCGCGGCCATCATGACTCCCCACTCACTTCACATTAATGGTATTGTCATGAATTTAACCACATATTATTAGTTGTAAAGTTTTATCACATATTATTAGTTGTAGAGTGGTGTGAGTTTCATACGGATGAGTTTTATATGTACAATGTGAGACCCAACCACTTTTTGTTTTTCTCCATTTTATGATTGGCTACCTATTTTCTTTTTCTTGTTATTTATTTTATAGGCTTGACACTCATGAGTTTAATATATTGAACTTAAAAAATAGAATCACCCTCATAGCACTCAGATTTTTGGGCATATTGTAAGAAATTAATTCATATATTATCGGTATCACACTTACTTTTCTGGTCTGTTGTAGAAGGTTTTAGCGGGATTATACAAATATGATATTTAAAATGTGGTAGTAGTAATATTTTTGATAAACTAATGTATGTCTATCATTTTTTTAAATAAACCGACATATGGTTAGTCAAAATATCAACAATATTAATGATATAAATAATAGTCGTGAATCCATGAAATATTAACGTAATTATCAGTATTATTAAATAATCAGACATGTGACATAACGAGACAACATAACCTAAATTGCACTCCTTGTTATAAAGTCATAAAGTTGTGAAACTTTTTTTTGTTTCTACTAAAGGTGGCACGCTTAACTTGTGGTAAAACAAGAGTTTCCACTGACCCAATAATCTATATATACATGAAATTCATAAGCTCACAAGTCACACAAAGGTAAGCAAAAACAAACATTCTTTGACCAAAAAAAAAAAAAAAGCAAAAAGAAACATTCTCGATTCAAAAATGGAGCAAAGCAAAGGCAGGAGAGTGATCCTCTTCCCACTGCCGTTTCAAGGCCACATAAATTCTATGCTAGAACTGGCCAACGTTCTACACTCCAGAGGCTTCTCCATAACCATTATTCACACACGCTTCAACTCCCTCAACCCTTCTACCCTAAACCCACACTTCACGTACCATTCAATCCCTGTCGACTTCTCCGAAACCGAGGCCGCCTCGAGGGATCCCAAAGGTTTTCTTTATCTTCTCAATGTTAGATGTCTCGAGCCTTTCAGAGAATGCTTGGCCGGGTTGTTATCGGATGACGTTATATTGGAAGGCCCCGTTGCTTGCTTGATCTCGGACACTCTCCTTCACTTCACTCGACCCATTGCGGAGAGTTTTAAGCTTCCGAGGATCTTGTTAGATGTCTCGTGCGCCACTAATTTTGCTGTTTTGGCTGTGTTTCCGCTTCTCAAGGAAAAGGGTTACCTCCCAATACAAGGTACATTAGATATATGCTTCTTTCTTTCTATGTTGGTTACAACAAAATAACTCAATACCATTATTAGTTGCATAAAATAGAGTTGCTAAATTTTATTTTTTTTGACACAGATAGTGCTTTTATCAGAATAATTGTAATATTACAAAATGTCTTTTTACTCGCCATTGGTACATAGTATCACTAATTCACCGGTTATAAACATGAGTGAACTGATGATAATATACAAATACTTGAACAACTTATATTTGGCTTTCTATTATTTTGGCAATAATTAGATTCTCGACTAGAAGAGGTAATCACAGAACTATCACCTATCAAAGTTAAAGACCTGCCAAAGGCGCCCGGTTCCGATCCTGAGAATTATTATCAACTGGCCATCCAAGTGTCAAATGAACCAAAGTCTTCTTATGGACTCATCTTAAATACATTTGAAGATCTTGAAGGACATGCTCTGGCCAGAATCCGCCAAGAACACCTGCCCAATGTTCCCATTTTCCCAATAGGTCCATTTCACAAGTGTTGCCGTACAATATCCTCTTCAAGTAGTTTATTGGCACAAGATCAGAGTTGCATTTCATGGCTGAACACTCAAGCGCCAAAATCTGTTGTTTATGTTAGCTTTGGGAGCATTATACAGATAGAGGAAGCTCAATTTTTGGAGATAGCTTGGGGGCTGGCCAACAGCAATCAACCTTTTTTGTGGGTTGTTCGACCCGGGTTGGTTAACGGGCTTGATTGGCTCGAAGCGTTACCTAACAGGTTTTTGGAAGCATTGAACGGGAGGGCTTACATTGTAAAATGGGCTCCACAAAAAGAAGTGTTAGCCCACCTAGCAGTCGGAGCCTTTTGGACTCACAATGGTTGGAATTCTACAATGGAGAGCATTTGTGAAGGGGTCCCTATGATTTGTACGCCAGGTTACATTGAGCAAATGCTGATTGCAAGAAATGTGAGTGATGTTTGGAAGGTAGGGCTGCAGTTGGAGCATGGGATTGAGAGAGGTGAGGTTGAAAGAACAATTAGAAGACTGATGGTTGAGAAAGAAGGGGAAGAGATCAAAGAGAGATCCTTAAAGTTGATGGAAAAGGCAAATCGTTGCCTCAAAGAAGGTGGCTCTTCGTACCAATCTTTGGATGGCTTGGCCAAGCACATTTTATCGTTATAAATCGTTTGTATAAGAAACTAAGTGGTATTGCAAGTAGCCCTTTACCGCAGTGGTGAAAATGAGTTGAGCCCTTGCATGAGGGCGTGAGTTCGAACCATGTCGGTGACTAAATAAAAGAAAGTCTTTCGTTTAACCAAAAAAATAATAATAATTACTAAGTGGTATTATTTATTCAATAAAATTGTTGGGTTGCATTATGTGTTTACATAAATAGAGGCTTTTAGCAATGTGTTAACTACTTTATGTGTATAAAATAAAATCTCGACAAAAGCCAGTCTTCACTTTACTACCCGATTCTCACATTTCAACTTAATCTTTAACTCTTTCGAACATGTGATGTAGGTCAGAATACCAATAAACCAAAACAATAATCGTTCTAATTAGACCTGACAATTTTTTAAATGACACGAAAATAACAGGTTTCGGATAGTTACTAAGTCACCCATTAATAACGGGTTTACACATAGGTAACCGGTGGTTAACCCATTTCAACCCGTTAAGAAAAAAATATTTTGATGATTTTAAAGTTAAGCTACTAAACAAACTTACTATAAAATATAGTATATATTGTATATTAAATATGTATTATTGTATTACTATTCTACATAAGTTAAAAAAAATAATAAGTTTTATTTATTTATTTTTATTATGAGAGTTTCTTATCATTACTAAGATAAATTTTACTTGACATAGTATCCTAAATTCAAATCAACTAGTATAATATTAGTATAAGCAAAATGACTGACTTTCAATTTCAGAGTCAACGACGTAGCAAAGTTTTTACTCTCTCTCATACAATCATACTCATAAATGTTTCATCCTCTTAAAGCTGAGATTAAAACATTAAAAAATTAAATATCAAAGTAATTTAAAAATACCAAACATATTAAAAAATTATAATAATTAATTTACGAGTGCAAAAAATGTGAAAAAAGAATATGCAAATACTTGTGATCACATCCTCTACGCTTTGAGATGGGTACATCATTATTTGAATTTTTAAAACCATACAAAGCCTCATGAATAATATTTTTAGGGGAGTTCAAAATAAATAAAATTTCGTAATAATTAATGTACAAGTGTGGAAAATGTGAAAGAATATATAAACGCTCGTGATTGCATCCTCCACGCATAGATGATGGATACATTGTCTTTTAGAATTTTTAAAACCCTCCAAACCCTCATGAATAGTGTTTTTATTTGAGTTCAAAATTAATAAAATTTGTAATAATTATTTTATAAGTGTGAAAAATGTGAAAAAATATACAATCACTTATAATGATAAGCTTTACAACTTTCGTGAAGGGATCAACTCCGAAATCTGACACCATAATCCATGAACCTTAGATTTATATTTAATCGTTGATTATCGTTTACGCTTTACTCTTTCACTGAATCTTGTTTTTCATATTTTCTTTTTTGAAAACATGATCTTTTAGCGGATATAGAACATTGAACGGTTCGAATTGTTGATATTACGTTCCAATATTTACGGTTACCTGAATATGAGTCGATGTTATATAATTTTTGGAGACTTTATAAACTCTAAGCAATATTTTCGCTAATGGTAAAACTTTGAACGTAATATCAATGATCCAAATCGTTCATCTTCTTGCATCCTCTAAAAGATCATGTTTTCAAAAAAAAAAAAACCTTAACAAAAAATTGGTGAGAAGAATTGAGCGTAAATGTAAATGATTATCAACGGTTACATTTCAATCTATAGTTTATGTGATTATAGTGGCGAATTTTGAAGTTAAGCCCATTATGAAAGTTGTAAAGCTTGTCAGTACGAGCGTTTATATATATTTTTTTAATATCTTTCACATCTTTCACACTACTACATTAATTAATATTTATGTGATACGTGAAAGACAAATGTGTTTTTATGTTTTGAAGTAATATTTATATGATAATATGGTATGTATATACTAATTTAGTATTATGTTTTGGCCTAATCGGATAAATGGTCCCCGTGGTCATAAGGTATTCGGATGATAGCCCCTGTGGTAAAAAAATTCGGATTTAAACCCCTGTGGTCTAAGTCTGTTAGGATTTATGCCCATCTGTTAAATAATGCTGACGTGGCTGCCAAATGTCAGCCACGTGGCAAAAATAATATTTTTTATTTTTTAAAACCTGAATTTTTACAAAAAAAAAAAAAAAAAAACCAACCCAGATCTGCAGAACAACAAGCCTCCGCCCTCCGCCCGTTCCCCCCCCCCCGCCGGACTTCTTCTCCTTCTTCTTCTTCTTCTTCTTCCCGCCGGAACCCTCTCCCCGCGATACCCTCCTCCCTCTCCTTTTTCCTTCTTCTTCTTCTTCCCGCCCCCCTCGTCGGTCTCCCCGCGCGACCCTCCTCCCTCTCCCTCTTCCTTCTTCTTCTTCTTCTTCTTCTTCCCGCCGGATACCAGCTCCCCCCTCGCCGGAGCCCTCTCCCCGCGTGACCCTCCTCCCTCTCCCTCTTCCTTCTTCTTCTTCTTCTTGCTGATCTGGTTTTTTTTTTTTTTTTTTTTTTGTAAAAATTCAAGTTTTTTTTAAAAAAAAAAAAAAATTATTATTTTTGCCACGTGGCATACATTTGGCAGCCACGTAGCATATATGTGGCAGCCACATCAGCATTATTTAACAGAAAGGCATAAATCCTAACAGACTTAGACCACAGGGGTTTAAATCCTAACAGACTGTGACCACAGGGGTTTAAATCCGAATTTTTTTACCACAGGGGCTATCATCCGAATACCTTATGACCACGGGGACCATTTATCCGATTAGGCCTTATGTTTTTTATTTGATTATTTATTAGTTTAAAATAAATTTTCTTTAATGGATAATGGGTCAGGTCATATTATCTGTTAATATTAACGGGTTGAGTTCGGACTGGGTCATATTACCCGTTCATTTTAACGGGTATTACACGACCCAACCCTTTAAAATATCAAGTATGACTCGAAAACAACACGAATGCAGTTTTAATAACATGGGAGAAAGTTGTCTCAGAGCCTCCTATAGGGCATCCAATATAACAACCAAATTAAAAATTAGGGTTTCTTCGTCACAGTGAATGCTTCCGATCAAAATATACATATATAGTAATCATCATACTTACATTGTCTACTTTTGTTGGTCCAAATTATTGGCATACAGGAGTTGCGGCAAAAAAACTCTTTCCGTGTGAGTTCTTCTCTCTTCCTGAGAGTCGTTCTCACTATTGTGTGAGTGGTTTCCCTTCCGTCTGATTATGTCACTGTCAGCCCTTGCTGTGGCGGAGATCGGTAACAGATCATTCCTTGTAAACTTTTATGGAAGGTTTTTTGATAAACTTTGTAGTTGTAGCCCTATTGGTAGGACTGGGGGATTATTCTTGTTCTGGAATTCTTGTAAGGTGGATGTTAATGTTATCTCTTCCTCTTCTCGTTTTTTACACTCTGTGGTTACTGATTTTTCTCAAAGGTTGAACATTATTTCACTTTTGTGTATGCATAACCACGAAAACACTTACAATTTGGTCTGTGGGAGGACATTTTATTGCTTAGTCCTAAAGTTAAACCGGGGTGTTTAATGGGAGATTTTAACAACATTATGGACATTTCTGAAAAGAAAGGAGGTTGCCAAGTTACTACAACTTTTATGAACAAATTCCTCCAAATTCTTAACAACGGTAACCTCTTATCTCTTATTGCTTCTGGGGTGCCTTTTACTTGGTGTAATAATCAGGAAGGTAGTAATAGAATTTATGAAAGACTTGATCGTGGCTTGGCTAATTCATATTGGTTAAATGAAAATCCTAATTATAATCTTCTTAATTATCCTATTTTCGGGTCCGATCATGGACGAATACTCTTAACTTTCAATTCAACAAGCATTAGTAGTAGACATAATAATTCCTTCAAATTTGAAGCGATGTGGCTGTTGCATCCTTATTTCAAGGATTTTGTGAATGATGCTTGGAAGTGTAATGGTGGTTTCAATCCTATGAATAATTTTAGAGCTTGTGCAAATATGTTTAATTACTTAGTAAAGAATTGGAATAAGACTACTTTTGGTAATTTGAAAGTTCACAAGGAATGCATCCTTGGTGAACTGGTTGTGATCCAAGAGACCATTATGAGAATTAAAAATGTTGATGTTGAATTGGAACTCGAAACTAAGATAAGTGAAGAACTAAATTCGATACTAAAGCAAGAGGAAATTATGTGGGCACAAAAAGCTAAATTCAATTCTCTCCAATTAGGTGATAAGAACACTAGGTTTTTTCAAACGGTAGCAGCTATACGGAAGAAAAGACACGAAATCAAGACGATGAAGGACAATAATGGGTTTTGGTGGAATGTGGATGAAGGACTTGAACAAGTTTTTGTGCAGGAATTTAAACTACGTTTTTCTTTTGATTGTCCTCCTTCACCCGTTGATATTTCTTCTTGTGCTAATATTATTACCCCTTGCATTGATAATAGTCAAAATGAAATGCTTCTCAAACCTATGGAGGACATTGAGGTTTGGGAGGCGATGAAAAGCATTGGTGCACTAAAGGCACCAGGGCCTGATGGTATTAGTGCAAGTTTCTACCATGAATGCCGGGATACCATTAAAGATTCAGTTAGTGCAATGGTAAAGGATTTTTTCCTTAATAATTCCATTCTAAAATTGATTAATCATACCAATATAGCTCTTATTCCCAAAGTGGAGAATCCAGAGGTGGTAAGTAACTACAGACCAATTAGCCTTTGTAATGTTAGTTACAAAATTATTATGAAAATCATTATCAAAAGGTTAAGACCTTGGCTTGATTTGTGCATATCTAACTGTCAAGGGGCTTTTGCCCCGGGGTGTTCTATTCATGATAATATCTTGATAGCTCATGAGATGTTCTCTAGCTTTAAAGTTAAAAATAAAAAAATAAAAAAAATGGGAGGATTGGAGCAATGGGAATTAAATTAGATCTTGAAAAGGCCTATGATTTCCTTAATTGGGATTATACTGTTTATGTGATTTTGAGATTTGGTTTTGCGGTAAGGTGGGTCGATTTAGTTATGGTTGTAAGGTGGGTCGATTTAGTTATGGAGTGCATTAAGTCCTCTTCATTCTCGATTTTAATAAATGGTTCTACCCATGGTTATTTCTACCCGAAAATGGGGATTAGGCAAGGGGCCCTTTATCGCCTTATATTTTTATTCTTTGCATGGAACATGTAATTAGACATTTTAACAGTATGGCCAATAACCCTAAGTCTCATATTGGTATTTTATCCACTCCCAGGGGATTTAGAATTTCTAATCTAGTGTTTGCAGATGACTGTCTTTTGTTTGCCAAAGCAACTACTAAGGGTGCGCATAATGTCCTCCAAAATTTTAATATGTTTGCTAAAGCTAGCAGGTAAATTTTCATAAATCATCTTTATACTTTTCAAACAATACTAGTGCTCAAACTAAAAATGCAATTGTCAATATCCTACATATACAATACAAAACAACAATTGGTAAGTACCTGGGTATTCATAACATTGTGTTCTGGAGAGATCCAGTTAATGAACAAGAATTATTGAGAAGAGTGAAACAAAAGTTAGCGGGGTGGAAGGCGAATACTCTTTCTAAAGCAGGTAGATTAACTCTTATTAAGTCTAATCTAACTGGTATGCCTAACCATATCATGTCTTGTTTTAAGTGTCCCCCTTATGTAACACAGAATTTAAACAAGGAATAGGAAATTTTATCCTTTAGCTTGGGATAAAGTTTGCATGGCTAAAGACCAAGGGGGGGGGGGGGTTAGGAATTAGAAGAGTGGATCATTTCAATAATGCTTGTCTGGCTAAGTTAGGTTGGAAAGTTCTAAAAAATGAGAACAATTGGTGGGTGCAGGTGGTTAAAAGGAAATACTTAAGGAATAATAATTTTTTAAGTTGTAAGGTTAGACAAAACTATTCTATAGCCTGGAAAGGAATTTTAAATACTAGACATGTTATCCACATGGGAATGAGATGGGTGGTGGGTAATGGTAGGGACATCCTTTTTTTGACCCATCATTGGGTTTTTCCTTATCTGCTTGCCCACCTTATTCCAGTTAATCAGCGTCAAAATATTGATTGGGAAGCTAAAGTTTGTGCTTTATTGATAATGGGAACTGGGACAAAGTCCGACTTTCTCAAGTATTAGATTTAGATGTTGTGAAAAAAATCTATTTGGTAACTATTCCCTTGCAGAATAAGGAAGATTACTTCATTTGGGATCATTCATCAACTGGTGATTTCTCAATTAAATCAGCTACTTGGATTTAGAGTAATCAAAACCATGAAGTGAATAGACAAAAGCTCCTTAAGAGGTTGTGGAGGTTAATCATTCCCCCTAAGGTAAAAAAATTTGCATGGTTGCTCATTCAAGGAAAATTGCATACTAAGGTAAGATTGAATAAATTCATTCAAAATGCTAACAAAGATTGCCCGTTATGTGGCAAGGAGGAAGAAACACAAAGTCATCTTTTTCAGAATTATGATTTTGCAAGAGAAGTCTAGAACAGATCCCCGTTAAATACACGACGGAGTAATTTTGCAAGAGAAGTTTTATGTTACTGTTTTGCATTGTTAATGAACAGTGAAATTACGGATATACCCTTGGTTTCTCCTTTGTTTGTGCAGAGAATTTCCAATTTTGCCCATGCTGGCGACGCGTCAGTCATCGTTGATTTTTAGCCTTCGACTCGGTTTTGTTCACTTTACCTTTCTGTGTGGCTTTTCTTTCTTGCCGCTCTGTGCTTCCATCCGTTTTGGTCTCGCCTTTGTTCTCCGCACTTTATTTCGCAAATTATTCACGAAATTGGTATCCGTGGTTTTATCCTGCGTTCATGATTTCTGTGTTTTTTTTTTTGGGATTTTGTTTTGCGGCCTGCGTTTTGAAAGAAGTGGTGCATCCCTCTGAACCTAAATTTGTTGGCGGTCTATGGAGACTCATAAAATTCGTCTCCAGGTTTGATCCTCCACTTTCAATCGCTGGCGGAAGACTTTTTGTTTCTTTTTCCGTCCGCCATACCGGAGTTGTTGCCGGATTTCCCACGAATTTTCAGGCCACTTTGGGCACAGCCTCTCTGGAAATCTCAACTGAGGTATTTTTTAACCCATTTCTGGAGATGTTATTAATTTTTGTGAAATATTTGGTCTGGGTTTTGTTTCCCGTTGCACACCCAAGTCCAATCTGTGTGTAATAGTCCTCCACACTAAACTATATGCTTCCATCCAGTTGGAAATCCATGGGTTCCGTGGGTCCCTTGGCATCCACAACAATGTGATCTTCCATTTTGGTAGCTGTTTCCTTTTAGGGTTTTTGTGTGTTTTGTCCTAATGAATTAAAATGTTGTCAAGTTCCTCTGATTATTGCTACATTGGAACTCATCTCTCATCAGATTCAATTGATTGAGGGTATCAATTGACATCACCCTTTTAACTTTACCATGGTGTGGTTCCACAAATTAAGTCATACCGCTTTCTCTCATTTAAATTCTTGAAGTTTTAATTGGAATTTCTTTAACAGTTTTTATGAAATTTGTTATCTTTGTTGTTGTTTTAGATTTTTATAAGGTGTTTATGATTCAGTTAATGGGGTTTGTTTTCGTTTCAGATTAATTTGGTTCCTACTAAAGTAATCAAACATTGAATGCTTGGAACCAGCGATCTTTTAAAGAGGTTGATTGTTCAATGTTTTCATTTATGTCTTTTTAGTTGTATGAATGTGGTGGTACGATTTACTGTTTACATTTATAATTCCAATGTCTGGTTATGTTTCTTTTAGTTTAACTGTTGGACAAGGATTGTCTGCCCTCCACTTCCGATGCCCTCCTGTTTATGTGGTCACGGTTAAGCCACGTCAACATTTTATATTACTATTCATTTTTGTATTATTATATCTATAAAAAACAATATAAAATGTTGACGTGACTTAACCGTGACCACACTAAACAGGAGGGCACGGGGAGGGCACCGGAAGTAGAGGGCAGACAATCTTTGTCCTTAACTGTTTTGCATATTTGATTGTCCTGTGATTGAGATAATATGATGTTTACAATGAAACAAAATTCATTGAAAAAAGGAATGTAGAATTCCATTTTTCAAACTTTTTTATTTTCGTTTTTTAAAATTATCCTAATCAAACCTAATAAAATTTTGTAAACTGATGATAGACAATTTTTTTTCTTTTACTTTTTACAGTATTTGAACAAGCTTTATTTTATAAGCTTTTGAAGTGTGTTTTTGGCTTTGAAGACGCTTTGTGCTAAAGGTAAGTAATATAAACTTTTGATGTCATTTGATTC
Organism: Malus fusca; assembly: GCA_035220775.1. Classification (NCBI taxonomy): domain Eukaryota; kingdom Viridiplantae; phylum Streptophyta; class Magnoliopsida; order Rosales; family Rosaceae; genus Malus; species Malus fusca. Next base: position 26,029,956 of record CM069059.1, read on the forward strand.
AAAGTTTAATTATATAGTTTTATTCATTTTTTTCTGATTGAAGTCAAGTTTCATATTATATTTATGTTTATTGAGATCAACTTTGTTTTAAACTTCTGTTTACATTTGATATAAGCCATATTGTTTTGTATATGTGTTATGTCTATATTAAATTTTTTTTTCTTTTTTCGAAATCTGTTTAGCAGTTGTTTGCTTTTGAATTAGTTGTCAGAGTTCCTTTGTATCATGTCTAAACGATCTATAACTGATACAATGAGTGATGGTCTAGAGCAAAAAGAAAACATTGGCAATAGTGGATATAATTTTTTGAGTGAGCATAATCATCAACCAAAAAGACTTTGTAGAACCGCTTATATACAAAATTGTGAAAGCACTTCTGTTAGCGAAACTGATGCATTAGTTTATGAATATTCACGAGTTGAATATCAGTGTTCCTCCAGTGCATCTTCTATTAACCAATGTGTTATTACGTCTGTGAGCGATGTTGAAGTATTAGATACCACCCCGTTTAAAAATGAAATATATGTTTGTGATCGAAAAGGCAAAAACATTATTGGTTTCTCGACTGGTGTTGAAAACTCTGTTGGAAAAAGCTTAGGTGCTAACAATTATAATTTCATGAGTAAAGATCAATCCTTTTTCCAAGCAACCAGAAAGGGTGAGTTTTACAATTTGTATAATGATTGTTTCGTTTAGGTTTGATCTTTACCGTTTAGCTACTTGCATGTAGTGATTAATTTTTTCTTTCTTTTTGTGTGTTGTCTTTTTAGGGATTATGAAACATTATATGGATTTGGGTGACAAAAATTACAAATGTGTATAATGTGGTGCATTCTTTTGGTTAAAAGAGTCTCTTAAACACACATGGAAAACAAATCAGCCTATTTTCACTCTATGTTGTCAACAAGGAAAGATTAAATTTTCAACTCCAAAACCGACACCTGTTTTTTAGATTCCTTGCTTGATCCAAATGGAGGTAAAAAAAGTTTATCATTTCGAGAAAATATTAGAGCTTACAACTTGATATTTTCATTTACTTCAATGGGAGCAAACGTTGATAATTCAATTAATGACAGATCAAGTCCTTACATTTTTAAAATTAGTTGTCAAGTTTGTCATTTGATGGGGTCTCTTTTGCTTGATGATAATGAGTCACCAAAATTTGCTCAATTATATGTTTATGATACATATAATGAAACACAAAATCGTCTAAGGGTTGTTAGTTGTGATAGAACAAATGAAAAACTTGATTCAACAATTGTTGAAAACTTGATTAAGATGTTTGATGAGTCAAATGAGATGGTAAAACTTTTTCAAACAACGAGAGACAAATTTGAAAATGATGGTTTGGTCAATTTCAAAATGATGTTATTGGGTAGACAACCAAATGATAGCAAGCAATATAATCAACCAACAAGTGATGAAATAGATGGATTAATAGTTGGTGATATAGGTTTGTCAGACTCTAATAGAGATATTATTATAGATTGCAAGAGTGAAGGATTAAAACGTGTTACAAAATTGAATCCAAAATTTATGGCTCTTCAGTACCCTATTCTTTTTTCATATGGTGAAGATGGTTACAAGCCTAATTTAAAATGGAAAGAAAATTATAACGGTCCAAAAATAAAAAGACAAAGAATACCTATGAGAGCTTATATAGCTTATCAGATTCAAGAAAGAGATCCATACTTAACTACTTTGTTAAAAGGAGGTAGACTTTTTCAACAGTATTTAGTAGATTCTTATGCGATGCTTGAAGAAGATAGATTGGATTATATAAGACAGAATCAGAAAAATTTAAGAAGTGAGAATTACAAAGGAATTTATGACGTTGTGTCAAGAGGTAACAACGATGCAAATAGTTTGGGACAAAAAATTGTTTTGCCAGCTTCGTATACAGGAAGTCCTAGATATATGATTAATAATTATCAAGATGCTATGGCTATTTCTAGAGAACATAGATATCCTAATTTGTTTATAACATTTACCTGTAATGTAAAATGGCCAGAAATTATAAGCGAGTTTGAAAATAGGCTCGACTATGATTCTCTTCCCTCCTCTTTTCATCCTCTCCTCTCACATTCTCTTATTTTATCTTTCTCTTGCTATAAAAAATTAATATAAGATGTTGACGTGGCTTAACCATAACCGTTCAAATAAGAGAAAAGGAAAGGGGAGGGAAAAAAAGAGGGAAGAGAATTCTACTCCCAAAAACAAAGCCATCAAGAAGATAAGATTCCAGGGTTGCGTGCGTGAGCGAATTTTCCAAGCTCAGCTGCCTCAGCATTCACCAATAAATTCACACGTTAAGCTAAGCAAACGTAAACATTGTCGATTGAAAAATGGAGCAAAGCAAAGGCAGGAGAGTTATCCTCTTCCCGCTGCCCTTCCAAGGGCACATAAACCCTATGCTAGAACTGGCCAACATTCTGCATGCCAAAGGATTCTCCTTAGCCATCATTTCTACCAACTTCAACTCCCTCAACCCTTCAACCCTAAACCCACACTTCACCTACCATTCAATCCCTGTTGACTTGACAGAAAACGAGGCCTCCATGAAGGATCCATTCCTTCTTCTTTCTATTCTAAATGCTAAATGTGTTGAGCCTTTCAGAGAATGCTTGTCCGGGTTGTTATCCGACGACGTTAATTCGGAGGACCCCATTGCATGCTTGATCTCGGATCCTCTCTTCAACTTCACTCGATCGGTTGCGGAAAGCTTTAAGTTGCCGAGGATCGTGTTAAGAACAGGGGGTGCAGCTTCCTTCGCTGTTTATGCTACATTTCCACTTCTCAAGGAAAAAGGTTACCTACCAATACCAGGTACAATCTCAAGCCAACAAAATCCTATTATCAAATGTCTTTTTATCTCATCATTGTTAGTGACCCACGTAGACTGAATACACCGTATCAAGACTAATCACTTTTTTGGCATTCTTTTTATAACTAGCATTTTTGTTCTTATGAACATTATGCAATATGTGCTTTTATTATAAACATGTAAATTTTTTTATTAAAAACTCAAGCACATGGAAAAAAACTTCAAAGTGATTCTTCATCTGAAATCACTCCATTGATCCAAAAATGTTTTTGGTTACCAAAAAACACTTTAGCACTTCAAGAAGCGATCCTAAACTAGCATTTTGACAATTTGGGCATATTTGAGTTAGGCTTGTTAGGTTAGCATTTTTATTTCTGCTCTGCCTCCTCATAAATTAGCATTTTAGAATATGCATTATTCTAAAATGCTAATTTATATATACTTATTAGGAACCTTATATTTGACTTTCTATTTTGACAATAATTAGATTCTCGACTAGAAGAGCTAGTGACGGAGCTTTCACCTATCAAAGTTAAAGACCTACCTGCAGCGATGCCCAACTGCGACCCTGAAGATTTCTATCAACTGATAACCAACATGGCAAATGAACCCAAGGATTCCCATGGACTCATCTTCAATACGTTTGAAGATCTTGAAGGAAAAGCACTTGCCACAATTCGCCAAGAATATTACCCAATATTCCAATTTTCTCACCAGGTCCATTTCACAAGTGCGGCCCTACAACCTCTTCTTCTTCAACTAGCTTATATCACAAGACCAAAGTTGCATTTCATGGCTAAACACTCAAGCGCCAAAATCTGTTGCTTATGTTAGCTTTGGGAGCGCTGCCAAGATAGATCACGCTCAATTTTTGGAGATTGCTTGGGGGTTGGCCAACAGTGGCCAACCCTTTTTGTGGGTGGCTCGACTCGGATTAGTTCAAGATTCAGACTTCCACGAAGCGTTGCCTAATGAATTTTTAGAAGCGTTGAACGAAATAGCCCATGTTGTGAAATGGGCTCCACAAAAAGAAGTGTTGGCCCACCCTGCAGTTGGAGCTTTTTGGACTCATTGTGGTTGGAATTCTACATTAGAGAGCATTTGTGAAGAGGTCCCTATGATTTGCACGCCATATTTCAGATATCAAATGGTGAATGAAAGATTTGTGAGTGATGTTTGGAAGGTAGGGCTGCAAGTGGAGCATGCGATTGAGAGAGGTGAGGTTGAAAGAACAATTAGAAGACTAATGGTTGAGAAAGAAGGGGTAGAGATCAAAGGGAGAGCCTTAAATTTGATGGAAAAGGCAAATCATTGCCTGAAAGAAGGTGGCTCTTCGTACCTATCTTTGGATGGCTTGGTTAAGCACATTTTATCGTTATAAGTTGTTTGTTTAAGTGACTCAGTATTAGCTATTCAATAAAATAAAAAGGGTAAAGTACAAAAAACTACCTCAACTATCGGTCTCACGACACTTTCATACCTCATCTTTTTAAAATGACAATGTCATACCTCATCTTACGAATTTGTGCCAATGTCATACCTCCGTCAGTTTTTCTGTTAATTTCTCAGTTAAATGCTGACGTGTTAAGATTCGGGACCCACTTTCTATTAAAAAATTATTAAAAACTAAAAAAAAGTCATTTCATATTTTTTAAATATTAAAATAATAAAGAAAATTTATAAAAAAAAAATTTGTCCTCCCCCCCCCCGTGCCCTCTCTCTTCTCCCCCATCTTCATTTTCCTTCCTCTTCTTCCCCCTATCTGCTCCAACCCAAAAAAAAAAAAAAAAAAAAAACCACAAAACCTATCTTCATCTTCCCCGACCCCCCATTCCCTACAACTCATCCCTTTCTTCCCCCCTCCTGTCTTCCCTAAACCCTCCGCACCCACTACCTGCAACCCATAAAAAAAAAAAAAAAAAAAAACTCTGATCTCGTTCGCCCCGTGCCCTGACGTGGTCCGGCGGCACACCGCTGCTCCCCTTCTACCGCTCCTTCTCCATCTCCAGCTCCGTCTTCATAGAATCCAAGCTCCACCCGATTCCCGTCTCCTCCCTCCCGCCGCCACCGCGCTTCGCCTACTTCATCTCCGGCTCCATCGGCGATGGCAACATGCTGAAGCGGACCCTCCAGGCCCTCTACCACCCGCACAACCGCTACGTCGTGCACCTGGACCTCGAGTCGCCGCCCAAGGAGCGGACTGATCTGCAGAATTACGTTTCTACCCACCCCGTTTTTTTTTTTGGTCTGTTTTCTGGTTTGCAGTAGGTAGGAAAAAGAGGAAGAGAGATGAAATGGGGGAGAAGAGAGAGGGCACGGGGGGGGGAAGAGACAAAGGTTTATTTATTTATTTATTTTTATTTTTTTGGTCTGTTTTCTGGGTTGCAGTAGATAGGAAGAAGAGGAAGAGAGATGAAATGGGGGAGAAGAGAGAGGGCACGGGGGGAAGGGACAAAGGTTTTTTTTTTTTTTTTGGGGTCTGTTTTCTGGGTTGCAGTAGGTAGGAAGAAGAGGAAGAGAGATGAAATGGGGGAGAAGAGAGAGGGCACGGGGGGGAAGGGACAAAGGTTTTTTTTTTGGGTCTGTTTTCTGGTTTGCAGTAGGTAGGAAGAGGAAGAGAGATGAAATGGGGGAGAAGAGAGAGGGCACGGGGGGGAAGAGACAAAGGTTTTTTTTTTTTTTTTTTTTTTTTTGGTCTGTTTTCTGGGTTGCAGTAGATAGGAAGAAGAGGAAGAGAGATGAAATGGGGGAGAAGAGAGAGGGCACGAGGGGGAAGGGACAAAGGTTTTTTTATTATTATTATTTTTTTTTTTGTCTTTTTTCTAGTTTGCAGTAGGTAGGAAGAAGAGGAAGAGAGATGAAATGGGGGAGAAGTGAAAGGGCACAGGGAAGTTTTGTTTGTATTTGTATTTTTTTTTTATTTTAATATTTAAAAAATATTAAATGATTTTTTTTAGTTTTTAATAATATTTTATTAATTTTTTAATAGAAAGTGGGTCCCGAATCAAGCCACGTCAGCATTTAACTGAGAAATTAACAGAAAAACTGACGGAGGTATGACATTGGCACAAATTCGTAAGATGAGGTATGACATTGTCAATTTTAAAAGATGAGGTATGAAAGTGTCGTGAGACCAATAGTTGAGGTAGTTTTTTGTACTTTACTCAAATAAAAAATAAAGGCTTCTAGTAATGTATTAACTACATTTTTTAAAGAGTTTTAATAAAAAGGGTCTTATAAAATAAAATCTTAATAAAAGCACTCTTTATTGGTTACTTTAATATAATTCCTAATTTCAGTTTTTAGTTGGAAATCAAAACTGATGCATTATAACGTTGGTTTTATACTACTTAGTCTAATATTGTTAGTTAACCAATTGATCATGTGCAGCACACCATGTCCTAATATCAGTTTTCCTTCTTAAACAAAAACGGATATATTTTCTTTGTATCCTAACGTTGGGGTTAATAATGTTTCTGCTACCCGATTTGCAAAGCTTTGTTCTTGCTACCCGATTCGCACATTTCAACTTAATCTCCAATCCATTCTACCATTTGATATACGTCAAAAAACCAACAAAACAAAACAATAATGGTTTTAATAAGATGGGAGCAAGTTGTGTTGGAGCCTCATATACCGCATCCAATCAATCTACATAACAACCAAAAAATTAGGGTTCCTTCGTCACAACGAATGCATTCAATCAATATACATACGTAACAGTCATCATACTGGCATATTGTTCCTTGGATGCTTCTACTTGCTATCAAATGATTTTCCAATAGCTTTACCCCAGCTCTACATCAGCAGATACTCTGTTTCTGATGCCCTATGATGCATGAACATGGTGGTATCCCCTCGTATCCCAGTATCATGTCATGTGGTATTTCCATGTTGTATCATGTCGTATCCTCGTGTCTATGTCCATATATCTTGATAGGTAGCCTTACAGAAAGATGACATAAACAAAAAGACATTTGTAGTTAGTTAATGAACACGCTTTAATATTTGGGTTAGAAGTTGTTGTTAGAATAACTGGGTAGTCAGTAGTTGGCTAACCATCCATATATGATTTGTGTCTTAATCTTTTAGGGAAACGTCCTGAGGGGATTAAGAGTTACATCATCTTGAATGGCTGAAGCCAGAATTTAATTGACATGTTAATCTCTGGTTAGACGAGGGGATTTTCAGAGAGAAGAAGAGAACATTGTGGAATATGACACGTGGCGGAAGATCAACGGGGGAGCATATATCGTGCTGGTTGTGGTTATACGTTTTGGGCTAGTTGAAACATTTTACTTATTGGACTGCGAAGGAATACGAGGGTATATGCCCACAGACAAGATGAAAGGCTCAGTAAAAAATAAGCCCAAAATCCAATTGGTAAATATATTCCTTGTGTGTATTTAAGCAACCACATAAAAGAAGTAATGACAAAAGGGGCTGCCGGTGGATTAAGCTTTCAACTCCTGGATGCATTCCTTTTCATGTCAAGTGGTTGATGTGACAATGCTCGGCGAGGTGTGAGTTCACACTTAATCTCCTTGAAATTACGGGATTTAGCCCTTGAAATGTGTTTTTCCATCTGAAATACCTTTTGCAACACCTCCTAATCTGAAATAGGAGGGGATAGGAAATGTATGGGATGGGGAGGGCAGACAATCCAGGTCCTTGCAACACCCCCTAGTCTGATTATTCTCATAGGTTTACCGCCCATAGCTGCCACGTCATAATCATAATTTTAAACATTGAGTCTGTTACTGACCACAAATCTTCCAATAAAATGCCCATTAAACATCTAGCAGTTTAGCGAGCCTATTGGGCCACGTTGTGAACTCAGTGTTTAATTTTGACCCAAACATATATAATTTTCATTAATTCATAAAATAATTTTATTCATTTTGAATTAAATTTTCCAACAATGAGGAAGGAAATGTTGTAATAAAACATACGAAATTCGTAAGCTCACAAGCTAAGCAAAACAATCGGTCTTAAAAATTCAAATGGAGCAAAGCAAAGGCTGGAGAGTGATACTTTTTCTACACTCCAAAGGCTTCTCCATAATCATTATCCACACTTGCTCCAACTCCATCAACCTTTCAACTATAAACCCGCACTTCACCCACCACTCCAACAAAAATCATCAACAGAATATACAATCAAATAGAAAAATCCTACTTTTTTAACCAACAGTTACAACTACTTATCCGAAATCACCAAAACCCAATTGGAGCACACAAGCCAAACCAAAATCAACACACCAATTTGTCTAAACTCTTAAATGTTAACTAGTTTCCATGCACGCGCTCACGTGCGTGCAGAAGACATTTTTTGAATCACGGTGTGCTACGCGCGACTTATACGTTTTAAATGTATTTATATGTGTAAATTGACAAAAGGAAAGTCAAATATTTGAAGTAAATGAATAATCTTATATCATGCTAGAAGAAACTCCTCATAAATTAATTAAAGCAATTGAATTCACATAATAAAAACAATCTTTATATAATTTACTTTAAGAATAGATAAAATAATATTTAATAAGCAATTGATTGAATCACATTATGGCTAGCCCATTGTGAGGAACCCACCTCTCTCCTCTTTAGACCATCTTCAATTGTTGGGCTAAAAGCCAAATATTTTAGCCCGGAAAATTTAGTTTTTAGCCCAGAAACAGCTTTTCTGCTCCAACCGTTTTGGCCTAAAATTTTAGCCCGGGATTATTAAAGAATGAACTTAGGCTATTTTTTTTCTTAAATTAAATTTTAAAAAAATAATAAATATGTAGACTATCGTAAATTAATTTTATGAACATTTTAATCTAAAAAAATTTAAATTCCGATAAATATTGAAAAATCACTAAATTTTCCACAAAACCTTCTTATTTTGATTTGTGCCAACTACACCATCTTCGCTAACAGAAACTCATGCCAAGCGTAAAGCAACATCTTCCTCACAGGTCCAATTACGACCTCTAATATGCTCTCTTCCATGTTGAACAATTTGGAAATGGAAAGAAATGGTAGAAAGATAAATTGGAAGAATTGTAAGAGAAAATTGAGTTTTGTGTGGATGTTTGAACAAATACATAGGTATTTATAGAGTTTTTGGGTGAATTTTGAGTTAAATTATTTTTTTAAATTATTTTAGCCGTTGGATTTAAATTTGGGCCGTTAGATCTTTTTTTTACCGTTAGATTTGATTATATTTGATCTCAGCCGTTGGATTCAATGTATTTTAAAATAACATATTTAAAAAAAATCAAATTTGAATCCAACGGTCCTTGAAAACTAGCCATCCGATTCAAAATGTAGATGTTGGAATTCAGTGGGTGGCCGACAAACCGCTGACAGCGGGGCCCACCCCTGTCGGGAACAAAATGTAGGCGCTCCGCGTATGGCGCATTGGAGCGTGAACGGGCCGAGACTGGCCCAAAGGCCAGCGAGTCCAGTCGCCCGGGGGGGGGACCTGGGGGCATTTGGCCTAGAAATAACATTTGGCATTTAGCCCAAAATTTTAGCATGGATTGGAGATTGTTTGGGGGGGGTAATTTGGCTTTTAGCCCCCCATTGGAGATGGTCTTAGTGTAGATAATATTGTTTGTTTAAAAAAAATCATTTGATAACTAATTTAATCACATTATTATCCGCGTGCGGAAGACCTTTTTTATAACCGGTATTACACTCCTCTTAAAATGTTTTGAATGTGTTTAAAAATAGAAAAAATAATATTTAATAAACAACTGATTGAATCATATTATTGCTAGTGCATTGTAAGGTTAAGCTCACTCACTCTCCCTTAGTGTAGATAATATCGTTTGTTAAAAAAAAACAATCATTTGACAACTAATTTAATCATATTATTATCCGGGTGCGAATGACATTTTTATAACCGGCATTACATGCCTCTTAAGATGTTTTGAATGTGTTTAAAAATAAAAAAAAATAATATTTAATAAACAACTAATTGATTTATATTATTGCACACGCATTGTAAGGCTAAGGTCACCCCTTCTCCCTTAGTGTAGATAATATCGTTTGTTAAAAAGAAAAAAAAACAATCATTTGACAACTAATTTAATCATATTATTATCCACATGCGAAAGAAATTTTTTATAATTAGCATTACACGCCTCTTAAGATGTTTTGAACGTGTTTAAAAACAGAAAAATTGAATAACATTATTACTAGCCTATTGTGAGTTTCTAATTTTGTTTTTTTAAGTACAAAAAAATTAATTATTAAAAAAATACTGTTAAAATGACGAAAATACCCCTGCCTTATTTGATGCATTATTTTGGGATGCTTTTGAAGTTTTTTGTTTTAGAGGCATTTTTGTCCAAATTTTTTTATTGAACGTTGGTAACACCAAAATTACTATTCCCTTTTTGTGTTCGTTTTATATATAAGATGTTTAATAGTCACAATCAGTCAGTCAGTCAGTCATCACCCTGTCCTCTGCCTGCCTCCGGTCAATCCTTTAGGATTTCATATAATCCGGCACAGGAGATCCCAAAATTACAGCTAATGTTGGCCTGGCACCATTTGTCTAAAGTGTGAAGTCATAAGAGCAACTCTAGCCATGGAGCCCCCCTAGCAATCCACTATTTAATCCACCCTATTGAACAGTAATTGCCTGAAATGAATAGTAACTACCATTAATGAACAGTAATTGACATTTACATTTCCACCATTGGAACCTTCCCCCTGACAATAAGCAATTAAAATAATAATTTTTTTTGTTTATTTAAATAATAAAAAATTACAACCGGTCCCCCCTCTCTCTCTCCCTCTTTCTCTCTCTCTCTGACACAAAAAAAAATAAAAAATGGCAAAACCCTCGGGCCACAGGCCCGTCGACTCCCCCACCCCCCCTTCGCTCGGGCTCCCACCGTTGCTCGGCCTCCACACGGCTGGAGCTCTCTCCACCAGGCCTCCGGCCCCCTCTGCTCCACTGTCCCCCGAGCAACCCACATGGGTGGAGTTGCTCTAAAGTTGTGAAACTCGTCCTTTATTGCTTTTAGCTAAATGTGAATCATTACCTGAGGAAAAAGACAATTTCCACTGATCCAATAATATCTCTACCGTATGAAATTCACTTACTAATGAAAACAAGTATTACCAACTTTTTATTATTTTCTAATGTCCCCAAAAGGACTATTCTTAGATGTAAAGTCGTTGATAAGATCTGACAACAGTTTACAAATGTTTGTAAAGTTGGAAAGTCTTAGGATTTGATACTCAGTAATGATATCCAATTTCTAAACTACAGTTGGAAAGTCAAGAGTAATTAATTTTTTAATGATTTATTTTATATATAATTTCTTAATGGCACAAGTGGACTGCCAGCAAATATATGGGCCCTCCATGTGCCAAATCATCACTTAACTGTCAGTTTGACACAAACAATAGCAGAGGTATGATATTGCAACGAATTCATAAGTTATGGTATGACATTGCAATGTTTAAAACATGAGGTATGAAATTCTGATGCGACAGCTAGTTTTGTGTAATTTACCCTTATATTTTTTGTGGAGTATGATTTTCTTCCTTCCACATTCTTCCTCCTCCCTCCCCTTCTCTCTCTTTCCTTTTTGTCTCTCTCTAAAAAATAAAGTCAACACAATATATTGACGTGACTTAATTGTGATCAACTTAATTGTGATAGTTCAAATAAGATGTGAGGAAGGAGAACTTTTTCATTGTGACAAGAACATGGGTGGTACACCACATGCTTTTATATAAGTGGTGAGAAATTGTATTTTTTAAGTTATTAATTTTTTAGCACACATATTCTTCCATTGATATAGTGACACGTAGTGTATCACCTCGTGTTCCAGTCACACTGAAAAATCTCTGGTGAGGAAAGAGAGGAGAAAATCTTACTTTATTTTTCATACTATATTTGTACTACTTCTCTAATAAAGTAGGATCCACCAATACAAATAGTTCTCACTTTTATTAGAAGAATTATACTAATATGATAAAATATAGTATTTTTGATAAAATAATGTACTCCTATCCTCGTTTTTAACTTTAAGTAAAATGACATACAGCTACTCAAAATATCGATAACATTAATGATATAAATCCATGTTCTAGAGCTGGCCAATATTCTACACTCTAAAGGCATCTCCATAACCATTATCCACACCGGTTCCAACTCCATCAACCTTTCAGCTCTAAACATAGAAAAATCCTACTTTTTCAACCACAAGTCACTACTGATCCGAAATCACCAAAACCCAATTGGAGCACATAAGCCAAATTCAAAATCAATGCACCAATTTGTCTTCACTCTTAAAGGTTTAATGTTTAATAGTCACAGTAACCACCCTGTCCTTTGCCAACCTCCTATCGTTGGCGTGGCACCATTTGTTTAACGTGTATTGAGGAAAACCTCTGAATTGGCTTAGAAGAAAGTATTTGGTCGAAATTTCAATGGAGGTCAAGTTAGATTTGATTGAATTCACCATTAATATTAGAAAATGGAGTCACTAATAAAAGAGCGATCAGTAAAAGTGGTCAGAAGCAGGATAAGAAACCTTCTCTCCTGAGAGCTCTGAAATCGCACTCTTCGTACTAATTTTTGGATGACTTGGTTAAACATCTTACCGTTATAAATCATTTGTTTAAAAAACTCAGTACCATTTATTCAATAAAATTAAAATTTGTTGCAATCCTATTAGATTAGGAATGTGATTGTGTAAATCCTAGTATATCTTGGAATATCTCTTATTCCTATTACGAGTTGATTACCCATTAAGAGTTGTAATCCTAAAAGGGTAAGAAATTAACATTTCCGACTACTATAAATAAAGGCACAATAGGGTGGAATAGAACACATCTCACAATTACACATCTCTCTCTTCTCTCTACTATTGCCGCACCTTTCTTTCTCTATGACCTCCATAATTGTTCAGTAAATTATGTCTACAACACGTTATCATCACATTCTCGACGCTGCGCTAAAGAAAGTTTGAATTTCAATATGGGGAGTATTACGTTTTAATAATTCTTTTTATGATTAATTTATTATTTTATTGAATTGATCTACATGTTATTGATTCAATTTAATTTTTCTTTGTTGAACGTGATACAACGCATTGGAGATGCAATTTCGGCTTTCTGTGAAGGATCTTCTACAAATACAAAGGCTTTTGTTGTTTTCTGCCAATCAGGTACACTTAAAATAAAGTAAGATATTTGAAACGACCATGAAGCATGAAAGCATTCCCCATGATGCATGAATCCCATACATTTATATTTACCTTCCAATATATATATTGTATATGTTCATATATTTGTCAATATATATATATATATATATTTGTTTCATGCATTACGCAATTATATTTGTTATGTGGAATATGTGAGTCAAAGTATATTCATAAATTAGAAGCAATTTAGGGTTTCCTAAACCCTAACACTTTCGGAAAAAAAAGGAACATATTGCGATGAACCTCGGTAGTAGCCTTTTAGGCTTTGCTGCTAGCATATGGACATACCAGGCATTCGGCCTGGCTGGTTTGACTCGGGCTCGTAGCCCAACTTCATCAAGGAAGCCTGCAACTTTCCTTTTGGACCTACTTCATGCTTTCGGCCCACGACAACAAGTTGTCATGCTTGCTGGGCTTTGAATTAAGCCCCAGCTCGCGGCAAGCTTTGCTTGCTAGGCTCGTCCTGCACGCACCCAGGTCTGAAACATGCTCACTCTGGTGCCAGCCCACATAATTGGGTTTGGTCTCCGTGGCTCAATATGATGTCAGCCACATGGGTGGGCTCCTGTGCCTCAACCAGGCCAGCTCCGTGCTGGGCCCGAAGTTCCTCGCACTCTCTAGGCCCAAAAACCAACAGTCTTGGCTGCTGGACCCTCCAACCCATCAAGCCCGTGGCCTGCAACCCACTTCCGAGGCCTTTAGGGCCTTGCCTACTTACGGCACCCAGCCCAAATATTTTTGGGCTATGGTATTTTCGACCCTATGCTATTATTTAGCCTTTTAAATAATTTTAACCCGAATGTTATTATTATTTTTGCTTCTATAATTGGCCTCGTTTGGTCCCGATTTATTGAATTAATTAAAAGTGACATGCAATCCATTAATCCAATAATGAATCCAAAATTATTGACCTGAAGATCACTCTTGGACATTAACGATTCAATAATTTATTTTTTTATACTTTGAACCGTTGACATACTTTCGTAGTAACGAAGCTCTCACACTTGAATTCCCGAAAAAACTCAAATCCACTACACTTAGTTGTATATTGTATTCTGTGTTCTTGCAGGAATCTCTCTTTTATGAACTAAACGTTCATAAACTAAATTGAACCTGTAATTTCAAATTTAGTGCCTTTGAAACCTGAAATTTTCTTAAAACAATACACCCATAAAAACCTAACGTTTTTCATGAAAACCATGTCTTAGAACCCGAATGTTCTAACTTTGATGCTTATGAATGATTCATTCCCATAGCACCAATTACAAATTGTGTTCCCTCCAAATTCAATGGATTGTCGAACCGTCATAAGTTCGATTTCCCTTATTTGGATGTTTCTTATAGAAACCACTTTATGTGGGGTACAAGACATAAATCTCCACTTGACTATCAAGAAATTGAGAAACCATTGTAGCCAACAATGGCCTGGAAGAGCTGAATAAGCCTTCGCCATGATCTTCATTTAAAGACTTATGCCCGAAGCATAACAAACAGAAATACCTCCGGAACAAGGATTCCATGACTCTTTGGCTCGCTTCTACAGACTGTTTAATCATGAAAGACATTGCCTGAAGCACACCATGATTATGTCCATAAATGAGTACAATTCTGAAGTTTATAAATCTGATCGAATTTTGACTAGAGAATACTTTTCTCGTTCTTCCATGTTTCTAACTCGCTTCTGAAGCAATAGTGTAGAAAGTGGAAGTTTACCAAATTCTCATATTTGATTACCACCACAAACATATGGTAGACTCAGGGCCTGACTAGGTGTGGCATCATGCCCGAAGCATGATCCTTGGTACCTAAGACCTAAAACTTCAAGAATTAGGGATAATATTCCCAAACTTCAACCCTGCAGAATCTACTTCCATCTCGATGGAATAGATCATTGGTCATGCAACTGTTTGTGCCTCTACCAATGTCGTTAAGGAGTGTCGTTCTCGTAGTTAATATGTGAGACTAATTTTTCTCCACCAAACGTCATTGGAAGAGCAAAATATTGACATGGATGACCTTGTTGGCCGAATCCCCTTAGTAAACCATTTACTTTATGAACATTTTTCTATGTTCTTGAATTCAAGGTGGGTGTATGTTTTACTTATGGATAATCTTATTGATATTGTCCTCAAATACGAATTAATTGAATCATGTTTCTTAATACATGTGACCGATTCAATTAAACACGTGATTAGGTAGGAATGTGGGGAAGTTAGTTGTCTGAATGAATGTGATACTACGCACACCAACTTTAAACCTAAATCACATATCTAACAATGACTTCAGGTTTATCCAACCTGATTAAGAGTATTGGCACGCTCCTTGTTGTATGAATGGTATTGCATGACCATTTAAAGGACCTTAAATTCTCCCTGTCGTTGAGTTTTTAAGGATATTTGTGATACAATGATCATAAATGAAACCACTGAAGAAAATAAAGTGGAATATCTTTGCACCACCTCCAAAAATGAGCATGCAGCTTTGATTTAGGGCCAATGGGTTGTCTCCCAACTGGGAACACACCACATGTGGCTAGCCTGGAGCTTGGTGATTCAAGCAGTTTACTCACTTTGGCACGACCTTTTGGGACACTTAGGTCGAATTATGATGCTACAATGCATCTCCTTACCCAAAGTAAGGATCTTGTGCTAACAAGCACACTTTGCCAAGCCCGTTCATTTGGGAAATTTGATTTTTATATCATCCCTCGCAAAGATATGAAACGACTCTCTTTTAACAGTGGATTCAAGGGAATATATGTGGACTAATCCAACCAAAATGCGGACCATATAAATACTTATGGTTTTGGTTGATGAATCGACAAACTGGTCACATGTTTGTCCACACACATTGCTGCTAAACCTCTTGGCCGATTAAGGGCTCACCACCCTACTTATCCCATAAAGTCTGAGATACTGGATAACGTCGGAGAGTTTATATCGACAGTTTTCGATAAAGTATTGCATGTATTTTGGGTTTATAATTGAACATCGAATTCCCATGATTCACCCCAAATGGCCTCACCTACTGATCATAAATCGCAATTTAAATAATCGCTTGGATTTTGGTAAACATACCAAGTTTTCAGTTTTTGCCTAGGGCTATGCAATCTTGTACGCATATATGTTGGTCCGCCTTGAGGCCTATTGCCACCCAACCTATTTGACGTTACAGTTAGTTACTGGATACGAACTTGACGTTTTTCGTATTTACGCATTTGGGTGTGCATTCCATGTGCCAAGTTGCGCCCTCACAACGTACCAACATGGGTCCTCAAAGAATGATGTGAATCTTTGTCGATTTTGATTCTCCTTCACACTAGCTCTATTCGAGCCCTTGCATGCGATCTTTTTACCTCTCATTTACGGGTTGTCACTTTAATAAGACAGTTTTCCTGCCGTTAGAAGGATATAAGAACTTCAATGTTCTTGTAGAATGGCATGAATTTGCGTGGACTTTGCCCACTATGTCTCATCTTGATCCCCGTACCACACAAGTGTGATAAGCAAGTGCGATGAAGTCTAGCTTTCAGAATGTTGCTCCAGACGCATTCATTTGATCTACCTAAAATGACGAGATCATATACCAGCTGCAAACATGCATGCAAGGATAGAGATATTTAACAGACGTCGAGTCAACATCCCTGAAGGATGTGCTGCCCCTGTTGGACGGTCCGGTACATCGTTGGGTAGCCAATCAATCTGTCTTAGCCTGGAGCACGACAAATCACTCAGTTCGTAGAATTCACTTCCCTAGAAGAGGAAGACACGACACAAAAATGAATCCATACTTGATCGCTGTCTCAAATCATTTCCATCTCATGAGATTAATCTGGATTAATCTCAAGACTTTAAGTTCTTAGTCCAGTATACTAGTTTGGATAAGCTAAATGGAATTGAAATAAGATTACCATCAATGCTGTTTTCACTTATATGGTAGCTACTGAAGTAAATGAAAAGCGACGATATCGAACCGTGTTCCGTTGATTAAGTGACAATGTATAACTGATTGGACAACCAAAATTACAATCCAAGTCAAATTCCTTACCAAAGTGTGTTTTTGGACCTGTCGTTCCTACACTACCTAAGGTAACCCTATTGTGTTACAAGTAGGAAATGAAGCGTTATGACATGAATGAAATAGTGTGATATGATGCACACCTTACGGCGTAAGGTTTCTCTCAAACGTCTTGTGATTGATAGCAGCATTATGAAATTTGGTTAGTGTTTTCTCCATGGGGATATAGATACAGAGATTAGCATGTAAGTTCCCGAAGAATTACATGAATTGGTTCAAATAGTTCCAAAACCACGGAACACCCTCTTAACTTGTTTGAGGCGTTTACTTACAATCCGACGGATGTGGTTTACCCGTCTAAGTGATTATTTGATCAGTCAGGGATGAATTATGCCCTTATGTGTTAAAACTATGAAGTCTTATTCTGAATTGCTAAAGTTACAGTTTATGTTGTTGACATGAATCTTACTAAAATTCTAGAAGAGCTTGAGAAAACTGCCTCGCACTTGAAGATGAAATTTGAGATGAAGGATCTTAGGAAAACTCGTTTATGCTTTGACCTAAAGTTCAAAACATTATTTTGATGGTATTTTGGTCTACCAGTCGAACTACACCCCGAATGTGTTACCTTTGAGTATACCTATGATCGTCCATATGTTATATGAAAATGAGACCCTTGAAGAGGTTATGGAATCCGAAATTCCATATTTAAGTTCAACTTTGCGCTTTGTTGTACTTAGCTCATTGTATTTAGACAGGACATCTACTTTGCTGTTGATCTTGGTAAAGATGCAACACCACACCTACACGCAACCATTGAATTGATATTAAAGACATACCCTGAAGGTACTACGAATTTGGGCAATTCAAATCTCATTGCATCTCGAGCGGATCTAACCCCCTAATCCTCATAATGATGCTGGTTATTTATCAAAACCGCACAAGGAAAAATTCCCGAATGGTTATGTCTTTACCATTAGGGATATCACAATATCTTGGAGGTCCACGATATGACCTTAGTTACGAAATCTTCGAATCATTCCAAAAACTCACCTCACTTCACTACGCCACACGTGGGACATGGTTAAGAGTTCTTGTTGAGCATATTCGAAGTACTTGCTGTTTTCATCCATCATTAAGTCCCAACAACGATCCATGAAGATTATGCTGCATGTATCCACTTGACTAAGACATGATACATCAACGAAGTCAACGCCAAGACATATTGTGTCTACATCTACATCAACAAAGCATCAAGAGATTGAAGTCATGCAAGCCGATCCCAGACAACCTTGTCCGAGGAATTGGTATGCCTAACTATTCATATGCAATGCTTGTAGTTCTCATTTGGAAGTTATGTCAAACTCAGGGGGAGTATCCAGAAGTATACTCACTTGATCTTAATGTACTCTTTTTTCCTACGATTATGAGCATTTTTCCCACTGGGTTTTTGCTACCTAACTAGGTTTTAATGAGGCATCCATCATGGGTTGATCATACCCTTGTGAGCTATTCTACTTGCGTCCAAAAGACTTATAGTTTTGACTTAATACAACTTTTCACTTTTCTCCTTAGTCTATGGGTTTTATCCCATCTTGGGTTTTACCATAACGAGGTTTTGTGAGTTTTATTTTTTTTTTATACATTCTTCCATTGATTTGAAACTCGCATTTGCTCATTGTTTCGACGACTTCATCAACTATACTTGCTTGATCACTGAAGACCTGATGCGCCATTTACTTGAGTATTTACACACTCAAGGGAGAGTGTTGCAGTCGTAATGTGATTGTGTAAATCCTATTATATCTTGGAATATCTCTTATTTCTATTAAGAGTTGATTACCTATTAAGAGTTGTAATCCTAAAATGGTAAGGAATTAACCTTTCCTACTACTATAAATAAAGGCACAATGGGGTGGAATAGAACACACCTCACAATTACACATCTCTCTTTTCTCTCTACTATTGCCGCACATTTCTCTCTCTATGACCTTCATAATTGTTCAGTAAATTATACCTACAACAAAATTAAAATTGTTGGGTTGCATTATATGTATACATAAATTTAGAATTTTAGCAATGTATTAACTGGGTTTTTTAGAGAGTTTCAATAAAAACGGTCTTATTGTGATATACATTCTAATACGTGTGATTGTACAAATCATAAATAGAGATAAATTAGGAATTCTTCGGGATTTAGAAGATATTTCCTATTAAACTTTGTATAACCAAAAGAGCAAAGTTTCTCTCCTGTTTATTGTTATAAATAAAGACACTAAGTCTGAGTAATAACGCACACACAAAATTTCTCAAACCTATTCTCCATCTCCCTCTCTTTTGCCGCGTTCCCTCTCTCTTTCCTCAATTAATCATAGAAGAGTCTTTATCCAAGGCATGAAAGTTGCAGACCTCATCGACAAAGAGAGAGATGGAGTTTTCAGTTTTTGTTTTTCCATTTTTCTTATTTTTTCAATTTTATTATTATTTGGTATTTGTGTTTTCCTTCTTAGTCATAATACACTCATCATCCAAGTCATTTAATGTTTAAAAACTGCAAATCACTCTTAATCAAGATCGTTAGTGTTATAAGATTTAAAGACTAAAAAGAAGTGTAAAAATGTTTGTCAAAATCGTTTTTCCCTTGATCCAACCTTTTAATTATAAAGATGTAAATATTATGATCTAAATCTCCAATCATGGCATATCCCAAATAGCCAGTATAAATAAGCAACTTAGGTCATCAATCAACCACATATTCCTTGTGGAGCAAAAAATAATCAAGAAAATTATGAAGGTGACATGTGGACTTTTGAGATGAAAAAGACAAAATTACCCTTGAGGCACACCGGGACTCCCACGCGCATGCAACGGATAATAACGGCTCAATCAAGGCCAAAGGTGACCTAAATGGTATTCCTTTAAACCCTCTCATCACTCCTCATCAAATCTTCACCCACAAGGTAACTCCCAATTATTCTTTTCAAATTGGGAATTATTGTCAAAATTAATTGATTAATTTCCTAATTAATTGATTAACAGCCAAATTAATTGCAAGATATTATTTCACATAATATCTTGCAATCAATCCCACAAATCAACCAAATGTGGCCAGTCCCAACCACACCCCTATATATAGCCCCTCATTTTCTCAAAAAATATAAGTCCAATTATTCTCCTAAAATTCTCTAAACATTTTCTCTCTCAAATTCTAACTTTGGCATCGGAGATTCTTCGGCCAAAGCCCCCCATTCATCGTGAGCGTATGAGGCTCTTGACCTTGATCTTAGGTGTTAATTGTTTTGCAGGTGCATTTTCGTCCAAGAAGAAGAAGGCGGAAATTTGCATCCACAAATTGGTGCTTTCATTACGAGTTTGATTCACACACTCGAAAAAAACTCTCTCATTCTACTTTCTAATTTTCTTCGTTCATTCGTAGATTTTCCCACACGTTCCTACTCCTAGAATTTTTTATATAAATTATTTGAATAGCCCTCGGGAAGAAATACGATGATGAAAAAATTATGAAACAACAACAAAAGGCGCTCCCTACAAATTTAGGTTTTCACCCACTCGACGCATCGCGGAGCAACGACAGCTGCCACCACCCACTGCTACTGTCGTGGCCTAATCAAGAATCGGTGCAATTTTTTGCAACTAAAACCTAGACCATGCTGGTGTAACCTGTAGCCCATTGCCTCTAGTTCATGCGCCGAGCCATTTTAGCTAGGGATGCAACTTTGGTTGGGCCAACCCGAACTCGTCCATGTCCAACCCGACTTTAAACCCCGAACAAATAAGTTTATTTTAGTTATAACCCGCCCGAACCCAACCCGATTTCAACCCATTCATTGATTGGTTGAGTTGGGTTGATCATTTGCTCGCCCGAACCCAACCCGACTTTCTAATATATATTTTTTAATAAATTACCCCTCTAAACCCTAAAGCTATATGTTAAGTTGTTAGTCTCCAATTTCATTATGCGGCTTTGCAAGAACGCAACTCAGTCCCTCTGTCCTAGGTCTCAAGGCTACAAGTCTCCATCTTTATTTGCAAGCCCAAGATAATTTGCAGTTGAAGTATGTTAAGTGGTGTTATGCCAAATTTTATGAAAGTAAAAAAGGTCACTGATATAATTGCTAAGGTTCAAGATTTGTCAGTGAAGCTTTATCAAATTTATTTATTAGAGAACCCACAAGCATTGGATACTGGTTTATCTCAAAGTCCTAACGTCTCAAGTTTGAATGAAGTGGAAGAACTCATTGAGGAAGAAAGCTCGGGTTGGGACATTCATATTGTATTTTAATTCAAACTTTGCATGGTTGAAACATTCATATTTAGTTTAACTTTGTAACAAATACAATTTGAAGAATTGAATTTTAATTTTGAAAAAGTTGGGCAACCTGAATCCTCCCATGTCTAACCGAACCCGATTAAACTCAATTAAAACCCAACCCGAACCTAAGCCCGAATTGTAAAAATTGGGTTAGGGTTGGGTTGACCTTCCAACCCGCCCAACCCACCCGAGTTGCACCCCTAATTTCAGCAAGCCGGTAGGCTCTAGAAAAGGCTAAGGCGCAGGCCCAATGCGGAAAACCATCAAAATCCCGATGCTTCAACTAGGCTTTCCAGGCTATTTCCTATCTGAGCCCAACATTGGGTGCAACGGCCACGTGGAGGCAGTCTCATGGCAGAAGCTGCCAAGGCCCATTCCCGCGCTAACCAATGAGCAGAAGCCCCAACACGCAAGCCTTATCCGTGCTAGCCCAGTGTAAGAAGCCCATTAAGCGCGAGCCATGCTCCAGTGTATCAGGACCTCTCATACGCAAGCCCAGCGCTATGTTCTATCTTGCAGCCACTTGGGCCAAAAGCCCAATCCAATAAAGCCCAATTGGACAACATATGAGGTAGGCCCTAGCGCAGTCAACGCGGGTCAAGTTAACCTAGATTCGCGCCCACACACCCATGATCCAGATCCACAACTCCTAGCGCCCATACAAGCCTATTTTTGGATATTTCGAACCATTTTTCGATGTTCTGGACCCCTT
The DNA here is from genome assembly GCA_035220775.1 of Malus fusca. Taxonomy (NCBI): domain Eukaryota; kingdom Viridiplantae; phylum Streptophyta; class Magnoliopsida; order Rosales; family Rosaceae; genus Malus; species Malus fusca. Next base: position 26,052,061 of record CM069059.1, read on the forward strand.
GTTTGATGTTTCGGACCCTTTTTTTTTGGTGTTTTTATGTATATTTGGCTCATTGAAGCTCAAAATGTCATGCCTGGAATCTATTACACTTCCACTACTCAAGGAGACGCATACCTTCGAAGCTCTTCCAACCTAAATGATAAACCTTTCCAGCAGCATCCATGCAAGCAGCCATTCGACCAGCCAAGAACCAAGCATTTGAGCAATGTACACTCCCGACTGGGCCCCAGAGATAATGTATACTCTTGTCTTAGCACACATAGGAGCTTGCATTCTCGGTTAGGCCCACGGACGAGCATACACTCACGGTTGGGGCCACACTCTGATAATCAACATGAGCAACCTTCCAGGCGAAGTGTTCATTTGTAGCTAGGCCCACAAGGAGCATCCTCCACCTCACATCGGAGTAAGCAGCATGATAGACGGAGATAAACAGTCACTCAATCCAGCTCAAGTTCAACCTGCAGTCTGTAAGGAATTCACTCGCCTGCTAAGAATGTACCACATGCACCACAACATAGACGAGCCGAACACATAGAAGAACAGCCTAGACCAGCAGCTCATGACTAGGGGAAGCCGAGAGCTCCCCTACCCCCAACGAAGGCAAATTCAGGAAGAAGTAGAGAGGCTCCTAACCAAGCGATTGCATGATTTCCAACACAACGAGGTCATTGACGAGGCACTACGAAAGGACATGACCAATATAAACAGGTCACCCTTCACGAACGAGATCGAGCAGGCAAAACCTTCACACAAATTCAGCATACCACATTTCATATCATTCAAAGGAGATGGAGACTCGAAGATACACTTAAAGCACTACCGGAGTGCAATGATCTTCTATCGAAACAACGACGCTTTTATGTGCAAAATATTCGCCACCACTTTACAAGGCGAGGCGTAAGATTAGTTCCATACCTTGCCTCCACAATCTATCCGCAGTTTCGATGAGCTTTCTTTGGTTTTCACCAATGAGTATTCATCCTATCGCTCGATCAAGAAGAAGTCTGACCACTTATTCAACATCAAGAAAAACCCAAAAGAGTCGCTTCGCAACTATGTGAAGAGGTTAAAAATAGAGAAGGCAAAGATAGTTGAATGAAACGACTCGATAGTTAGAGCAACCTTCCAAAAAAAACTCCGAGCAGACCCTTTCGCTCTGGCAGAGAAGCATGCATTTTGGGATGAGGCTTGCAGATACACTTTCAAGGACTTGAATAAGTACCTAACATCACATTCCTACTATCCAAACCAGAAGCAGTGGTTGACCTATTCACATGTTTGATGGTATTTGAAGCAGCAATAAGCTCTACCCTCATACAAGAAGAGCTGGGGGCCGATATTCCACAGTTCAAAAGCTCTCCTCGATGCAGAAACCAGCTACCAGAAATTCAAAAGCTAACTTTGGCGCATGCAGTCATCCTCATAATACATTATTCCACCCAATCCAGACGCGCGATGATAAAGGCACAGATAATGACATATGCAAAGTTTTCTGACGACCGTAACAACTCAGCCTAAAAGGCGCGCCAAGGGCAGACAAACACTAGAAGGACACACTCGGAAGCAAGTTTTATCTTCGTCGCCCTAGAAGATTCTACATAGGAGCAACACGTACCGGCAGTTGAGCACCACTTCCTGCTGCGCGTCGCCCCAGCCGACCCTTACTCTATAATTCAGCTCTAGAATAGTCCAATGCCGACAGTGGAGCATCTCTTGTTACGTGTAACATGGCCCTAGCTCTACGGCTCCCTACCACACCTTTAAATTTAACCTAGGCGACGCAACAGAGCGACCTAACGACGCCTCATAAGCAACCGAGCACGCCCTAGCCACGCCTGCTTCACCCGATGGAGATTTCTAGCATTTGCATGTCGACGACGCATTGAACTACAAGGGATCGGGAGCAGGTGTGATCCTTGTCACCCCAGACGGTTCGAATGGCAAAAGACTTGGCGGTAAAAAACCTTGCAATTCATTCTGATTCCCAGCTAATCACCATCCAGACTACTGGGGAGTACACGACAAAACATTCGAAAATGGCACAATACCTAAAGAATGTATGAAAGCAACTTGAGACATTTCAGACATACACACTCACTTAAGTTCCGCGGGCAGACAACGCTCATGTGGACGCGCTAGCCGGCCTAGGCTCCACCCTCGACCACCAACGTAAACGCTATATTCCGATAGAGTATATTGACAAGCCAAGCATAGAGGCGGAGCCAACATCTGAGGTGTCACAGTTTAGTACAACTCCAAACTGGCAAGATTCCATTATAGACTACTTAGTCAATTGCACACTCCCCATGGAAATATTGGAGTTTAGAAAGCTCCAAATAAAGGTAGCACGCTACTACATGTGGAACGACATTTTCGTCCGAAGATCCTACATTGGACCAAATCTCCGCTGCCTAGTATCTTTCGACGACCTAAAGGTTCTAAGCTCAATCCACGAAATCATTTGTGGAAATCACTTCGGAGGTCGATCCTTAGCACAGAAAACTCTAAACGTAGGCTACTACTGGCCTACTATGCATCAATACGCTAAGGAGTTAGTACAAAAGTGCGACCACTACTAACGCTACAAGCTGGTACCAGCATTGCTTGCCAGCGAACTACACCTGTAGACGAGTCATTGGTCGTTCATGCAGTGGGCAATTAACTTGGTAGGGACAATGCCGCCCGCTACTAAGGGCAGAGGCATGATGATCGTGGCAACTGATTACTTCACCAAGTAAGTGGAAGCAAAGCCCATGACAACCACAACTTAGATGGACATAAAGCACTTCATATGGAGGAACATCATTTGCCGATTTGGCATCACTCAATCCATCGTCACAGATAACGGCCCGTAATTCGTAGGCAAAGATTTGGCGAAGTTCTTCCTGAAATATGGCATCAAGCAGCGCATGTCCACGCTGAGGTATCCCCAAGGCAATGGGCAAGCCAAACCATCCAACAAGATGATTCTCGACTACTTCAAGAAATTCCTCTCCGACAAGAAGGGAAAATGGCCAGACGAACTCCCGGATGGCTATAAGCGTATTGCACAACCAAACGACGAGAAACCAGTGAGACTCCTTTCTCTTTGGCATTTGGTTCAGAAGCAATCATTCATCTCAATGTCGTCGTGCCAAGTAACAGTACTCTACTGCCAAGCATCAAGCAGAACAGAAAAGATATGGCCATAAACTTAGATCTGGTAGAGGAGAAACCCGAGAAGGTCATCACCACATCGCAACCTACCAGGACTAGCTCCTCTCCAGCTACAACAAAAGGGCTAAGATCCGGCAGTTCCAGTCTAGAGATCTAGTCCTAAGAAAAGCCTTCATCACTGCCTACAGATAATGCCCCAAAAAGATGGAACACCTACAATCTAAGGAAGTACCATGCATGACCTTCCACTAAATCAAAGCCCGAAGACTCAAGCAGCTCAACGAGCACCACCTCGCAAGCCGAGGACTATCCAGTTGTTATGCAGCCTTTACCTTATAGTTAAGTTTTCGTTTGTTTTACTTGTTTTTCAATGAGGAATTACATGCGAGGACATGGTGTTGGCTGCAGGCCAGGAGAAATAATCCCTGGCTTTTGGCCGAGGGCCATGGAGCAGGCATTGGGCCGGGAGATATTATTATTTGATACTACTATTTAGCACACTATATACGATATATGCTTTATGAGATGTTTTATGGCATGCTAGGGTTTTCGAAAAACCTACCACTTATTATGCTATTAGTTTTCATAAAACTTTGGGGGTTAGTATGTTGATAAATGTTTCAGTATATTATATATATATATATCAACTTGGTCCACTTATGTTTGTTTTGCGCCCCCTCGGAACTTAGAATCGAGGAGTACGATCCCGAAATCAAGGTACTTCCACGTCGGCTTCTTCGAGTCCTCTCGGTGTAAGACCCACTCATTTGTTCATTCAACTTTTATATTAATTCTTTTAGTGTTCTAGATTAGATATGTGCTCTGAATACGTTCTTCATTCGTATATTAATTTTATTTAAATTCTTTTACCTTATTTACATTTTAGTTCTCATGTTTTCAATAAATGGCTTTTGTTACCTTCGGGTGTCGGCCAGCACGTACCTACCTTGATATTCATGGAATATAAGGATCAGAGCATGTCACGTCTCTTAAGATATTTTGAATGTGTTTAAAAATAGAGAAATTGAATTACATTATTGTTAGCATAGTGTGAGGTACTAATTAAAAAAAATAAAATAAAAGCACAAAAAAATTAATTATTAAAAAATTACTGTTAAAATAACGAAAATATCCCTGCTTTATTTGATGCATTATTTTGGGATGCCTTTGAAGTTTTTTTTTTATCTTTAAGGCATTTTTGTTCAAAATATTTTGTTGAAGTTTGATGACACAAAAATCACTATTCACCTTTGTATTGGCGTTATATATAAGATGTTTAATAGAGGAGGATTATTTACCCTCATAATCTCTCTACCCTTCCATACCCTTTATTTGAACGGTCACGGTAAAATCATGTCAACATCTTATATTGATTTTTTTATAGAGATAATAAGACAAAAAATAATGTGTGAGATGAGAGGATGGAAAGAGATGTGAATAAGAGAGCAGAGAATCCTCCTTCATGTTTAATAGTCACAGTCAGTCAGTCAGTCATCACACTGTCCTCTGCCTGCCTCCTGTCAACTCTTTTTATATAATCCGGCACAGGAGATCTCAAAGTTACAGCTAACGTTGGCGTGGCACCATTTGTCTAAATTGTAAAGTCATAAAGTTGTGAAACGTGTCCTTTATTGCTTTTTGCTAAATGTGAATCATGACCTGAGGAAAAAAAAAACAATTTCCACCGATCCAATAAAACCTCCACATGTATGAAATTAACTTACTAATGAAAACAAATATTACCAACTTTTTACTATTTTCTGGTCCCCAAAAGAACTATTCTTAGATGAAAAGTCGTTGACAAGATGTATTGAGGAAAGCCTTTAGATTAGCTTTAGAAGGAAGTACTTGGTCTAAAGTTCAATGTAGGTTAGGTCGGACTCTGCTGAATTTGCCATTAATACTGGGTACGGTGGTATTTTTCTAGTAAAGAGTAATGGTGTCATTTTACTTGAACGATAGTAAAATGAAGTCATTGGTAAAAGCGTGGTCAATAAAAGTTGTCAATTACAGTTGGAAAGTCAAAGTAATTAGGATTTGGTACTCAGTAATTATATCTAATTTCTAAACTACAGTTGGAAAGTCGAGTAATTATTTTTTTTAATGATTTATTTTATATATTATTTCTTAATGGCACAAGTGGATTGCCACGTCAGCAAATATATGGACCCTTCATTTGCTAAATCATCACTTAACGGTCAGTTTGACAGAATCACTAACGGATATATGACATTGCAACGAATTCATAAGTTAAGGTATGACATTGCAATGTTTAAAGCATGATGTATGAAATTGTGGTGCGATCCATAATTAAGGTAGTTTTGTGTAATTTACTTTTATATTTTTTGTGGTGTACGATTTTCTTCCTTCCACATTCCTCCCCCTCCCTCCCCTTCTCTCTCTTTCCTTTTTGTCTCTCTCTAAAAAAAAAAGTCAACACAACGTGACTTAATTGTGGTCATTCAAATAGGAGGTGAGGAAGGAGATAAGAGAATCTTATTATATTTTTCATACCATATTTGTACTACCTTTCTAATAAAAATAGAATCAACCAATACAAATGGTTCCCACCTCTATTAGAAGAATTATACTAATATGATATAAAAATGTACTATTTTTTATAAAATAATGTATACTCCTATCCTCGTTTTTATGTAAAATGACATACAGCTACTCAAAATATCGATAACATTAATGATATAAACCCCTGTTCTAGAGCTGGCCAATATTCTACACTCTAAAGGCGTCTCCATAACTATTATCCACACCCGTTCCAACTCCATCAACCTTTCAGCTCTAAACATAGAAAAATCCTACTTTTTCAACCACAAGTCACAACTACTTATCCGAAATCACCAAACCCCAATTGAAGCACATAAGCCAAATTCAAAATCAAAGCACCAATTTGTCTTCACTCTTAACGGTTTAATGTTTAATAGTCACAGTCAGTCGGTCAGTCACCACCCTGTCCTTTGCCTACCTCCGATCGTTGGCGTGGCACCATTTGTTTAACGTGTATTGAGAGCAACTCCACTGTGGGTTGCTGCTCGGGGGACCGTGGACCAAACAGGACATGATAGCCCGGCTGAAGCCCTCCAGCGGCGAGCCCAAGGGACTAGGCAGCCCCGAGCAACAGGCCTGTGAGGAATCGCCAGCCCGCGAGCCCGAGGTGGACCTGACGCAGGGTTGACGTCAGCCTAGTGTCAGTCTCATTTTTAAATTTTTTTCTGTCAGGCGCGTGCGCCTCACCCGCGCGTGGGGGCAAGTCAGCCGACAAATTTCAAACCCCAAGGGCCCGCGATGCAGTCTGCCTACCATTGGGAAGCCACGTGGCTTCCCACGGTCCGTTTGATCTCAACGGCTCTTTAAAATGTGCCGTTCGATTTGCAACGGTAATAAAAATAAAAATAAACTTATTTAATATCAACCGTTAGATCTGAGATCGACGGTTGATATTATTCTGCTTTATAAATAAATAAATAAAAGAAAAATAGTTTTAAAATTAAAAAAAGTTACTGTTGTGACACGTAGCATAATCTGGAGTGTTGGAATTCAATTTTTTTTTTAAATCCAACTGCAGAGATTAATTAGTTCAATAAAAAAATTTAAAAATTGTAAAAAATCCGAAAAAAAATCTGAATTTTTTTTTAAAAAAATGTTTTTACTTTTCTATAAATACCTTCTCATTATCATCTACCTTACACCACAATTTCATATTTTCTTAACTGCTTTCAATCAAATTCCTATCTTTCTCTCAAAGTTTCAATCCATTTTTTTTCAACAAAATGACTACTAATGCAGGTACGAATTGGTCGCTTCTTGAAGATGTTGTGTTGTGTACTAGCTGGGTTAAAGTTACTCATAGTTCGCTTATGGGTAATGAGATGCAGTTGCGAGAAATGTGGAGTCTTATTCATGCTACGTGGCATGCTGTCATTCGTTAAAAATCTGATGGAAATCTATTCTCAAATATTGTAAACAGATTATGACACGTGGCGCGACGTGATTGGTTAATAATCTTATCTGAAATCCATCACCAATAATTGTATTTTCGGATAATGATACGTGACGCAACGAGAACGATTAAAAATCTTATCGGAAATCCATCACCAATAATTGTCTTTTTCGGATTATGACACGTAGCGCAACGAGAACGATTAAAAATCTTATCCGAAATTACAAATAAAATTATTTTGTATTATTTTATAAATAAAAATAATAATAATATTTTATTGCCTATTGCCAGGGGAGGGCTCCCATACTGGAGGTGCAAAAGGCAATTACTGTTCATTAAGGGCAGTTACTGTTCACCTCCCACGTTGGAACTGCTAAGAGGAAAGCCTCTGAATTGGCTTAGAAGAAAGTATTTGGTCGAAATTTCAATGTAAGTCAAGTTAGATTTGATTGAATTCACCATTAATATTAGGTATGGAAGGTATTTTCTTAGTAAAAAGTAATGCTGTCATTTTACTTGAACGTTAGTAAAATGGAGTCATTGATAAAAACGCGGTCAGTAAAAGTGGTCAAAGCGTGAGCACGTATAAGCCGAACCACAGATTAACAATAGTTTACAAATGTTTCTAAACTACAGTTGGAAAGTCATGAGTAATTAGGATTTGATACTCAGTAATGATCCAATCTGCATAGCCAACGAAATCTTACATCATCAAGATTAAGTAGGAATTGTTGGAATATAATCATGATGATGTTAGCTTTACTATATATGTATTTGATGTATGGAGGTGCACCATAAGAATGGTGTATTGATATACACTTAATCAAAGGGTACGAATTATGATAAGAGGTATGACTTAATAAGGGTTATACCATTCTATAAGTGAACTGTCTTATCATGAAGGGATAAAACCATTCAGGGAAGTTTCACAACTCTCTAGAAATGGTACGATGAAGTCTATAAAGGGAGGATTCATTTCTCAAACAAATCAATCCAACGTGAAATGCATTTTCTCTTCTTCCCGTTGGTGTGCTATTTCTCCTCTGGCACTACCGCGTAGTAATCAATAGTCTAACGACATTAGAGATTGATCCTATGATCCATCAAATTGAACATTGAAAAGTATTTGTGAGGGGGTCCCTATGATTTGCACGCCATGTTTACTGACCAAATGGTGAATGCAAGAAATGTGAGTGATGTTTGGAAGGTAGGGCTGCAGTTAGACTGATGGTTGAGAAAGAAGGGGAAGAGATCAAAGAGATTGAATTTAAAGTTGATGGAAAAAAAGCAAATCATTGCCTCAAAGAGCTGGCTCTTCCTACCAATCTTTGGATGGCTTGGTTAAACACATCTTATTGTTATAAATCCTTTGTTTAATAAACTCAGTATGAATTATTCAATAAAATTAAAATTAAAATAAACCGACATATGGTTAATCAAAATAAACCGACATATGGCTAATCAAAATATCAATAATATTAATGATATAAATAATAATCGTGGATCCAAGAAATATTAATGTAATTATCAGTATCATTAGACATGTGACGAGACAACATAACCTAAATTGCACTCCTTTTTATAAAGTCATGAAGTTGTGAAACTTTTTTTTTTTTGTTTTTCTGTTAAAGGTTAAACGCTTAACTTGAGGTAAAACAACAGTTTCCACTGACCCAATAATCTATATATACATGAAATTCATAAGCAAAAACTAACATTCTTTGACCCAAAAAAAAAAACAAAAAAGAAAGCAAAAAGAAACATTCTCGATTCAAAAATGGAACAAAGCAAAGGCAGGAGAGTGATCATCTTCCCACTGCCGTTTCAAGGCCACATAAATTCTATGCTAGAACTGGCCAACGTTCTACACTCCAGAGGCTTCTCCATAACCATTATTCACACACGCTTCAACTCCCTCAACCCTTCTACCCTAAACCCACACTTTACGTACCATTCAATCCCTGTCGACTTCTCCGAAACCGAGGCCGCCTCGAGGGATCCCAAAGGTTTTCTTTATCTTCTCAATGTTAGATGTGTCGAGCCTTTCAGAGAATGCTTGGCCGGATTGTTATCGGATGACGTTAAGTTGGAAGGCCCCGTTGCTTGCTTGATCTCGGACACTCTCCTTCACTTCACTCGACCCATTGCGGAGAGTTTTAAGCTTCCGAGGATCTTGTTAGATGTCTCGTGCGCCACTAATTTTGCTGTTTTGGCTGCGTTTCCGCTTCTCAAGGAAAAGGGTTACCTCCCAATACAAGGTACATCAGATATATGCTTCTTTCTTTCTATGTTGGTTACAACAAAATAACTCAATACCACTATTAGTTGCACAAAATAGAGTTGCTAATTTTTTTTTTTGACACAGATAGTGCTTTTATCGGAATAATTGTCAAATATTACAAAATGTCTTTTTACTCGTCATTGGTACCTAGTATTACTAATTCACTGGTTATAAACACGAGTGAACTGATGATAATATACAAATACTTGAACAACTTATATTTGGCTTTCTATTATTTTGGCAATAATTAGATTCTCGACTAGAAGAGGTAATCACAGAACTATCACCTATCAAAGTTAAAGACCTGCCAAAGGCGCCCGGTTCCGATCCTGAGAATTATTATCAACTGGCCATCCAAGTGTCAAATGAACCAAAGTCTTCATATGGACTCATCTTAAATACATTTGAAGATCTTGAAGGACATGCTCTGGCCAGAATCCGCCAAGAACACCTGCCCAATGTTCCCATTTTCGCAATAGGTCCATTTCACAAGTGTTGCCGTACAATATCCTCTTCAAGTAGTTTATTGGCACAAGATCAGAGTTGCATTTCATGGCTGAACACTCAAGCGCCAAAATCTGTTGTTTATGTTAGCTTCGGGAGCATTATACAGATAGAGAAAGCTCAATTTTTTGAGATAGCTTGGGGGCTGGCCAACAGCAATCAACCCTTTTTGTGGGTTGTTCGACCCGGGTTGGTTAACGGACTTGATTGGCTCGAAGCGTTACCCAACGGGTTTTTAGAAGCATTGAACGGGAGGGCTTACATTGTAAAATGGGCTCCACAAAAAGAAGTGTTGGCTCACCTGGCAGTCGGAGCCTTTTGGACTCACAATGGTTGGAATTCTACAATGGAGAGCATTTGTGAGGGGGTTCCTATGATTTGTACGCCAGGTTACATTGAGCAAATGCTGATTGCAAGAAATGTGAGTGATGTTTGGAAGGTAGGGCTGCAGTTGGAGCATGGGATTGAGAGAGGTGAGGTTGAAAGAACAATTAGAAGACTGATGGTTGAGAAAGAAGGGGAAGAGATCAAAGAGAGATCCTTAAAGTTGATGGAAAAGGCAAATCGTTGCCTCAAAGAAGGTGGCTCTTCATACCAATATTGGGATGGCTTGGCCAAACACATTTTATCGTTATAAATCGTTTGTGTATGAAACTAAGTGGTATTGCAAGTAGCTATTTACCATAATAGTGAAAATGAGTTGAGCCTTTGCATGAAGGTGTGAGTTTAAAATCCGTCGGTGACTAAATAAAAGAAAATCTATCGTTTAACAAAAAAAAAAAGTACTAAGTGGTATTATTTATTCAATAAAATAAAAATAAAATTGTTGGGTTGCATTATGTGTTTACATAAATAGAGGCTTTTAGCAATGTGTTAACTACAGTATGTGTATAAAATAAAATCTCGAATCTCGACAAAAGCCAGTCTTCACTTTACTACCCGATTCGCACATTTCAACTTAATCTTCAACTCATTCGAACGTGTGATGTAGGTCAGAATACCAACAAACCAAAACAATAATGGTTCTAATTAGATCTGGAAAGTTTTTAAATGATATGAAAATAACAGGTTTAGGGTAGTTACTAAGTCATCCGTTAATAACAGGTTTACACACAGGTAACTAATGGATAACCCATTTCGATCCGTTAAGAAAAAAATATTTTGATGATTTTAAAGTTAAGCTACTAAACAAACTTACTATAAAATATAGTATATATTGTATATTAAATATGTATTATTGTATTACTATTCTACATAAGTTAAAAAATAAAAAATAAGTTTTTTTTATTTTTATTATGAGAGTTTCTTATCATTACTAAAATAAATTTTACTTGACCTACTGTCCTAAATTCAAATCAACTAGTATAATATTAGTATAAGCAAAATGACAGACTTTCAATTTCAAAGTCAACGACGTAGCAAAGTTTTTACTCTCTCTCATACAATCATACTCATAAATGTTTTATCCTCTTAAAAGTGAGATTAAAACATTATAAAACACGTTAAAAAATTAAATATCAAAGTAATTTAAAAATACCAAACATATTAAAAAAATTATAATAATTAATTTACAAGTGCAAAAAATGTGAAAAAAAAATATGAAATACTTGTGATCACATCCTCTGACACACCCCGACCCGGAAAGTCCACTAGGATTCCGAATCGAGCTGTGATGGGCGACACCTGGAAGGTGACGAATCCATAAAGTGTAGTGATGTGGAAAATGTGAATAAATTTAAAACTAAAAGTGCCTAAGTACATGAGTGCGCGGTGAGCGGGAGTGAACCCATTTCACACGTGACGTCAGAGCATAAGTAAAGTACAGTAAAGTAAGATAAGGATTATACCATCATAGGAAGCCACCATTACTGGGATATGCCACGATTCCTTGTTGATAAAACTTTGCTACTAGAACCTAGAGGGGCACAAAACAGAAAATGTGAGTGGGCAAAAACAAAGCTTTTCAAAACCATTTCTCTTTCCAAAAATAATAACCCCTCACTGTAAAACCCGTATAATTTTCCCAGAAAATAGTAATACATACGTATATCAAAACCATACTCGAAATACCAAAATCCACATGTATGCCATGTCAAATATCTCAGTATAATGAATAAGTAAACCAGGTGAAGCAAATCAATGAAAAGTAATATGTCAGCCGGATCCACCTAGTGTGGCCTGTACGGCTGAACCTATAGCTCATCAAGTATGCCTGCACACAAGTCGGAACCACCTAATGTGGTCTGTACGACAGGACTAGGTGTAATAAGTACGCTCAAGTGCTACGATCACGTGAAGACTGTGCGAATAATCGCGGGTCACCTACGAGTCGGAACCACTTATTATGGTCTGTACGACAAGACTGTGCACCAAACTTGGATCCAAGGTGAGCGTGCGATGCGGGAGGTGAACATCACGTGAATGACTGTGCCTTGGCCACGGGCGGGAGCACTAACACTAGGGTGCAGGTTTGTGAGCTCTAAATGCCTATATATGTAACCATCATAAAGCAACTCACAATCATCAATACACATACTCACCTGGAACTTACCTGAGCATCCGCAGCATCAAACAATAACATACACAACTACTAAATGCATATTCTAAGATATAAGCATTTGACATGGCATTTAAACACAAAATCATTTAAATCAATTTTTCTGGGAAAAACGTAAGGCATATATACATATATTGAAAACCAAAAGCCCACTGACCTCGAGTCCACGCTACAATTCCCTAGCACAACTTCGAGGCGTCACGAACAATCGGCGCCTAGAACAATTACCAAACCATATCTCAGAATTCTTGTCAATAGAACACTTAACTTACAAATCCTATTCGGGAAGATCCGTAGTCAGATTCTCGATCCATAAGTTTCTAAAATCCTCAAATATTATGTACTACAACGTATCAAAGTTTAGTGACGATCCAACGGTCGAATCGTCGACTGCTATAATAATCGGGTGGGAGTCCTTAATGAAATAGGTTCAAATCACGGAAATTCGTTAATCGGACCTCATAAATGGTATCAGGGTATTCAAACTTAACCTAGGAAGGTTAGGGGATACCTCGGCCCACTCACCGCTACACTGCCCCGACTTGCCTGAAAATTCAACTATTTCCAAAAATTACCAAATTTCACATAAATGAAGATCTCAGTGAATAGAGCAACTTTCATACCTGTGACCAAGGCCAATTTGGCCGGGATATGCCTCAATTTCACGAAAACCTGTCGGAAACCTTATAAAGGGTGATTCTTGATTCGACTTCAAATCAACTCTGGCGCTCCAACCAATGATTGGGCATTGTTTCTGGCCTCTATAGGAATGTTACGGTAGTGGTAATTCAAAGAAAACATTTCACAATTGGAGGATCAACACTGAGAAACCCCCGGACCCGTGGGTGGTTTTCCCCGCACAATCAAAGCAAATCCCATCGGGTTTTGGTTAGAATTAGGTGCTAGGATGTTGTGATGAGGTTTGGTGGTGATGGAAGGTTGAAGAAAGCCAAAAATTTGGACGGAAAACCGTCGGAAAACACTAAGGGAACCGGGTCATCGCGCGGATCAAGGGGAAACCCGGCCCGTTCCCCTTCTTTTTCTCCTCCCTCATTTCCCCCATTTCCCTCTTCTTTGGTTGGTCTGTTCCTTTCTCTCTCCTCTCCTCATTCCTCCACTTCTCTCCCATGTTCCTCTTTTATTTCCCATCCGCACCGCCCATATTTTCTTACTTCAATCCCAGCCACACACGTGGCATGACCAGATTAAACTCTAGAAATCTGGAGTTTTCTAGAAAATAGAAATTTACAATTTTGTCCTCGACTTTAAACGTTAATATCTCCTTCGTTATAACTCCAAATTACGCTCCGCTTGCGCCCACGCGTTCGTAGTGATGAGTACTACGAGGACATGCCAAGAAAACAAGTCTTACGTGAAATGACAAGGCAATCAACACGAGTCAACGTTTTTGCTTCGAAGGGCATTTTCGTAAATTCACTTATAAATCATAATTTTTAAGGACGGGCTGTTACATCCTCTATGCTTTGAGATGGGTACATCATTCTTTGAATTTTTAAAACCGTACAAAGCCTCATGAATAGTATTTTTAGGGGAGTTCAAAATAAATAAAATTTCATAATAATTAATGTACAAGTGTGAAAAATGTGAAAGAATATATAAACGCTCGTGATTGCATCCTCCACGCATAGATGGTGGATACATTGTCGTTTAGAATTTTAAAACCCTCCAAACCCTCATGAATAGTGTTTTTATTTGAGTTCAAAATTAATAAAATTTGTAATAATTATTTTATAAGTGTGAAAAATGTGAAGAAAAAAAAATATATATATACAATCACTTATAATGATAACCTTTACAACTTTCGTGAAGGGATCCAACTCTGAAATCTAACACCATAATCCATGAACCTTAAATTTATATTTAATCGTCGATTATCGTTTACTCTTTACTCTTTCACTGAATTTTGTTTTTCAAATTTTCTTTTTTGAAAACATGATCTTTTAGCGGATATAGAAAAATGAACGGTTCAGATTGTTGATATTACGTTCCAATATGTACGGTTACCTTAATATGAGTCGATGTTATATAGTTTTTGGAGACTTTATGAACTCTGAGCAATATTTTCACTAACGGTGAAACTCTAAACGTAATATCAATGATTTGAATCGTTCATCTTCCTGCATCCTCTAAAAGATCATGTTTTCAAAAAAAAAAACCTTAAAAAAAAATTGGTGAGAAGAATTGAGCGTAAATGTAAATGATAATGAACAATTAAATTTCAATCTATAGTTTATGTGATTATAGTGGCGAATTTCAAAGTTAAGCCCATCATGAAAGTTGTAAAGCTTGTCAGTACGAGCGTTTATATATATATATATATATATATTTTTTTTCTTTTTTAATATCTTTCACACGTCTACATTAATTAATATTTATGTGATATGTGATAGACAAATGTGTTTTTATGTTTTGAAGTAATATTTATATGATAATGTGGTATGTATATACTAATTTAATATTATGTTTTTTATCTGATTATTTACTGGTTTAAAATAAATTTTCTTTAATGGGTAATGGGCCGGGTCATATTACCTGTTAATATTAATGGGTCGAGTTTGGACTGGGTCATATTACCCGTTCATTTTAACTGGTGTTACATGACACAATCCGTTAAAATATCGAGTACGATATGAAAACAACACGAATATGAAAAACACAACACGAATGTCAAATCTAGTTTTAATAACATGGGAGAAAGTTGTCTCAGAGCCTCCTATAGGGCATCCAATTTAACAACCAAATTAAAAATTGTGAATGCTTCCAATCAATATACATATATAGTAATCATGAAACTTACCTTGTCTACTTTTTGTTGATCCAAATTATTGGCATACAGGTATTGCGGCAAAAAAACACTTTCTGTGTGAGTTCTTGTCTCTTCCTGAGAGTCGTTCTCACTATTGTGTGAGTGGTTTCTCTTCCGTCTGATTATGTCACTGTCGGCCCTTGCTGTGGCGGAGATCAGTAACAGATCATTCCTTGTAAACTTTTATGGAAGGTTTTTTGATAAACTTTGTAGTTGTAGCCCTATTGGTAGGACTGGGGGATTCTTGTTCTGGAATTCTTGTAAGGTGGATGTTAATGTTATCTCTTCCTCTTCTCGTTTTTTACACTGTGTGGTTACTGATTTTTCTCAAAGGTTGAACATTATTTCACTTTTGTGTATGCATAACCACGAAAACACTTACAATCTGGTATGTGGGAGGACATTTTATTACTTAGTCCTAAAGTTAAACCGGGGTGTTTAATGGGAGATTTTAATAACATTATGGACATTTCTGAAGAAAAAAAAAAAGGAGGTTGCCAAGTTACTACAACTTTTATGAACAAATTCCTCCAATTTCTTAACAACGGTAACCTCTTATCTCTTAATGCTTCTGGGGTGCCTTTTGCTTGGTGCAATAATCAGGAAGGTAGTAATAGAATTTATGAAAGACTTGATCGTGCCTTGGCTAATTCATATTGGTTAAATGATAATCCTAATTATAATCTTCATAATTATCCTATTTTTGGGTCCGATCATGGACCAATACTCCTAACTTTTAATTCAACAAGCATTAGTAGTAGACATAATAATTCCTTCAAATTTGAAGCGATATGGCTGTTGCATCATGATTTCAAGGAGTTTGTGAATGATGCTTGGAAGTGTAATGGTGGTTTCAACCCTATAAATAATTTTAGAGCTTGTGCAAATATGTTTAATTACTTAGTAAAGAATTGGAATAAGACTACTTTTGGTAATTTGAAAGTTCACAAGGAATGCATCCTTGGTGAACTGGCTGTGATCCAAGAGACCATTGTGAGAAATAAAAATGTTGATGTTGAATTTGAACTCGAAACTAAGATAAGTGAAGAACTAAATTCGATACTAAAGCAAGAGGAAATTACGTGGGCACAAAAAGCTAATAAAGTCAATTCTCTCCAATTAGGTGATAAGAACACTAGGTTTTTTCAAACGGTAGCAACAATACGGAAGAAAAGACACGAAATTAAGAGGATGAAGGACAATAATGGGTTTTTGTGCAGGAATTTAAACTGCGTTTTTCTTGTGATTGTCCTCCTTCACCCATTGATATTTCTTCTTGTGCTAATATTATTACCCCTTGCTTTGATAATAGTCAAAATGAAATGCTTCTCAAACCTATGGAGGACATTGAGGTTTGGGAGGCGATGAAAAGCATTGGTGCACTAAAGGCACCAGGGCCTGATGGTATTAATGCAAGTTTCTACCATGAATGCTGGGATGCCATTAAAGATTCAGTTAGTGCAATGGTGAAGGATCTTTTCCTTAATAATTTCAGTCTAAAATTGATTAATCATACCAACATAGCTCTTATTCCCAAAGTGGAGAATCCGGAGGTGGTAAGTAACTACAAACCAATTAGCCTTTGTAATGTTAGTTACAAAATTATTACGAAAATCATTATCAAAAGGTTAAG
The DNA here is from genome assembly GCA_035220775.1 of Malus fusca. Classification (NCBI taxonomy): domain Eukaryota; kingdom Viridiplantae; phylum Streptophyta; class Magnoliopsida; order Rosales; family Rosaceae; genus Malus; species Malus fusca. The sequence continues at coordinate 26,068,977 of CM069059.1, forward strand.
ACCCTTGCTCGATTTGCTCATATCTAACTGTCAAGGGGCTTTTGCCCCAGGGTGTTCTATTCATGATAATATATTGATAGCTCATGAGATGTTCTCTAGCTTTAAAGTAAAAAAAAAAAAAAAGTTTTGCCCCAGGGTGTTCTATTCATGATAATATCTTGATAGCTCATGAGATGTTCTCTAGCAATGGGAATTAAATTAGATCTTGAAAAGGCCTATGATTTCCTTAATTGGGATTATATTGTTTATGTGCTTTTGAGATTTGGTTTTGCGGTAAGGTGGGTCGATTTAGTTATGGAGTGCATTAAGTCATCTTCATTCTCGGTTTTAATAAATGGTTCTACCCATGGTTATTTCTACCCGAAAATGGGGATTAGGCAAGGGGACCCTTTATCGTCTCATATTTTTATGCTTTGCATGTAACATGAGCGATATGTCCTCCAAATTTTTAATAGGTTTGCTAAAGCTTCTGGTCAGCAGGTAAATTTTCATAAATCATCTTTATACTTTTCAAACAATACTAGTGCTCAAACTAGAAATGCAATTGTCAATATCCTACATATACAACATAAAATAACATTTGGTAAGTACCTGGGTATTCATAACATTGTGTTCTGGAGAGATCCAGTTAATGAACAAGAATTATTGAGTGAAACAAAAGTTAGCGGGGTGGAAGGCGAATACTCATTCTAAAGCAGGTAGATTAACTCTTATTAAGTCTAATCTAACCGGTATGCCTAACCATATCATGTCTTGTTTTAAGTGTCCCCCTCGTGTAACAAAGAATTTAAACAAGGAATAGGAAATTTTATCCTTTAGCTTGGGATAAAGTTTGCATGGCTAAAGACCAAGGGGGGGGGGGTTAGGAATTAGAAGAGTGGATCATTTCAATAATGCTTGTCTGGCCAAGTTAGGTTGGAAAGTTCTAAAAAATGAGAACAATTGGTGGGTGGAAGTGGTTAAAAGGAAATACTTAAGGAATAATATTTTTTTAAGTTGTAAGGTTAGACAAAACTATTCTATAGCCTGGAAAGGAATTTTAAATAGTAGACATGTTATCCACATGGGAAAGAGATGGGTGGTGGGTAATGGTAGGGATATCCTTTATTTGGACCCATCGTTGGGTTTTTCCTTACCCGCTTGCCCACCTCATTCAAGTTAATCAGCGTCAGAATATTAATTGGGAAGCTAAAGTTTGTGCTTTATTGATAATGGGAACTGGGACAAAGTCCGGCTTTCCCAAGGTTTTGTGAAGTTAAATTTTGATAGCTTGGTTTGTTTAAATAAAGCGGTTGCTGTGTTTGTTTTAAGGAACGAGGCCGGACAACCTGTTGGAGCTGGTGCTTTTAATCTCGATGGGGCCACCATCTTGCTCGCGAAAGCCGCTGCTTTAAAGAAGGGTCTTTCTTTTGCCAGGCGCAAAGGTGTGAGAAAACTTGTTATGGATGGAGATTCCAAGCTCATCATTCAGGTGGTGCAGGGGGAGTGGAACCCCCCTTGGCATCTTATACCGATCATTGAGGACATCAAGTGGCTAGTATCGGGATTTCAGTGCATTAGATGGCATCACATTTTTAGGGAGGCAAATTTTGTCGCGGACAAATTATCTCACTTGGGCCTATCAGTGTCGAATCCATATTTTTATGTGTGTACCTACTCTCTAAACACTTTCCTCGCAATGATATACTAGTCTAGTGTAAATTAGTTAGTTAGTTTTTATTTATCCGTATTTTTATATCACGCTCACTTCCGCACAGCGCATATGGCTACGTCACCATCACGTGACGGCCAACATGCCTCAATAGGCGTAGAGGTCAAGTATATGTAGTAATAAATGCAAAATAATTTACCTATAAAATAAAGAATGTTTTTTTATTCAAATTTATCTATACTTTACATAATACTATAGGTAAATTATTGCACACATATATATTAGTAATAAAATGTACCCAATATACATAATAATACTTGCAAATAATTCACTTACAAATAAAGGCAATTTGATTAAAAAATAGTATATATATTACTTTTTGTTTATGAATTTCAATTTTCCTTTTTTTTTACAAACATAATGTACCTACAATATAATTTACCTTATTGTTTAATCTTATAAAAGAATAATGTGCGATAACTCGTCCCTAAATTTACGTTTTCATTTATTTTAATCAAGGGGATTGACAAAAATGCCCTAGAGGGAAGGACTTTAACTTCCATTGACCATCGTCTAGAGAAACGTATGACTTATTCTTTTGACGTATTTATGTAGTACTCGTTGGTACGAACGTATAGGTAAAAGCCGTTTGCGAGTCCGGATTATAACGGTACAGTTACGAACGTTTGAAATTGGTTATTTATATTTTAGATTATAAAGTGTTAAACTCCCACCTTGTGGGAAGACTAACTAATCAATGTTAAGGAAAGAAAAAGGCATCAACCAATCAAGAAAAAGGGGAATTTTCCCCATCCCTTCCCGTCGACACAAACCCACGCAGACAAAACCGACTTCGACCCGGTTCTAATTCCAGTCATTTCCACCAATTTTTCAGGTGATTTTCACCCATCCCTTACCTGAAACCTATTCCACAACACCCCATCTTCCATCTCCACCTAAATTTGAAGATTTTTAGGCCCAAAACCGTGTAAAACCGTGCGGGTGACCCGTGAGGTTTTGACAGCGATTCCACCCTTCCAACGAGTCTCACCATCCACCACCACCCTTAATTAGCTCCCCTTGGACCTAGGAACAAGACCCAACCAGTTGTAGGGACTTGGCCACAGGTATAAAATCTAAGGTTTCCTACGGGTGCGAGTCAATTTGGGGCCTTTCCCAGCCAAATTGGACTTGGCCACAGGTATAAAATTTGCTCTACTCATTGAAATCTACATTTTTGTGAAATTTGGTAATTTTTAGAAATAGTTGAATTTTTCAGGCGAGTTGGGGCGGCGCGTGGGCCGAGATCCCACCGACCTTCCTAGGCTAATTTGGATGCCCCGATTCCATATTTGACATTCAATTGATGAAATTCCATTGTTTGGGTATAAATTCGCTAAGGTCCACTACTTGGACATTTTGTGAATCGACAATCCGACCGTTGGATCATCACCAAACCTTAAACATTATAGTACGTAATATTTGAGGACCATAGGAACTTATGGATTGGGAATCCGACGTACGGATATTTCCGAATTAAATTTGTAAGTTCGTAAAATAAAATGTCAGCCGCTACTTAATTTTAGCAATTGGAGGAGATCCGACCGTTGGATTGTTCCGAAACTTTAGGATGGTGTTCTAGAAGCTTATTGAAACTATTGGGAAGTTACGGATCGGAAATTTGAGATGCGGATCTTCCGAATCGAGTTACGTAGGGTTGTGGACCCTACCGTCGACCTTTGATTGACGTATGACTTTTGGTCAATGGGTTTCAAATCATTTTAAAATGTCCTTGGGGATCTGTTTTATGTAAGTTACATGTTCTATCGATAAGAATTCTGAGACGTGATTTGATAATTGTTCTAGGCGACAATCGTTCGTGACGCCTTGATATTCGTGCTAGGGAGTTGTAGCGCAAACTCTAGGTGAGTGGGTCTTTTCCTTTTTATAGTATATATATATGATTGATAGTTTCCACAAATGCTTTTAAATTGATTTATGCATTTTACGCCATGTCTTATATATATTTTAAAATACTATGATATGGTTGAGTTTTAGATTGCATCATGGCATATCCATATGCATATTACCTGCATATAATTGTTGTGAATGCTTTGAAATGCTAAGGTGAACGCGGGACGTGCAGGTAAGTCCAAGTAAGGTTATGTGGTGGATTGAAATGGTTGAATCATTTTGGTATGCACACATTTATTTAGAGCTCATCAAGGATGCACCCCGGTACTAGTGCTCCCGTTCGGGGCTAGGGCCAGCCTTCACATGATTGTTCACCTCCCACACCGCACGCTCACCTTGGATCCAAATCTGGTGCCAGCCTGTCGTTCAGACCACAATAGGTGGTTCCGACTCGTAGGTGACCCGCGATTTATCGCACAGCTTTCACGTGATCGTAGCACTTGAGCGTACACATTTATAGTCAGCCTGTCGTACAGGTCACACTAGGTGACTCTGACTCGTGTGTTAGCCTAGGTTGATGAGCTACAGGTCCAATCGTACAGGTCACGTCAGGTGACTCTGACTGGTATGCTAGTTTAGAATGATTCCACACCTGGCTTACATTTATTATTGTTGAGATATTATGACATGGCATACTTCAGTTTTCGCTGCTCTAGTGCATTGGTTTTCGTACCTATGTAGTATTATTCTTTTGGAAACTATACAGGTTTTACGGCGAGGGGTTATAACGTTTTTAAAAGTTTTTATTAAAACTTTATTTTCAGGCCCACTCACCCTTGTTTTTCGCCCCCCCCCCTAGGTTTTAGTAGTTGAGCTTTCATATTGACAAGGATTCTTGGCAAATATTGGTATAGGCGGTTACCTTCGATGGTATAATTCTCTTTCCACTTTACTTTACTTTACTTATGCTCTGTCATCACGTGTGAAATGAGTTCATTCCCGCTCATAGCGCACTCTTAAAATTAGGCACTTTTAGGTTTAAATTTATTCACATTTTCCACATCACTACACTTTATGGTTTCGTCACCTTCCAGATGTCAGCCAACACAACTCGATTTGGAGTCCTAGTGGACATCTCGGGTTGGAATGTGTCATAATGTATCTACTGTTTTATTTTAATGGTGATAATTTTTCTTGGTTTAACTTTTACGAAATAATTTAGGCAATGTTTAACTTTACCAAAATAATGTAACTACTATTTTAATTTACCTACAAAATAAATGCTATTTGATTCCAAATTAATTTACCTATATTTTACATATAAATATAGATAAATTATTTTTAACACGCAAATATAATAACAAATAAAAAATGTCTATTGTATGTAATAAAATAATTTACCTACAACATAAAAGAATATTAATTGGTTCTTTTTTTTTTGTATATATATATTTGTGTTACTAATATTTGTGATACAAGAAAGGTAGAATTTCCATATGGGGTTAATTGCTAAACATAATTAGGGTGAGTAATCATATTTATTGACATAATTAGGGTTTTGTGGCATAAGTTGTAAATATTTTGTAATAATTGGTTATATATTTCTCTACATAGTAGTCTATTTGAAATTTGGGTTTTATTTGAATGTTTAACATTAGATGGGTTTTTGTTTGAAAAATAGGATTTCAAGGGCCTTTTTTCTGAAGAATCCTTCGGTTGCTTGTACTTGCAAGCAAATGCTTTCCAGTAGCTTTACCCAGCTCTCCATCAGCAGAAACTCCTCTGAATATTTTTTGATGCCTTGTCAGAGAAGTAAACTACGAAGGGTTTTCAAGTGTTCCTATGCAAAGATCCATAACTTAGTAATTAGTTTTTCCATTTACCATAATAACAAAATGGTCATTTGTAGAAATATGGTCAATAGACCTAAACTGATAAGAAAAACACATTGGATTGATTCTGGTTTTGGTGCGGTGGGGGAGAGGGGTATTTATAGTGAGAATACGGGGGCATTTTTGTAATTATGAGGCGGTGTTTTATGGTTCCGGTTGTTTCAAGAGGAGGACGGAGGAGGGAAGTGTTCGGTAGTCTTTGGTTCGACGAGGGGATTTCCAGATAGAAGAGAATAGACCATCTTGGAATATGGCACGTGGCGGAAGATCAACGGGGGCGCATATATTACTGATGGGACTGTGAAGGATACGAAGGTACTGCCAATAGACAAAATGAAAGGCCCTACGGAAAAATAAGCGCAAAGCCCAATTGGTAAATATAGACAATGATTTTCCTTGTGCATCTTTGTTAGCAAAAAAAAGAAAAAAAAAAAAAAAAGGAACGACAAAAGGAGCTGGTGGTTGACATGTGGGGTGAGAAAAAAATTCAACTTCAATAGAGCCATCAATAAGATAAGGTTCCATGGTTGCGTCATGCGTGAGCAAATTTCCCATATTATATAATTTTCTAACGTACGTTATACGATATTATATAAATGAAAGTAGTTTTTTTCGTTTGTTCTTCCATTTGTATATTAATATATGTGTATGTAATCATTTTTTGAATACATTAAAAAATCTCTTTTTCTCAAGCTGCGTCGTCTCATCAGTCAGCATTCACAATAAGTTCAGAGTCACAAGCTAAAGCAAACGTAAACATTGTCAATTGGAAAATGGAACAGGGCAAAGGCAGGAGACTGGTCCTCTTCCCATTTCCCGTCCAAGGGCACATAAACCCTATGCTGGAACTAGCCAATATTCTGCATTCCAAAGGCTTCTCCATAGCCATCATCTACACCAACTTCAACTCCCTCAATCCTTCAACCCTAAATCCACACTTCACCTACCATTCAATCCCTGTTGACTTGACAGAAAACGAGGACGCCATGAAGGATTTAATCGTTTTTGTTTCTATTCTAAATGCTAAATGTGTTGAGCCTTTCAGAGAATGCTTGGCTGGGTTGTTATCCGATGACGTTAATTCGGAGGGCACCATTGCATGCTTGATCACCGACCTTCTCTTCGACTTCACTCGATCTGTTGCGGAGAGCTTTAAGCTGCCGAGGATAATGTTAAGGACGGGGGGTGCCGCTTCCTTCGTTGTTTATTCTGCAATTCCACTTCTCAAGGAAAAGGGTTACCTACCAATATCAAGTACAATCTCAAGCCAACAAAACTCTATTATCAAATGTCTTCTTTTATCTCATATTTGGCTTCCTATTTTGACAATAATTAGACTCTCGACTAGAAAACTTACAATTGGCCTTCTATTTTGACAATAATTAGATTCTCGACTAGAAGAGCCGGTAACGGAGCTTTCACCTATCAAAGTTAAAGACCTACCCACGATGCCCAATTGTGACCCTGAGGATTTCTATCAATTGATAACCAACACGACAAATGAATCCAAGGCCTCTTATGGACTCATTTTCAATACTTTTGAAGATCTTGAAGGACATGAACTTGCCACAATTCGCCAGGAATATTACCCCAATATTCCAATTTTCCCAATAGGTCCATTTCACAAGTGTAGCCTTACAACCTCTTCTTCTTCAAGTAGTTTATTAGCACAAGACCAAAGTTGCATTTCATGGCTAAACACTCGAGCGCCAAAATCTGTTGCTTATGTTAGCTTTGGGAGCCTTGCCAAGATAGATCAAGCTCAATTTTTGGAGATTGCTTGGGGGTTGGCCAATAGTGGCCAACCTTTTTTGTGGGTGGTTCGACCCAAATTAGTTCAAGAGTCAGATTGGCTTGAAGTGTTGCCCAACGGATTTCTAGAAGCATTGAACAAGAAGGCCCATATCGTAAAATGGGCTCCACAAAAAGAAGTGTTGGCTCACCCAGCAGTTGGAGTCTTTTGGACACATTGTGGTTGGAATTCTACATTGGAGAGCATTTCTGAAGGGGTTCCTATGATTTGTATGCCATGTTTCAGTGATCAAATGGTGGATGCAAGATTTGTGAGTGATGTTTGGAAGGTAGGGCTGCGATTGGAGCATGGGATTGAGAGAGGTGAGGTTGAAAGAATAATTAGAAGACTAATGGTTGAGAAAGAAGGGGAAGAGTTCAAAGAGAGAGCCTTAAAGTTGAAGGAAAAGGCAAAGCTTTGCCTCAAAGAAGGTGGCTCTTCGTACCAATCTTTGGATGGCTTGGTTAAACACATTTTATCGTTATAAATCGTTTGTTTTGGAAACTAAAATCTAGATATTGTTTTTAAAATTCCTTTTATGTATGATGTATTATATCAATAATTATCATGATTCGTCTGTCTCATTATGTTTAAGGAAAATGGTTGTCCATCATCTTTATCATATCTTTCATAATTATCGTATCTTTTTTCCCTTGTGCCATTACAATTGTCCAACTACCTTTTTCTTTATACAAAAGACTAATTGAAAAAATAAGAATCGAATACAGAACCTCGGTGAATGATTTATGCATATTAGTAAACAGTACACCATTGGGCTTAGCAAAGATACCTACAATTATAAGCATGATTTATCGTTTAAACACTTTATCACTTCCCCTCCAATCGAAACTATAGTTGTTGGATTGTGCCAGCCTGCAAAGGTTGGTTAGGGGCGCACGGCCACACTTCTTCTCACACTCCACACTTTCTACATACGCTCCAGACTCCCCACATACTGTACACCCCACATCAATCTTGTGTATACCATTCGCCTGTTGTTTTCACATTAGCAGGTGACGACACTTTCTTTTGCACTATTAACCCCATCCTAAGAATGGTCTTTCCCTGGGGGTTGGTTTTTAGAAATGGGGTCAACACTGAAGCTTTGATGTACCATTTCTACGCTTTCCCGTCTCTGTTTCTGCCGTTTTTCCTTAGTTTGTACGTCTTTGGGCGTAGTCCTTTTTATATTCTACTTATCAAGGAAAAAAAAAAACTATACGTGAAGCTTCCATGACATAACCTAACAGCAAAAGCAAGTCCATGCTTAATATGGATAACGATGCCGTTGAATCACTCAAATAACAAAAAAAATTTTAAGTCTTACCTCATGTGAAGCCAACGTCAATTTTATGTTTCATTTGTAAAAAATTGTCTTTTTTCATCAACATATTTGTACTTTTTTGTTAGAATTCTGTTCTAGAATAGAGTGTGAGTGCTTTTGAGAGCTTGAAAAATAAATTTGGAATACAGGTTGAACAAGATTTGGGGTGCATTCATAAATTTTGTTATTATTGTTAAAACTATGAGGCCCAAAATAGTTCTTTCATATCAGAGTATTATGTTATTTAATAATAAATTTTAATGTAAGGTATTCAACAATATGTAAAATGCTATTTAGAGTGCTAATAACAACTTTTGAGAATAATAAAAATTAAATATAGCAATGTTATACTTTTGAATGGAAGCTCACAAGATTCAATGATTTTTAGGGACACAAAAATAAGCCCAGTAGGATGATGTAACTTTGGCCATCAATCAACTACATGTTCAAGCCAAGCAACCACATATTCCTTATCCTTACAATAGTAGCACACTAAATTATAAGACTCTAACGAACTATAATTGTGTTGAACTCTCTCATGATTGATATGGCACATGAACTTGTATGACTCTACTGATTTAATTGACTATGACTCAATATGATGAGGCCTTTTAAGTAGATGTAAAAGTGACTCTTCATAATAATTGTGTCTTTTATTGACGAGTCAAGAGTTGCATCTCTTCAATCCAAAGGCAAATGTTGCACTCTTTCTCTTTAATTGAACAATCACAACTTTATTCATGAATAATCACAACTCATCAAATATAATTTTCATTCACAAAAAATAATTGAATTCATTTTGAATTAAATTTTCCAAACAGTGGACGAGTAAACGTTGTAATAAAATATACGAAATAAGCTCACAAGGTAAGCAAAACAGTCGCTCTTACAAATTCAAATGGAGCAAAGAAAAGCCGGAGGGTGATACTTTTCCCACTGCCTATGCTAGACCTGGCCAACATTCTACGCTCCAAAGGCCTTCTCCACAACCATTACCAACACCTCAATATGTAGTCACAGTCACCACCCTGTCCTCCACACCTGCCTTCAATAATTGGCTTCGCACCGTGTGTGTGGTGTGTAAACAATCTATTGGCATTGTCGAACAAATATCGCGGCCCATCATGACTCACCACATCACATTATTGGTATTGTCGTGAATGTTACCACATATTAATAGTTGTGAAATTTTATTACAAAATATCTCGATAATAATAGTAGTGAACCTCCTACATTTAAATTGTTTATTATTTGTTATTTTTTTGATGTGATACTCTATTTTCTAACAAATTCTCTATTGTATATGCAAGTAAAAGTAATTAGCTATCATTTAAATTTGTCTTTAGTATTGGGAAGAACTTAAGTTAGGGCGTTGAGCAATTTATGGGAATCGAACTTAAGACCTCTCACTTGATAATGAAGACAAATATTACTAGACCATGGTCAATGCTAAGTAACTTTTTATGAACTATTTCTCAATGTCCCCACAAATACTTGATAAAGGATCGGCTCCATATAATGCTGGCCAGGTATATGTGTGTAACGTGTTTTAAACAATCGCAATCCATATTATCATTCTCTAAGCCGTCGAGGATGAGGAAATCATCAGCCACCGAAAAGAGTAGAGGTTGCCCAAGTCGTCGAAGGTGAGCTTTAACTCGCAATTTCAGTGACACCTAACCCAAAGCCGAGATCGAACATAAATGCGTTGTCAGAGGGCACTGTGACCATGCCGTTGTAAGATGAGAAAAATTCAGGGTTAAGAGGAGGGATCGTGAGGGAACGGCTATGAAGCATCACTTTCGTCTGAGTCTTAATTGTGGCTGGAGTGCCATTTTAGGGTTTCAGAGTGGTTTCTCTGAGAATTTAGAGGGAAAGGGGGAGATACGAAGACTAAGATGACGAATAGTTGATTTGGCTATCAAATTAAAAAAAAAATTGAGATTTAATGATTATATATTAAATTAATTGAAAATTTTAATAATTCAATATTTTTTTAATAGTTGTTAAGGCCATGTGGTAGAAGTTGTCAGCATAAATGCGGAATATATTGTTACCACGTCAATACTTAATCGCAAACTTAACAAATTTTTGAACGGTTGTTTGAAATGAAATTATACTAACTGTATGAGATTGAAATGTTTTAAAAATGTTGTATAAGGTTGCAATTACACCCAAACTTGAGGGGATAAAATGTAATTTAAAAAATGAAGAACACTTAGCATTTTTTTTTTTGAACAAACGATATTATCTACACTAAGGGGGAGGGGTTTGAGCTTAGCCTCACTGAAATTGGTACCAGACGGAATATCTTATAAGTAAAAATAATAATCTGCTAGACTGACCAGTCAAGCCGGCTAGTCAACTAAGACTGATTTGTTAGTCAATAAATCAAAGATTTGATAACCAACTTCAATTACCATAAGCTATCCTAGTCAGCAAAGCCTCATATCGATCTAAGTTATTAATGTGTCAAATGAGCATGATTGTGAACATATACAATTAAATAGTCAAGAGATACATGTGGCATGTATATGTATGTGAGACATATCACACAATATAAATAACTTTGAACACAAGATATTTGAGCAAGAATAACAATAACACAAGAAGTTTTTGGCCGGAAAAAACCCACCTCTGGGTTAAAAACCAAGGACTCACCACTGAGTTCAATCCACTAGTGTAAATAAAGGTTCATACAAAGACCATACAAGCTCTATTCCTAAATCCTTATCTATGGAGTAGCTTTACCTTTGTGCAACCTTGCCTTACACGAGATGAACTCCTTCGGTCTTCACGAAGTGGCATCTCTTCTTGAGCTCTTCACCTTGTGGCACCGATATCAACTTATGCAAATGATGTTATGATGAATTAATGCAAATCTAGATTCAATCGACCAATCAGATTCTCCAGTCAAACAGCTTAAGGAAAATCTAACTTGAATAAAAAAGCTTGGTCTAAAAACAGATTTAAAGCTTAAAACCAGACCAAGAATTTTATGTAAAATCTTAAAACAATACGACCCTAATATACAATGATTGAGTGTTTAATGCATGAACTTGGTTTTGCAGTTGGAGCACGGGATTGAGAGAGGTGAGGTTGAAAGAACAATTAGAAGATTGATGGTTGAAAAAGAAGGGCTAGATAAAAAAAAATAAAAAAAAAATAAAAAAAATAAAAAAAACAGCCTTAAAGTTGATGGAAAAGGCAAATCTTTGCCTCAAAGAAGGTGGCTCTTCATACCAATCTTTGGATGGCTTGGTTAAACACATTTTATCATTATAAATCTTTTGTTTTCTGAAACTAAAGTCCAGTTGTTGTTTACTGAAACTCCTTTTCTATTGATGTATTTCATTAATATATATATATATATATATATGTATATATATATATGTATATATATATGGTGTTGTGTGAGAGACTGGCTGCAATGCCATGTCTCTTGGAATTGAATATATATATATGGTGTTGCTTGCGTGTATAATGGGAGAAAGGCTGCAGTGATGTGCCTTTTGGCTGCAGTGCCATGCCTTTTTTCTTTCCATTTGGCCTGTCTCTTCGATTGAAGAAGCCTGACTGCAGTTGTTATGTAGCAATAGGATTGCATCTTTTCGAAAAGATGAAAGGATGCAGCAGGTTGTGTTTTTTATTAAAAGATGCATCCATTCGGTGGCAATGATGCAGGAAATCATGACCTTTTATATGCACACTTTGATCCATCTTCAAAGAGTTCCATAGTATCTATAAATAGCCCATGTTGGCTGCATATTTGGATATACAATTCTTCAAACAATAGTTTCTTATCCTCTTTCTCTCCATCAAAATCATACATTTTCCTTTTAGAAGATTTTAAGGGAATTTCAGTTCTTGCTAAACTAAGATTCCAAACTTTGTTGTATCCTGGAAGTGATTTGATTTAGACCCGTTAGCATACTCATATTAGAGTGGGGGCAAATATCACTTTAAAGAAAACGTATTAACGTGCCTCAAAGTCATTTTTCTATCAAATTCTCAATCTTTTTCTAACAATCTTAAAGTGATATTCGCAATGGAGAAGATGTCCAAAACTATGGCTTTGTCTGCAATGAACAACGGTGCTTTCTGGAAACTCGACAAGTTTGATGGAACCAATTTCATGCGCTGGAAGGACAAGATACGCTGGATGCTGACGGCCCTGAAAATTGCCTATGTTCTTGATCCAAATCTGCAGCCAATTCCTGAACCTAATGATGCATATACTAAAAAAATTATTGTTAACAGAAAGAAGCGTGAAGAAGATGAATTGATGTGCAGAGGACATATCCTGAATACTTTGTCGGATCGGCTCTACAATTTATTTTCTACAACTCAATCTCCAAGGGAAATATGGAATTCTCTTGAAGAGAAGTATACATCGGAGAAAAAAGGTACCGATAAATTTATCATGTTTAAGTTCTATGAATTCAATATGACTGATGGCAAATCCATTGTGGACCAAGTTCAAGATTTATTTCTTTTGGTCACAAAGCTTCGTGAAGTCAAAATAATTGTTCCGGATGCATTACAAGTAAGGGCTATCATGTCAAAATTACCCCCTGGTTGGAACAATTATAGAAAGAAGCTTTTGCATATGGCAAAAGATATAAGTCTCCAAGATCTCTTGAAAGGGATCCAAATTGAAGAGGAAACGAGAAAACGAGAAAAATATTTTTCCTCACAAGACTTCACTAAGATTAATTATGTTGAAAGGGGCAATAGTAAGTTCAAACAGAACTTGAAAGCAAATAACCTAGGAAAGTTCAAAAAGACATCTTTTAGCACCAACATTGGCAAGAAAAATGCAACTTGCCACCATTGTGGAAAGAAATGTCACTTTATTCGTGATTGCAGGTTCAAGAAAAATGAGGACGCCAAATTAAACAAAGCAAATATGGTAGAGGAAACTCATACTGAAGATATAATTGTTATGGTGTCTGAAATGCAAATTGGCATGATCACTGAATTGAACATGGCTGCAGCCATTAAATCTTCTTACTGGTGGCTTGATTCTGGTGCTACCATACATGTTTGCAATGATAGAGCACAATTCAAGATCTACAAAACTGAAGAGGATGGTCAAGAAGTACTAATGGGCAATCACAATGGTGCTAAGGTTCTTGGAAAAGGGACTGTTGAACTACAATTCACTTCTCGAAAAACAATTACTCTGACAAATGTTTTTCATGTCCCAGACATTAAGAAGAATCTTGTATCTGCAAATCTACTGTGTAAAAATGGTATTAAAGTGGTGTTGGAAGCCGACAAATTTATACTGTCAAAGAATGGTGTATTTGTTGGCAAGGGTTATTCATTTGATGGAATGTTCAAACTCAGTATCAATAAAGTGAATTCTTCTGTTTATTTTGTTGACTCTTCTTCTACTTTATGGCATTCTCGTTTAGCACATTTAAATTATAGATCTTTAAAATATTTGTCTAAACATGGTTTAATTTCTTGTAAATATGTTACATTTAAAAATTGTGAAATCTGCACACAAGCTAAAATTACAAAGAAACATTTTCAAAAAGTAGAAAGAAATACTGAAATACTATATTTAGTTCATTCTGATATATGTGGGTTTAATGGTGTTTTAACTAGAGGAGGAAAATGCTATTTTATTACTTTCATTGATGACTGTTCTAGATTTGCTTATGTTTATTTAATGTCTAATAAAGATGAAGCCTTTGAATTTTTCAATCGATATAAGGCTGAGGTAGAAAATCAAAAGGAAAGGAAAATTAAAATCCTTCGGAGTGATAGAGGTGGTGATTATTTTTCAAATGAATTCTCTTTGTTTTGTGAAGAACATAGAATCATTCATCAAAAAATTGCACCTTACACTCCACAACAAAATGGCTTAGCATAAAGAAAGAATAGGACACTCAATGATATGATTAATTCAATGATCATAAGTGCAAATGTTCCTACATATTTATGGGGTGAAGCTCTTCTTGCAGCATGCCATATACAAAACAGAATTACCTCTAAGAAAACTCATGTGTCACCATATGAAGTATGGAAGGCCAGAAAGCCAAATTTGGAATATTTAAGAGTTTGGGGGTGTTTGTCTTTTTATAGGTCTCACGATCCTAAAAGATCCAAATTAGGTCCTAGAGGCATAAAAAGTATTTTTGTGGGATATGCCCAGAACTCTAAAGCATACAAATTGCTTGATGTGAACTCAAATGTCATTGTTGAGTCAAGAGATGTAGAGTTCTTTGAGGATAAATTCTATAATGACCCTAGTCCTAGTTCAATTGAAGAACATAATATACAATCAGTGTCGAAAGAAAATCCCAATTCAGTTTCCAGCACCAAAAAGAGAAAGGAACTGGAAAAGGTTTAAGAACGTAGGAAAAGTCAAAGGGTCAGAAAAGAAAAGAATTTAGGTCCTGATTTTATATCTTCAGAAGCCATTTTATTTTTGGTCGAAGGAAATAGAGAAAAAGTTCTACATAAAATACCCTTCATTTTAAATATAGAAGGAGATCCTGTAACTTTAAAAGAAGTAATGACTTCTAGAGATGCTGCTTTCTAGAAATAAGTTGTAGATGATGAGATGAACTCGTTGTTATCCAACCATACATGGACTTTGGTTGACTTACCACATGGATCTAAACCAATTGGTTGTAAGTGGGTGTTTAGAAGGAAATATAATATTAATGGTTCTCTGCAAACCTTCAAAGCCCGATTGGTAGCCAAAGGTTTTAAACAGAAAACGGAAGTTGACTACTTTGACACCTATGCACCAGTTGCAAGAATCACCTCCATTAGAGTGTTGTTTGCTATGGCATCCGTAAATAATCTATATGTACATCAAATGGACGTGAAAACAACCTTTTTAAATGGGGATAGGTATATATGGAGCAGCCAGAAGGATTTGTTCTTCTTAGTAATGAAAAGAAGGTTTGTAAATTAGTGAAATCACTATATGGTCTAAAACAAACGCCAAAACAATGGCATGAAAATTTTGACTTTGTCATTTTGTCAAATGGTTTTGGACATAATAATGTCGATAAGTGTATTTATTCTAAATTCACTGATGAATATGGTGTTGTCATATGCTTATATGTAGATGATTTACTAATATTTGGGACCAACATGAAAGCTATATCGAAACTAAGAAGTATCTAAATTCAAATTTCAAAATGAAAGATTTAAATGAAGTGGATACTATCTTAGGGATAAAAGTAAAGAGACATGATAGGGGTTTTGCATTGTGTCAGTCACACTATATTGAAAAAAATATTGCAAAAGCATAATCATTTGCAAATAAAAGAAGCACCGATCCCTTATGACTCTAAGATCAACTTAGTAGTAAATTCTGGCAGATCAGTTGCTCAACTTGAATATGCTAGTGCAATTGGAGGATTGATGTATGCTTCCCATAGCACAAGGCCAAATATAGCATTTGCTGTTTGTAAGCTTTCAAGATATACTAGCAACCCTAACACTTTACATTGGAAAGCAATTTGTAGAGTTTTTTGTTATCTTAAAAAGATTTCCAGCGGTACTAGAAGAGTACTCAGACGCTAGTTGGATTACTAGCGCAAGCGATAATAAATCCACAACAGGATGGATATTCACTATTGGGGGAGGTGCTGTTTCTTGGGTATCAAAGAAACAAATTGTTATATCACACTCCACTATGGAATCTGAGTTTATAGCATTAGCAACCACATGCAAAGAAGCAGAATGGTTGAGAGATTTATTGTTCGACATTAAGTTGTGGCCACAACCAATGCCATCTATTTCTTTGTATTGTGATAGTGAAGCTACATTGTCTAGAGCTTATAACAAAGTATATAATGGCAAATCTAGACATATTTTCTTTAGACATGAATTTGTCAAACAGTTAATAACACAAGGAGTTGTTAACATAACTTATGTAAGGTCAAATAAAAATTTGGCAGATCCTTTTACTAAGGGACTCTCGAGAGATGGTACAAAGTACATCTAGTGGAATGGGGCTGAAACCCTTTACTATAAATCACCAGTAATGGTAACCCAACTTTGCCTAGAACATCACTAGACCAAAGTTCAATGGGTAATAAAAAGTTACTGATAAGTGGTTTGAATAAGCACTGAATAATTTATATAGCCTATTCCAGAATGTCAGTGCATATTGCTATGATATAGAGGATGAAATTTAAATTCTTAATGAGGTATAATAATATAAGATGTTCGAATAGCAGGAACATATACAAGTAACCTCACATATATAAACATAAGGAGTGGTGCGGCTTCTACCAAGGGTTTTTTGGGTTTTCTCTTGTAAATGTTTATGAAACCAGGATGTAGCACAGGGCCATAATAGTGCTAACTAGATACAAAATTTTCTCCAAGGAAGCTATAATATGATCATGTGTGTAGCATTTTCCGGTTTTGACTGATAAATACATAGTTTAAGGTATGGAAAGGCCACTATTGTATTTGTAAGAACCTTGAGATACTTACACTAATTGAAGGTTAAAATCGAAAGATACCTTTTTGTATGCATGAACATATGAGTATGATTAAAATTAATGATAGAAAGATTGATTCATTATAATATTTCTAGTTTTATATATTTTGAGATAGAGGAGAATTGTTAGATGTTTCCAAGTATATGAGCATACATATTATTGAAATAGTGAAGGATTGTTGGTGTATTTCATTAATATATATATATATGGTGTTGCTTGCGTGTATAATGGGAGAAAGGCTGCAGTGATGTGCCTTTTGGCTGCAGTGTCGTGCCTTTTTTCTTTCCATTTGGCGTGTCTCTTAGATTGAAGAAGCCTGACTGCAGTTGTTGTGTAGCAATAGGATTGCATCTTTTCGGAAAAATGAAAGGATGCAGCAGGTTGTGTTTTTTATTAAAAGATGCTTCCATTCAGTGGCAATGATGCAGGAAATCATGACCTTTTATATGCACACTTTGATCCATCTTCAAAGGGTTCCATAGTATCTATAAATAGCCAATGTTGGCTGCATATTTGGATATACAATTCTTCAAACAATAGTTTCTTATCATCTTTCTCTCCATCAAAATCATACATTTTCCTTTTAGAAGATTTTAAGGGAATTTTAATTCTTGCTAAACTAAAATTTCAAACTTTGTTGTATCCTGTAAGTGATTTTCTTTAGACCCGTTAGCAAACTCATAGTAGAGTGGGGGCAAATATCACTTTAAGGAAAACGTATCAACGTGCCTTAAAGTCATTTTTCTATCAAATTTTCAACTTTTTTCCAACATTTTCTGTATTATGTAATTATATCGTGAATTATAATGATTCGTTTGTCTCTTTATGTTTAAAGAAAATGGTGGTCCATCATCATTATCATATTTTTTAGAATTATTCTATGTTTTTTCCCGTGCCCCCTTTCAATTGTTGAAAAATGTATAAATAACACTACCGTAAAATAAATCACCATCACCTATGCATAAATCATGTTTTTAGCAATTCATACAATGACTAAAATAACAACACTTTCAAAGCCAGACAAACAAACAATAACGTCAAAAAATGTATAGAATTATGAAATATGAGATACTCTGGATGCTTCTATCGTTAGATTTTAATTTTTATAGGTAAAATATAATCTGACTTAGAGAAATCTTGAACAGCTACAGAAACCTCCAATCCAACAAGTCGCATGCAAAACCAAATGGGTTTTTTTTAGGGGCGTTTTAATATAGGCGCCTCGTTTTTTAATTTTTTTTAGACTAAACATACACTCCTTTTGAAAATTTGATCAAACATTTTCCTAAAATTTGATCATACACTTCAGTTTTTCACGACTTCTCCTGGGCATTTCGGCTTTTTTTTCTTTTCGTATTATCCCTATATTTATGCATTTATTATCCATTTGTATGCATTTTTTTATCGTTAGTTATAATTTTTACTCTTTTTTTGTGAATATAGTAGAATATTTATATAAAAAAAAATTGTCAGATTTTATTATTTAGAAGATCCAACACATAATAAAGATTTGTTTGATTATATAGCTATGTCTAGTTACCTATAATATGGACACATTTAGTTTTATAGTGGATTTGATTTTTTGTATTTCTCGGTACATTTGGAATGTAAATGTACGAAAAGGGTTATCTGATAGAGACATTTGGTTTTGTGGTACATTTGGGATTTTTTGTTCATTTGGTCTTTTGGTACATTTGGAATCTAAACATACCAAAAGGGTTACCTAACAATGGGCACATTTGGATTTATGGTACATTTGAAATTTTGTTACATTTGATTTCTTTGTATATTTGAAATCTAAATGTACCAAAACGGTTACATAATAATGGGTACATTTGGTTTTATGGTACATTTGAATTTTTGGTACATTTTTTGAAATTCAAACGTACCAAAAGTCGATACTTTTGTTTTCAAATGTATCACAAGTTTGAAGTATATTTTTTATATATCTATACGTGAAAAAAATATGTATTGAAGACTTTTTATTGAGACATTTTAAATAGAAAGAGATTTTTTTTTTAAATACCGATAATAAGGAAATGAGGAATTAGTTAATTAATTTTTATTTTATTTTATTAAAAAATATTATTTAATGCGTGGAAGGGGATTGAGAAAATTAAATTCCTATATTATAGGCAATTAGTTGCTAAGCTACCTTATGCCTCTATATAAATGAATTTAAATTAATGACATGGAAATTAAATAAATAAAAAATTATTGAGGTGGTAATTGATCAAAACACCTTAATCAAATCTTTAAAAGGGATGAATGTTTAATCTAACAAATATAAAAAAGACGTAGAACATTCTAATTTTCCCTTTTTTTACTACCAATTAAATTTTTGGGCTGGATAGGAGCTAACCCAATTTAGTGCACTGGGCTGCCCTTCTTGAAATTGCCATTATTTTGTTTTTCCAAAAAACTGAAGTTTCAAGAAGTTGATGGAAGCTCATGGAACTGAACTCTCTGTTATTCTTTTCTTTTTCTTTTTCTTTCGTTTTTTCCTGGACCATACAAGATACAACTGTCTGTAATTCTCCAAGAACCATGAAAACACCTGAACCTTCTTTGGCAACCTATAAATACAACCACTCTCACACCCACCTTTGTCAGATAAGATCGTCGAAAGCAATCTAAGCAAAAATCTCTCATTCAAATTCTTCGAATTGACGCCCAGCAAAAACCCAACTCTAACCCATCATCCAATGGCTCTCAGTCTCTTTGGCAACGGCCGACGAAGCAACTTCTTCGACCCCTTCTCCCTGGACATCAGGGATCCATTCGAGGGCTTCGGCACTCTGGCCAACATCCCCTCCTCCGCCCGCGAAACCACTGCCGTTGCCAACACCCGCATCGACTGGAAGGAGACCCCGGAGGCCCACATCTTCAAGGCGGACCTCCCGGGGATAAAAAAGGAGGAGGTGAAAGTGGAGGTGGAGGACGGGAGGATCCTGCAGATCAGCGGCGAGAGGAGCCGGGAGCAGGAGGAGAAGAACGACAAGTGGCACAGGGTGGAGAGGAGCAGTGGCAAGTTTATGAGGAGGTTCAGGCTGCCGGAGAACGCGAAGATTGATCAGGTGAAGGCATCGATGGAGAATGGGGTCCTGACTGTGACCGTGCCGAAAGAGGAGGAGAAGAAGCCTGCTGTCAAGGCCATTGACATTTCCGGCTAAGCTCTTGTGGTGTTAATTTTTGCTTCTGTGTATTTCCGAGTATCTGTGTGTGAGATGAGTGATATGATGTGTCAATTTTCATGTATGGCTTCTTGTTCTAAATATTATAATAAATCTTTATAAAAGTTGAGTACATTTTATTTTTGAAGAAGTGTCTCTTAGAGAAGATCTATTTAATTTTTTACCACGAATATGGATATCTACTTAATTTTCTTACTACGAATAAGAGTTCTATGGTGGTCGAAATTTCTAGCTGCTATTTGTGGTTTGATTTGTGAACAAGGTTATAATTTCAAATTTTTAATTGGTGATTGTTTCTCTTGGTTTTAGTTTTGAGTCTTCGATCAATTGATGTTTTTCTTGAACATGTGATTGATTGAATATCAAAGTTTTAATTTTTTTTTTGTTTATGTAATCGATTCAATTAATTTATTTTTAAATATATTTTATGGAAAAATTAGTTGTCTAGTTGATATGGTTACAATGTATATCAGATTGCATAGTCAATCTTATTTTGTATTTTTGAGTCTCAACTCGTTGTAGCATGACCGTTTGAGACATTCAGGTTAAGTTTGTTCTTCGGTGAAATTGGATTGTAGACCTTCCCTACAAAGATGTTACCGATTTTCATCTTTTCTCAAGAATACAAGAGAATATATGTGGACAATTCAACCACAATGAAGACCATATAGATACTTTAGTTTTTTTGTTGTTGTTTTTTTTTTTTTTTTGGGTAAACTGGATATTATTCCAGGGCAAAGCCGAAGTACAAAGCCGAAGAAGCATACAAACTTACAAACTAAACAACCAAAGGTCCAGACCAAAGTACGTTGACAAACAAAATGGACCAGCCAAACAAACCAAAGCCCAACCAACAGAGTGGGCCCAAAATGTATGTTTGTTATATGCAAGAAACACTGCATTTGCGAAGCTCCTGTCGCAAATTATCAAATTGCCGGCTCACCATCCCCTTTATCCAACTTAAGGCTTGCGGCATACATGTGTAGTGTAGGATTAAAACTGAAATTATATTAGCTTATGAAATTATTCTATATATAAGCCTAAGTTGTCTATAGACCTAGTGTAGATTTTACGAATTGTGAAATTGTTGACCTTAAAAACTACCTAGTTTACGTCGCACACAGGTCAAGTAATTAATAAGCTAACTATGTTCTTCGATTAAATGCGAGACGTGTTAACTCGTCGCCCGAATTTGGTCGGGAAGTAAAATACGTTGATGTGACGTTGGGCGTATTACTGACTTATTGATCTCGCGAGTGCAGCCGAGGAAGAAACACATCTCGACCTTCGGGTTCTAGAGCCTAAAGACAAGGCTGCTAGTTATGCGAAGTTCAATATCAAATTCGACTTTTAGTGTGCCGAATGTAGTAATATGATAACACCTCACTTCGTCGAGAAAACTGATGAGATGACCTCTTCCAACAAGGATTCCCCGAGATTTGGATAAATAACCAGTCAATCTCAAAGCAATGTTGTTTATCCAAACTAAAGGTCTTCATCGTATTGGAGACATCAAAGAGACACAAAGAAAACATCATATTGGGGACATCAAACCCTTAGTCCTCTCTCACCTACTTGTAAAATTAGTTTCACAAAATAATTTAGTATTTTTTTTTTCCTTAAATACGTTTTTTTTTTAAGAAAAAAATCTATGTCCAATTTAACTGATACTTAATTTAATTAATTTTATAATTACCAATTTGGAAAAAAAAAATTAAAAAAAAACAAAACTTTATAAGTGCCAACTATGTTTTGGGCCGAAAAGGAACTAACCCAAAAAAAGGCACTTTCGAGAAGTTGGTGGAAGCTGATGGAACTCTCTGTTTTTATTGTTTTTTTCCCTTCTGGATAGCTGCAGAACTTTCTGTAGTTCTCAGAGACACATTCTGTGCCATCCTATATATATACAGCCCACCTCATCAGATAGAAACATCCAAAGCAATCTAAGCTAAAATCTCTCGCAAATCCTTCGAATTCACGCCCAGCAAAAACCCAACTCAAACCCACCATCTAATGGCTCTCAGTCTCTTTGGCGGACGACGAAGCAACGTCTTCGACCCCTTCTCTCTGGACACCTGGGACCCATTTGAGGGCTTCGGCGCTCTGGCCAACATCCCCTCCTCCGCCCGTGAAACCACCGCCATCGCCAACACCCGCATCGACTGGAAGGAGACCCCGGAGGCCCACATCTTCAAGGCGGACCTCCCGGGGATAAAAAAGGAAGAGGTGAAAGTGGAGGTGGAGGACGGGAGGGTCCTGCAGATCAGCGGCGAGAGGAGACGGGAGCAGGAGGAGAAGAACGACAAGTGGCACAGGGTGGAGAGGAGCAGCGGCAAGTTTATGAGGAGGTTCAGGCTGCCGGAGAACGCGAAACTCGATCAGGTGAAGGCGGCGATGGAGAATGGGGTGCTGACTGTGACTGTGCCGAAAGAGGAGGAGAAGAAGCCTGAGGTCAAGGCTATTGACATCTCCGGCTAAACTATATTCGCATAACCTCGATCCCCTACTTTTGAGCTCTGTTTTGGTGTGGTGTTAAGTTCTGCTTGTGTGTATTTCCGAGTCTCTCTGTATGTGAGATGAGTGATATGGTGTGTCAATTGTCATGTATGGGTTCTTGTTCTAAATATTATAATAAATCTTTGTAAAAGTTTACATTTTATTTCCAAGAAGAGTCTCTGGGATAAGGTCTATTTAATTTTTTTTCCACGAATATGAAGAAGATGACCGTTCATGGCACGATTCTCTTGCTCTTAAAAGTCTAGAACTTTAACACTTGCGCATAGAATTGACAAAGATTCTTTCGATCTTCACCCGTGCTATTGCTATTAGGAACCAGCTGCTGAACTCGTGTGTCCTACGAAGATTGTAGAGGAGTATCAGGCAAAGATGAAAGTTAGAGATGCAAATTTTGTATGGGAGAAGTAATACTCAAGTCGATAGTACAGCAAAGGCGACATTAAAGACATCTTACTTACTCCAAGAGCCTGTGGCGAATGCTCGAATTTGCTTAATTAGGACAGGGTCCTATAGTGATCGAAATTCCTAGCTGCTGTTTTTGGTTTATTTTCAACTGTTTTTGGTTTGACTCGTGAACAAGGTTATATTTGCAAATTTTAAACCGGTGATTGTTTCTTTTGGTTTTTAGTTTGGATATTAAAAGTGTTGTACCGTTTTAATATAAAACAAAGCTTTTGAGTACTTCCATGGTCATCTTAACCCTGGATGCAAAACGAGATTGATTCCATCCTAAACGAGATCAATTACTTAAGTGAAATCAACCGCTGTATTTTACTTGTACACTAGAGCTGACATATCATTTGTTGTGAATTTTAGCAACGTACAATAATGCGCATACACGTAGACACTAGACATGTGTCCAAGTCATCTTGCAATTACTTTATAGGTATAGTGAAATGATGATCAAACCCTAAATTCTAAACCCTAAACCCTAGGGAAAAGTAATTGATGACAAAAATACTTAGAAATAAAATTTGACTTCCTTCAGCTTTCGACCTTCCCTAGGTAGATATCCATAAAGCAGCTTTTTCAACTTTGTATCGGACGTATTCTTGAATTTGGAAGGAAAAGAGGAGTAATGCTTCCTAGCATGGGACATAGAATAAGACCTAGAATAAGACCACTTAGATTAGAATAGCATTCACATAAATGTTCTAACATAGAGTTAAATCGAACATTGAAGAGATTAGTTGGTCGTTACTGAGACGGGTTCAAACAGGACTGCAATCAATAATAAAAAAAATAAAAAATAAAAAGAATGAAGGAGCGGAACCTTCCTTTGACTCAAGCCAACCCTAGGTCGGGACGAGACTTTCTTTGTGCTACCAATTAGTGAAATTCTATCTCTTTCTTACACAACTAAAAAATGGGCACCAACTCTTGAGTCAAAAGCCTTTTAAGTTATGTTGATGATGGTTATTTAAACCGTACAAAGCGCATTTCTAGAACGGTTTATGTCTTTATCATTAGAGATATTGCAATATTGTGCATATCAACCAAACAGGACTTAGTTGCTACGTCTTTAAATCACACTGAGATTTTAACCTGTGCAAAGTATCGTATGAATGATTTTGACTGAGGCGCGTGATTGATCACATTAAAACTTTATGTGATTTTTCTTACATCGTTGATGTTCCAACAACGATTTATGAAGACAATGATGCATGTATCGACCAATTATAGAAATGATCCACCAAAGGCGATATTACAAAGTATATCGTCACGAAGTTTTTCTTCACTAATCGGCAACAAGAGCATCAGGAGATCAAAGTTTAGCAAATCTGATCCTAAGACAATTATGTTGATCTCTTCATGAAGTCAATACGAAGTCTACTTTCTAAAGCTTGTTCATGAAATTAGACTACATAAACTTTTCAATTTATGTCACTGATAATTCTCTTGGGGAGTTTTATCGAACTCAGGAAAGTGTCTTATAGTACACTTACATTATCTTAACATACTTTTTTCTTATGATCAAGAGTAGTTTTCCAACTGAATTTTTGCTAACTTGACGAATTTTTTTGATGAAGTACCTACTCTTGACTGGTCATACGCTTGTGTGTTTTAATAACCATTATGAATATGTGAAATATCGATATCCTGTATTAACTCAAATTTTCCCTGTAAGTCTACTGGTTATCAGAGGAAGGTTTTTACCGATAGCTGACAACAACAACCACATCACCTAATCAAGAAGAAATGATGCAGCTACTTCTTAAGTTGTACATACTTAAGTAGGAGTGTTGTGAATAGAATCATTAATTAGGAATGTGATTGTGTAAACTTAAAGTACAATTCCACAAGGATTTGGAGATCAAATAATTATAGGCTTTGTATTACTTATAAGGCAAAAAAACTCATCATAATTAGTGAAGAAAACCCATCATAATTAGTATTAAAAAGTCACATGCTAGGGGTGAATACGCCATTCTTATACACATGAGCCCTTCTCTCATGTCGTATCTTTCCTCTCTCACGGTCGCAGGTCTGTTGTCCCTAATTATGGCGTCTCCTCTCTAATTTCTCAACACGTGTACCACCCATTTCACCTAACCTTCACCCCATTAAATTTTTAATAAAACTAAAACCCAAAAACAAAGAAACTAGCAGCTACTATGTCCCCCCATCCACCCCGATCCATGCAATCCCGTGCGCCAGCAACCTAAGCATTCACCCATGCTAGCCTCTCCATGCGCCAGCGGCTACCCTTACTTGTACTTGCCATCACCAAAATCCTCCTCCATCCAGAGGCGGATTTATTAAGGGACCTAGGTGGTTTTAGGACCACCCGAATACTTGGATAATTGGCTATGAGAACTTCCGAGGACCACCCAAGTTTGGGCAGTGAAGGGAAAGAGCAGCGGCTGCATAATGTTCTGGCTTTTTGCAAACCAGATGGAGAGAAGAAGAAGAAGAAGACCAATTCTTTTTTAAACGGTATCCTAGGTCATGTGCTACTAATTCACATTAATCATTTAAGTAAAGAATAATGCTAAGGAGACTAAATTTGCAAAAAATATTTGCAAACTAAATGATGCGTCACCAATAGGAAATGAACATGTTTATCAACACTCAAGTAATAATCCAATCATTAACTTTCATGTCATTTAGTTTATAAATTTTGTGTAAAAATTTAGTTTTCCTAGCATTACTCTTAAATAAAACGGTGAGCATCGATGTGGTGTTTGAAAACTCATTCTAGGTCACGTGGGAGGCTGAGAGCCTTACCATTTTTTTAATAGAAAATAAAAAAAGAGTTCGACTTTCAAACAAAGTCCACCCACGCAAATTAGTTCCCTAATCCCCGGATTTGGATCCCATCCAAATCTAAATTAGTGAGGATTTTAGGGATCCGCACATCTTAGTCATTCATCATGCATCGTGTAGTCAGAAATCATCTGACTTTTTTTATTTAAAATTAAACACAAATAGTATCTGACGAAAATTGGTCGTACGATGTACGATGAACAGCTAGGATGTAAGGATCCCTATGATCCCCACAAAGTGGATCCGGAGATGATCCTTTTCCCTAATCCCCAATTCCTACCCCGCTCAACTGAAGGTCACCATCATCAGCACAGAACCAATCTCCAGTCTTCACACACCGATCGGCACTTTAAGATCAACTTGGTATTTAAATTCATTCTATGCGTTGAAGAAATGACTTTTCTCAATTGTAAGGGATTAGTAATCTTGCTAAAAATGATGAAAAAAGGGTTACATGAATTGTTGTTTGTACAAAAATTATGAATAAAAAGTTGTAGTTTATCGTTTAATGTTTCAATTTTATTTTCATCTAATTTTTTGGAGCTTTTTGTGAAACTTTATAGGCCTAAGCATGATCTATCACCGATATGATCCCAACTTAACCATGTATGGCTTAGTGTTGGGTTTTATCCCAAAATGACTAGTAATATTAGGGGTGAAAACTCTTATATATTAATAGTGTTGCAATCCTATTAGATTAGGAATTTGATTGTGTAAATCCTAACATATATATGATATCCTTATGTGATTCTACCATATCTCTTAGACTATATATTATCTTTTTAGAGTTGTAATCCTATTGGGGTAAGGAATTTACCTTCACTACTACTATAAATAAAGGCACTATGGGGTGATATAACACACACCTCACAATTACACATCTCTCTCTTCTCTCTCTATGTGCCGCACCCCCTCTTTCTCTGGCATTCATAATTGTTCAGTAAATTATGCCTACAATACATTATCATCACGCTCTTGACGCTACGCTAAAGAGAGTTTATTCTTCATTCAGGGGAGTATTACGTTTTAATCATTATTTTTATGATTAATTTATTATTTTATTGAATTGACCTACATGCTATTGATTCAATTTAATTTTTTTATTTGTTGAACGTGATACAACACATTGGAGATGTAATTCCGGCTTTCCGAGAATGATGTTCTACAAATTTAAAGGTTTTTGTTGTTTTATGCCAATCAGGTTCGTTTAAAATAAATGAAGATATTTGAAACGACCATGAAGCATGAAAACATTCCTCATGATCCATGAACCCCTTACAATTATATTTACCTTTCGATATATATATTGCATACGTTTCATATATTTGTCAATATATATATATATATATATATATATATATATATATATATATATATACGGTTCATGCATTATGCAATTTTTGTTATTTGGAATTTGTGAGTCAAAAAATTGAAATAAATTAGAAGCAATGGTTTTTCAAACCCTTCAATGGCGGAGGAGGTGGTGTTGTTGGATTTCTGGCCAAGCCCATTTGGGATGAAGCTGAGGTCCTGAGGATTGCTCTGGCAGAAAAGGGCATCGAGTATGAGTACAAAGATGACGACTTGTGGAACAAGAGCCCACTGTTGCTGCAGATGAACCTGGTTCACAAGAAGATCCCGGTTCTCATTCACAATGGAAAACCGGCCTATGATTCCCTCATTGCGCTTCAATACATTGATGAGGTTTGGAATGATAAGGCTCCACTCTTGCCCTTTGACTCTTACTTGATAGCCCAGACCAGGTTCTGGGCTGACTTTGTCAACAAGAATGTGATATTTACTCATTAATTTACTTATTTTTTGTTTTTTTTTTTCAACAAGCGATATTATTTACACTAAAAAGAAGGGGGTATGTTTATCCTCACAATGGGTTAATAATAATTTGGTTCAAATTCGCCCTTTGTAAAAATCAAACCTAAGACCTCTCACTTACAAGTGAAGAAGAATATCACTAGACCATAGTACAAAGTGGCAATTTCACAACATAATTAAGTTTAGTATTTTTTTCCTTAAATATGCTTTTTTTTTTTAAATAAAATCTATGTTCAATTTAACATGATACTTAATTTTATAATTACCAATTTGGAAAAAAAAAATTAAAAAAAAAGGGGTTTATAAGTACCAACTATGTTTTGGGCCGAAAAGGAACTAACCCTAAAAAAGGCACTTTCGAGAAGTTGGTGGAAGCTGGTGGAACTCTCTGTTTTTATTGTTTTTTTCCCTTTTGGATTGCTGCAGAACTTTCTGTAGTTCTCAGAGAAACCTTCTGTGCCATCCTATATATATACAACTCACTCCACAACCCTCCTCATCAGATAGAATTATCCAAAGAAATCTAAGCAAAAATCTCTAGCTCAAATCCTTCGAATTCACACCCGGCAAAAACCCAACTCAAACCCACCATCTAATGGCTCTCAGTCTCTTTGGCGGACGACGAAGCAACATCTTCGACCCCTTCTCTCTGGACATCTGGGACCCATTGGAGGGCTTCGGCGCTCTGGCCAACATCCCCTCCTCCGCCCGTGAAACCACCGCCATCGCCAACACCCGCATTGACTGGAAGGAGACCCCGGAGGCCCACATCTTCAAGGCGGACCTCCCGGGGATAAAAAAGGAAGAGGTGAAAGTGGAGGTGGAGGACGGGAGGGTCCTGCAGATCAGCGGCGAGAGGAGCCGGGAGCAGGAGGAGAAGAACGACAAGTGGCACAGGGTGGAGAGGAGCAGTGGCAAGTTTATGAGGAGGTTCAGGCTACCGGAGAACGCGAAACTTGATCAGGTGAAGGCAGCGATGGAGAATGGGGTGCTGACTGTGACTGTGCCGAAAGAGGAGGAGAAGAAGCCTGAGGTCAAGGCCATTGACATTTCGGGTTAAACTATATTCGCATAACCTCGATCGGCTACTTTTGAGCTCTGTTTTTGTGTGGTGTTAAGGAACCAGGATCCTCTCCTGAGCAGTTCCTAGGGATCTTAGGGATGCCGCAATCTTGTCCGTTCATTTTATATCGTGCGGTCAGTTTTCGTTAGGTACTATTCATATTTGAATTTTAAAATTTAAATTTTGAATAATTTCTGACCGTACGATATACGATGAACGGACATAATTGCGGGATCCTTAGGATCCCTAGGGAACTGCTCAGGAGAGGATTCTGGTTCGGTGTTAAGTTCTGCTCGTGTGTATTTCCGAGTCTCTCGGTATGTGAGATGAGTGATATGGTGTGTCAATTGTCATGTACGGGTTCTTGTTCTAAATATTATAATAAATCTTCATAAAAGTTGAGTACATTATATTTCCAAGAAGTGTCTCTGGGAGAAGGTCTATTTAATTTTTTTCCACGAATATGGAGAAGATGACAGTTCATGGCGCGATTCTCTAGCTGTTAAAGTCTAGAACTTTAACATTTGCGCACAGAATTGACAAAGATTCATTCGATCTTGACATGTGCTACTGCTATTGGGCGCCAGCTGCTAAGCTCGTGTGTCCTACGAAGATTGCAGAGGAGTATCAGGCAAAGAAGAAAGTTAGAGATGCAAATTTTGTATGGGAGAAGTAATACTCAAGTCGACAGTCCAGCAGAGGCGACATTAAAGACATCTTACTTACTCCAAGAGCCTATGGCGAATGCTCGAATTTGCTTAATTAGGACAGGGTCCTAATAGTGATCGAAATTCCTAGCTGCTGTTTTTGGTTTATTTTCAAGGTTATATTTTCAACTGTTTTTGGTTTGACTCGTGAACAAGGTTATATTTGTAAATTTCAAACCGGTGATTGTTTCTTTTGGTTTTTAGTTTGGATATTAAAAGTGTTGTACCGTTTTAATATAAAACAAAGCTTTTGAGTACTTCCATGGTCATCTTAACCCTGGATGCAAAACGAGATTGATTCCATCCTAAACGAGATCAATTACTTAAGTGAAATCAACCGTTGTATTTTACTTGTACACTAGAGCTGACATATCATTTGTTGTGAATTTTAGCAAGGTACAATAATGCGCATACACGTAGACACTAGACATGTGTACAAGTCATCTTGCAATTACTTTATAGGTACAGTGAAATGATGATCGAACCCTAAATTCTAAACCCTAAACCCTAGGGAAAAGTAATTGATGACAAAAATACTAAGAAATAAAATTTGACTTCCTTCAACTTTCGACCTTCCCTAGGTAGATATCCATAAAGCAACTTTTTTAACTTTGTATCGGTCGTATTCTTGAATTTGGAAGGAAAAGAGGAGTACTGCTTCCTAGCATGGGACATAGAATATGACCACTTAGATTAGAATAACATTCACATAAATGTTCTAACATAGAGTTAAATCGAAAATTGAAGAGATTAGTTGGTCGTTACTGGGACGGGTTCAAACATGACTGCAATCAATAATAAAAAATAAAAATAAAAAGAATGAAGGAGCGGAACCTTCCTTTGACTCAAGCCAACCCTAGGTCGGGACGAGACTTTCTTTGTGCTACCAATTAGTAAAATTCTATCTCTTTCTTACACAACTAAAAAAGGGGCAACAACTCTTGAGTCAAAAGCCTTCTAAGTTATGCTGATGATGGTTATTTAAACCGTACAAAGCGTGTTTCTAGAACAGTTTATGTCTTTATCATTAGAGATATTGCAATATTGTGCATATCAACCAAACAGGACTTAGTTGCTACGTCTTTAAATCACACTAAGATTTTAGCCTGTGCAAAGTATCGCATGAATGATTTTGGCTGAGGCGCGTGATTGATCACATTAAAACTTTATGTGATTTTTCTTACATCGTTGATGTTCCAACAAAGATTTATGAAGACAATGATGCATGTATCGACCAATTAAAGAAATGATCAACCAAAGGCGACATTACAAAGTATATCGTCACGAAGTTTTTCTTCACTCATCAGCAACAAGAGCATCAGGAGATCAAAGTTTAGCAAATCTGATCCTAAGACAATTATGTTGATCTCTTCATGAAGTCAATACGAAGTCTACCTTTCTAAAGCTTGTTCATGAAATTAGACTACATAAACTTTTAAATTTATTGTCACTCATAATTCTCTTGGGGAGTTTTATCGAACTCAGGAGAGTGTCTTATAGTATACTTACATTATCTTAACATACTTTTTTCTTATGATCAAGAGTAGTTTTCCAACTGAATTTTTGTTAACTTGACGAAATTTTTTTGATGAAGTACCTACTCTTGACTGGTCATACGCTTGTGTGTTTTAATAACCATTCTGAATATGTGAAATATCGATATCCTGTATTAACTCAATTTTTCTCTGTAAGTCTACTGGTTATCAGAGCAAGGTTTTTACCGATAGCTGACGACAACAACCACATCACCTAATAACGGAGAAATGATGCAGCGACTTCTTAAGTTGTACATACTTAAGTAGGAGTGTTGTGAATAGAATCATTAATTAGGAATGTGATTGTGTAAACTTAAAGTAGAATTCCAAAAGGATTTGGAGATCAAATAATTATAGGCTTTGTATTACTTATAAGGCAAGAAAACTCATCATAATTAGTATTAAAAAGTCACATGCTAGGGGTGAATACGCCATTCTTATACACATGAGCTCTTCTCTCATGCCATCTCCTTCCTCTCTCACGCTCGCGGATCTGTTGTCCGTAATTATGGTGTCTCCTTTCTAATTTCTCTCTAATTTCTCAACACGTGTACCACCCATTTCACCTAACCTTCACCCCATTAAATTTTTAATAAAACTAAAACCCAAAAACAAAGAAACTAGCAGCCACTATGTCCCCACCCACCCCGATCCATGCAGTCCCGTGCGCCAGCAACCTAAGCATTCACCCATGCTAGCCTCCCCATGCGCCAGCGGCTACCCTTACTTGTACTTGCCATCACCAAAATCCTCCTCCATCTAGAAGCGGATTTATTAAGGGACCTAGGTGGTTTCAGGACCACCCGAGTTTGGGCAGTGAAGGGAAAGAGCAGCGGCTGCATAATGTTCTGGCTTTTTGCAAACCAGATGGAGAGAAGAAGAAAAAGAAGACCAATTCTTTTTTAAACGGTATCCTAGGTCACGTGCTACTAAGTCACATTAATCATTATAGTAAAGAGTAATGCTAAGGAGGCTAAATTTGCAAAAAAATATTTGCAAACTAAATAATGTGTTACCAATAGGAAATGAGCACATTTATCAACACTTAAGTAATAATCCAATCATTAACTTTCATGTCATTTAGTTTATAAATTTTGTCTAAAAATTTAGTTTTCCTGGCATTACTCTTAAATAAAACGGTGAGCATCGATGTGGTGTTTGAAAACTCATTCTAGGTCATGTGGAAGGCTGAGAGCCTCGCCATTTTTTTAATAAAAAATAAAAAAAAAGAGTTTGACTTTCAAAGAAAGTCCACCCGACGCAAATTAGTTCCCTAATCCCCGGATTTGGATCCCATCCAAATCTAAATTGTGAGGATTCTAGGGATCCGCACATCTTAGCCATTCATCGTGCATCATGCAATCATAAATCATTTGACTTTTTTTATTTAAAATTAAACCCAAATAGTACTTGAAGAAAACTGGCCATACGATGTACGATGAACAGTTAGGATATAGAGATTCCTATGATCCCCACAAAGTGGATCCCAAGATAATCTTTTTCCCTAATCCCCAGTTCCTACCCCGCTGAACTGAAGGTCACCATCATCAGCACAGAACCAATCTCCAGTCTTCACACACCGATCGACACTTCAAGATCAACTTGGTATTTAAATTCATTCTATGCGTTGAAGAAATGACTTTTCTCAATTGTAAGGGATTAGTAATCTTGCTAAAAATGATGAAAAAAGGGTTACATGAATTGTTGTTTGTACAAAAATTATGAATAAAAAGTTGTAGTTTATCGTTTAATGTTTCAATTTTATTTTCATCTAATTTTTTGGAGCTTTTTGTGAAACTTTATAGGCCTAAGCATGATCTATCACCGATATGATATCAACTTAACCACGTATGGCTTAGTGTTGGGTTTTATCCCAAAATGACTAGTAATATTAGGGTTGAAAACTCTTATATATTAATAGTGTTGCAGTCCTATTAGATTAGGAATTTGATTGAGTAAATCCTAACATATATATGATATCCTTATGTGATTCTACCATATCTCTTAGACTATATATTATCTTTTAAGAGTTGTAATCCTATTGGAGTAAGGAATTTACCTTCATTACTACTAAAAATAAAGGCATTATGGGGTGATATAACACACACCTCACAATTACACATCTCTCTCTTCTCTCTCTATGTGCCGCACCCCTCACTCTCTGGCATTCATAATTGTTCAGTAAATTATGCCTACAATACATTATCAGCATGCTCTTGACGCTACCGTAAAGATAGTTTATTCTTCATTCAGGGAGTATTACGTTTTAATCATTCTTTTTATGATTAATTTATTATTTTATTGAATTGACCTACATGCTATTGATTCAATTTAATTTTTTATTTGTTGAATGTGATACAACACAGGAGATGCAATTCCGGCTTTCCAAGAAGGATGTTCTAGAAATTTAAAGGCTTTTGTTGTTTTATACCAATCAGGTACGTTTAAAATAAATGAAGATATTTGAAACGACCATGAAGCATGAAAACATTCCCCATGATGCATGAACCCCTTACAATTATATTTACCTTTCGATATATATACGTTTCATGCATTATGCAATTTTTGTTATTTGGAATTTGTGAGTCAAAAAATTGAAATAAATTAGAAGCAAGGGTTTTTCAAACCCTTCAATGGCGGATGAGGTGGTGCTGTTGGATTTTTGGCCAAGCCCATTTGGGATGAGGCTGAGGATTGCTCTGGCAGAAAAGGGCATCGAGTATAAGTACAAAGATGAGGACTTGTGGAACAAGAGCCCACTGCAAATGAACCCGGTTCATAAGAAGATCCCGGTTCTCCTTCACAATGGAAAACCAGCCTATGATTCCCTCAGGTACCGTTTGGTACGTGGGACGGGATGAAACGGAGTGGGATGAGGCGTTCCATCCCACGTTTGGTGCGCCTAAAACTGGTGGAATGAGCTATTCCACGGGATGAATTTTGGGTGAATTTTCATTCCGCCTCACCCCCTTGGAACAACTCGTTCCACATTCGTGGAACACAAAATTATAACCTCTCTGTCTCCTTCTTCTTCCTCCTTGTTTCCATTCGAGGGCATCTTTGTTCCCTCTCCGTTCCGTCCCATTCCGTTCCGTCCCCGTCCCGTCTGCATACCAAACGATACCTCATTGCGCTTCAGTACATTGATGAGGTTTGGAATGATAAGGCTCTACTCTTGCCCTTTGACTCTTACCTCACAGCCTAGGCCAGGTTCTGGGCTGACTTTGTCAACAAGAAGGTGTTTTTTACTCATTAATTTACTTATTTTTTGTTGTTTTTTTTTCCAACAAGCGATATAATTTCACAATGGGCTAGTAATAATTTGGTTCAAATTATCCCTTTGCAATAATCGAACCTAAGACCTCTCACTTACAAGTGAAGAAAAACATCACTAGATCGTAGTACAACGTGATAATTTCACAACATAATTAAGTTTAGTATTTTTTTTCCTTAAAAATGCTTTTTTTTTCTTTTTTTTTTAAATCTATGTTCAATATAACATGATACTTAATTTTATAAGTACCAATTTGGAAAGAAAAAAAATTTAAAAAGGGGTTTATAAGTACCAACTATGTTTTGGGCCGAAAAGGAACTAACCCAAAAAAAGGCACTTTCGAGAAGTTGGTGGAAACTGATGGAACTCTCTGTTTTTATTGTTTTTTCCCTTCTGGATAGCTGCAGAACTTTCTGTAGTTCTCAGAGAAACCTTCTGTGCCATCCTATATATGTACAACTCACTCCACAACCCTCCTCATCAGATAGAATTATCCAAAGCAATCTAAGCAAAAATCTCTCGCTCAAATCCTTCGAATTCCACCCAGCAAAAACCCAACTCAAACCCACCATCTAATGGCTCTCAGTCTCTTTGGCGGACGACAAAGCAACGTCTTCGACCCCTTCTCTCTGGACATCTGGGACCCTTTCGAGGGCTTCGGCGCTCTGGCCAACATCCCCTCCTCCGCGCGTGAAACCACCGCCATCGCCAACACCCGCATCGACTGGAAGGAGACCCCGGAGGCCCACATCTTCAAGGTGGACCTCCCGGGGATAAAAAAGGAGGAGGTGAAAGTGGAGGTGGAGGACGGGAGGGTCCTACAGATCAGTGGCGAGAGGAGCCGGGAGCAGGAGGAGAAGAACGACAAGTGGCACAGGGTGGAGAGGAGCAGCGGCAAGTTTGTGAGGAGGTTCAGGCTGCCGGAGAACGCGAAACTTGATCAGGTGAAGGCGGCGATGGAGAATGGGGTGCTGACTGTGACTGTGCCGAAAGAGGAGGAGAAGAAGCCTGAGGTCAAGGCCATTGACATTTCCGGTTAAGTTCTGTTTTGAGCTACTTTTGAGCTTTGTTTTGGTGTGGTGTTAAGTTCTGCTTGTGTGTATTTCAGAGTCTCTCTGTATGTGAGATGAGTGATATGGTGTGTCAATTTTCATGTACGCGTTCTTGTTCCAAATATTATAATAAATCTTCATAAAAGTTGAGTACATTATATTTCCAAGAAGTGTCTCTGGGAGAAGATCTATTTAATTTTTTTCCACGAATATGGAGAAGATGACCGTTCATGGCGCGATTCTCTTGCTGTTAAAGTCTAGAACTTCAACACTTGCGCACAGAATTGACAAAGATTCATTCGATCTTGACATGTGCTACTGCTATTGGGCGCCAGCTGCTGAGCTCGTGTGTCCTACGAAGATTGCAGAGGAGTATCAGGCAAAGAAGAAAGTTAGAGATGCAAATTTTGTATGGGAGAAGTAATACTTAAGTCGACAGTCCAGCAAAGGCGACATTGAAGACATCTTACTTACTCCAAGAGCCTATGGCCAATGCTCGAAGTTGCTTAATTAGGACAGAGTCCTATAGTGGTCGAAATTCCTAGCTGCTGTTTTTTGTTTATTTTCAAGGTTATATTTTCAACTGTTTTTGGTATAACTTGTGAACAAGGTTATATTTTCAAATTTTAAACTGGTGATTGTTTCTTTTGGTTTTTAGTTTGGATAGTAGAGGTGTTGCGCCGTAAAACAAAGCTTTTGAGTACTTCCATGATCATTCTAACCTGGATGCAAAACAAAGATCGATTTCACCCCAAAACGAGATCAATTACTTAAGTGAAATCAAAGTTGTATTGTACTCGGTATACTAGAGTTGACATATCCTTTGTTGTGAATTTTAGCAAGGTA
This sequence comes from Malus fusca, assembly GCA_035220775.1. Classification (NCBI taxonomy): domain Eukaryota; kingdom Viridiplantae; phylum Streptophyta; class Magnoliopsida; order Rosales; family Rosaceae; genus Malus; species Malus fusca. Next base: position 26,105,321 of record CM069059.1, read on the forward strand.
CAACAATGCGCATACACATAAATACTAGACATGTGTCCAAGTCATACACATAAATACTAGACACGTGTCCAAGTCATCCTGCAATTACCTTAAAGGTACAGTGGAATGATGTTCGCCTTCTAAGTTATGCTGACGATGGTAATTTAAACTGTACAAAGCGCGTTTCTAGAATGGGTTATGTATTTACCATTAGAGATATTGTAATATTGTGCATATCAACCAAACAAGACTTAGTTACTACGTCTTTAAATCACATTGAAATTTTAGCCTATGCAAAGTATCGCATGAATGATTTTGGTTGAGGCACGTGATTGATCACATTAGAACTTTATGTGGTTTTTCTTACATAGTTGATGTTCCAACAACGATTTATGAAGACAACAATGCATTTATCAACCAATTAAAGAAATGATCCACCAAAGGCGACATTACAAAGTATACCGTCACAAAGTTTTTCTTCACTCATCGGCAACAAAAGCATCAAGAGATCAAAGTTAAGCAAATCAGATCCTAAGGCAATTATGTTGACCTCTTCATGAAGTCAATACGAAATCTACTTTTCAAAAGCTTGTTCATGAAATTAGACTACATAAACATTTAAATTTATGTCACTGATAATTCTCTTGGGGAGTTTATCGAACTCATGAGAGTATCTTATAGTATATTTACATGATCTTAACATACTTTTTTCCTTATGACCAAGAGTAGTTTTCTTTTTGAATTTTTGCTAACCTAACGAATTTTTTTTATGAAGTACCTACACTTGACTGGTCATACGCTTGTGTGTTTTAATAATCCTTCTAAATATGTGAAATATCACATCCTGTATTAACTCATTTTTTTTCTCCGTAAGTCTACTGGTTGTCAGAGCAAGGTTTTTACCAATAGCTGACGACAACAATGCTGCTTCTTAAGTTGTACATACTTAAGTAGGAGTGTTGTGAATAGAATCATTAATTAGGAATGTGATTGTGTAAACTAAAAGTAGAATTCCACAAGGATTTGGAGATCAAATAATTATTGGCTTTGTATTACTTATAAGGCAAGAAAGTCCATCATAATTAGTATTCAAAAGTCACATGCTAGGGGTGAACACACCATTCTTATACATACGATCCTTTCTCTCTCTGTCGTCCCCTTCCTCTGTCAATGGTCGTGGGTCTGTTGTCCCTAATTGTGGTGTCTCCTCTCTAATTTCTCAACACGTGTACCACCCATTTCACCTAGCCTTCACCCCCATTAAATTTTTAAGGGACCTAGGTGGTTTCAGGACCACCCGGATGCTCAGATAATTGGTTATGAGAACTTTCGAGGACCACCCCAGTCTGGGCAGTGAAGGGAAAGAGCAGCGACTACATAATGTTCTAGCTTTTTGCACACCAAAATGAGAGAAGAAGAAGAAGGCCAATTCTTTTTTAAACGGTATCCTAGGTCACGTGCTAGTCACATTGATCATTTAAGTAAAGAGTAATGCTAGGAAGACTAAATTTGTAAAAAAAAAATTGCAAACTAAATGATATGTCATCAATAAGAAATGAACATGTTTATCAACGCTTAAGTAATAATCTAATCATTAACATTCATGTCATTTAGTTTATACTCATTCTAGGTCACGTAGGAGGCTAAGATCCTCACCATTCTTTTAATAAAAAATAAAAAAGAGTTCGACTTTCAAAGAAGAGTAAATTACACAAAACTACATCAACTATTGGTCAAACCACAATTTCATACTCCATGTTTTAAAAATTACAATATCATACATCATCTTACAAATTTGTTGCAATGTCATACCTCTATCAGTTTTTTTGTCAATTTATCGGTTAAATACTGACGTGGCTTGAGGCGATGCCCACTTCCTAATCCAACTGGATTAAAAATTAAAAAATTAAAAACAAATTCATTTCAATTATTTTATAAAAAATGTGGGGCCCACCATTACCCTCAACCTTCTTCCCAGTCCACCGACGATCTCCATATCCATCATATGCCACCGCACCATCATCGCCACCACCACTTTTGCCCTCTTAATCGTCGTCAAATCTTAATTTTCTAGTGCATCTCTGTCACCGCATCCAAACATCGCCAGAACCCTAATGTCTCCAGGAAATCCCAGCCCCCAGAACCAAGCCGGCTCAGTTTCGACTGTAAAGTGATCCGGCGGTGTTGATTGTGTGACGACGGCCTGATCAGAGGCGACAAAGCCCTCTCACCAAATTGCCTTCCACTCCTCTGATTCTCACCGATGACGGCCTGGTAGTTATTGTTCTTGCTATTGTGGAACTAATTCTTCACCAAAATCGAACGATCGGGAGATCCAGGCCGGTTCACGAATCGTACGGATGACGACGACTGGGAAGGAGAGTGGGCGTACATGAAGAGGTGTGTAGGGGAGATGGAGCGTATGAAGAACGTCGACAACCTAGAGGAGAACCTCCAAGATGTGGACGACGCAAAGCCTGATGATGAGGAGGAAAATAACGGCACGGCCTCTTCTCCCAAACCCCAAACCCCAAACCAAAACATAAAAAAAATCCGATCGATTAGTGCTAAGAATTTGAAATTTAGGGTTAGGGTTTGGATGGAATTGGGGTATTTTGTATAAAATTGGTTACAGGGATTAATTTGGTGAGGGTGGTGGGTGTGTAGGAGGGGGAGGGGGATGAGCGCCATGGGAGGGAGGTGGAGATGGAGGAAGAGATGGCGGGAGTTGCAGAGAGGTGAGAGGGAAAGAAGGGGATCTGGGTGTGGGTTTGGTTTCTTTTTATCTCTTTCTTTTTTTTTTTTGATTTTTTGATTTTTTAATATTTAGTGAAATTTTTAATCTAGTTGGAATTGAAAGTGGGCCCATCTCAAGCCATGTCAGCATTTAACAGAGAGATTGACAAAAAACCTAACGGATGTTTGATATTGTAACAAATTCGTAAGATGAGGTATGACATTGAAATGTTTTAAAGACGGGATATGAAACTATGATTGGCCTAATAGTTGAGGTAGTTTTGTGTAATTTACCCTTCAAAGAAAGTCCACCACACGCAAATTAACTCCTTAATCCCCAGTTTTGGATCCCATCCAAATCCAAATTATGGGGATCCTAGGGATCCTCACATCTTAGTCATTCATCGTGTATCGTGCGGTCAGAAATTATTTGACTTTTTTATTTAAAATTAAACACAAATAGTACCTAACAAAAACTGGTCACACGATGTACGATGAATGACTAGAATGTGGGGATCCCTATGATCTCCACAAAGTGGATCCTGAGAGGATCCTCTTCCCTAATATTCACCATCATCAGCACAGAACCAATATTTTCTCCAGTCTTCACACACATATCGGCACTTCAAGATCAACTTGGTATTTATATTCATTCTATGCATTGAAGAAATGGCTTTTCTCAATTGTAAGGGATTAGTAATCTTACTAAAAATGATGAAAAAGGGTTACATGAATTGTTGTTTGTACAAAAATTATGAATAAAAAGTTGTAGTTTATCGTTTAATGTTTCAATTTTATTTTCATCAAATTTTTTGGAGCTTTTTGTGAAACTTTATAGGCCTAAGCATGGTCCATCACCAATATCACCGATATAGTCCCAAGTTAACCACCTATGGCTAGGTGTTGGGTTTTATCCCAAAATGACTGATAATATTAGGGGTGAAAACTCTTATATATTAATTGTATATTATTTTGTCATATGATCTATGTGGGATCTTATTCTCCAACATTTTTTTACTAGAACTTCTCGATAATAAAATCCTGAATCCGCCACTGTCCCCATCTACACTTGAGAATTTCAAATAAGTTGAGCTTTCCAATTATCCTTGATAACAAGAGGATTCTTGGTTGGGTAATGTAAATTCATGATAAAGATGAAACTGTAAACACCTAGTCGTGTGTTTGCAGCTAGGATGGTAAAGAGGATTCCTAGGTAATGTAAACTTCATGATTAACATGAAATTGTAATGTATTATAGTGAGAGTATGGTTAGTCGAATGCAATTAGGTCTGTTATACTGTTAGAATTTAGGCTTTAATTTTCTAGGAGATGAGGTAGTGAGGGTTACTAAGAACACAGATCCTCTCCTAATCTGTGCAACCGGAGCCCGATGATCAATGGATCCGGGCCATTGAAATTTGATCCAACGGCTATAATTATTATAACTTTGAGTTTTAACGATAAGGACAAAATAAAGGGTAAGTGAATAGTACCATGATTGATTTTTTTAGTGTAAAAATATAGTTTTTAGTTAAAGTGAACAGTACCGCATACTTTTCGTTAAAACTCCCTTTTCTTTTCTTTTTTTTTAAATTAAAAATCAGCATAGTTAAATTTGAGATTAGGTGGTTAGATACGTGTAAGAAATAAGCGAAGAGACATAAAAAACTTCAAATTGAGGACATCAAACCCTAAGTCATCTCTCACCTACTTTAAAATTAGTTTGACAACAGTCATTTAGTACTACGGTCTAATGATATTCCTCTTTACTTGTAAGTGCAAAGTTTTAAGTTCGATTCTCCCAAAGGCGAACTTGAATCACATTATTGCTAACCCATTATGAGGCTTAACCCACTCTTCCACTCTTTTAGTGTAGATAATATCGTTTGTTTAAAAATTAGTTAGACAACATAATTGAGTTTAGGTTTTTTTTTTTCTTAATTAACATGATACCTAATTTTATAATACCAATTTGGAGTCTTTTTATAAGTACCAATTATGTTTTGGGCCGAAAAGGAAGTAACCCAAAAAAAACGCACTTTCAAGAAGGTGGTAGAAGCTGATGGAACTCTCTGGTTTTTTTTTTGTTTTATCCCTTCTGGATAGCTGCAGAACTCTCTGTAGTTCTCAGACAAACCTTCTGTGCCGTCCTATATATATACAAGTCACTCCGTTACCCAATCCATCAGATAGAATCATCCAAAGCAATCTAAGGAAAAATCTCTCACTCAAATCCTTCGAATTCACACCCAGCAAAAACCCAACTCTAATCCAGCATCTAATGGCTCTCAGTCTCTTTGGCGGACGACGAAACAACGTCTTCGACCCCCTCTCTCTGGACATCTGGGACCCATTCGAGGGCTTCGGTGCTCTGGCCAACTTCCCCTCCTCCGCCCATGAAACCACCGCCATCGCCAACACCCGCATCGACTGGAAGGAGACGCCGGAGGCTCACATCTTCAAGGCGGACCTGCCGGGGATCAAAAAGGAAGAGGTGAAAGTGGAGGTGGAGGACGGGAGGGTGCTGCAGATCAGCGGGGAGAGGAGCCGGGAGCAGGAGGAGAAGAACGACACGTGGCACAGGGTGGAGAGGAGCAGCGGCAAGTTTATGAGGAGGTTCAGGCTGCCGGAGAACGCGAAGCTTGATCAGGTGAAGGCGGCGATGGAGAACGGGGTGCTGACTGTAACTGTGCCGAAAGAGGTGAAGAGGCCTGATGTCAAGGCCATTGACATCTCCGGCTAAATCAAATTCGTATAACCTCGGCTACTTTTAGGTTTAATGTCATAATTATGTTAAATAATCATGGTTTGTTGACATTGTTGTGGTGTCAGCTCCCGCTCTTTGTTCTTGTATTTCAGTGTCTCTGTGTCAATTTTCATGCATGGTTTCTGCTTGTGAAATATTATAAACCTTAATAAGGGTTTTGAGTACACTTATTTTAATTCAATCAATTCAAAATTTTAACTCATAATTTCAATGAAAAAACAATTGCAAAATTATCTATCTTACCGGGAAGAGTGGAGATGCAAGAATTGGACGGAGGTACGTGTCCGTCTTTTCCTTCCTGGTCGCGCTTCCTCACCCCACTGATCTGGAGGTTCCCACCATCCTCCACATGAACCTTCACCATCTCCTTCCGGAGCCCCGGCGCGTTCGCTTTGAACACGTGCGGCGTCGGCGTCTCCTTCCAGTCGATGTTCGCGCGGGCTAACGACGCTTTGGACCCGGAAGACAGGTCCAAGAGTGACTGGAACGGGTGGTGGATCGGCTCCCGAATAGGTTCGGAATCACCCAGATTATTTGAGAATCTTCTAATCAATAATGCAATTTTGGATTTTGTATTTTCGGATAAGGACCGTTTGAATTTGGGCGAATTTACGAAAAATTCTTAAAAAAATTAGTTTTTAATGAAAATGATAAAATAAAAAAATTTAGTTTTTAATTAAAATAGCAAAATAAAGAAGTAAGTGAATAGTATTAAGAGTGATTTTTTAGGTTAAAAATATCTTTAACGTTAAAAGTAGACAGTAGGTTAAAAATATCTTTAACGTTAAAAGTGAATAGTAGAATAAATGTTTCATTAAGATATTTTTTATTAAATCAGTGATTGGATTTCTACGGAGTTTGATTGCGCCGCACGTTCTCCGTTTTCATCCTCTACGTCTTGGCAAATATCGAAAAAAATTAAAAAGCCCATGGACTCAAGTAAGGCCCAATGGCTCGAGCCTATGCTCACTTAGCTCGTTTTATTGAAAGTGCGACATGCGACATTTATCTAACTAACAAATATTAAACTTAATGTAGACGTTATGTACAAACTAAAAAAAATAACGAATTTACAATGATTCTTGACCGCTGCTATCGCTGTTTTCCAAATCATATTCAACATCGAGTGCAGCGACTTTCGAAGCACTAATTCTCGACGAAGTGGATCGAATTTTGTACAGCAAATTCGAATGCGCACTAGCGACCATAGCGCCCTGTTTTCCTTCCTCTTCCTCTTTCTTTAGGTCACCGGGGGGCAAGAAGCAGTCCATGGACAAACCCTTTATGTTAAAATCGACCTCCTCAATTTCCCAAGCCTCCTCCATTCGCGTTCTCGAATGGCCTTCCGTGCTGTCACCAAACCTAAACAACGATGCACATGTCTTGCCCCCGTGCGCGATGCTGATGCCTTCGACGTTCCGGTAGTCTTGGACGTAGGACTCCATTGTGGTCTCCCAACAAATGCCGTGGTCGTTGCCGGCCGATTTGATTCGGAGGAGGTGGGAGTCCTCTAGTTGGACTAGGAGGCCGGTTTTTTGGCTGAAGTAGCCCCAAACCGTGTGCCTTATTATCTCAACGTTGGTGCTGCTTCTTGCTTTTAGGGTTGAGGCTTCGGCTTCTAATTTTAGTGTGAAGCAGTCTTCGTCCTTGATCGCTTTCTCTCCAATGCAAACTGAGTTGCTGAATAAGTTGGCTGTTGACCTCGGATCAAGACCCTGTTGAGTACAGAATGTAGTATCAATATTTGTGCATTAAGGTTTTTTTTCTTTTCGAACTAACGATATTACCTACCGTAAAGAGGGAGTAGGTTAAGTTTTATAATAGGTTAGCAATAACGTAATTCAATTTTGCCTTTGGCGTAAACTGAACTTAAGGCCTCTTACTTACAAGTGGAAAGAAATACCGCTAACCGTAGTATTAAATAGCTTATGCATTAAGGTATTTTTTTTTCTTTTTAAAAAGAGGGACAGCTGGTAGCAAGCTACGATTATCCATCCCTTTCGGAGGTCAGAATGACTCACAGAGGCATTTCAGCCTCTCTCTAGCCATAAGTCTGACTTCCACACCAGCAATGAATTTTGAACCCAAGACATCCACTCATTTTTTGTAGTTTTTGAAGAAAGTCTTTTAATTCGTTATTTACCGTTGAGTTACTAACTCGTGAGTTATGCATTAAGGTATTTAATTGTGTTTTTTTTTTATTAAAAAAAATTGGACTTTTTCAAAACAAGCAAAGAAAAAAAAGCAGTTAGGTAGGGTGAGTGCTGAGAAACGTGCAGTTTTGGCCCACATGAAAGTGGGCCATAGATTTGTACTTTGGAATAATTTGATGGGGACAGACCAACTTAGAAGTCAGGGCTTCCTAATGGCATAGTCAAAAGAAACCAAAAGAGAAGTAGAGAAAAAAGGTCCTCAAACACATTCTTTGGCTAAACTTAATGAACCACGAGCACTAGCATTGGGCTAGACACACATACATCAACAATTGACAATAATTTCATTAGATATCTCGTTAGAGTGTGTATGTATAATTGATAATCATTGATGCATTGTGAGACGTTCAAAAACTATAACGAATGACAATCATGAAAGCATAAATCGTGATTATGAATTTTTCTGTAACTTTGTTATCTTGATCAAACGGTGAATACAAAGGCATAACACCAAAAAAACACCCGGAAAGGAAAGAGAGGTGGAAGGAATTAGTACCTGAAGGAGACGCCGGAGAGGGCGAGGCGGGCCTCGAGAGGCATGCGAGTGGTGCCATGGTGTTTGGCGCCAAGCCAACTTTCCATCACTCCCTGCACTGATCTTGCAACCAGACACCACCAATTCCAAGCACCAAAGTTCTGGTCTCTTCTGCCACAGCACAAACCCACCCATCTCGCCGCCGCCGCCCACTGATCTCAACAAGCTCTTTACCTTCAACTTGTTATTGCCACCATTCAAGCTCCTCTCTCCAGTACAAAACTCTGACGCCCTCATCTTCACCTTTCCCATTGCGTACATGCTGTCCACTGAATTCAAAGCCTTATCTCCTCCAACTGCCGCTATGTATTGCTTGACTATGTACTTAGCCATCGAAACTTCCTACAAATCATAAAACACGAAAATTATTAAGGAAACTTCATATGTGACCAAAAGTTATATGTCAAACGTAACTTTCATGGGACTTGACGTAAAATTCCTTACAATATAAGACGTTTATCTTGTCATACTAGGAATCTAGACCACTGATCATATTCGTTCTTGTCAAATTGAGTGGTCCAAATTCCAGTCTAACAACATAAGCATTAATGTAGTGCATAGTCTGATAAGAGAACGTTGTCCTAATTATATTATTTTGAACAATGAAGTAAAAATAACTTACAATAGGTTGATCTTTGATGGAGCGGCTGATGGGTTGGTAATCTTTTGGAATTGGTAAGGGAATGAGAGGGGCTCCAATGACTCCAAGCAAGAGCTGGACTTCGGCGTTTTTGCTTCCAAAAACCGCGTTGGCTGACTGTGATTGGTCGCTGTTTGAGGGTTTCATCCAAGACTTCATGTTGTGCCATGAAGTGGTGGCGTTCTTGTGATTGCCTGAAACATACATCTCTTCTGGGATTGGGACCTCGAGGACTGTTTCAAGCCCATCTTCGCGGTCCAGATTGGGACAAAGCTTCCTCATGACAATGACAAGAACGATCAGAGCAGATTGAGTGGCAAAAGAGAGTTTAGGAGGAGGGAGGAGGGGCGTGGGATTGGTGGAGAGAGCTATTCTATGTAGGACTAGGAATACTAAGAGCAATTGAGGTGGTTGCGAGTTGAGTCTTGGATTCAAAGGGAGGAAGTAAGGAGGGGTCTTTGCACTCTGCAGCTGTTAAACATTACCAACCCACCAATGGCTCTCACTCTCTAACGTGGTTTGCTTTGTCTATGTCGTGTTTGCACGCTCCTCTCTCTCTCTCTCTCTCTCTCTCTCTCTCTCTCTCTCTCAAACTTGGTTTATTATTTTATAATTGAGGTAGATTGGCATCCAAGGAATAAACTTCTCATCTGAACTCAAAGAGTTTGTTGAATTAAAAGAAAAGTAGTGTTAAAGCTATTAATTAAAGGTAGACTTATTCCCTTGTGTGACCTTGATTTCAACTGCCAACCAGGACCGTTTAGGGTTGTAGGAGTTGGATTACGATGACTTTTCGACAGTTAAAGTCAGTAAACTTATAAAACTTAAATTAAAGCAATAAGTATTTGTTGTCAATATGAAAGCAAGAAGCTCAAGGATCTAATGAATAAAGAATGGGAAAACAAAGAGATCATGGAACTTAATAATCAATAAGGACCTACTTGATCAAATTTCTGATTTTTAGGAATGGAAAATAAGGACTTGGTTGATCCAATTCTTGATTTAGAGAAAAATATCGTTGTATAAAGAAATTATGGATTGTAAAGTCGTATTAATACAATAAATATTGAAAAAATGGAGAATTGAATATAGAATTTGAGGTGTAAAAGTAAATGCAGTTTTAATCACTTGAACTATAAGCTTCTTTCAAAATTTATATATTCTCCAAAATAGGATGTAGATGATTCTCTCGTACATTCCTAATAAATAAACATCTCATAAACCTATACTTGATACTCACTCTTTTATCATTGCGATATATATGTTGGATTGACTGCATGCAGTAAAACAAAGCTCATTCACAATACACCCAAAAAGAAAGGAAAGAGAAGAAGAGAAAAGGTTAAAGTAAAAGAGGTATATAACTGTGGCATGTGTATCGGAGAATTAAGAAAATAAAGTATAATATATAAATGTATGATTTCACTTTTAATGACACCAAACTCTTTTATGATAAAATTTAACATTTAACAATAATGATTAAGTTAGAATAATATTTGTATGATCAGGAGTGGATCAATGATCCGTTCCTCTGAATATCTTACAGCATCCACATTGCCGGCTTTAACCGCAGCATATAATCTGACCCTAAAGCTTTTTACCCATTAAAACGGATAAGAATAAAATCATAACCATCATCATTGGATGATGCTGCCGGAGAATGCGACCGACATTTTTATTGAGTTGACACTCAATCTAATTCTCTCTATTTCAATATTTTTGCTGCTGTTGGAGAGCTTTTTCAATGTGACCGTCACACGAATTGGTATATCATGTGTCCTTATATAAATAATGGGTTATGTGTGTTAAAAGGTTAATAACTTAAAAATTAAAAATTTTCACACTTACATAAAAATACGTGCTATACCATCTGTATTCCCGTCACAACTAAAAATTTCTCCTGCTGCTGCATTGCATTAACTGTATCTGTACGTGCTTAATTATTTTTGTTTATTTTTTTAGTGAATTATTTTTCTTTGTTTAGCTAATTAAGCAATTTGTCTTTTGCAACACAAGAAGCTGGAGGATACAAAGCTCCTGGATTAAAACCCTAAATTAACTGAGTCGGTCTTGTGGGGTTGCGACACGTGTTGCTCTGCTCTCAATCATGTCCAGCACGTTCGTATGAAATCTTGAAAATATTTTTTTTTTTTTTTTTTGTGTATTTATTTGGATTAACTCTTATAATCCCTTGGAGTGGCGACGAGGTAACTATGTCTTCTTGTATTCTTGTTAGTGATATTCATATTTAACCAACAATACAAAAACATAAACACAAAAAAAGCATAAGGCATTTGCTAGACTCTTATATATTAGCATATGAGTTTATTATCTGATCCAAATAATTAACCATTCTCTTAAAGCGTTAGTCTTTCATACATATTTTATGTTTAGGGTAGTGCTAGGGAAAGTAGGACGTATATTTGAATGCACACTCAGGTCAACCATGGAGGGGGGGCGGGGGCGGGGGCGGGCATCATTCTACTAAGATAAACACTATCGAATAGTACCTTTTAATGAGAGATATGAAAAAGAAGCTTCGAGAAAACTAGTGTGACTATCTATTTAAACCATATTTGATAAATCATATGACATGATTGTTGATAATTGAATTATTACTTAAGTGCTTATTAACGTATGTATCAAATTTAGCATTCAAAAATATTTATTTATTTTTACTACAACGATAGTTCTACTGCTAGACTAAGAAAACGAAGGACTTCAACCCATAATTTGGTTTTTATTTCTCACTTCACCACTTGCTGCTATGGGTACTTCTAAATCAAATTATTAAGCGATTTGATTATTATGATTTTCCTATCATTAAAATCTTATTTTTTTTAAATTAAAAGCAATTTGATATATAAGAAAAACGAATAGAGAAAGAAGGAAATCTTGAAGGAGAGTTTCAATGACTGAGACGCGGATTGAAAATTAGTTACAGAAAACAAAGAAAGAAAAGTCCAAGGTTCACTTTCATGCTGGGCCACATGATGAACTGAGAAACAAAAACCAATGTCTAAAAAATATTTAGATATTATCAAGAGACTAAGTAGGTCACCGAAATTTCTGATGAATTTTCAGGAGTTTTCATCTGACTGTATCCCATTGAACTCTCATATAATTTCCTTGAAATATACCATTTTTCCTAACTGGATTGGTGGAAAGTCTCTGGAAAAACACCATCTCGATAAGTTTCTTTGTATACAAGTAATGCAGCTGTCAGTGTTTACTTATCTTTATACAAGCTGTTTTCGAGTTTGGAGGACGAGGCAAACTAATACAGGACCTATCGTGCGGGAGCAACTTGTATTATATGTGTATACCATCGCTATGACATCTCGCATCAATGATAAGAGACACATTACATTATAATATTAGTACATAACTCATGGTGACTGGTATGTTATGCCATGAAAGTCCTTGCCATGGAATGCACTTACTATTAACTGCATAAACCCTAAACTTAGAAGCTCATATATATCGAATACAGGATCTCGGGTGCAGTTATAATAATCACTCAATGCAACTTATGAGCATAGCAGGTGTCACAACTTGCGCAGACCACCATAATAACAAACAAACAATTATTTCAATTTGTTTTCTTTTCCAATTTTTGGCATTAGGAAACTATGATTGATTCGTCCACTTAAAAATACAAAAACAAAGAGAATGAATTCCCTACCCGGCCTAAAGAATTGGAGATTATTTGGAGTGAGTTCCCACCGCGACACCCAGCACGAGCTGTCTGTGGCATATTAAGATGGCGATCGCAAATCACGGCACCTTCCATGCAGGAACTCGTGCAATGGAAAGTGCAGACAGATGTCACCTCCCAGGGTGCTGACAATGTTCATCTTTTCTATCTCATAACTTTGCTTTCTGGACCCCTAACCACGTGTCCCATGTTACCATATTATCCATTCCTAAATTCCATTTTTTTTTTTAGACATATTTTTATGGGATTCACATATGTTTATGTATATGTGCTAGTAAACACATGACAAATCGAGCATCGAATTAATTTTAACATCCGTGTGTTGATAAACGTTGTAGAAGCCAGAGATTGAAACAAGTTTATTGCTCATCCCGACATATTTCAAAAGTTTCTTCTAAAGTTTTTGGATATATGCTATTGGAAAGGATATGATTCATGATCGTAGAACATTATGTACATGAACAAACATTCTTAACGACTTGAGCTGCAAGCCTCTTAAATGTCTTGAAAACTTTAAGCAACGATGTCTCATGAAGCATGCCAAGTTTCTGTACTAGTATCCTCACCCAACTTTTTGTCAAACTTACCAAATTTCAGGGTCATTGATAGAAATATAAGCAGTAACCATTCAGCTTGACTGTCAAACCATATTATATGTGTTTGACCTTGCAGATGGTCAATCCCAATGGCCGATTGCTAGAACACTACTCGGTCTCAGCAAACACATTGCTTGCAGAGCCAAGGCAATTCAATAACCAAGTTTAAGTTGAAATGGCTCCTCTGAATCCCCAGTTATCAAACTTTTCACCCAGTTCCAATATCTTGCCTCCAAGAATTTAAAATTCTAACTTGCAGAATAAGAAATTTCCCCACTAGTTTTTTATGTTTGAGAATTTCTATTTAACCCATGCTACCCAAAAAAGAACCAGATTGGACAGAGACTCCAAATACGCCCCATGGTAGGAGGGAAACTTAGGTATGATTGTCTGACTAGAAAACTCTCATACCAATTAGACTAACATGGGGTAGGTTGAGACCAAAATACAGAGAATCTCATGCTTTTAGAAGAGCATCCCTTCGGATGGCCTAGTCCGAGTGCCCCTATACAGAAAAATCTTACCTGCTTATACAGCAATACTACACAGTGAAGCATCTGCCACAAATCTTATACATATAATTGGTTGTTTTTTCTTCTAATAAAGCATCTTGAGTTACGACAAGAAACTACCATGGTGATGCAAATTCAATTCAAGTTTTGACAATGGAAACATAAGTTACACAACCTGCTGAAGCTAAGGCTACTTAATATATAAACAAGTAGACAGAGAGAAAGAGCTAACTCCAACGTAGTTTTTGGAGGCACGGGTACAAGGAAGGTACCATTGAGTGCTTGTTTGCTACCTCTCTATGACCACCGAAGTAAAATGCACAACCCTCTACACGAGGTTTTCATGAGGGCACATTGAAGTGAAACAGCCACGAGATGACAAACGCAAAGACCATACAAGCTAGTAAGAAGTTCAGGAAGCGGTGACCCTGCCAGAAGCTTCGGCTCTCTGGTGTCTGCACAGGGGCACCTGCTACTGCTGCTGCCAGTGCGGCTTCATCATGCCACTGCTCCGCCGACTCAGCTTCACTCAAACCAGATACATTACGTGCGGTTGATCCACATATCTCACAGGTTCTGCAATCATATATATTTAATCCGAAAGTGAGCAATAATAACACAAACATAAAATTGTAAAGGATACCCCAAAGAAACATGTGAAAAACAACTCCTTTGTTTGGTTATAGGTTAAGCAATCTGAACTAAAGATTTGATATTGAATAGAAGATATTTCTTATTCTAAAGGCAGAGCTGAAGAAAGAAGCAGGTGCATAGGACACCTGTCATTCAGCATCCCTCCTGGGAGCTCTATGAAACTTTTTAGTTAGGGCACAGTTATTAGCGTGAAACGCCATTCCCTGTATTCATATAAGAAGGATTAGATTAGAAGTTGTCACATATCTCATGCCACAACTGGAAACCTGATGTCCAGTTTTTTTGAATAAGACAATGGATTCATAATAAATGAATACATCAAATGGAACAACTTCTTACTACGGTGAGGTAAAAAGCACGCACATTCCCTTGCTCTATGCTTGGTTAGAGTCACAAAACCTGCGTGTAAGACTTGGATCTTACCCAAAACAATAACCAACATGTTCGATTTCCTATTGAAACAAAAAAAAAAAAAAAAAAAAAAAAAAACCTATTTCGAATTTTGCATAAACGCACAAACATTTTAATCTTAATTACAAGGAACCAAATCAAGGAATAGATACAGCTAAGCTTTTTACGATAATGGTTTTAGGATGTCAGAAAAGTTCAACAAGAACCGAATGAGATTTTTACTTTAATATGAAATTTAAAATCTTTATCTTTTCTGGTATGTACTTATTTTTTACCATCTCAATCAGATTGATAATGGTTTCTGCCATAATTCCCTTTAAAAACATACCAAGCATAAAGAATCTATGAGGTCATCAGGATTTGATAAGCAATGCACCTTACAACTCTGCATGAAAAGCTTGTCAACTTATAGCTAGAACTTAATAGATGAAAGGAACAAAGTCGTGAATGAAAAAGTAGAATGCACTACCAAGCATAAAGAATCTATGAGGTCATAAGGATTCGATAAGCAATGCGCCTTACAACTCCTCATGAAAAGCATGCCAACTTATAGCAAGAAATTAATAGAAGAAAGGAACAAAGTCGTGAATGAGAAAGCAGACGCACTACGCAATCAATTTCTATTTCAGTTATTTTCCTTCCTTTTTCTTTTTGACACAAATAGAAGGACACCAGGCAATTTAAAGGTTTTTGTCTAATGGGAGTAGGAAAGGTAAAAAGAAATTCAACCTTCAGAAACCTTCAAAGTTAAAACATTACAAAATTCCGAAGAATTCAAGAGTAGGTTAATAATTTCGGAACATAATACGGAGCAAAACACGGAGAGTAGCTTGAGGAGAACAAGGGAATATAAGCATGTTTTACTAGAAGCAATGGAAAATGTAAGCTCGAGTGAATTAAAGATATTTGTTCCCCAATTAGCTTTTGCTCTGACGATACACAAGGGTATTACTGAGATGATTGTTGTTTATACATACTTGATCTTGTAATGGATTCAAACAAAATTATATAAACCTAGAGACTAAAATGCAGAATTTTTCCACTTAATTTGTGGTGCTTTTGACAAGACAAACCTACTTCATTCGGTGATCAATCTTCATAAGATGGCATCTTACAACAGTTTGAGCCGTCAAGTCGGAAAATTCATAGTGGGTCAATATCAGAAAAAGGAAACTTGGTAAAAGCACATTATTATTTCCAAAACATCCATCATGAAGATAAATGTATGTGGAAAACACATGTTCAATACAGGTTTACTGAGTCAAGTAATTTCAGTTAACAAATCATATCAGAAGAATGTGCAGAAAAAACAAATTATTTGACCTTTACAAAGCACACATCACCAACCAGCTTGTCCAACTGGGATAGCGGAAAAAGCGTCGGAAAGGAGTGAGAGAAATGCAAAGTGCAGGCATTCCAACAAGGCAAGAATGGGAGAAGAATCATGTGCACAGTTGGAATTCCATGCAGGACTGCGGGTGCTTTCGACTTTCGCTTTATTAAGCTTTATGCTCTTGATTTACACTAATATGCTTTTTCTTTAAAGCACCACACAAACTTATTCTAATTTAAGTTTGCATTATCATGTGCAAACTGAGTTAGGCCGGTTGGTCAGAACAGTGTGCAGGCCCCTTCCAAATACCTTCCCCGTAAATTAGCGTAGATTAGAATATCGCTTTAGCAAAAGTTTGCATTGTTAAGTTCTTCTCATTAAGTAAAACAATTTTTCCTGCATTATCCCCAAATTATACTTCATAATTACACCATCCTCAGAAAAACAACATAACAATTTAACCTCGCATTTCAACGAAATCACTGCTAACAGATAAAAGTAAATAAATTAACAGCTGGGTAATCTCCAAAACACTGAAAGATTTAACCTTTGGATGTAAAAAAAACTTACTTGTTACCCTTGATCTTGAACCAAGCCTCAGCACACTGCTTGTGGGCAGCAGCCAAATCAGCCTTGCAAGAACACCCCAGCTCAATAGGAATCCCAGATTCATGATTCGTTGCATCCAAGCTCAGGTGACAAATCCTGCAATCCCTCTCCACCTTCGCCACGTGAATCTTCACCTCCTCCAGATCCACCTCCGCCGAACTCTCCGACGCAGATGATTCCCTCTCCACAATCTCAGACCATGACTCACTGGAGCACCTCTTCTCCTCGTCCTCCGACCCCACGGAGCCGGACTCAGGGTAGCTACGTCGACCCGTGGCGGCGCTGCGGCGTCCCACTTCCCTCTCCTCCACATCAACAACCACATGGGCTTTGTCTACGGCTGCCATTTGCAAAACCCAGAGAGAGAATCCTCATGTAATGGCTCTGTGCGGCCGAGATCATCAATGCCCACAGAGGTTGAAGAAGCTCTCAACCCAGCAGGAAGTGGGTTTCTTAGATTTTCAGCAACTGGGTTCTGTAGCAGTAGGTAACCCCTCTCTCTCCTCTCTCTCACCTCACTCCTCACTCTCGGTGTCGGCGACCAAGGTAAGATCTTTTATATAGGACAATGGAGATAAATAAACGCGCACACTAAAAAAAAAAACCGAAATGTTTGCAGTGAGCAGCTGAAACATAATAACATATACAGCTTCCTAATTTGTGTCCCCCAAAACAGACGACTTTGACCCCTCGCTCCCTGCTGCTCTGCTTTTTTTGGTTAAATTAACAGCATTAGTGTGTTGTTTAGTGATCATAAACAATAAATAACGTGCCACCACATTGCATATTTAACTTTGCCTTTTGGGTTTAACAAGTGATGAGGGAGATTAGTGTGTGTTTATTTGCTAATCTCTCTGCTTAATCATTTCAGTTGAGAAGATAAAGGAGGAGGGTTTTTTTTCTGTTCGCTTAATCATTGTAGTTGAGAAGATAAGAGGAATAAGATTCTTCCTTAAAGCAACTTATGTTAAAGCAACTTATGTGAAACGATGTATTATTACGGTGATATTTTAATTTAATAGGAGAGAAGAAGTGATTGAGGTGACTTTAGAAAACTGTCGAGCAGAGAGCACCGAAGTTGCATGCATCAAAAGCAGATTTCACTGTCTTCTTCACCCAAAGCTGCTTTTTTCAATCTGCTTCTGTTTCGCTTGCGCAACTGACATGAAGACCCCATACTTTTGTTTGAGGACAATCCACTTTAACTTGTGGAAAGACAGACATGCCCATGTAGTTCTGATGTATAACTGATAACACTAGTTGTCTGAAGGGTATTATTGACTGTTCACAACATTAATTGATTGAGAAAAACATAGGCTAGCACTGTGGGCATGAAACAGCTGTTCCTTCATCATGCAATTTAGGGTAAGTTGAAAATTTTCTTTTTAACCTCACGTTTGCCAAAATCCTAAATTAAGCTTTTGGTCAAAATTAAAATATATGGGGAGGGGGGTGGGGGACACTGACAAAGGAGTTGTCTGTGTAACGGAAAGAGATTCTCTCCGGATCTCTCTCTTTAAAGCTCAGGGATTAAATGATCTAAGCCTTTAAAATTTGATCAAGCGGCTAAAAACAGAGAAGTTAGTAAAAACTTTTAAAAATTATAATAATTTTTTACCGTTTGATCAAATTTCAAGGGCCAGGATCACTTGATCCCTGGGCTTTGGAGGAAGAGATCCGGTATATTTCCTCCCAATAGGATTCTTTCCGGATCCTTTTGGTGAGGATTTTGGAAATTCCGAAATTGTGTCCATTCATCGTATATTGTGCGGACAATTTTTGTCATGTACTGTTTGTATTTAATTTTAAATAAAAATATTTAAAATAATTTCTGATCGCACAATGTACGATGAACGAATATGATTCATAGATCCTGGGATCTTCACAAAGAGGATCCGGCGAGGATCTGGATTCTATTTCCTCATCCTCTAAAAATCAAATTTAATGATTAAATATTTGAAAAAAAAATATGATGAGGATGTCCGACCATGTCATCTATAGAGCATTTTTGACAAAAAGATGAAACGGTTATATTTTGATCGATTGAGTTATATTAATCCAGTTGGATGTGAAAGCTCAAAACGGACAGCGATTCCCATTTTCTCTTCCAATGTTAATCCTATCAGCCTGTTTATGACGGGCCACGTATCCACTTGTTTTAGCCCCTTTTTATAAGGATCATAGACCAAGCCAGGTAAAGTAAGCCCAAAATCTCTTCTTTATGGGAGATGATTTTCGGCACTTCTTCTGCAACCCCTGTTTATTTCTAATCTTTGAATTGAACAGATCAAATGAGAATTAAGGGAATTAAGGGACATAAAGATATGAGCGTATAGTTTACAAAAGTAATGATTTTGATATTCCGTATAATGACTTTCACGCTCATTTTAACTTCTAGCACTCCCACCTGAATGTGAATAAACTCGAAAATAATCGATTTGGAGCGCCAAAGTTTTATCAATCATGTTTTCGGATTTGAGATAAAAGCATTTACTAGTCAACAGCTTCTTTGCTCATGACAAAAGGGGTAGAGAAGTACCTATATATATATATATATATATATCTTTGATGTAATGCCCTCTTAAACGAGATGAGTCAAAAGTGAAAAGCCTTCTAAATGAAACTGGAGACTTTAATTTAGGGCTGGTTTGATATTGCTGTGCTTTGAAAAAAAACTGCTGTGAGAATAAGCGGCTGTGAAATAAATCAGCAGCTTGTTTGGTAAACTTTTTTGTAAAAGTGCTTTTGGAAAAAAAAGCAGTCTGATAGTGGGTCTTTTCATTAAAGGAGAACGGTAGCTCCGTGTGCTTTAAAAAAAAACCAGTTTTCCAAAGCTGCAAATAGCTGCTTCAGCTTTTTCTCTTGATTTCAGCTTATTCTCACAGCAGCTTCCAAAATAAGCCATTTTTTTTTAGTTTAACAAACACCTAAAACCCTCACAGCTTTTTTTCATGAGTGCTTTTTTTTTAATCACCTCACTCCCAAACCACCCCTTAATCTGCTGTAAATTAACCGAAACACCCCGAAGACTGAGGAAGACCAGCCATGAGTTCTAGCTCAATCCCTCGACTTCAGTTGGCATTGCAAAAGTTTGTCTAGGCACCTGGGTTGATAGCACGTCTGTCATCATTCCCATCAACTTGTTTCTTCCTTCCTCAAAGCGCATATGGTCATTCATCGGAGTGTTTGCTGGCAACCCCATTTGCAAGGTAGTGGCAGCTGCTTGAAAGACTCTCTGGCTTGCTACGTTCTCTGGCATCCTAATCCCATTACTCTCAAGGCCACTCTTAATCCATGCAATCTTGTTCAAATCCGTAGCAATGGAGATTAATTCGTGGCTGGAGAAAGGGAGAGGCTCATCATACTCAACGAACTCAGGCCCCAACAACGAGCTTTGAGAATGCCCCTCGACTCGATCACAGCAACCGTGGCCACAGCGTTGAGGAACCATAGGCTCATTGCATGCACCTTCAAGGAAGTTGTCAAAGCCGAAACCTAGTTTAGTTATTGGGACCAAGGGGCCATGAATTGGGACTGTCCTTGAAAACGATGAAGCATTTGCTGGACCACTTGGACGGTTATAAACACTAAAAGCACTAACACGTGCCACTGGACAACAAATGGTGGACTGGAGAGTCGGATGGTCTCTTGGCTCGGCAATAAGAGTAGAATTGTGCTTTGATTCGGCAGCGCCAGAACCCTCCTTTGCATGACTTCTTACGTCAAACTGGTTTGGTCTATTTTCCATCAAGACCTCTCTTCCTTCATGAGTCTTGAATGAACTGATATTCCCAACTGACAGGGTTTCTTCTGAGGATGCATTTTTTCTGTCAAAGGTGTCATCTTCCATCATTTCCCCAGGTCCAGTATTAAACCTTCCTTTATCAAAGCACTTGCGCCTTAGTGTAGAATTCCAATGGTTCTTGATTCCGTTATCTGTTCTACCTGGAAGAAGCTTTGCAATTACTGCCCATTTGTTCCCATGGATAGCATGTGCTGAAACTATAATACGGTCTTCTTCCTCTGCATTAATTAAAGTTACATTGAGAAAACTTCAGAAAAAGCAATGAAGCAAATAAATATGCAACCTTAGACAGAAAGGTATGCCAGTATCAAACTCATTTAACATATTTCTCAAAAATGTAATGACAACAAAAGCAATCCATGCGAGGACAAGATTACGAAGTTTGCAGGTAAATAATTTCCAGCTACATTTGATTCACTAACCTGAGGTCCTGAACCAGCGGCAACATTTTAGCAACAAGAGAACCAGCATGATACAAAATCTTAATGCAAATCCAAACAACATAAACCGAGGTTAACCCAAGGACGTTTACCTTAATCAACCAATGATCCCTGGGGACTAATAAAATAGATGAACCACCTAATTAAAATGATTTGATGCACCAACCCTACATGTACACAATATCCTTTAAAATGTATCACCAAATTGTGACCACAACTTCAAATACGTTCTTCCATCGTGGTGTTATAAATCATTCTGAACTTTCCAAATATTCAGTTGCATTCATTCCTTAAACATCGTCCAAAAGTTGCATATAAACAAGAATCAAGAAAGCTGAGAATCCACATACATACAAAATCACAAATTAACAAACAGATAGATCACGACAAAAACGAGATATGTTAACATTATGGAAACAACATACTCGAGACTGAAAACCACACTAAGAAAAAGACCGCGCTAATTGGAGCGTTTATGTACACATTGGACAGTCCAAACACAACACCAGTTCCAATATCAACAAAATTCGAACAAATTTGTACCGTGCTAGACTAACTGCATATCTCTCAAGGTTCCATCTTTAATCTTGAAATCATATTCGACACTAACGAAATGCTTGGCTACTCGATCAACACACTAGACTTACGACATACCAACATTAATCCCACCCCTTTTGTGTGCTACTTAGAACCATATCCAATGCCGACAATTTTTCGAAAAACGACATACTACATCTTTGATTAAACAAACAAGAAACCAAGAAGACACTTCCGACATATGTAACAAACAAGACAGTGACAAGAGTTCACAAACAGCTTCGAATTCGAAAAATCGACACTCGAAAATTCATAATTCCACTTGGTTAAGCACATCCTAATCGAATTTCAGTAACCGTCAAAATCCAAACACAACAAAACCAATCAAACACAAACAAAGAAAATATCAAAACGAAAGTGGCGGCGATAAATTACCAGAAAAGGGTTTACGCTTGACGCAGGGGTCAAGCTGATTACACCACCTCAGCCGGCACGACTTCCCAGACCGTCCGGGAATTCCTCGGGCGATCAGGCTCCAATTCCTCGCCCCGAAGTTGCTCACGAGCCGGCTCAGCACCGCGTCCTCCTCGGGGGACCACGGTCCCCTCACCTTCCCGTTGGGCACTGCGCCCTCGTTCAACTCGGCCTCGGTGCCGGGGCGGTCGCCGGCTTCTTTGGGGACGGCGTCGTTTGGGGCCGTCATTGGTGGTCGGTTCGGGAGGCTTCGGTTGGTTTGTTTTTATGAGTACCTACCCAGCAGACCAAACCTCTGCCTTTTTAACTGCAAATAGGAAAGCGATTAATGTGGGACTGGCCTTTTGCGAATGTTTCGGATTCCGGTTTTGTACGGCAGTTTTTTAAATGACCAACGTGTCCCCGTGGGTTGCGGGACGACGTCGTTTGCTTGTTATGAAACTTGAGTCTTCGTGTTGACTTTGTTTGGACTCTAGCTTTTTAATTTGAAAACTTTAACGAAAAACTTCTTATACCGTTTATTTTAAAGAAAAATCATATTTTTACACTAAAAAGTCAATCCTGATACTATTCATTTTATCATTTATTTTGTCTTTATCGTTAAAACTCAAAGTTTTCCAATTCTTTTCATTAGTTTTTCTTTTTAACTTTCTAAAGATGGGAGGGAAATGGAATCCGACAATAAATGAATCTGGGGCGTGAATTCGCCAAATTACCCCTATATTCACCATTCGGTCACCAAAACGACGGCTTAGCTTTTGTCGTAGTCTCATTCATACATAAATTAGTAAGGCTGCGTTTATTGCACCAAATTATCAGACTGAACTCATTTCAGAAGTTAAGTTGGACTGGTTTAATTAAAAGAGGCAGATTGTCTGCCCTCCTGCTACCGTGCCCTTCACATCCCCTCTTATTTGTGACGTCACGATTAAGCCACGTCAACATTTTATATTCCTATTGCTTTTTGTCTTGTCATCTCTATTAAAAAATCAATATAAAATGTTGATGTGACTTAACCGTTACTACACAAATAGGAGGGGATAGGAAGGGCACGGTAACAGCAGACAAGCTGCCTCCTTAATTAAATGGCTTGTACAGTATCAAAATAAGAAACAAAATAATAACAATTAATTCTCTTTGTTTCTTTTTCTTCTTTTTTATTTTATTTTTTCTTTTCTAGAACTCTCTCTACCCTCGCCCTCTCTCTCTTCTTGTCCAACTCCCTCTCTATCTCTCTCTTGATGGTCTCATTGATCCTCCATTTCAATCGATCAAAGCTCCCAAATTCCACAACTTTCTTCCAATCACAAAACACAAACCTCAAAAATTAAAACCCAGAATTCTCTATTTCAACAACCCCATAATCCAATCCCAAATCAAAGTGAAGAGGGTCACAAAGGTGTTTGATTTTCACTATAACACCTCCCCGCTAACAATCATTTGTTTAAATTATTTCAAATAAATGTCTACATAGTTTCTGATTGAATCAATTTTTGTATAAATAATTTATAACTTAAAACTTAAAATATAAACAATTCGGATCGTTAACAATGTAAATTAGGCCGTACAACCAGTCCACGTTTCTATTACTCTATTCTTTGAAAATGAGTTGGAGAGGTTAAGGCCCTTTAAAATGGACATGGATCCTCTCCGGATCCATGGATCCTAATCCTAGGGATCCACCAATCCGGGCCATTGAAATTTGATCCAACGGCTACAAACAGGGACCCACTTTAAAAGTTATAATAACTTTAGCCGTTAAATCAAATTTTAATGGTCCGGATTAGTGGATCCCTAGAATTATGATGCATGGATCCAGAGAGGATCCATGTCCCTTTAAAATATTTTAGCAACTCAAATCAGTCAGTCTCTCGATTGTGAACCCACACAATTTGCTTGAATTATTGTGATCTGATTGCTTCTAGATGTTCTAAGACTTCTGAAAAATAGACGTTGTTTATTCTTGTTCATGTTCTTGTAAATTTGAAGTAAGCGTGCACAACTTCAATTAACAATATATATATTGCTGCCCTACACAAAAGAAAGTGAGAGGAAAACTACAATATCTGAAGCGTGTTGAGGTAAGCATGTTTTATTTTGATTTTTGAGGTCCTTAATTGTGTTCTTAGACAGTGACACAGAGCAAATGATGTGATTAGGATGTCTGTTTACAATGTTGCTAATTATACTCGTTCACCCTCCTCTTCAATTACTCGTCAAATATGTGTAACCTTAGATGAATAGTCAACCATGTATGTTTAGTGACATTCGTTTTTTTACTTTGTTGAAGGAAATTTTTTGCTCAAATCGACAATTGTTATCACAAAACAAAAGGCGTTGAAATAATAAAGAGTAATATAGACGGTTTGACTTGATCAATGTGTTGAATGTTTCTTACCCAATACCTCAACATAACTTGTTGGAGAATGCACGTAAAATCTCACATCAAGAACTCGACAAAATAATTTCCAAATTTTACACGTGTAGTTTCACTACTAATAGCACTGAGACTTTTCATGACAAAAACTCAACATCTGTCAATGCATAAAACTTAATTATGGTGCCCCTTCTAGAAAATATTGTACTTATTACAGGTTTAAGATTCTGAAAAATGTATGCGCGTAGATGCCTAGGTTCAATATTGACATTAACGTAGGACTTCTTCAAGCCTTTTAATTTGTCCAAGCATTAGGCGTATTAAGGAGTAGATGTGCTTAAGTTAACGAGTTAATTTCGTTCAATGTCCATTTTTTCCTTGTCTTTTGGCCTCAATACATCATTCTTTCTACACGCATATATATCCATAATTTTGCCTCCTCCCCAAGAAGTCAAGCGTCACCATATTTAAATAAATTTGGTGATCGGAAGCTTCTATGGAATTTTGTCTTTTCAAACCTCTAATTTGACTAGGCTTGTTTGGATCAGCCTCTCTCAGCAGGCCCTTCAATAATATATCTGGCCCTCTCTTCTTCTTCTTTCACAATCACAACCAAATCATCAGCTCAGATAAAGAAAGAAAACCAATAAAATTTAAACGACAGAGAGAGAGAAAAAAAATCCTGAAAGTTACCACAACATGTTCAGCCCTTTCAGTTGTGCCAGTTTTAGTCACCAAGTAGAAGAAGATGATGAGCACATGATTTCAACTTCGCCTCCATCTCCAAGAAAATCATCGAGATCGAGAAGCGTTGGCCTGATTTACAGAAGACACAACAAGGACAGCAAAAACCCCTATTCGGACCGGGGCCTTGACAAGTTTTCTGCACTTGTAGCTGACCTAGAAGAAAAAAGGCAGAAGATTTATGCGCAAATGGACCCGAAAGACAAATCTTTTGTGCGGTTCGTGTTCAAGGACGAGACTGATACAAGTGCTCCGTTTCCAATCGTGATCAAACTGAAAGACAAAACAAAGACAATTAGTGATCGTGAAGAGAAGCATGCAAACCCTAATTCAGAAGCCTTTGAAAATATTGACCAATCCCACATCGACAAGAAAGACATGAAGCAGAAGCAATCGAGATCGGAATCTGATCAAGGGAGCAAGAAGGGGAGATTTTCAAGTTGGAAAATGAAGTTGGATGAGTGGAGAAAGCCGTATTATTATTTGCCGGTCGTTGTGATCTTTATTTTGGTGCTGTTGACCTTGTTTGGGCGGTCGTTTGCCATATTGTGTACGTCTATTTTTTGGTACGCGGTTCCAACTGTGAAAGAGAGCTCGAGTAATACAAGGAGGCCGGCGGCATCAAAGAAGAAAGATTATGTTAGAAGATTGAGTAGCAATAAGATGTTAGTTAATGAGGGAAGTACAGACGCCGTGGCTATACCCCCATCTCAACGACACAGTCACCAGAAAAGTTTGTGATATCATGGTCGATGATTGTGAGAGGGGAGAAATTGAACACAACATCACAATACTGGTGAGTATTCTTAATTACTTGAGCTGCAAGCAGGTTTCAATATTTATTTGATGTGTTGATAAATGTAAACAATGTGTAATATATGAGATTAGAGTATTTCCACGTAGGTTTAGTGACATTTATGATTGAAATTCATTTGTTTGATGATGATCCAGTTATGGTACTTTGATGTAAGTTGTAGAGAATGCACATTATTTTAAGGGTAAATTACATAGTAGCCCCTCAGGTTTGAGCTCTATTGCAATCTCATACAACATCTTTAAAACATTTCACTTTCATACCTCAAGTACTATTTTATTTCAATTTCATACAACCGTTAGATTTTCCATCCATGGATCTGTTAAATGCTGACGTGGCTGCCACATATATGACACGTGGCTGCCAAATGTCTGCCACGTGGCAAATAAAATAATTTTTTAATTTCTTTTTTAAAAAAAAAAATCTGCCACTTTTTTTTTTTTTTTTTTTTTCTCTTTCTTCTTCTTCTCTCTCTTTTTCTTCTTCTTCTCTTTCTCTTTCTTCTTCTTCTGGGTTCGGACCTTTTTTTTTTTTTTTTTTTTTTCTTCTTCTTCTTCTTCTCCCTCCTCCTCCTCTTTCTTCTTCTCTTCTTCTTCTGGGTTCGGTCCCTTTTTTTTTTTTTTCTTCTTCTTCTTCTTCTTCTTCTTCTTCTTCTGGTTCGGACCTTCTTTTTTTTTTTTTTTTTTTTTTTTTTCTTCTTCCTCTTCTTCTGGGTTCGGTCCTTTTCTTTAAAAAAAATGAGGAGGAGGAGGGAGAAGAAGAAGAAAAAAAAAAAAAAAAAAAGGTCCGAACAAGAAGAAGAAGAAGAAGAAGAAGAAGAAGAAGAAGAAGAAAGAGAAGAAAAAAAAAAGAAAGGGACCGAACCCAGAAGAAGAAGGAGGAAGAAGAAGAAGAGAAGAAGAAGAGAAGAAGAAAGAGGAGGAGGAGGGAGAAGAAGAAGAAGAAAGAGAAAAAAAAAAAAAAAAAATTAAAAAAAAAAAAAAAATGTGGCAGATTTTTTTTAAAAAAAAAAAATTAAAAAATTATTTTATTTGCCACGTGGCAGACATTTGGCAGCCACGTGTCATATATGTGGCAGCCACGTCAGCATTTAACAGATCCATGGATGGAAAATCTAACGGTTGTATGAAATTGAAATAAAATAGTACTTGAGGTATGAAAGTGAAATGTTTTAAAGATGTTGTATGAGATTGCAATAGAGCTCAAACCTGAGGGGCTACTATGTAATTTACCCTTATTTTAATTTGAGTGGATGTTCACTGTAAATTTCTAAACAAAAGCTTAAGGATTCGATTTAGGATTAAGCTACTGTATATGAATCAATATAATCGTCTGGCGTTTTTTACCAGTCAAGAACAATTTTTTGAGAACAATTCAAGTCAGATAACCATTAATTTATCTATTTATATATTGGACAACAATATACTTTGAAAATTCTGGTTCTGATCCTTTTGCTAGAATATATTGTATAGTCAACGTTTCTCCTCTTAATTTTCCTCATTTTTTAAGGCTCTCCTCTTCATTCTTAACAAGCAATTTCCATATGTTTCTTATGTATTTTTTTAAGGTTTTTTTTTTGGCTAAAATAGTCTCTGATTGATATAATTTCTCATTTTGGTCATTGATAATGAAAATCCATAGAAGTGGTCCCTGATTTTGTCCCCCGTAAATTATTTTGGTCCTTCCATGAAAAATATGTCAATATACTCGTTAAGTGGAGGGATTGGTTGGACAAAAATACCCTTAAAATGTGGTCATGTAGTATTTCACGTGACAATTTAAAGAGGATATTTCACGGAATAACCAAAATGATTTACAGTGGGCAAACACAAAGACCACTTCTATCAATTTTTACTGTCACGACCAATGAAGAGTATACCAATTTTAGGGACCATTTTGGTTTAAAAAAAAATATTTTTAATGACTTTCTGATGTTTTCTTGTGAAAACCGTTGTGTTTGGACACAATTTCCACAAGTTTCAGACGTTTGTTGTTGAACCAAAAAAAAGGACACAAATGGTCCATTCTTCAATTCAATGGCCTCAAATTGGGGGATGCGTCAAGCCCATATTGTCCTACAAATTTTTGGAGGTGCATCAGGGCCATAACGTGTATGGGCTATTTTAGTCCATCTTTCTTGCTATTTGTAAATTAATGCATGATCTTTCTTTGGCAAGGTAAATTAGAGTAATTGGATGAAAGCTAGCCTAATACTATCATTATCCTATGATTTACATTCTTATAGGATAACTAATTCTTAAACAAAATTAAGGTGGTTAATCCCACTAGTCCGACCTGTGAACTAGACTCACACCACGTTACGACTTTTTTTTTTTTTTTTTTTTTAACGATAACATAATTCTATTGATGCACAAATAGTTATAAGCGGTGTCATGGGTACATAAAACTTTAGTAACCAAATCCTTGATCTGGAGGTAAATTTGCACAAACGTCAAAGAGAATTAAACCCGAAGCGGCTACCACACAAAACAAATGCACTAGTACAAATATGTCATAATGACAATAGATGCAACAGACCTATACCAAACACACATCAAAATCATTGCTATACAACAAGACCTCAACAAAGCTATCGCCACAAGTCTTGACCACAAACACAAACACAACCCTCTAAAGTGGTACCATTAACAATAAACAACGGCTTGAACCAAATATAATACTCAATGTGTACAAGATTAATAAGATGATAACTATTTTTAAATTTTCGGATAAAAAAAATGAATTGTTGTATTATTGCAAAATTATTTTTATATCGCTTTGCATGACACGTACATAACATGAATATAAACAGATAAATCTGAACATGACTCATCGTCACCCCCATTAAACCTAATCTAATCTAGTCACTTAACAACAATTAATCAAATCCATTCCACCAAGTGAAAACCCATATGTAATGGTGTCTATTTTCTAATCTTTGGGCATATATTAATCCCTACTTTAGTAGCTAGTAGAAGTTCTTAATTAGACTTGGGTCTTTCACGTGTTCCAGTCAACTTTTTATATTCCCTTTTTTCCTATGTGAATTTGATCATGTGTTCGATCTTTAATTAGGCACCAATGAAAAATCGAAGGAGCAGCATCTATTCCATCGCATCTTAGACCATTCTTCACATCACATGGCCCCTACCTTTCGGCCATGACATGGATTTCACACTAAAAAACTTGCTTTATTTTCTCAAAGCTAGAGAGAAGATGATCAAAAGGCAAAGCAGTTCCGTTCACTTTAGGGTAAGTGAGTGTAAGCAGCAGCATCAATATTCAATGGAGAAGCAAGATGATGACGAATGCCAAATCAAGAAGTGCATGTTTTTTCCAACCAACCAAAGTGAATGACCAAAAGATTCAATCGATGGCCTTTCCTAGGCAGACACAGATGCCCCGCAAACGCATCCTGACGGCGATTTTTAGGGCAGCTGGAACTTCTCATGCTCCATGGATCGCTGTCTTTGATGTGATTAAGATTTACTGTTCCTGACATTGAAGAAGTTGGGGTTTACCATAGGGCAATATAAGGAGTAACCTTAATTACTTATAAACACGTGTAAAGGTCCCTCCTTTCCCGGATGTGAGAGTAAGATTCAACTCTCAACACGTCTCTTCACGTGTAGCGAATTTTTCAGTCTAACAAGTTAACAATACAAATTGAGTGACGTGGAGCGTGTGTGGCCGTTGGGCTTCACTTGTAAGAAATTACCATGAAGAAGTTGAGGTTACACCATAAAATCAATTGGTGATATGAGGAGTAGCCTAATTACTTTTAAGTACAATGTCCCTCATTTCCTTGATGTGGGATTCAGCTCTCATGACGCTGCTTACTCAAATTTTTTTGAGAAGTGATTTTTATGCATTATTTTTCTCCTCACGTATATGCACACCCTTGACTTTTAGGCAGGAGGAGATAAATTTAAAAAGGAGGTGGGAAAATCATTAGAGTTATGATAATCAACCTGAAGTAAAATTACGATACTCCCAGTATCATTGAATTTTACAACGAAGATTAGACAAAGCTAACAGTGGTGAAAGATGCATGGGCAAAGGACTATATAAATGAGGTACTTAATGATAAAACCCACTAGATTGATATGTGCCTTGATTTTAATTATTTCTTAAGCATAAATACAATGAGGGATGCAGTATAAGTTAACATTAGGGTTCCTCACAAAGATCGTTCACATTAAATTAATGCATTTCACGCATTATAACCTTGTTTTACGTCAAGAGGTCAAATTCATACATGACATATGCAGACACACACACCTAACTACCAAAGCAAAAACGGACGACAAAATATTTTGCTGCAAAATATTGGTCACCTGCTACCTGAAGATAAGGACTCTATATATACACCACACACCCGTAGAATTATACAGGTTCAAAATTTTAATTAAGTAGAACGAATTGCAGAAACCAGGACATGCCAAACACAAGATGACCAAAAGGATCCAACGTGACAGCTAGCTAGATATTACCCACAAAGTTAACATATAACTCACGTTCCCACAAAAAGAAATTATAATAACCAAGGGTTACCCAATAAGTAATGACAAAAACCCTTATATCCTTGCCGGATCCTCTTATTTGTGAGGATCCCGGGAATCCTCAAATCATATATGTTCATCATACATCGTGCAGTCATAAATTATTGTAAAATTTTTTATTTAAAATTGAATACAACTAATACCTGACAAAAACTGGCCGCACGATAAATGGATGTGATTGGAGGGTCCCCAGGATTCTCACAAAGAGAATCCAGCGAAGATCCTCTCTCAAATATATGTGTGTGCTCGCACAACTTTTGACACACATTTTGACAAATTATTTTGGTAGTTCTCATTTAACTTCTTTTAAGAATCTGAGTCATCTATATTTTAATTCATCATTTATGGATCATCTTTGCAAAAAAATAGACAAATTCAAAACTATTAAGACATTTATTTGTAGTGAAGAAAATAGACGTATACGGTTCTACAAGGAAATATTAAAATGAATACGATTTAATTAAATTGTCATATGGTTTCAAATTTAGGTAATTTTTGGCAGAGATGAGCATTGAGGAACGACCTAAAAGATAAATGGTTGGATCGTTGAAATACATTATAGCCTAAGACTGTGGATCCAATATAGAATATGATCAAGGGAACACACACGACTTTTTACACACTTTCTTTGATGATCCGAAACCCTAATTCCTAGTTCTTATACTATAGTTTGCATTTGAGGGTCCAAAACCCTAATTCCTTACACCAGTGTCGGTGTCCCACTTCTCACAGCAGCCAGATTGAAAGCGCCATTGACTTTGATGCCAAACAAGCTGGGTCCAGGGTAGTGAGGGGTGTGACATAGGAAGGGGTCCTAACCACTGATTGATTTGTCCTTTATGTTTGAAGACCCTCCTAATTGAATCCATGTGACATAACATCCATGTCCATGCTAACCCTAGCTCTAGTGCCAGTGAGAAACAAATAGGGTGTGTACGTACGTTTTACATCAGGAATGTATAAACACTAGCTAGCTAGTGTCGATAAGTTCTGCAGAACCCTAGCTAGCTTTACACACACATATGCATATAGTATCTCCCACGGGCCAGCCATCAGATGAACACCATTTGAATACAATTTTTTTCTGGGACTGCCATTCCTTCGATCACGTCGTGTTTGCACGATATAGGTTATAGCAATTGACACTGCATTAAGTTATATATTGTTGAAATTTGAAAATGCTAGATGGATTGTTCCCACCAACTTTTGCCCCATGCTGCCATGCAGTGCCAATTCTTCTTGCTGTATAAATCTAATACAAGAAAAACTTTTGTTACCGCTAAGATAACTAATAATTGACCTTAGGCCCGGATGATTAGTAATACTTTAGAAAAGTAAAGACATGTATATGTACGTTATGTCAGTTGATTATTAAGACAATGTACCTCCATTCTCTTGCACCCGAATTTAGATTTTGCTTTTCATAGATTTACTGCAACTTAGAATATTACTTTATAAAAACAAAAAGATAAAGAAATCATCATCACGCACCTTCTGTTTTGAGAAGGAAACCCTAGCCTCTCTATACCCACACCACATATATTTTGATCGATGTTTTCTTATTGTCCATAAGCATTAGTACAATTTGATGGATGGAACAGAAGCTTTCTCATCATCTTGTGTATTTATGATGGTGTCAATAGATGTGGTCCAAACCCTCCACATCCAACAATTGAAGAATTGTAGATGAGGGCCAAGACGGTAGTCAGCGTATAGGACCTCCCAAGAGATGATTTTAAATGACCCTATTTAAAGTCCTTGTATATATAGGAAAAATACAGGAGGATCAATCCTTCCTTCAGTTGATGAAAGTTTTACTTGAGAGTAAAGCTGTTGTGACTGTAATTCATGAAAATAGACTTCGATTAATCTTAGGACTTGTTTGGAAATACTTTTAAAATGACTGAAAGCGTTTTTAGAGAAAAAAAAAATTTCTCCCAAAAGCACTTATATTTTTATTAAGGATTGGTTCAAAAACAAATTTCACTAAAAACGATTTCAATCATTTTAAAAACACTTCCAAACGAGCTCTTAAATTTGTAAGTCCATTTTTCTATTGTACTTTTGTTCATTACTTTGGCTGGGAGAAAGTGACAAAGGACTGGAAGAGCAGTCTGAAAAGGTCGACTCCGACGTGAATAGTGTTTTCGTTTAAATATTGATTTTGATTCATAGTTTGTCGTTCTATTTTGGCTGATGATACCTTTTCGAACTTTTTTTTTTTTTATAACTTTAATCCTTGAAAATTATTGGAATTTAATTAAAACCTAGTGTTACATTACATATTGATATTAGTCTTTTGATGTGTACTTTAATCAATTTTTTTTTTAATATTTGATGTGTATTTTATTTAATGTCTCCCTATTAAATATTTAAATTTATTAATATACATATTTTAATTGAAAAAATTGCATATAAAGTATACTTTTAATAATTAATTTTATATTGAGACAATACTTTTTAAACATTTTAAGGAAAGACAAAAGTTAATACATGTGACAGATGACTGGTTGAACTGATTCTGCAAAAATGGTCGAAGATGGGTTGAATTGTTGAAATGATTATGCAAAAATGGTTGAGGATGGGTTGAACGAATTCTGCAAAAATAGTCGAAGATAGGTTGAACTGATTATGCAAAAAAGGTCGATGACGGGTTGAATTGATTCTGCAAAAGATGTCGAGGACGAGTTTAACTGATTCTGCAAAAAAGGTTGATGACGTGTTGAACTAATTCTGCAAAAATGGTTGAGGACGGGTTGAATTGATTCTAATAATAAAGGATACAAATTGATTCTACATATAATTTCAAAACTGATCCTGCAGAAATAGTCAATGATGGGTTGAGCTTTTGGCACATGTTAATTTTGTTGGAGTTGTGAAAGTTGGATCTTATTAACAACCCTAAAGCCTTAGGGGTACGGCTGGTATTTTAAAATATTGTTTCAATGTTTTTTGGCTGAGCTTTAGTTGTTTTTATGTTTTTGTCTCTTCTTGAAATGTTTAAAAACTAGTGGAATTCCTTGAAATATGATGAAAGTTTTTGTCTCTCTATATAAAACTCCCATTTTAATTCATTATTATTTTTTAATTTCCTCCAATTAGAGAAACATTTAATAAAAATATTCACACATATGAAAAATATGTAAATACATAAGTGTACCGAAATATATTAAAATGAATTAATGTACCTTAATATCAGTACATAAATATATTATAATAAATATAATGTACATAAATGTTTGTATGGAAGTGTATGTACCAAAATGTATTATATTGAATTAACGTACCTAATATGTTTGTGCCCAAATGAATGATCAAAATATATTAAATAAATTAAAATTCCTAAATGAAGAACACAAACCGTATCAAAATATATTATATAAAAAGTTCGTTTACCGAGATATCTACAAGAAAATATATTAAGATAAATGAAATAAAAATTAGGATTAAATGTACTTAATACATTAAAACAAGGGAAAATGATCCTCGCCGGATCCTTTTCCTAGGGATCCGGGGGATCCCGTGATCATGACCGTTCATCGTACATCGTGCTGTCAGAAATCATTTTAAATTTTAAATTTCAAATTAAATATAAATAGTACCAAACAAAAAGTGACCGTACGATGTACGATGAACGGTCATGATCAAGGGATCCCTCAAATCCCCAGGAAAAGGATCCCGCGAAGATCCTTTTCCTAAAACAAGGAAGAAAAAGAGAAATAAAACAACAAAATATAATTATATGAGGTGATTAAATGTATGCTGACACATTTAGTCAAGGGACAAAAATTAGGTTTCTATCTTACACAAGATTATAGTTTAAAAGTAATTTTTTTAAGGACTAGAATGAAATTTTCTTTTTTTTTTCTTTAACTATTTAAACAACTTTTATGATAGTAACTCAATCATCTTACATATTTATTATTCACAAAGTGAGAATTCTCTTAAGCTTCTGGTGTTCGAAAGGGTAATTGTTTGTGATCACTTTATCTATTCACAAAATTAGAATTCTCTTAAGCTTCTGGTGTTCGAAAGGGTAATTGTTTGTGATCACTTTATCTATTCACAAAATGAGAATTCTCTTAAGCTTCTGGTGTTCAAAAGGGTAATTGTTTGTGATCACTTTATCTTATAACTTTTGTTGTGCCAGAAGTTCTAAATTTCTTGTATATATATATTTTCCATTAAATTAACAAAACAAAAATTCGGAATTAGTCATGACCACATGATCTTAGATTCAAACTTACACGAGTAGATTATATTATACGGAAGTTATTTTCACAAATTTTTTTTCTATTGCTGGACACTTTT
This sequence comes from Malus fusca, assembly GCA_035220775.1. Classification (NCBI taxonomy): domain Eukaryota; kingdom Viridiplantae; phylum Streptophyta; class Magnoliopsida; order Rosales; family Rosaceae; genus Malus; species Malus fusca. The sequence continues at coordinate 26,140,088 of CM069059.1, forward strand.
ATTTATTCTTGACATCTAAATTGAATAAATCATAAGAATCAAAAGACAAAAATAAATGAGAGCATGCAAACAACATTTTTCAGATTATTTATATTTCTAACGCAAAATTCCACGTTATGAATTCAATAAAAGAAAAGGGTGTGTGAGTGGAAGCTGTTGGCCCTAGGTGGATGAATAGTATATCTCATGCATGGGAGAGATGAAGATCTGAAATATAATGGGCAGCAGCAATAGCCAATTAGCAGGTATATTCAAGTTCCTGTGGTGATCCAGCAGATGGGTTACAAGGCCTGAGAGAAAATAATTCTTGTGTCCTGCAAACAAGGGACATATGTCCTTGGAGGTGAGCCAAAACCCTATTTTCAAATCACATCAGACAGTATAAGCCAATCACAAATTACCCCATTTTCACATTATGCGTGGGAAGGTAAAATATGTATGCATAGTGGACCGTGGAGCCACTGTATAGCACCATCGACAAACCTGCTCTGTGGCTGTGGTCCATCTATATGCTTCAGTGCTTCACTAGTGTGGACAAGATCTAGCACCATCCATGCCATCATGATCTGGAGTGGTCAACTGAGCAATCTTGATGCGGCCCCGCATTTTGAACGGCCGAGATGACTAGAGTAGAAGCAGGATTAACTGTTTAGCCAAGCACTAAAATATGTCGTTTTGCCCTATCATGTATTGCACTACAGTCACCATTTATGGAGGATGACAAGTAACTGTTACTATGGAACAAGTTTTTCTTTCTAATTGACAAGTGAGAAGTTTTAAAAAGGTTGCTGCCGAATTGAGGAAAAAGGTAAAATTCCACTTACACACTTATAGACAATATATATAAAGCATAGTCATGTTATAAGATGGATAGTGGTTAGAGGACCCCATCCATAAATCAATCTTGCAAAAAAATCATGTGGTAGGTGGCTATATTTAATTTAGCAATACACAAAGATTCATTTTATGAGGTAACATAACATGTAAAATCACTAGTTCGACTTCATTTTCTTATCAAATACAAGTTGTAAAATATGTACAGAACCAGCTTCTGAGCATGAATCCTGCTCTAGAGTTTACACGGTCAAATATCATAGACTGTTGCTTTGCTCATATAGCAACGAAGTATTGACTAGATATTGATTGTCTATAGTTCATTGTTTATGTCAGTTTTAGCTCCATAATAATGGAGTGTTATGTAGGCAATACATGTTCACTAGACAAAGTATTGATCCCGTTCCGTGAACAGTGGAGTAGAGTCTCTTTTAAAAATGGGCTCAGGTAAGTATCTATGTATATATTATGGTGAGTGGACGGCTAAGAAATTAATCAATATTGTTAGTAAGATTGATACCTTTTTTTTTCTTTTTTTTTGGCTCCTATCAATGTGCACCATTTATAGGCCTTCGTAGTGATGTTCCTCGCACTTTGGTGTCTAAAGAAAATATAACAAAATTGAATGGATCATCGTTTGTGTCTTCTATTATCTCGTTTCTTTTTTGGTGGTTTGGTAAATGTTCCTTTTATGCGTACTAAACGGAAGAACTTCATTGGACTAACACTAGGGTTTCCAACATTTCAACTATAATTGTCAAAGAGTGAGGACCTTCACTTTAACTTCGTAATTAATAATTTGAAGTTTTCCACTAAAATTTAATTTTAACTTTTCTTTTTGTAATATTAGAGGAATCAAACTCTCGACGTGTTTTAAATTCTAATATGAATTAATCAACTACACCACATAATTTAAATGATTATACTAAATTACATTACATTGAGGAGAAATTTTTCAAAGTACTAGCTAGAAACACGGCTCGTTGAGTTAAGTGTCATAATACAAGTGATTGAATTTTTTTTTAAGTATTGTATTATGACACTTAGTATAACTGACCATGTTCTGACACGCTGAAAAATATCTCGCATTTGAGGAAGACCGGTGCCTTGATTGACTAAATCACACACCTTGTGGATCCCACTAGCTATAACATTTTAATTTCAAGGGAAATGGATCCTTTCCGGATCCCTTCCATCAAGTCCACCAAGGCCACAAATTCGGGCTCTTGAAATTTGATCAAACGGCTAAAGTTATTATAACTTTTAAAATGGGCCCCTGTTTGTAGCCGTTTGATTAAATTTCAAAAGTTCGGATTTGTAGTCTTGGTGGACTTGGTGGAAGGGATCCGGAGAGATCCCTTTCCAATCTCAAAATCCATTATAGGGTCTTATCATTGACTGATATTTGAATATATATTTAGATACCATAATTAAATTTAAAAAAATGAGAATGTGCAATACTCTGTGAAAGCATAGAAAAAGAGTAGGTCTGTGAGGGGGAACATGGTTGGACCACAGACCTTGATTTAGATGAGGAGAATATATGAGAAATTAAACCATAAATTAATACGATTGTACCAACTTGTTGGGGGACTTCTAATGTGGACACACAACGTATAAACCTTTTCCATGTGTCTAGTTTGTTTGAGAATGGGGTCTACAAATAAAAATATCCTGGAAATTAAACTTTTATATGTGATAAGATAGGGAAGGTATTTGAGATAAACCTCAAGTCAGTGATAACAAGTTGGTGTAGAACTCACCATTCAACAGCCGAAGCTAAGCCTTTTTAGTTATAAGTAGTGCAAAAATATAATTAGATCATGATCTTAACTATTTAACTCATTAACACTATCAATTGTTATAGAAAAGGTCTTTATTATGATTATTTTGATAAATAAAAAAATGAAGAAAACTTGCATGTTCCTCTTTGAGAGATAAACTCATTATCCGGCCACTTGTAAATAATGTGTCTTCATCGTAAAAATTTCATAATCGAAACCGTTCAATGTCTTAATTTTCATCTGAAGATTATTTCTACAAAAAATCATTCAACTCGGATATTATTTAGTCATTCAAATTGTATCAAATAAATCAACAGTGTAAGTACCTAGTAACATATTAATGATGAACTAATTGTCCATTTACTTGATACATTTGGAGGAATAAACGATCTCCGTTTTAAATGATTTTTTGTAAGTATGATATTCAAATGAAGATTAAGAGACTGAAAATTTCTGATTATGAAATTTATAAAGTAAAAATACATTATTTGTAAGTAGAAGAATAAATTCACCCCTAAAGAAGGGAATGCAAGTATTATCCAAAAAGAATAAAAATATATGAATGGTAACATCGAAGATGAAGAAGTTATAACGCTCACTCGCTCTTTTATATTGGAGGCTCCCTCAAATACCATTTTCCTCTTACACAGAGAGTTTTGAGAAGGAAGCGAAGTGCTGGGTTGGTTTCATATATTAATTGCTTCTAGAGGAGGCATCCAAAGGGATCGCATTGATCCCAGCTAACTATTTATGTCCATCGTTTGGTTTGGATCATGCTATCCCTTTGGATTTCTCCTTTGGAAGCTTCAACCTTATTTCTATATATCTTGCATCAACGACTTCTTTCACGTTCATGGTATTCAGCCAAACTCGACGGTTTCTTGTTCAGGTAATTCAAACTCTTTCATATATATGTCTTCTCTTCTTCTCTCTTTCTTTTTTTTGTCAGATCGAGCTTCCAAAATCTATGTTTTCAGCAGCCAACATCTGAATATTTTCATTGACTTGAAAAAAAGATGCACATCGTCATAGTTAATGAGACAAATTATGCATTTCGATTAGGGTTTTGCATTCTATACTTATGATTCTACCATATATATATGTCTTTTAATCATGTCGAAAATCTATTTGACGCTTAATTATGAACTCCTCTCTATCCCAATTATTCATGAAATTAACTTGGTCAAAGATTTTGGTTTGTATATATTAATCTCTGTTGTTTCTTCAATTAAATTTTGAGGATACCTTTCTGCATATATGGATTCCTATATATCTTGCTAAATTATGTAATTATTTGTTGTGTTGTATATATATAGAATATTAGGCAAAGCTATAAGTTAACCAAACCCGAAATCCCATATGAACATGTTGGATCTGATTTTCTGGGGATACAGTTCGACGCTAAAACCCAGAAATGAACTCTGGAAAACAATCAATTTATTTTTTTACTCACGTTGTTTACAGGTGTCATTGATGTTTATTAATCCTATTTAATTATTATTTTTTATTTAAACCAGATGTCTCACTCCCCAACTCTCTCTAACTCCCTCCTTCCAAAAACCCTAGATCCGAAAACCTACAGCTACCTGCCGCTTGCTCCGGCTTGGGGGTCGGCGTCAACCATTTGCCCCCTAATTCTAGTCATGCCTATCGTTTATTTTGTCCCCACTCTCCCACCGCTTCCCCTACCTTCGTGCCATGCCTCCCTTCCCTCCGCCTCGTCTTTGTCCCCCTACCTTTCCCTTACCTCGCGCCTCTTCCTCCCCCTCACCATCCCCTCTCCCACAATTTTTCAAGCAGCTCGCCCTTCCTTTGACGAAGCTCTTCCTGAGCTCTGGCTTTGCTCTTTTGGGCTAGATCCGTGGGTATGGGTAAGATTTGTGGTTGTGGCGGGTTAGATCCACCTCCTACGACTCGTTCTCCAGGGTGATTTTGCGCTCCTCAGCCGGCCTAGCTGCCGTACATGACCAAACCTGTGGCGGCTCTTGTGGTGAATGCTATAGATATCTATAGAATCGGTGTTGGTGTCGTGGAGTCAAGTTTAAGGGGTGTAGTCAAACTAAGATTTTAAAGGATTTTAAATGATTTTAAAAGTGATAGATTTGATAGGATTTAGGATGATTTAAGACTCCTACACAATTCATATGGATTTTTAAAGAATTTGAATGGATTTAGTTTGTAGATTTTGGTGGATTGTGGTAGATTTTCATATAATTTTTTTATTGAAAAAAAAAAGGAAAAATCTTTCACCTTGCCTACTGTACTCGATAGCCACTTTATCCCCTCCCTTTTCGGGTCTCCTTTCACACAACCACGGCTCCATCTCTTTCTCAATTGATAGATCAACATAACTTTGGTGAGCTTTTGAGCACTACACCACCAACAACCATCACCACCGACTGCCCTTTTACCACAGACGTACGTTGTGGTACTTCAGTAGTGCTTGTAGTACCACAAACATTAAAAAATAAAAATGGCGAGAGAGTAGTATTAACCAAAATCCTAGATCGATCATGTCCTTCAATGATCATACATGCCTAATTAAGGTCTAAGGGTCATAATAAGAGATTCCACCAAAGTATATGGTGTGTGTGGTTGGGGTTGGTAGAGATTTGAGGACTGCCCAGATGGAAAAGGATTTGAAATCCTAGGGGATGAGGTTGGATTCTTTTTAGTGTTGGTTATATATATTTCTTGCTCTCAAATCCACAAAATCCACAACTTATTGAAATCCTCCAAAATCTTAATTTTTTTAATACACTTAGATTTGGATAGATTTTAAAATCCTTTAAAATCTTAATTTTTTTAATACACTTAGATTTGGATAGATTTTAAAATCCTTTAAAATATTTTAATTGACTACACCTATATTTGAATGGATTCTAAAATCCTTTAAAAAAATTTAATTGACTACACTAGGATTTTAAGGTCTTTTAAAATCCTCTCAAATCCGAGTTTGACTGCACCATGTTCCCTTTTCGAATTAGTTAGTTTTGTGTTATGTCGCTTTGGTGAGTGTTATGGTCTCGTTGTTCTAGCGGTGGTGCGATGTGGCCTAGTTGTTTTAGTGATGGCTTATGTGTGCATTCAGAGCATGATTTGTCGCGTTTATCATCTTTTGTGACATATTACACCATGTGCACCTAGTTTTTGTGTGTGGTAGTCATAAGGGGTTTTATCTTATTTGTTGATTGAACGAATCTCAATTCAGATAAAAAAATTGATCAATGGAGAATATGTACCCATTTGGCACCTCTTAGATTTGATTTGGGTTAATGGAATCTAGCTCCATTGCTTGTAAAAAAAAATCTTATTTACATTATAACAAAGATAGTTAAAACTAATTAATCTTAGCAATTTGTAGTATACTACTACATTACATATCTATGGTGAATACATTTTTAATCAAATTTCCTTCATCCTGTCGAAATTTCCTTAAAAACATTATGGTAAATAAATTGTAATCGATTTTCTTTTGCAGTGAAACATGAAAATGTAAAAATAAAAGTTTCTTGATTTAGAAACCGGTAGTAAGTCTTGATTTTCCAGTTCATGAATCATGATTAGCATAAAAGTGGAAGCTGTCAAGGTGATGTCTTGCGTTACAATTTAACCCTCATCTCTGAAACTTTTGATCATTACCTTCCAACACTTTGACTTCACCTTTTTGTCAAGGTAATTTCACTTTGACGATCAAATTGACAAATTGCAAGTAGAAACCACATGGTTTATTAGCATGAATTACTGCAAGTGTTGCTGGCTTTAGTTATTTTCTACAATTGCCACCACCCGAAACTAGGGAGATCCAGTTGAACTTGAACCTACTAGAACAGACTCACATGGCCACATGAACTGCAGTGGACCAAAGTCAAGAACTCCAAATCTCACGCTTTTAAGGACTTTAATTAGAATCCAAGGTAGTGGAGGAATGATTTAAAAACTTAACGACTTCCTTTTTCCCCCACTTTTGGGCCTCGCATTGAGTGCACCAAAGGCAAAGGCAAAGACATTATATACATGTGATGAGATGAGATCTAATTAAATAAAAGTTCTTTTAACCATATCTCTCATTTTGAAATACAGGTTCGATTTGTTAAACTCATTCGAAATGTATGAAAATTCTAGCATGTTCTGGTGTAATTGATTTATTTTGTCGCAAGACTGATGACTCCCAACCTTGCAACACCTTAATTATTTTCTTTGTTATTAAATTAATAGATAGACTTAAATCACAAAATTGTTGATTGAAAATGGTCTTGTATGCGTTGATTATATACATTTAGGTACGGTTTCGGCCACCAAAATTGAGGTGTGGGGAGGGGAATGGGAAAGGGGTGGGTGAGAGCTATAATGTGGGTTGGACTCGAGCACTCGTCAACTATCCCTAAAGTCTGTTTATGTATATATATTTTTTAAAACAAATATGTAGATTCGTAGAATATAGTTACTTATGCAGTATAATGTGCATGTGAAAGAGGATGAGCCCCAGAAAAGAAAATGTTACTTTTACGCTATTGTGTAGTATTGTGGAGGATAGCTTGCACTATTAAGTAATTAGATGATGAGCTTTCACTTTGAATTTGTCAACAATGAAGAAACCCTAAAGGAATTATTGATTTCAGAAGCTTCCTAAATCTATGCAAAGTTTGGAGAATTCTCGAGTAGAATATGTTGCGTGGTCTAACTATCATCATTGTTCATCATGGTAGTAATTAATAGTAATCATCACCATCATCATCTAAATCTAAATCTTTTACAACTAAACGAATGGTCTAATTCAAATGGCAGATGGGGTCCAAAGTGGGAGAAGAAGAATTTGTTTGGGGGCACCAGTGTCGTGTGTGTGTGTGCGTGAGTGTCGTGTGTGTACAAATTATCTTGAATTGTAAGATATGCACCCCAATTGTCTCCCTCCTGCACTACACAAAGCTTTATCAAGGACACACAAACAGCAAAAACAAAACCCCCACACACTTGAAATTTTTTCAATCCATCAGAAGGATTTGGATGCTGCTTTTGCTGTGGCAACTACCGAAGGGACCCCAAAACCCTTGACTTGCCTGTTCAATCCGTCTGAAGGATTTGGATGCTGCTTTGCTGTGGCAACCAAGGGGACCCCAAAACCCTTGACTTGCCTCCAAATTCAAGCCCCTCCACTCCTATTTCTTCTCGATTACTTGTTTTAATATTTGCACTTTGTGAGACTCGATTTTCAGCCGTGTATTCGGGACCTGGAGGATTTGATTACTTGGGGGATTTGATTGAGAAGTGTTCATAAAGTTGCACGTTACCCTTACGTTGCTATCTTTCGAAGCTACCATATGAAAAAGAATGGAAGTATTATTTTGTATTCGACATACAGGTATAGTGAGTTCCTGCTACCGTATCAGAATAATAAGAAGAGCTCTTTACAGTATCAGGCAGAGAGAACTGAGGGAAGGAATTCAAATTGCATGAGAAGCTAGGGCAGAAAATGAACAACTGCTTAAGGGATTCAAGATGATTTGGGGGTAGTTTGTGAGAGACTTGAACACAAATGCATGGAGTCACATGTGAGTTACAAATTTCCTGAAATAGAGAAAGACTTTCATGCAATGAGAATGCCATATTTGTAAGTCCAAATAAATATGACCAATAAACAACATTAGACACTAACATTTATCCCAATAGCGAGCTATTCCTCACTATTTTAGTATTTGTAGTACTACAATGGGATATTATAAAATAACTTAGGAATCTATAGGCTCGTTTCAAGCTTTTTTTAAAAAAAATTAAAATGACTAAAAATGTTTTTAGAAACAATTCTTAGTAAAAATGTAAGTGCTTCCTTAAAAAAATGAAGCACTTCAAGTATTTTTGGTACTCAAAAATATTTTTATCAAAAGTGTTTTCAATCATTTTAAAAGAACTTCCAGACAAGCCATATATCACAAAAATATATATGGCTCTCCTAATCTATGAGCACGTTGCAAACTCATATGCTAATTACTCGCGTCTGAAAGCTCTTACAATATTGTGTAGCGTTGAGCGCATTGAACGCATTGAGTTAAAGAGAAAAGCCTTAACCAACAAGTTAATCCACCATTTATTTAAACGATTCTTTGTGTTGTTGACTAATTGTCAATTCTTATGGCAGATGCCCTTGGATTGCAAATACAATTCATATTTTGCTGCATGATGGAAAGGACTGGATTTGGATATTTATATGTTAAATGGGCCTTTAGATTTGTTTCTGTTTAGATTGTTTGGGCTTTTTTTCTTATAATAAATAGTTGTATTTTATACACCCAAAAGCCGTATCTGGACACCAAAAATTTTGTAAAGTTTTTAAAGACAGATGTAGCCCTCAACAAAATGATTCAAAAGCCCATATTAAAAAAAATTAAATATTTTCTAAAACAAGTAAAGAAATCTCATAAAAACAAAATTAAATGATATAAAAATATTAAAATAGAAAATGAAAGAGAGAACTCTCTCCCGTCCCTTCCTACCTCCAGGCCCTCCATTATCAACAAAAAAAAAAAAAAAAAAAAAAAAAAACCCCTCCAAGCTCCACCATCGTCATCTCTCCAAATCCCAGATTACAACATCTCAATGTGCAACAGACAAAGGTGTAATTTGATACGGATCCAAATTTTAAGGTGTAATGTGAAAAAATTGAAACCTAATAACTTATTTTAAAATGACTCTAAACATTGAGAGTGTACACGTGGTCTTTTACCATAGTGACGAAAAAATGTTGAGCCCTTACATCACGGTGTGAGTTTGAACTTTATCGATTACTAATATAACAAAATCTATCATTTGACAAACAAAATCTATTAAAAATGTAAAATATAGTTAGTCCAAAATTTTATCAGCAAAAAGTTCGACCAAACAAATACCAGGGTTTTGACTCGTGAGTCGTGACTCATGTCGTCAACTACTTCCTAAATCAGGGTGTCGTTGTGAAGGCAACACGACGTCGTTGAGCCCGTATATGTTGCGAGTTTTTTGGACAGAAAAACGCAAAACTGCTTTACCAAAAAATAGAAAAATCCGTTTTTCGGATCGGATAAATAGAAAATCGTTGAATCGCTATCGCTCTGATTCGGGAAGTGCACGAAGACGCCTCGGGTTTCTGCAAACAACGATGGCGAACTTCACCATTTCCCGCTGCAATTTCCCCTTCATTTTCCTCCTCTCCTCCTTCTATTTCCTAACCCTAACCCTAACCCTAATTGCAGAACCCATTTCTTCTTCCGGGCCCAAACCTCTAAACAACAGCAGCAATCCCAACTTCGATTCCGAAATTGCCCTCCTCGGTGACGCTGCGCTAGCAGGCGGTGGATCCTTTGTCAACCTTACGCGGCCGTCGGTCTCAAGCTCTGGTCTTATCCTCCGCAGAAAACCCTTTAAATTTCTCGACGGGAATCTCAGCAACCCGACGTCGTTTTCAACCGAATTCGCATTCTCGATGACGCCCGACGGCGGCGACGGCCTCTTGCTCGTCTTTGCTCCTGGAGATTTGGGGTCCAGATTATCGGGTAAGGGCCCGTTTGGGATTAAAGGTGACGATCGATTTCTGGGTATTGAATTTGATACTGAAATGAATGGAGATATGAATGATTTGAATGCTAATCACATAGGGGTAGATGTTGGTAGCTTTGTATCTCTAGCTGTTGGTAATGTTTCTGAATTGAATTTGGTGCTTAATAGTGGAGAAACGTTGAAATGTTGGATCGATTACGATGCTAGTTCGAAACGATTGGAGATTAGGCTAGGCAAAATGGACGATTCGAGGCCTTATACTCCGATTACGGCATATGGGATAGATATGTCGGGAATGTGGAGAGGTGAGGATGTGTATGTAGGTATTAGCTCCTCGAATTCGAATGGAAATTCGTCACAGATTAGCAGTGTGTATTCATGGAATTTTAGGCTTAGAAATGTTCCCAAGTCAATGCATTCTCTGCCGGTGAATCCGAGGGGGTATGTGGATGGACATGGTGAGAGTTTGAGCGTGCAGAAGCGGGGGATTTGCCCATTGACAGTTCTTGCCGGGATGATCTTCGTGACTGGGTGTGGGGCATTGGTGGCATTTGTGATGCTGTTTTTGTGGGCTATTATCATCAGTAGGCACACGGAGTTCCCTGCTGAGTTTTCTCCAAAGCCTGTGGAGTTTAGGTACGAGAAGATCGATGTAGTTGTAGAGAAAGATGCCGATGGTATCAAGAAGTAGTGCGTAATGTCTTCAAGGGCGTGGCCTTTTTTTCCCGTGAATGTTTGTTGCCAATGTTGTTTGTAATCTCTAACACGAAAATGTGATGAATTCTGTTGTTTTGGTGTACCCGGCTGTGTTTCCTGCAACGGCTGTGGATCTCAGGTATGTGAAGATCAAAGTAGTTGTAGAGAAAGATGCCGATTGTAATTTCTTACCCGAACTAATGTGATGAATGCTATAGTTCTGGTGTGAATTCTGATGGCAAATTCTAATGCAATTAGGTCTGATGATCACATATGTCGTGTGTATATGTGGATCTGTTTTGTTCATTCATCATGTAGCTCCATTTTGTGTAATTTAGTAAGTGTGAAAAGTTTGCTATTTTAAAGTGTATTACACCTTCACCTCTCCCATACCCTGCGTAAAGCGGGAGCCTTGTGCACTGGGTACGACCTTTTTATTCATTATATTTATGAGTTTTTTCGATAATGGGGTGTAAATGTGGCTTACGTATCAACCCATTTACGGGTTTCAATGCTCACCATGTCATCAATTGAACGAAAATTCAAATAAATCATTAGACTAAAGGTGTAAATTGCTACAATTTCAAAACCGGGAGCAAAGTGAGAAAATTGAAAACTCGTGACTCATTTGAAAATCACCTCAAACACGAAGAAGTGAAATGTGGTTACCCTAAATCCTAAATCTATTTTTTCGGCCTACTGTGGAAGGCCTTAGCTGTTTTTTGTCGACGATTCGTTGTCGGGGAAGAAGACATTCTGAATCTTTTTCTAGTAAAACAAAAGGCCAAATTGTATTAGGAGTTTGAGTTCTCTTTAAACAATGTTGTTAATCATGGATTTTGATGTATGACTTGTAAGCTTGTCCAATGGGCTGGAAAAGAGCTGGTTCAAACCAGTTTATAACTTTTATATTCCTCTTCCTCGCGTACATTTGTGGATCTGATCCAATGAAATTGGTATGGATAGTGTAACTCTGTAAAACAGATTTTAAACAATCAATACGTTTCTAATTGTGTTTTATCATAGTCACTCAGTAATACGGTCTTGTAGTATTCCTCTTTACTTAAAAGTAAAATGTCTTAGGTTTGAATTTCGTGGATGGCGAATTCAATACTAAATTAGGCTGTCCATTGTGCAGTTTAGCCGACCTCCTCCTCCCTTAGTGTGAAAATATCGATGTACTCAGAAGAAAAAAAATTGTGTTTTTTACATAATTGTTTTAGTAATCTCCTGACCACCAATTTCGTCACAATTTTGTTAATTTAATTATTGCGTAATGCGCATGATCAACTTTTAGTGGCATATGAGTCAATAAAATGCTACATTCACAAGGAAAATTCGTAAATACTTTGAATTTTCATATTTGAGGAAAGTTTAAAATGAATCGTAACTTACATGTGCCGCAAATTCGGAAGCTTCTAACGTACACACGGATTAAAAACTAACAATTAGAAATATATTGGCACTCTGGATTATAAAAGCACAGTTTGGTACTTTATTGTACTATTCTAAAAAGCGATTTAGGCCTAGGAGTTTAGAAAATCCCTAGGCGGCAATTAGGCTGCCACCTAGGCGGTCTAGGCAGCTCTAGACGGTTTCTTATAAAATAACTCTCAATACATATTTCATTTTATGTATTCAATCAATTGTAGTCACTTATTTATATATTTGTATTGTTATATAATAATAAATTTAATTGAAATTAAAAAAAAAAAATCTCTGCCAAGACCCTAGGCCTTGCTCACTGCCCGACTAACTCCTAGCACTTTTTAAAATCTGTTTTTTTTTTTTTTTGGGAGAATCCCCTACAAGTACTTTACGTAAAACACTTAAATTCTTAATATAAAAGATTATCATCCTTTTAATAAAAAGGAGAAAAAGTGCTCCCTACATAAGCATTATCAAATTTACTCCTACGAGCATCTCCAATGGAAATGTCAAAATCTTAGATGGAATGCCACTGTGTATATTTGATATCAAAAGTCTTTCCAACCGAAGTGTTATTTACTGATTGGATTTGAAGGCTTAGTGATTTGATGTCAAATTTAACATCAATGTCAAATTTATTTTTAATTCATTTTAATAGTGGGTCCTTATTCCACTAATATTTCAACCAATAAAAATTTTGTTTCAATATTTTTTAATAATTACAATCATTTAAAGCTTAATTTAAATAATAAAATAATATTTTACAATTCGGTTGGAAAAGTACAAAATTTGATATAAAGCTTCAAATTACCACATCAATCATTAATTGTAATTTGACTCTTATAATTTGACATTCTCTTTGAAGATGATCTAAGTGCACTTAATGATTGATGCGAATGACATAAAGTTTCGAAAGCTTCAGAGGAACATACATCAATCATTTCTAATAGTTTACAGGACCAGAAGAACCCCCAAAACCAGAGCCTTTGAAAACAATGGAATCACTTTATCAATCACCAAAACCCTAAACAAATGGAAATTAAAAGCAGCCTCACCTCAAAGCATCCAAATTTTAGTGGAAAGCACGTAAAGATCGATGCATATTATTTTCTTCTTTACGTTAAGCAACACTCGTAGTGGGATTCTGAATTTCTGAGTGCGACCCCTCTTTTCTTTTCCTTCCATTGTCCAATGTTTTGCAACTTCTGAGAATCCATGATTGTTGATCCGGAATTTTCAGTAAAAAAAAGAGACTGTTTTTAAGAAGGAAAAGCCCACTAATAATATTGGACTTGAATTCTCTCGCCTCCCGACTCTTCTTTTAATCTATTGCCGTTTAAAAGAAATTTAATAACTTGGAATTATGCCACATATTTAACGAACCTTTTTTTTTAAGGAAAACTAATGAAAATGGCTTGAAAACTTTGAGTTTTAATGATAAGGACAAAATAAAGGGTAAAGTGAATAGTACCAGGATTGACTTTTTAGTGTAAAAATGTGGTTTTTCGTTAAAGTGAACAGTACTGGGAGCTTTTCGTTAAAGTTCTCTTTTTTTTATTGCTTTTGTTCAACCATCCTTCCCCTTCTCTACCCCAATTAACGTCACCATTTACCCTTCTCCTCTCCCACACGCCAACCGTGGTTGGCCTTCTTCTCTCCGTGGGTGTTGAAGAGGTTCAAGCATTTGATGGAAAATTTTGTGTGCATGGTTTGTTGATTCAATTGTGTTTTAACAAAAGAAATTAAAAAAAAAAACTTAAATAAGGCTCGTTAAATACGTGGCACAATTTCAACCCATTAGATTCTTTTTGAATGGTCTAAATTAAAAGAAGGGGATGAGAGGGGAGAGAAATTACTTTACTCATGCAATCATTATCCATGGTTATATAGAGCCCTTTTTTTATGCTCACCAAATGATACATACCGAAGTAGCAACAAAAAATTATGTCTATGCAATTTGGTACGGTTCCGAAATTTACCGATTTGGTACGGTTCCAAAATTTACCCATTTTTTTTCTCTTTTAATAGCTAACCATCTAACTTATTAACTCTACTAAAAAAAAATAGGCTTAAATGTTAAAATGGTCCTTGTGTTTTAGTCATTGAGTCAATTTAGTCCCTGTGTTTTCAATTTGGCCAATTTGGTCCTTGTGTTTTAGTCATTAGGTCAATTTAGTCTCTGTGTTTTCAATTTGGCCAATTTGGTCATTGTGTTTATCTCCGTTAGCCAATTAAGGACATTTTATCCAATTTTTGAAAAAAAAAAATTATAAATTATTATAAACTTATTTATAAAATTATTTATTTGATTTAAAATATTCAAAAATGAAATAAAATTAAAAATTAAAAAAAAAATATTCTCATCCCAACTCTCCGACCTCCTCCCTAACATTAAAATAAATGGGCCTGATTTAATAATCCGGTGCTTATTTAATACAAGGCTTAAATGTCAAAATAGTCTCTGTGTTATAGCGATATGGCCAATTTAGTCTCCGTGTTTTTTATTTGGCTAATTTAGTCATCGTGTTTGTCTATGTTAGCCAATTAAGGACATTTCATTCAATCTCTTTTAAAAAATTCATAAGAAAAATTATATGAGATATAATTACCCTTTCTCTTTACAAAAAAATGAAAGTCAATGAGAAATAACACATATAAGAGATAAAACTTCCAATCTGAAAAATGATTAAGGTTGTGACATAGAAAAGAGAGGGGGTAATGTTAGGGAGGAGGTCGGAGAGTTGGGAGGAGAATATATATTTTTTAATTTTTAATTTTATTTCATTTTTAAATATTTTAAATCAAATAAATAATTTTATAAATAAGTTTATAATAATTTATAATTTTTTTTTCAAAAATTGGATAAAATGTCCTTAATTGGCTAACAGAGATAAACACAAGGACCAAATTAGCCAAATTGAAAACACAAGGACTAAATTGACTCAATGACTAAAACACAAGGACCAAATTTGCCA
The DNA here is from genome assembly GCA_035220775.1 of Malus fusca. Lineage (NCBI taxonomy): Eukaryota > Viridiplantae > Streptophyta > Magnoliopsida > Rosales > Rosaceae > Malus > Malus fusca. The sequence goes on from CM069059.1 coordinate 26,155,335, forward strand.
AATTGAAAACACAGGGACTAAATTGACTCAATGACTAAAACACAAGGACCATTTTAACTTGTATATATTTTAATTTGCGTAGAATTTAATAATAACAAATATATTTTAATTTGTGGAATATATCATTTTTTTTTTGTGTGTGGAATATCACTAATCATAGTGAATATAAAGGGTAGACTTTATCCAACAAAGTGGAGAGAAAAATGGATAAATTCATAGTGGATAGTGTTATTCAAATTCATTTTTTATCTCTCATACATTCTTATTAATTTTTTGTCATTGATCTTCTTCAATTCATTTGATCAAATGGCTGAAAATTGAAAGGGGTGTGTAAGAAGTAAAAATGAGTGTGTGGATATCACTACCTATTCATAATACTAGGATTTGTTTGAAAGTGCTTTTAAAATTTTTGAAAGCACTTTTGGTAAAAATATTTTTGAAACCAATTTTTAATAAAAATTCAAATGGATTTTCAAGTAGCACTACAAGTGCTTCTTGCAAACGAATTCTATAGAAATGTGGTTAGAATAGTGAAACCTCATTTCATACTTCTTTTATTTTTATCCTTTACTTCTCTTTAATTTATTAAAACTTTAAGGTTGGGATTATTTTTTTTAGAAGTGCATGAAGTCATGGTTGTGATTTTTATGTTCTCGTCTCTTCATTTCAAATTCTTTTTTAGTCTATCAATAATGTTAGAAGATTCTTTAGTTACGACACTTCATTAGAAGATTCTTTAATTACGACACTTCATAGTTTTGTAATGTGAGAAATGCTAAGGAGACTATCTCAAAGTATAACTCTTCATGAAATCTCTATCACCTCATGTTTTTTACATAATATTTTATAATGTTGACACCAGTATTGTGTCAAAGACATAAAATAACAAAGAACCTATTAAAAGTCCTACTTTTAAAAGAATCTCATTAGTATTTCCCTTGTAATGTTTGAAAACATTTTGCGACTTCCACACCTAAACAGTTGAATGAAAACGATCTCCAATCATTTCATTGTGAACAAGTTGAAATACCATATTAAACGTGTCAACATTTCAAAAAAGATGGTTGGGTTGGTGGCCATCAATTCAAGATATATTAGGAAAAAAGGAAATAAAAATCTTAGACAGATTCTTCCTAAAGGGACCTCAAATTATTTGGAATAAACTAATAAATGTAAATGCCGATGCTTTACAATGTTTTTTTTAAAGGACGGATTGATGCTCTTGCCATGACAATCTAGCTTTTTGGAGTCCAAGGACTCGGAGAGGCATTTGAGCTTTATTTTGACCACTATCGTGTGATTCACAACTGTTATAAACCTAATACAGGATGTGCAATATGAAATATATGTCTGAAATTCGTCCAAAACTACCATCCTGTGGTAATTGCCTATGCTTTGCAATGACAAGTAGCTATAATTTTGTGCATTGCATTAAGCTTTGTTGATTTAAAATATCTTCTAACAAAGGCATCAAGTGACACACACTTATTGAATGGATGATGTACTTTTTGAACACATGACAAGTATCTATCGGACATGTGATATTATTAAAACTACACCTTGATTGTAAGAAAGTTTTACTCTCTCTCCAACCAAGTGATGATTGAACATTACTAGACCAACTGATCATAAGTCTCCTTCGAGTTTATAACATGCTCTTGATCTCACCCGTCTTAGAAAATAGTATAAAACTAGGTCAAGGCTTACATTCCCTATCATAATGTGTCGGTTTTAATAAGTTATCTCGTCATTATCGAAGAATAACTTATATCGAACACATTTATCACCAATATAACGTATCAATCTAATAATACAGTGTATATTTTGCTCAACATGACATTACAAAAGCAGAATGTCAAACGATAAATGTGTTTCATATAAGTTGCTCTCAAAATAATTTTGTACACAACAAATCTTCAACTAAATCTAATGGCTCCAAAAGTCCACGACTGTCGTGGCACTTTCTCATGCGCGCGATCCCAAAGCGGTGGAAAACCAGAACGACACTCTGCGCGCAACTGTAAATGGTCAGAACGGTCACACACTCCCAGAGAGAAAGCGGGTGGGGAACGAAATCGAACGAACCCCCACGCGTCGAGAATTTATAAGATACTTTGGGATGCTCAACGCATCTCACGCGCCTCCGACAAAGCAGCGCCAAACCGATACGAGCGGCGAAGAAATCCGGAGGGAGATACCGAAAGCGAAATTACACAAAAAATATTTGGAATTTAATTAAATTTTCGAAAAGAATAATTCGTTGAAAAGATTTCAAATTTAATGAATTTTCTAATTGGGTGCTACCTTTTGCTGGTTGAAGTGGAATTGTACGCTTGAATTCAGCTGGGGCCTATAAAAAGGAGGGATACGCTGGCAGTTACTGATATCTCGGAAGCAGAGGAGGAGGCGGAGCCAGCGGAGCAGGACGGGGAAGAGCAGATAACCATCACCGAGTGGCTCCTGGCGGGGCAAGGACATCATCGAGAGTCGACTATGGATTCTACCAGTGAAGCTCATTCCGGTTCTAGAAAGGTTCATGATGAAGAAAGTACCGAAATCCCAGAAACCGCTCATCAGATTAGCACAGGTTCTGAAATTTTCATTTTTCTTAATATTAATTGTTCATATTTTTTTTTTATGTTTTTGTTATCTTGGTTTGTTTTTTTCTGCATGTTTGATTGTTCTGGTATCACAATTCGACCATTGGATGAAGGAAATTATTGTTTTTTCAATCATTTTCCGAAATCCCGGAAGGAAAATTTTATTTATTCATATGGGTTTGGTTTTTTCTGGTTTTTTTCTGCAAGTTTGAATTTTTCATGTGGTTGAGGAAATGAATCGTTTTTTTCTTCTAATTTTGTTCATATGGTTGAGGAAATGAATCAGTTTTTGGATTCCGGATTGCAGTTCATGAATTTATAGTTTTTCGAATTGTGGTTCTTGGGAATTTAGTGCATTTGTAATGAAGTAATTCTGAATGGTTTCGAATAGCTTTGTGAATTGTGATATTGGTACTGAAATTGCTCTCGTTATGAGCTCATGTTACCTCTTTGGTTTCCACAGATTCATGGTTTCAAGTGGGATTCGTCCTCACCACCGGTATCAACAGTGCTTATGTTCTGGGATACTCCGGTAATGTCATGATTCCTCTTGGTTGGACCGGCGGTGTGATCGGTTTAATTCTAGCCACTGCAATATCACTCTATGCAAATGCTCTCATTGCCAAGCTTCATGAGTATGGAGGGGTTAGGCACATCAGATACAGAGACCTTGCTGGATTTATATATGGTATGAGCGAAAAGGATAGCAAAAGCAAAAAATTGATCTGATTCGTTTGTTGAATTTACCTTTTCGATTTCTTCTTTCCTGGTTGTATTGTTCCCTGATGGGGCTATTTCATTGCAGGCAAGAAAGCTTACTCTCTGACATGGGGATTGCAATATGTCAATCTCTTCATGATTAACACTGGTTTTATCATCTTGGCTGGTCAGGCACTCAAGGTGAGAGCACATTGCATATTAACTCCGATCCGATGGCACTATGTGCATGTATGAACAGGTTAATGTCTTATTTTTCTAAAACTTGTCGTTCATTTCGAGTGCAGGCTGCGTATGTTCTGTTTAGGGATGACCATACCATGAAGCTACCACATTTTATTGCCATTTCCGGCTTTGTGTGCGCTGTATTTGCCATAAGTATACCGCACTTGTCAGCTCTGAGGATTTGGCTGGGGTTTTCAACAGTCTTCAGCTTGATGTATATTGTTATAGCAATCGTCCTGTCACTTAAAGATGGTAAGGATCATCTCACGTTTTTTCTTCCATACTACTTGAACAAGTGTAGAAATTTTCTGGATGTTTCACGCTTTGAGGTCGATTTGGATGATGCACATGCCATTTTCTTGCTTTAAATGAAGAACTTTGTACTGTTGGATTTTCATTAACAACAGCTATGTTGTTCTAGGGCTTAAAGCACCGGCCAGGGATTATGACATCCCAGGGACATCAACAAGCAGAATATTTACCACAATTGGAGCGGCTGCTAGCCTTGTTTTTGCATTCAACACCGGAATGCTACCAGAGATACAGGTACCAAAAGCTTCAATCTTTCAAGTTTTTGCAAGAACGCTGACAGGAGTAACGTGAAATCTTGCGAAAACCACAATCGCCTGTCTATGGAAGGCTTTCCACACTGAATTTTGTTTTGGCTGTGATTATGTGACAGGCTACAGTGAGGAAGCCAGTGGTTGACAACATGATGAAAGCTCTGTACTTTCAGTTCACCGCCGGTGTTGTGCCGTTGTATGCCGTCTGTTTTATAGGGTATTGGGCATATGGAAATAACACATCATCTTATCTGCTCAACAGCGTCAACGGACCGGTCTGGGTGAAGGCGATGGCCAATTTTGCTGCCTTCCTGCAAACAGTCATTGCCCTACATGTAAACCTTCTTCCTTCTGACCCCTCTCTCACTTTCCGTAAATGCGCTAACCCAACAAGCTTTTTTTCACCCCTGCTTGCAGATATTTGCAAGTCCAATGTACGAATATCTGGATACAAAGTTCGGCATCAAAGGAAGTCCACTGAAAATTCAGAACTTGACATTCAGAATCACCGTTCGAGGCGGCTACTTGGCGATTAACACGCTGGTTTCGGCTCTGCTGCCGTTCCTCGGAGATTTCATGAGCCTCACAGGAGCCATAAGCACATTCCCCCTCACATTTATTCTTGCAAACCACATGTATTTGGTGGCAAAGAAGGAGAAGCTGACTTCTGCACAGAAGTGCTGGCATTGGCTGAATGTTGGCTTCTTCGGCCTTTTGGCTGTTGCAGCTTTGATTTCGGCCTTGAGGCTCATAGCCGTAGATTCCAAAACGTACCATGTATTTGCTGATCTATGAGTAATCTTCTTCCTCCCCCTCCCCCCTTTTCTTTCTTTGCCATTTGATCCCACAATTGTATTTAATTTGCTATTGGCATTTAGTTATGTCTTTTGTTCTTCAAGGATTAAACATTTTATAGCATAGTTAACGAATAAAAATCAATTAGCGGATACATTTGACTAAATTTGAAACGAAACGAAACTACAAGGACGAAAATGTAACAAAAACAATTACGGGGACCGAATTTGGCGTTAAAATGTTGGAAAAGTTAATACCTTCGAGGAAATTACACCGTAAAAATGAATTTTACCTTGAGAGGGCCTGACCAGCCAATTAATATCTAAAGCCAAATAGCTTCTGAACAATGAGGAACAAGAACTACTTCAAAAATACAACATTCAAACAATATCCATCAACCTAATGCTTCAGCCTTCCGAGAAACGAGAGATCCATTTTGGCCGATTCCTAATATCAATTCGACGAATCTTCTGAACAAATAACCTGCATCCGTTCAGAAGGAAAAACGCAATTAAGTTTCGATATGGAAGCTAAGAGTTCCAACAATCCCGAATACTAAAGCTAAGGGTTCCAACAATTCGAATGCAAAATACAGAGGCCAAAAAATAACTTGGCAACAATTTGTTGCTACTTGGAAAAATGCATACTTTTCCAGTTAACCAAATCTTCTTTTGCTCTGTCGGATTTATTAATGTCGAGTGAAGCCACATTATGGCATATTCATATGTTAACAAAACACTATTGAATCGTCAAATGCATACGACTCCAGCAAACCAGGAGCTATTGGCTCGGGGCTGTGGGGATAAGAATGCTAGAATATAAACATAACCCGAGTTGTTAACAAACCTCACCTGAGCAGAAGTTCAAGACTCGGTTTGTTTGGATAATATTATACACTCTGTACTCAGACGTAGATATATATCTTACCTCATTTGGAATCATCCAGATATCAATTTTAGAACGATGCAGACAGTATTGAGTAGCACAAGAGGAACTCTCAAGTATTGTGTTGCGTAGATGAGACCTATAATCTGTCCCTTGACTGATTTTGTCCTGCCCCCTGAGAATTCTGAGAGGCTCCATCCCTTAGGTGCAAGGAAGCGGTCTTCATTTAAAATCGCCAGTGCATTTGCAAGAAGCAGAAAGCCTTCAAGTAGTGTACCCAGACCCATTTACCTGAAAAATGAAGCATGTGTCTCATACAACGACGTATGACTTTGATTTTTAGGCATTAATCTCCATTCCCCATCCCCTCTTCAATCTAATACGTAAATGAGAAAAAGGAGACCAGCTAAATAACTCATTATGTGCGTTAACTCAAAAGATATGACAGCGGAAAAGAAAGCACAGAATGCTTCTGAGAAAATTTCATATTTATAACGAAGTTTACATAATCTCAAATCTTATTTCGATTTGTGGCAACTTCAGCACAAACGGAGATGAGTGCTTAAATGCCACTCAGTAGTTGTCTAATCCATTCTGATGGCTAAAGAAGAGTCTGCATCTATTTGTAGGAGAAAATCCCTCATATCTTACAAAATCGAAGTAGATCTAGACCATGTCACCAAATCATGCACCAGCAAAGCACTCATTGTGTGGTTTCTCACTTCCGTAAACATAATTTGGGGAAATATATAAAACTTTTACGATGAATGGAACCCTGTATCTAAAATGGTAGATTGACACGAACTTTGCCCTCTGTATTTTAGGAAGATGTCGTCATGATTAACGCAACAACGCAAGGCTGATCATTATCGATCCTTAGATCAATCAGTTATACTACTCTAATTTGTTTAAAAGAGCAAAACTATTTTAAGCTCCAAATCAAATGACGAACAAACAAAACAACCCATTTTACATAAATTCTAACACAGTCAGAAAAATGAAGACTTGCAGCATTCTGCCACAGAAACAACAGTAACTAAGAGAGATTACGACTCAATTGCCTCACTTTTAAACAACCCTAAATATCAAACCCAAAAAACGGATGCAAAACCTAGCAACCCAGGAAAAATCGAATCCCCTCAAGCAGTGCGGTAAAACCTCAAAAACCCAATAAAGCCCATGTCAGATTGAAGCTTTAAAATCATAACTTTGAACCCACCAAGCTTCAATGGCACAGGTAATTACAAGAATAACCCAGCTATGGCAAACACGAAAAGTAGGAAGATTTAGCTCGCAAATTATGAATGTGATTCAGAAATTGATACAAATCCAAGTAATAACTTCAGAGATTAAGGAAGAAAATTGAAAACCCTTGTTACTAACCTGAATGCGAAGACCTGATCTCAGGAGAGGTAGAGACTTGGAGGTGGAAAATGCTAAAGCCGAAGGCTTCCAACAACGAAGACTCCAGGAACAAAGTAGAACGTGCCCTTTTGCTTTCTTGCTGGATCACCTCATTTGGGCCTGGTCATAGTGGGCCTTGTAATAATTGTCATAGTTAAAATTTTAAGATGACGGTAGATTTGAGTTAAGCCAGTTTGAATCTCCCACAATCTACATTATGTTGGCAATTTAAAGTCTCGTTTCTTATATTGCAATTCTCTCACTTATTTTTGCGAAAATCAAACGATAGAAGAAGAGTAAAACTACAAAAGAAAAATACAAGAGTGGAAATCGTTGTCCAGGGGTCTATAATCAGAACCGCGGAAGGGTCGTAACATGCAATGTTTATACAAAAAAAGGACAAGCTAAATCTAATTTTCAATTGTCTTCATATATGGTACACTTTGTATGTACATTATATAAAGGAAAATGTCATTTGGATGAATATCTCCCTGCTGGTGATGAAGCTGGCTCATTGGTTCTTTCACAAATGCAACCTGGATATGGATTCGCATAAAAGTTCTCCTCCAGTCTAGGCAAAATTCTGGGCACTCTTGGATATGGTGCTCCCATCCGATTTTTGTGTAACCTCTTAACTCGGGACGAGAATGTTTTCCAAGTTATCATACCCTTGTCTAACTTATCGATCAATCTAACAAATCTTTGTCTGCAAGGCAAGTAACATCGAGTGTGTCAGATACGAAACTCCCAATGAAACATGTTACTTACCCCTCTATCTCTCGCCACATCACCATATTACGGAGAGAGATGTTGGGAGGGGGTTATGCAACACGTGACAGGTAAGTTTTTCTCGTTAGATAGAGTGCGAGTAAAGATTGAGCTGAAATTAGTTGGGAAAGAATCGTGCTTACTTGTCGGGGCTGATTGTTTTCCTAAAACCTTCAAATCTTCTGTGGCCTTTGACTGCTTTGGCCATGTTTCCATCATAGGAGTAGATGAAAACATCACTCTCAACTGCTATAATATAATCTAATGCGGCAAGCTGGTTGAGCTTATCCTTGTAAGGTCGCAACTCCTCTTCGGATGCTAAATTTGAGTGGAAAAATAGATTTGGATACTTGGCTTGCAGTGACGTTAGCCCGTCTTGCCCGTAGACTTCACCTGCAGCTATGTAAATTTTCGTATCCGAAGGAAACCCTATTGCCTCAAGGAAAACAGCAATCTCTCTTGGGGTCATGGGGCATTGCCCTTGGTGTCTCTGCACCGTACCGTTGATTTTTTTGTGCTTCCAATGTGGCGTCTTCTCCCTTATCATTTCGAGTTCTAAATCTTCTTCTCTAGTGAGATTGTGACTGCAGCCTGTGAAAGAAAGCATGTCCTTTTCATATCTGCGTTTGTAACATTCCGATCACTTGTTAGAAACTTTACTTGGACAGCAAGAATATGTTAAATATCCCATTTTTTTAATTAATTAGACAAACCTTAGATGGAGAGCAATGTATTTCCCACCATTGTTCTTTAATCTGTAAATCAAATTCATTGCAAGCTCTTCGATTTCAACTGCGAAGCGCAGTGCCTTATAAAAGGCGCGGCAACGGAGTCTCTGGATCGAGCTATCAACATTATTAGCAAGTCTGGAATCTGTGAAGGTAAATTTGACAACCTTGTGCTTCTTCAATAATGTAGCCATCTGTTGTTTATAGTAACTGGCCTGGTCACAAATTGTTAGACATTGTTAGATTCAAACAATCAAACCTCACTGGTTTTGTCGAAAATGGTACTGACAACGTTGATCATACCCCTGACCAAGAAACTGGAGCCTTATGGCGGGGTTTCATGTTTGCAAACTCCGACGGGAGAGACTCTACGATCATGATATCATCTCTCAAAACTTCCATGAAGTTCTTCCAATTGAAAATGTCTTTAAAGTCACTGAGAAGAAAAAAAAAACTCAATTACAGTAGCCTAATCTAATTATAAACATACAATAATCAGTTAGTAAGTTAATTCGAATATATATATATATATATATATATTATTGAAATCTCTAACATAACCTTGGGTCGGTCCAAAAGGATATGTGATCTAAAGAAGGTAGAACAAGAGTGGCATTCATAAGTTTGGCTATGGCAACCATATCACTTATCTGCAATTCCAATTTGTTCATAAGAAGCAATAAGAAAAAGAAATATATACCGAATTGGAAAATCCGAAAACACAAAAGCTTAGCTCGATTATTAGTGTGTACCCCGAGCTTCATTTGATTCAATCCGCCATTGGAACGAACAAGGATGTAGCCATTTGTGGCTGTTTCATTCACTGCAAGAAATGAAACTGGCAATTTATCTAAAATGTTTCACTGATGGATCACAAAAGCTTACTTGTTGGGGAAGAAAGCTTTCGGGACGTACGAAATTCCTTCTTCGCACGATTTATGCATTGGTAGTAGTTATAACTCTCTGATGGCGTCCAAATATCAAGGGTCTGACTAGCAGAAATCAAATAAAAGATGGGATCACAATTTCTGCAACTTTTTAAAATAAAATGCAGTAAAAGATAACAATCTGACCTCGAACTTATGAGCATTTTAGCCACATTTACCCTGTCACCTAATCTGACCATGTTCTGTTTCAACGTCGTCGTCCCTTCGATCAGTGAAGGTCGAATCAAACTTATTTTCTCCATCACCGTCAACTCTGGAAACGTGTTCAGCAAGGCAAACTTGGCCAACATTGACAGAAACGCCAAACCCATCAAAACCATTGAAGTCCATTTGCACCACCGCCAGCTCGAGAAATCGGACAACTTTCGCACCCTGCGGCGGAAAAACACGGCATGAGCATTGGCGTCATCGAACTTGGTGGAGGAACCCGGTTGCCCCTCCGTTGCCTCGAAATGCCGCCGCCTCGACCTAGCGCATGAGTTGTGATCACTAGTGGATTTCGACATAGAGGAGGAGAGAAACAGAGGAAATGCAGAGCACTGTAAAGAAAGAGAAATAAAGGGGAAGGGGATTGGGTTGAGGGGGGATAGTGGGAGGGAGTTGCTGCCATGTTTGATTAATTGCTTTTTCGTTTTTATATTTTTTATGGCGTTGAAATATAAGTGGGAGCGAAATATAAGGCGGAGGAGGCTCTGTGTTTGTGATGTTTTTTTTTTTTTTTTGTCTATATTTATGTAATTCACTAGTTTGTTTAGCAATATGATTATGATAAACTTATTTTTTATTCTATTTTTATATATGCTATGATATTTAGAGGTGGAGATTTGAGCTTAGTCAATCAATTATAACTACCCTTCAAACTTGTCATATATAAGGTCCAAATACAAAATCTTCAACTTATAAATGAAAGTGAATACTACTAGATCGTGGTATTAGTAAAATTTAAGAAACATCTTTTTCAAACAAAAGAAAAATGAACAAGAACCATGGGGTGGCCGAGTGGTTGGAACAAATTTCAGGCCCGTATTCCACATGGTTAGTCTTAGTTTCGATTTTTGGAGGTAATGAATCACACGATAGTGGCCAAAGGAAAACTAAAATACCCATGTGAATCTATCAAGCCTCCAAAAAAATGGACTGTCGTAATTTCGCCACCAGCTATTTTTATTTTTTCATGGAACATAAATTAAGGCAAATCTCATGCAACAAGAGAAATGGCTTTCAGTTTGGGTTGGGCTTAGGATCCAAAATCATTGAATCGGACTCCTACACAAACTTGGGCCTTATGATAAATCAAGAAGAGGCCCACCTGTAAACTCAAACCCTTTTATATAAATACCGTCATCTTCTCCCGCAACCAAACTAGGGTTTTAGTGCTTCTTCTTCGCAGGCGTCTGTGGTTGCTCGCTGTGCTCACATAAACCCCCAATCGCGAAAATGGTGAAGGGACGCCAAGGAGAGCGAATTAGGTAAACTGATCCATTTCTTCCCCCCCCCCCCCCAAAAAACCCTAATTTCGAAAATGTTAATCCGATTACGTGTTTTCAGATTTCTAATCGTTTTCTCACTTTATATTTCTCGTATCAGACTGTACGTCAGGGGCACAGTCCTCGGATACAAGAGGTAATTTATTTCTATCGAGCTTTTTGTGATTTTTTTTTTTTGCAATTAATTTTCTACTGATTAACTGTAAAATGAAAAGATATAAATATATATATATATATATATATGTGTGTGTGTAGCGGTGTGATATCCACACACCCCTTATTACTTCTCTCACACTCTTTTAATTTTCGTCCGGATCTGATGAATTGAAGAAGATCAAAGGACAGAAATTAACGGGTGTGGGAGAAGTAAAAAAGGTGTGTGGATAGCACACCTATATATATATATATTGTGTTTTGAGCTAAATGGAGGCTAGGGTTTTGGGTTGACTATTTTTTTTTTTGGGGTTAGGTCTAAGTCGAACCAGTACCCGAACACCTCTCTGATTCAGATCGAGGGAGTGAACACCAAAGAGGAGGTTGCGTGGTATGCCGGGAAGCGGTTGGCCTACATCTACAAGGCCAAGGTGAAGACCAATGGCAGCCACTACCGCTGCATTTGGGGCAAGGTTTCCCGGCCTCATGGTAACAGTGGCGTAGTTCGTGCTAAGTTCACTTCCAATTTGCCCCCCAAGTCCATGGTATTGTGTTGTATTAGAATTATTGTTTGCTGTTTTTCTTTTTGTTGCAATCGGTATTTTATTGAGCTCTTTCGTGTTTCTTTGCAGGGTGCTCGCGTGAGGGTGTTCATGTACCCCAGCAATATCTAAGTTTTTAAGGTACAATTTTTGAGCTTGCTTTGCTTAATTGCCTGCCTACATTGTTATTATGTGTTTCTTGCGCATGGCATGTATGTTTGTCTTCAAAAGTTTTAGTTTATTGTTGTGATCTTCTGTTGTGGATTTTTCTTCTACAATGTGGTTCAATACGCAACTTCAGCTTGTGTCCTTTACCTTCGTTAGACAATCAGGTGTGTGTTTGCGGGGCAATGAGCTTGTGTGGTGTACTGTAGGGAGTGAGTTGTTATCTTGAGGATCGTTTCAAATATTTTAATATAGATTTACAGTTTTAATTGTCATCTTCTCCCTTCGTATGTTATTTCAGTTGACTCCGAACTTTTGGATTGTTTGCATTCCAAATGTTGACTGATATTTGATACATCGTATATCTATTCAGTTATCTTTTGGGTTTCTTCCATTGGGCTGTTTCACGACATTTTTTTTATGCTCATGTATTTCTTGTCTCTATGGGATACAAATTCAGTATATGAGCTTATATAGGGATTGCAAATTTATCTCTCCACGATGAAAGTTTTGCTTTGTAATCAGAATTATGCGGGGTGTTTAATCATAATGCTCCATGCTTGTAATTTTATAGGATATCAAGAAATTTGATTGGCAGCAATATGTATATCGCTTTTTTGTTTCTTGCTCCATGATTTAACGTCTTGTAGTCATGATGCATGTTACATCCATCTTCATATGACTATTTGTGCAACTATGTGCTCAGGTCAGCCCGCGGTTCGTATTGCATCTGTAGCATATTCTTCTTACCCTTGTTCTAAGCTCATGCTCATTTCTTCCTTGTAGTTGCTCAGGACTTCTAGATGATAGAGAACGGACACTTGAAGGGGTCTACTTTCACATGGTTTTTACGAGCGAAGTTAGATGTATTTGGTTGAAGCCGAGTCAGTTTTGTTGTTCAGATGGTAGAACATTGTTTTAACACTCCTTTACTAATTTTAATGCATATCATACCATTTCAATTATGTTTTGAAGATTCATTATTTGAGCGTCTGAAGTTTTCAATGAAGCAAGTCTTGTTGGCTATTTTTCTCAAATTAGATCTGTTTAAAAATATGAATCGATAATTTGGTATATTCAAGTTAAGAGGGAACAAATGATACTTAATCTAGACTGATTGCGACCTAGTCTTCGTTCGTGGTCTCTCTTGTTGAAATTTCGATGTTTCTTTTTTGAGCCCGTAGTTCGAGAGATCCGGATCACTCAATTCCAATCTTCTATCCCTCTGGTCCACTTCAAAAAGATCCAAAATTTGAACGGTCTTGATCTCTCTCTCTTCAATGTTGGGGGTCTCTTGGAACGCGGGCTCAAGAAACAGAAATCCGGAGTGGGAACTCATTCCGTTTCAATCCCGGTGGGAGTTGTCAGATATCGGCATTCTTCTCTCATCTTGCCTCACTGGTCACTTTCATATTGCCTGGAAAGAATTTGTTGTGATGACAATCGATATTTAATCAACTATTTGTGCGTATTTCTCTTAATCGGTTTTATTTGTGCGTATTTCTCGAAAGGAATGAAAAAACTTTCGAAAGAAAGCCCGCCTCCGATGCCCGAGAAATGCTGAAAGGAAAGGCACAAAAGGTGTTGCGATTTAACTTGCTATTGAGGTCGTATTTGCCTTGGTTTTGTAGTTAAAAACCAATTGTTGTGAACATGGTTCGTGGATGCGAAACGTCAAAAGTGTAGATTTGCTTTGGTTTCGTTTGTAATTAAGTGGCGTGTGATGTAAAAGTTGTTTTAAACCATACGATACGCACGTGCATGAACTATGCGTCTAGCATTCACAACCCACATGATCCTAATTGTAAGATTTAAGCTTTCACATTCACTTTTTAGCTCATGATCCATGTCCTAAGTAACCCATCAAACTACTCTCTCTCATACCTAATCACAATTTTTTTTTAGTACAACGATATATTTTACACTAAGGAGAGGGGGAGTTCGGTTAAGCCACGCAATGAGCAACCTAATTTGGTATCAAATTCGCCATCCACGAGATTCGAACCTAAAACCTCTCACTTACAAGTGAAGAGGAATACCACCAGACAGTAGTACTGAGTGACACCTAATCACGATTTTGACATGCTAATAAATTAAGTTACTCATAGACACTCAGTAACGACACATATTTGAATAGACTTTAGTACCTATAAGCACTTAGTACGAACACATAACTGTTGAATTTTATCCAATAATTTAAACTAAGTGCCTGAAAACTGTTGAATTAAACTCAACAATTAATGAATCAAATATGTGTTGACGTTGATTTTATAAGTTATCAAGAAAAATTGAATTCGTTGGCCATAACTTATGGTGGAAGTCAGTAGACAAACAATGTGGATTAATAACTGAGTTTGACTAAACCAGGTCCATATAAATTAGGTAAACCAATTCCATTTTTCTTGGAGTAAAGTATGCACTAGGCTGAAGCCGCCAAATGGCAAAAGGCCTTCTGCACAAGACATTTCAAAGTTCGGTACCAGCAAAATCATGCTCAATTTCCAATGAAGTGGCCCCCATATTCCCGAGAGATTTTTCAATGTGATCGGCATATGAGGTGGTACATAACATGTCATTATATAAATTGTGTGATTTGTGTGTTAAAAAGTTAATAACTTAAAAAATAAAATTTTCCACCACTTACATAAAAACACATGATGTACCACCCGTATTTCCGTCACAATAAAAAAATTTCTCCACAATCCCAAAGTAACTAACCTCATCTAAATTTAACTTTTACCCTTGTTTAATCTGGAATTGGATCCCCTCCTGAGCATTAGGTGGGGATCCTGCTGAGGAAGAAGTGTGGACCGTTGGATGAAAATCCAACGGTTATAATTATTATAACTTTAAAGGGACCTCTCTGTTTGTAACCGTTGGATTTTCATCCAACGGTCCACACTTCTTCCTCAGCAGGATCCCCACCTAATGCTCAGGAGGGGATCCAATTCCGTTTAATCTTTTTTCCATTGATTTGTCAGACATGGCTACCACCGTCAAAACTTATTCAACAAATAGTGTGACAATATTTATTGATTCAAATATACACCTCTAACCTCTTGCATTTTATTATGTATAAGCGATATCGATGGAGTGAGAGATTCGGCACAGATATTTAAGATGCAACGATAAACGTTTTTAATTTTATTTATCTTTATATTTTAAGACAATTGGAAGTGTCTAAGCTAATAATCGAACATCCGGTGGATGAGCCCCTAATTCCAAAATCCTAAAGTTGTAGGTGCGAACGAATGAAGTTGCAGGGACCAGGGAGGGATTACGGATAGGGTGTGCTATCAACATATCATTTTTTAATTCTCAAGAACTCGTTGTTAATTTCCGTTCTTATGTCTTCTTTAATTCATTTGATCTGACGATAACAATTTAAAAATATGTGTGAAAAGTTAAAAAAATATATTCGTATAGCACATTCCCAAATCTCTTAGGATATGAGTAAGTTTGGCAGCACATACACCTGAACTTTGGATCGTGCAAGTGCAGCAAATAATATTATTATTTCCAAATCACTAGAATTATATAAATATTGCTCTGTCCCTGCACGACCCCTTATTAGTTATTCCTT
Source organism: Malus fusca (assembly GCA_035220775.1). Taxonomy (NCBI): domain Eukaryota; kingdom Viridiplantae; phylum Streptophyta; class Magnoliopsida; order Rosales; family Rosaceae; genus Malus; species Malus fusca. Next base: position 26,170,897 of record CM069059.1, read on the forward strand.
CACATGGCCGAAATTTATGGCAATCTCTTCCTTAACCTTTTCAGGCTTTTCTTAAGATCGGCTGCTAATACTTAATTAATTTGCTTAATTGACCAAACTAATTTTTACTTAAGCAATAAAAAATATGAGTCAAGACCAGAGTTAAAAAAGATTGAAAAGAAAAAATACATATGGATTCTAATTTCTACATGAATTTTATATTCTCAATACATCGTCTTAACTCTTCATCTTATTCCTTCTCAAGTACAAACCTTTGGAATATGCTAGCATTTGACGTGTGTATTTAGTGGCAGATCTAGGATTCGAATTTTGGGGTGGTATGTGTTAAAAGTCCAAGTTTTTTTTAGATAGAAACAGTGCAAAGGGCGCAAAAAAAAAATTTAGTTTATTCACTGAGGCATTTCGTCAAATGAGTGATATCGAGAGAATTTGTCGAGTGTTGTCCACACAACCTGTCAAGATACGCCTAGCAGATATTACATCAAACAATTAGTAGGTATAAACTACAAGGGGACCCATACAAAATGTTCGGAGGATCCTCGTTAGACCTTCACATTTATATTTTCTGAACTTTAAGTGGTCTTGGGACCACCTAGGTTCTAGTGTGCATCCGACTCTGCGTGTGTAATGATGTGATGGTGATTAAATTATCTGTAAATGACTTTCACTCCTTATTAGTAGACAAAGTGTATTGATCATATTTTTCTTTTTGAACATACAATATTATATACACTAAAAAAGTGAGAGAGTGAGCTAAACTTGACGATGATTTAGTTGTCCGCTCAATCAATAATTGTAAACATACCACTATCGTTTCGCCTAAAAAAAATCCATTAAAAGATATTTTGAGCTCCACGGCAAGGATGATGTCGACCTATGTGAATCACATAATGTGATGTTTTAGTTTACAAGATGAAGGTGTCATTGACCATCTTTTTCCCTCAAAATCCAGACAAATTAATGAACCTGGACTAATTCCTACACGGAAGGTCCGGATTGGACTGGATAGTATTATTACGGATATTCCCTTTTCCATCCAGACCAATGGTAAATCGGAAGCAGAATATACTCCTTTCTCGGCTCTCTGAACTTTGCTTGTCAAAACCCCAAACCCCACCAGTGCCATGTTAGCACCAGAGAGCTTCAACTCCAACAACTCTGGTTGCAGCTTCGCAGTTGCAGGTAGCCAGCCATGTTTGGATGCACAACAGCTTGCTCAAATCAACAGATTAAAACGACTTGATTAATCTGTTTTTCTAAGGTTTTTTACTCCCAAACAAACAGCACTCATCGGAGTTTGGTGTATTTTTTTGAACTTCTTCGATGGCACAGATTGCTTTGACTGCTTCAGCTCCTCCTGTTCCCGTCAGTTGTAATTGTATGTTTCGATCTCTTAATTAATCCCCCCTTCTTAATTAGCTGCCCAAATTTGTTTGTAAAATTCTTGGGGCTTGAACAAATGGATTCTGGATTCTGCTGTTTGGTTGCTGAGAAAATGTTGAGAGAAAGGGAAGAAAAGTAGAGCAAGAGTCACTGAGAACTTATGAAGTGTTGTGTGATTTGGTAATCTGATCAGAACCCAGATCGTGGTTTTGGATTATTTCTTGTATTTTTCCAGCACTTTCTCGGATTCCAAACAGAGTGGCATAAATTTGTGAATTTGGGGAAGGCTTTTGACATTTCTGGGAATTTTTGCAGGTGGTGCAAAGCTGTGGAGTAAATCAGTGCTTCTCTGTTCTTCAAGACAATATGCGAGTACGAGCAGTTCTTCGCTATCGATCACAAGTTTCGGAGGCAGAAGCCTTCGGATCGTTGAGTCGAAAGCAAATGCAGCTGCAGCAGAAGCAGCCGCCAGTAGTGAAGGTTTTGAAGAGTTAGCTGAAGGCCAACCGGTCTCTTATTCATGGGCAGATAAAAAGGTTAGGATTCTCTTCTCAATTTGCATTTTATTAAGGGAGTTTTAACGAAAAGCACACGGTACTGTTTACTTTAACGATAAATCATATTTTTACACTAAAAAGTCAAACCTGGTACTATTCACTTTACCCTTTAATTTGTCTTTATCATTAAAACTCAAAGTTTTCAAGCTTTTTTCATTAGTTTTCATTTTTATTAACCCTTTTTACTTAAAGCTAAAGGTTAAGTAATGCTACATTAATTACATTTAAAGGCGTTTTTAAACTGCTTATTTGGCGGAGTTGAAATTTGCTTATTACATTAATTATTGTGATCAACTGATAAGCGAAACATCACATGTCACGTAATGTGGTTTTAAATACAATATTCTCACAATATTATTAAAGATTTATGAGTATTGTTACACATATATACTACGTTTACTGACTACATTAAAGACTACATCTTTTTTATGCGGGTGAATTTCGGTTCAACTTATGTGAGATATGTGATCGATAAACCGAAGAAACAATAAGAACCATTTACATTTTACACGTTGTGCATATACACAACAATACAGTGCCCACCAAAAATTTATATAGCTCCCTTTTTGGGTACATACATTCCACCAAAGCAATTTCAAACTAAAAAAAGGAAGGAAGGTACACATATCACTAATTCAAGTGATAAATGTATTCATTAAAGCAAGCAAGTAATTTTCATCAAAGATTTTGTTTTACCAAACAAATTTAACGCTGAATTGATAGCAAATATTATATATAGGTTTTTCAGTCAAAATAGTTTATGAGATTGATATAACTGTTCATTTTGTTATTTAAGATTTAAAATCCATGGAAGTGGTGTCTATGTTTGTCCACCGTCACCATGAAAATCTTCTTTAAATAAGATCAAAATGATAAAAATACCTTTATTTTTGTTTTCAAATCATTTTGGCCCATTGGTTCTCAAACTAAGGATATTTTTGTTATTTTGGTCATTATTTAATAGAGATTTTTCACAAAATGACCAAAACATTGATGATTGACAAACTTAAGGATCACTTCTATCGATTTTAAATCTCAGCGCTAAAATACCAAAAAGAAATACAAACAAGAAGAAGCATCTGATTAGTGATCAAGTCGAGTGGATTAGAAGGGTACCCAACCACTAATTAAAAAAATAATGTTCTGCTACTTAGTCGTTTGCATGGATGATGATCCAAATTTCTAGTAGCTCGAAAAGAATAAAAATGCTGGCCAGATTCGAACAAGTCGTAATTTAAAAACAGTTGGACTGGAATTTTGATGTTGCGATGTGGCCTAACATAATCTTTTAATTTTGTATTCAACCAATCAAAAGAAAATAAAATAAAAAAAGGTGCGTCGGCCGTTGAGAATTTCTTCATTTATACGGACCGGCTATTACGGCAGGCACTTCCAAGTCGTATACGTAGTTCCCATACACGTCTTTTCTTTCTCTTTAAATCAATAATAATAAATATAATACTTTAATAAATCTTAAATATGAAATTTCTTTATTTGCTTTCTAATTTCTTTATTCGATTGGACAAAAAAGAAGATTATTGACTTTCTCTTAAAAAAAATAAAGACATTCGTTTAAGATCATTGGTAAAAATATTATGTCTGAATCACATAAATGCGATGACGATACATAATTATAATTAGTTCGATTTTGAATATTCATATGAGTGAGCTCACAACTCTTTGTAAAAGTATTTTATAGATTCGTCATTTTTTTTTAATAAAGTCAAAATACTTTGGGAGAAAATGAAGAAAGGTATTGTTTTACTATTCAATTCTTTAATAAGATACCATTAAAATTAAGTTCATACAATTAATTTTAAAAACTGAAGTCCACTTCCCTTTTAGTTCACAGCAAAAGAAAAATAGAAAAAAATAAAAATAAAAATAAAAAAACTAATTAAACTACTGACGGATAAAGGAAAAAGAATAAACGAAGTGAATTCTCGCGTACGCGTTTACCTCTCTCTCTGCTTTAAAACTCTCTCCCCTCTCTCTCTCTCTCTCTCTATCTCTCTCTCTTTGTCCTCCCCTCCCCTATTTGCAGAAGAAGCACATTCCTCGTCGGTCGTCCTCAAAACTCTGACCCAGCGACGCAGCCTCTTTAAATTCCAACGCAGACCCGACTCCCCCACCTCCCTCCCTCTCCCTTTCTCCGTCGGCATCTCAGAATCCCCAATTTTTCCTGCTGTTTTTCGTTTTTCAATTTCCTCAATAAATTCGCAGTCTTTTCGATGGACCTAGATTCTCAGATCCATGGGAGGCCGACCCATGTTTCTACATAACTCAATTCTTCATTCTGCACCTGGGTTTTCACCAATGCCCCAGCCCTAGCAGATCCCACCCCCACCTGAATTTAACGCATTCTGGTTTTTTCCCCAAATCTCAGCCGTCCGATCGAGACCCGCCTCGGAAAATGAAGGGGAAGAGCCGCTTGTTCACGATCGGGCTCGTCACCGCCTGGTACTCATCCAACATTGGGGTTTTGCTGCTGAACAAGTACTTGCTCAGCAACTATGGCTTCAAGTACCCGATCTTCCTCACCATGTGCCACATGACGGCTTGCTCTCTGCTCAGCTACGTCGCAATTGCTTGGATGAAGATGGTTCCGATGCAGACCATTCGATCCCGGGTCCAATTCTTGAAGATCATGGCGCTCAGCCTGGTGTTTTGTGTCTCCGTCGTGTTTGGGAACATTTCGCTGCGGTATTTGCCGGTGTCGTTTAACCAGGCTATTGGCGCCACCACGCCGTTCTTCACTGCGGTTTTCGCCTACTTAATGACTCTCAAAAAGGAGGCTTGGCTCACGTATCTCACCCTCGTTCCTGTTGTTACAGGAGTCGTCATTGCAAGTGGGGTATGAGCTCTCTTCCTTTTCTGTTAATTTTTGCTTTGTTTAATGCAAATTCAAGTGTTTTATTGAGAATTGCTGTGAATTCTGGAAATGGGTTTGCTTTGGATGGGAATTGAGCAACTTTGCTTAGACTAGTCTGAATTATGGGATATGGGTTGGGATGGATTGGTGGCATTTTCGCCAATTCAGTTGTTTATAACTCCAATTGGTTTAACCGTCCATAGTTTAGAGAAAAACTATTGTCAGAAGATCTATCAAAACCAAAAGGAAAGATGAATTTTTGGACCTGAGGTTTTAGTATCTACCTGAGATCTGATATATTTCTGTTAAGCTGAGCTTAGTTCAAGATTTAACTGAATCGGGGTGAATAAAAAGTACTTTGGGTGCATGAAAGTGGGTGGCTTTTTCCAATTTCCCTAGTTAATATAGCCAGTAAAGTTGTGAGATTGTGCAAACGTATGTGGAGCCTTCAATTTGACCGGAGCAATGCATCTCATAGTTTGTTCTTTTTACATGGCCGCAGGGTGAACCAAGTTTCCATTTATTTGGTTTCTTAATATGCATAGCAGCAACCGCTGCCAGGGCGCTTAAATCAGTGCTACAAGGGATTTTGCTTTCTTCTGAAGGGTAAGGAATCCTTATGTGTTTGCTCTATCAGTCTCTATATGGTTGAATGGGTACTGAATGACTTGCCTTTATATTCCAGGGAGAAGCTGAATTCTATGAACCTCCTTCTGTATATGGCTCCGATAGCCGTTGTTTTCTTACTTCCCGCAACACTTATCATGGAAGAAAATGTTGTCGGTATAACACTAGCTCTTGCAAGAGATGATGTCAAGATCATATGGTACCTACTATTCAATTCGACGTTGGCATATTTTGTAAATCTGACCAACTTTTTGGTCACAAAGCACACCAGTGCTCTAACTCTTCAGGTTTGTCTCCCTTCTTGATGTAGCATCTTTTTAATTGTTAATCAAAATGTATTTTAAATGCTGTTAACACTTGTTATGTTATAGCATTTAGAAGATTTCATGAATAACAGTTACAGTTTGGGCAGTACTGAAGTTGCAGGGAGTTCTGTCTTCAGGGTTTAAGTTGGTGAAACTAATTGGATTTTGTTGCTTATAGGATGAGTCATCCTAATCTTATAGGGACTAGTTCTGTTTATGGGGTTGAGAAATAATGGTTCATTGGTATGTGTTGAAGGATGGCACCTGCTGGAAAATAGCCAGTTATATGGGGCTGTGAACATTATACCATGGCAGAATTTATAATCTAGGACCAGATGCGTTAGATTGAAGGCACTAATAGGACAAGAGGATGTCCATTCATATGTTCGCGTGGCTATGTTGGCTAGTGTTTTTGTTTGACGTGTTGAAAAAACGAAATGATCATGATAAAATCTGGTGTTTACTGTATTTTTCTAAATTACTTCGTTGTTTCCTTTAATGTGAAAGGAGCTGTAGCAAGTAACTAACGGAACGTTTGGTTATCCAGGTTCTAGGGAATGCTAAAGGAGCTGTAGCTGTGGTGGTCTCGATATTAATTTTTAAAAATCCAGTTTCCGTGACTGGAATGATGGGTTACACTCTTACAGTCTTTGGAGTGATCCTATACAGCGAAGCCAAGAAACGAAGTAAATCATAGTTCCGGGAAAGCATCAAGTGAAATGTCTTACGTTTTGTATTTTGTACTGCGAGAACAGCAGTGGCCGTCCTGGAGGCATAGTTGGGGGGTACATGCGAGCAGTTGGTGCCGGGATCTTGCCTCTACAAATTTTATTTTTTCCCCTGGAAGCCTGAGTACGTGAGTGGCTTCCATTTGTATCAGCAAACAACGCAGGATAAGTCGAAAAAAGTAGGAAACTTAATAAGTGACTAGTATTACGGAGGAAAATCAGTATCTTTTTATCATTTTATTCTTTCAGCAAAAGGGTTGTAGAATTGGTCTCCACACATTCAGTCTGTTATTAACATTTCTTCTAATGAATCAATGAAAAACAAAACCATTCACAATTTCACTATTTGGTACTTGCATCTCAGACGCTACATTGTATAACTGTCTATTTTCCTACGGGGTGTGCTATCCACACACCCTTTTACTTCTCACACACCTTCTTAATTTCAGGCTGTCGGATCGAATGTCAGAAATTAATAAAGGGTGTGCGAGAAGTAAAAAGAAGTGTGGATATCACACCCCCTTTCCTACCAGTTCTGACGCCGAGGATGCAAATGTTGGCCAACAACACGATCTGCCGTAATGTCTGATATTTCAAATGTTGCATGTTTGTAAAGCAAAAATATGATGGTCCGAAAACATTATTTTGATCTTGAAAGGGATGATGAAACTACTCAACCTCCACTTCATTTTCACCTTCCGGCTCCGCTACGTTTTCGACATCCACGCGAGGAGCCAAGTGGAAGAACCCTATGTAACCCATGTCAGCAAACTCTACTCAATCACCACCAGCAGATGTGAATTCGAAGACATTTTGGTTTTCACCTTCCTCGTGGATGGGATTGCCGCGGCAAGCGGAATCATACTGCTCAGAGTACTGGTCAAGATAACAGGCTCCTCCATTTCTGTAATGGTAGCTTCATCAGGCTTCATATAATATGTAATTGCAGCATATTAGCTGATGTGAAAATCCCATCTCTTTACCAAAACTACCATTTTCGTGACATGTTTTTGGGGGGAAAAGTCATATTTCTGCAGAAAAATAAGAACCTTGTCGACAGGAACGTTGTGAAGAAACAGTCCCAGATTCTCACCATTGGTGGAGAACTTCACCACTTCATTGCTCACGGAGAACTTCGCAGCTTCATTGCTCACAGATATCCTTGCAAATCGTAGCAAGCCTCGCCGGCAGCATCATTGACAGTGGTTTGGCATTCTTCTTGTGGTCTTCGTTAGCTTTCATCATGTAAACAGGAACTCGTATCTCGAGTCTTGATCTTCATGACAGAGAATTTTGAACAAGAAATCAGCAAATTTACGATGAACAAAGTCAGAGTTGCAAGACATGAACCGAAGTATCATCATCTCTGCTTTTTCTGAAAACAAATCAAGTTCGATTCTCTAAAACACACAAACTAAGCCTATCTCCGAGAACCAGCCCTGCCCGAAAACCGAGTTACGATACCAACAAATCCCAGAAATGAAGAAAAGAAAGAAAATAGAAGCGATTCAAGAAACTGAAAGAAAATGCAGAACATAGGTTGAGGTTTCCGTAAACTTAACAATAAAATGCAATGCGCGAAAGTTGTTGTTCTCCGCCGGAGAGATCAGAAAGTTGTCGCCGTTCTTGGACGGAAAAATCCTTAAGCCTGAATTTGAATGAATGATTTGTCCCATCCGATCCGACGGTCACCCATTTCTTTTTCTTTCCTTTGCTCCAATATGGATTGGTGTGATCAAGTTCGCTCATTTTGGCATCAGACAAACCATTCTCGAGACTCATTTTGGAGTCGCTTATAAAATAACTAAAAGTTCGGCCAAAAAGGTTAAAAGTGTTCCTGGGTAAGAAGAAACACTTGAAGTGCTATATAAAAGCACTTAAAAGTGTTTTTTGGAAGAAACAATTGCTATGTGCTTGCATGTCAAGTTCTTCAAAATTTCGATGTATTTCAACTTCTTCTGAGCCAATGTGTTTTGTATAAAAACTTTTCCAAACGAGCTCTCCGTCCGAATGCTATGCGAAGAACATAAGCCAGGTTAAGGAACGGGACAAGAAAAGCCCATTACAATATTTTTCAGCAGATGAAGGAAAGGGGTGAGCGCAGATGGTAAGAGCGGGCAGAAAAATTCTTGACTCTTACCGTACGCACAGCCGTCATATGGTATTATCGTTCCCCATGTTATAATAAGAATGTGCAATCTATTTATATTTTAGATATGGTTGAATTGTAACACCACATGACCGTCACACTGAAGAATTTTCGGGTGAGAGGGAAGCAGGAAAATGAAACGAAGATGACAGACTCTTTTCATATATTTGCCAAATGCCGAGAAAAATGGTGACAACATGAACTTACTGCAAACAAAGCCCTGAAGGTCTTTTTACAACTGCCGGACCCAGAATCACATACAGGAAGCAAAACACAACAATGTGCCCAAGATTGATGAGCCAAATAAAATAGAGGAGTACCAAGTTTTCTCACTCCGCCATGGAAAAGCATGAGGTTGAAGAGGAATACAACACTCTTAAACAAACGAAAGCCATGTAATCGAACATTTAAATATGGAAATTATGCTTCTGGAATGGAGGCTACTGCTGCTCTTGCTGCCGCCGCCGCTGCTGCTGTGCGCTTAATTGACGCAGACTTAATAAGATGGTTGTAGCTCCCCTTCTCCTTGAAAAGCTGGGAGAAATGGTGCTTGCAGTATAGAATGCCCTCCAAAGCCGCGTAGTTTGAGGGAGTAATAGGACAGCCGCCGTGAGAACACTTGAAACACGACTTGTGATAGGCCTGGCTCTCCACAGTCACCTGCAAAATTTTGTTTCAATACACTCGAATTAGTTTCATGGGGTTTTTTCATATCTTTGTGAGTTATATAAGAAAAAAGTTCATTTTCTTCCAATAACTATTGCAGAGGAACTCATTTGTTACTATGGAGGTCATGTGAAATTCGTGGACCCTCAAACACCTTTGATTATAATTACGAATATTACATACATAGAACATGTGCTCAACATATATCAAAGCAACGAAGTGCCAGTTCCAACCAATTCATTTTTGTTTGGGACAAAAAGGGGAAAGCAAAATAGAATAGTCGAAAGAAAAATTATCAACAAAAGACATCTCGGGATCCTACCTTCTCCAGTGGATAAGCGGTTTTACCACAAGTAGCACATTTGTCTTGTGTTCCAGAAAACATGCTAGCAGCTTTGCTAGGTGACCTAGTCTGAACCAAAAACACAAACATTTGAGAATCAGTGTTGCCGCTATCTGATAGTATAAGAATATTCTGTTACTAAAAAACGGAGTTTATAACAGCGATGTAGAGAAGTTTACCAGCTCTGGAGTCAACTTCTCAGCTGACTTTGCAGCTGTTGCAAATTAAATTTATAGAAGATTAAAACAGTAAACAACAAACCATGCAGAGACATCAAAGACGGTTTCATCAGGAAAAAGAGAAAGACATACGTGACTGAAAGTTCTTGTTGAAATTGCCAGTCTCCTTGAAAAGTTGCTCAAAGTGAGGCTTACAGTACAGAACACCTTCCATTGAGGAATAATTGCTCAGCTTTAAAGACAAATATTACAAAACATTAGAAACAAGAAGAAACTTCCATAAACAACTCCATATGTTACATATCTTAAATTGAACAGAATTCGGATCAATGGCACAAACAAATCTCACTATTCGAGTCCTCTTTCTAACATATACGTTCATACGTCAATAAATTCAAATGTACGTTCATATGCGATGGTTTGGGACACAAATTTAAGTATTTCTTTTCCCATTGTATTGTATTATCTATTAATAATCTTCAAAATTTGATATTCGAATAAGGTTGCAAGTAAAATGTGTGTTCCTACGCAAGATTTTCGATTATTAACCAATATTTATGTCATTACACCCATTGCCATGATACTAAATAATTTCGTCAGAAGTATCAATAAAACGATAATCTTTATAATTTGCTTTGAATCATTTGAAAATGATGCATCTAAGTTCCACTTCCACACAAAATGGGTCGAAAATCGCCAAGAAAGCATGAAACGAGGCAGAATTGATGGTTGGTTGAGTACCTTCAAAGTCCCCTTGCAGTGGGTGCATTTGAAGCAAGACTTGTGGTAGGAAATCCCATCAGCAGATAGCTCCTCCACTGGGTAAACTGTCTTTTCACAAGCCTTGCATTTCTGCTGGGTTCCAATGAAAGACATAATTATATCTCCTTCTAGATCTGATTCTTCTCTTTTTACCAAGATCACCCCCTCTCAACCTTCCACCTGCAATGAACAATTTAACAAAACAAAATTCAGGATCAAACGAGCTCTGTTTGTTTCCCGAGAAAGTAGAAGAAAGAAAAGGACTTTAAATTATGTGTGTAAAAGTACAGAGATTCATTGACCCAGATAAGGGAAAACAGTAAAGTTACAGAATTTGGCAACTTTATCAACAAATCGACAGAAAACCCAAAATCCCATATCTCTTTTCCAGCTTTCCCAGAAACCGATCTAAAACTTTTAGAACATAAACAGCTAAATTATAAAAAATAAAAAAAATTACTCATTTTTTCTTAAGATTTTTTCTCTGATCCAACCTTCAAAGCACCCAAATGCAAGAACAAATTAATGGAGATCTGGCAGCATAGATTACGAAATGAAGTCAATAAAAATTCTCCAGAGTCAGAAAAGCGTACCCTTTGAAGCTTTAAGGCTGACTGAGTGAAGCTCAAAAATCTCGATAATTAAAAAGGGTAAAATAAAATAAAAAGATTTTGAAAACGAAATGGGTGAGGAAGGGCAAATGGGTCCTTTTCCGTACGGAAGGAGTGTGATGGCAAGCGGATGGATATGCTGAGCGCTTTTTGCAGGGAGCGGATGCAGCGTAGTGGAGAAGACGACGATGATGAAATTATAGAGAGCGAGAGAGAGAGAGAGAGGGAGAGAGACCCCTCCAAATCCAATGAGAGATTTTAAAGGCGTTGTAAAATAATAAGTAGGAATAAAAATATCCGCGCTGGACACACTTTGTATCGTTCAACTTCAACTACTCGATTTTACGCGGCTTTTCTAGCCCTTTGTTGCCTACAAATTTACACATTGACCCCTATTTACGATAAATTTTTCAGTGTGACACGTGGTGTACCTTTCATGTTCCGGTCACAATAAAAAGTTTCTCTCTATTTACTTTACTTTTTAAGGGGGGATTCGAACTCATCGCAAATATATGACATCTATGCATACATATGAGTCGAACGATTTTTATAGTAGGACTAAAAAAGTGAGTGTTATGCTAATATACTGAGCTCGTGTAGGAATCACACTTTTATAGTGGGTCGACAATTTTGTAGGTGATACTTTTAAAGTAGTGGGTTCTAAGGTATGAGTCGCACATATATTGAACTCACACTTGTGTAGTAGTGTTATAGTATCAAATTCAGGCGGCCTGATTCTTATAAATAAGTATCACATTCATTCAAACTACGGTAAAACCCTAAGACTTCTTCTGATCAAATGAAGATAACAACTACTTTACTTAAACAAAGGCTACTCGAACTTTCTAAAATTGTTTATGATATGACAAAGTGTTTTTTAGTAATCAAAAGCACTTCTGATTGTGTTTGGTGAAACAACTAAATAAATTTTTACGTCGTTAAAGTGTTTTTTTTAAGCACTTGGGTCATTGGGAATCACTTGGATTTTTAATAAAAACACTTCTTGAAAGCAAATTTGAACATAATTGTTGTTTGTAGAGGTAGTCCCAAATGAGCTCTTCAACTCCTTCCAATATACTCATTGACAATGAGCCAAGCAAGGTTCATGCTAATTGGTAGATAAATGGTTATTAAATAATTAAAATTAAAAGGCTAATCTGTTTCAGTTTTAAGTATTTAGAGGATAATTAAATGCATATAATCTAAGGCTGTGGTTGCACCACATCATTAGCTACGGTAAACATTCTAAATTTAAACATTCGTTTCGAAATACGGTAGTAATTAATTGTGATTTGGTCATTGGGTGTATGATTTAACTACTAATTTAGTTCCCAACCAAAACAAAGATAAACAAAACTACAAATTTGTCGGAAAAAATGCCTTGACCAGTACAAGACAAAGTGGTCACCAACAAATAAAATAAAACAGAATGAGGCATTGATTGATGATGCTCCACTTACACCACTTTTTGGGTGTCAATTGTCAAAGACATCGAATTTTCTATGCTCTATCTATTTGCCGGGATATTAATGTTATTGCTAGGATATTAATATTATCCACTTACGTGCACTCAACCTAGCCTTAACCTATTTTGCCTATGTCAAGAGTTGTTTATTGATCATTTTAAATTTTAAAATGACTGTAAATATTTTTGGTGAAATTAATTTTATATTTCAAAAGTATTTTAAGTAAAACAACACCAGATATGTGATATGTTTTTCCAAGATCTACTTGAATTTTTATTAAAGATTTGTTTGAAAATATTTTCATCAAAAATGCTTTCGATCATTTTAAAAAGGGTAAATTACATAGTAGCCCCTCAGGTTTGAGGTCTATTACAACTCCATACAACATCTTTAAAACATTTCACTTTCATACATCATGTACCATTTTATTTCAAAATAATACCTCCGTTAGATTTTCCGTCCATTGATCCGTTAAGTGCTGACGTGGTTGCCACATTTGTACCACGTGGCTGCCAAATGTGTGCCACGTGGCAAAATAATTAATTTTTTAATTTTTTTTTTAAATCTGAATCTTCTAAATTTAAAAAAAAAAAGTTAGAAAATCCAAAATCCCATCACCCCCCCCACCCCATACCTGCACCTTTGAAGGAAAAAAAAAACAACAACCCAGATCCCATACCCCCCCCGAAAGCCATACCCCATACGACCACCCCCCAACCCAGATCCCATTACCACCCCCCAGCGCGAAACCCATATCCCCCCCGAACCGCAAGGACCTCCATGAGGAGCAGAGGGATCGGAGAGAGAGCTATGCGGTGGTGATGGGGAAAGGGCGGCGTTGATCTGGGAAGATAGAAGGAAGAGGAGGTGAAGAGAGGTGGGCCACGGGTCGCGGCGGGGTGGGGGTGGGGGGGAAGGGTTATGGGATTTTTTTTCCCCTCTTCTTCTTCTTCTTCTAGATTGCAGGTTTTTTGCGGGTGGGGGACGAACTGGGTTTGAGGTTTTTTTTTCTTCTTCTTCCTCCCTCTTCTTCTTCTTCTTCTTCTTCTTCTTCTTGTTCTAGGTTTTTGGGTTCTGGGTTAGGTGGGTAGTCAGGGAGGGAGGGTGTCCTTTCCAGATCCGGTTTTGTGGGGGGGGGTTGGGACTTTTCTGCAATCCGGTTTGGGAAGGGGGGACTTTTCTGGGTTTGGATTATTGGATTTGTTGGTTTTTTGGTTTGTGGGGTTACGGGGTTTGGGGGGGGGGACTTTTCTGGGTTTGGATTGGATTCGTTGGTTTTTTGGTTTGTGGGGTTACGGGGGTGGGGTTTTCTTTCAGTTTCTAATTTTGATTTTGATTTTGATTTTTTTTTTAAAGAAGATTCAGATTTTAAAAAAAAATTAAAAAATTAATTTTTTTTGCCACGTGGCACACATTTCACAGCCACGTGGCACAAATGTGGCAGCCACGTCAGCGCTTAACGGATCAATGGATGGAAAATCTAACGGATGTATGATTTTGAAATAAAATGGTACATGATGTATGAAAGTGAAATGTTTTAAAGATGTTGTATGGAGTTGTAATAGACCTCAAACCTGAGGGGCTACTATGTAATTTACCTTTTTAAAAACTTACAAATAAGCCTATGTTTGTGCAGAGTTAAATCCGCAAATAAGCTCGGTCGAATGAACCTCTAGACATTATCATGGATAACTTGCAGGAAGACAAAGCCGAATGGTTTGATTTAAATTGATTGTACTTGTCTTCCTTTATACGCGTTTCTTTTTTCTCTCTCTCCTTGTTCTCTCTCTAGAAATCAAGATCCAGAGCCTTTTCTCCGGCTTCAACTTTCAGCCGCCGTCCTTTACTTTTGCTCAGGGTAGGCGGCAACCCGCTACTTCCTCCTCTTTCCAGTCTAGTTCTTCCCTTCTCTTTCCCTCATTCCCTCATTCCCTCATTCCCTCCTTACCTCATTTGCCTTTTTCTTTTTTTCCTCCCCTCTCACTTTCCTCTGCTCCATTCCCCTCCCTGCATCCATCTCTTCATCTCTTCTTTCCAGTCTCATTCCTTCGTTTTATTCCCGGTTCTCTATGAGTTTATCTCAGTTTTCCCTGAGATGGGTCTCAACTATGAAGGAAAAATTTTGTCCTAGCTAAGAACATGTAAGAACATTTGAATACATATGCTAACAATTAACTCTTTAAAGTAGGCATGCATCCAAAAACAATTCATAAAACCCATGACTTTCAAAGCCTAGTATATGGTGAATCAAAAGATTCTTTAACAACATTAAAGAATATGAAGAATTTAGAGATTCTTTACCCTTGAAGCTCATCCTTGATTACACAAGGGATTCACCCAAGTGGAGGGCCTTCAAGTCACCTCCTTACTCATTGGATCTTCCTTGTGATTTCCTTCCTTTTAGTGCTCCTTTGCTTCTTTGAGGATTTGAGGATTAGTTCTCCAAAACACCAAAAGTTTGATGTCTCTATGTCTCTTCACCAAGGATGTATTTTGTGAGAATGAAAATGGATCACTTAGGGAAGTAAATTTGCTAGATAATTATCCCCAAGTAGCTTAGAAAACCCTAATTGATAACAAAGCTATAAAGATGAATTTATACTTCATTTCTTAGGTGAGTGGCAAACTTGCAATTAAGCAAGTTTTGACTACCCTCACCCTTATGGCCGGCCTAGGTATTGTTATTGGGCTTATTGCCCATTTTGTTTTAGTTGTCATACAACTTAAACATAATGGGCCTTGTGGACCAAAACACTTTTGGGCCCCGAAGCCCCAAAACCAACTTAAAAGCCCAATACGAACATTTCGTATAATTAATTAACTAATTAATTAATTTTGACCATTCTTCAATTAAACCATTTAATTGCTTATCCATTTCATTTAATTTCTTCACATATATCCTTATTTGGTGTGCGATCCATTAGGTTCCAATTAGCGAGGCAGTGGGCGATGTTACTCTTAACTATCGATTGTGAATTGAAACCTCATTTCAATTCTCCCTTTTTGATGATTAGTGTTTGCTAATCAATAGGGCTTCCACAAACCATGAGTGACACCTAGCAGTATGTCATGGTTACCCAAGCTAAGTAGAATTGGTTGGAGAACCTATTCAGTTACAATTACAATGCAATACGGTCATTCTCTAATACAATACTCTTAATCACATTGTTTAAGTGATAGTTTGTTTCATGTCTACTATCCAATATGATACTTTCTTATATGATTCCCTTGAATATGATTTGGAACATCTTCCTTAGTCATATTCATTTGCTTTGGCCAAAGACTTTAGAATCATATTTTAGAGTATTCTCATTCCACCATGGAAGGTTAGAGATCCCTTGTTGTGCATTCATATGCCTACATGACTAGATCACATGACCCCAACAATGCCGTGGACAATCCGAGGGAATGCCTTTGTCATGATCAAAGATCAAGGACCTAACCATTAGACATCTATGATGCCTCAGGTCTAAGGACTAATTTGCATATTGTAACCTTAGAGTTCGTACATGACATGTATGTTTGAACTCTCATTAATCGCAGTTCAGTGTACTCGATCACTCTTTCGAGCACCTATGTGTTTGTCTTAGTGTCCAACACCAAATGACTTGAGACTAGTTCATACTCACGTTTGAGTCAACATAACACATACTAACCTTAGCGGATTGTCAATGCCCAATTGGCAATCCTATGGCTAGGAACGTTTTAGGAATGAACATAAGAGAAAGGTCTCCTTAATCTAACTCATTAGATCACTTATCTCTTATGTCAAATACATCCCTTGGATTCTCTTATTGGTTAAACACATGATACAATAAATAGTGAATAACAATAAGTATTGCCCTTCCGTTAAACATATAAAAGTTTAACATATTAAGTATTCCAAAAAGCTATTACATCAAATGAGTGGCTTTGTGGGCATACTTCCAACAATCTCCCACTTGCACTCAAAGCCATCCTCCCATGTATCTAATACCCATTTTATCCATATGACGATCAAGCTGGATTTGAGTCATTGGCTTTGTCAGTGGATCTGCTACGTTATCGGCTGAAGCAATTTTGAGGATGTTTACTTTCCCCTCGGCAGCATATCTTCTAATGATATTAAAGCGCCTATCAAAATGCTTGTTCTTTTGATGAGCCATGGGTTCCTTGGCTTGAGCTATCGCCCCACTATTATCACAGTACAAAGTTACTGGTGATGTGATGGTTGGAACCACTCCAAGTTCAGTAATGAACTTCTTCATCCAGAACGCTTCTTTGCCGGCTTCAGCTGCAGCGACATATTCAGCCTCTGTCGTGGAATCTGCAATTACACTTTGTTTCTTGCTTTTCCAACTGACAGCCCCACCATTCAGATTGAATACATATCCGGAGTTGGAACTTCTATCATCGACGTCAGATTGGAAATCTGCATCTGTATAAGCTTCCACTCGCAACTCTGCTGCTCCTCCATAAACGAGGAACATGTCCTTAGTTCTTCTTAAGTACTTAAGGACCGTCTTGACAGCTGCCCAGTGTTCTGATCCTGGGTTAGATTGATATCGACTAGTAATGCTCACAGCATATGCGATATCAGGCCTTGTACATAGGGCTGGGTTCGGTTTAATTCGGTTCGGTTTTTTGCCAAAACCGAAACCAAACCGAAATTTCGGTTCGGTTCGGTTCGGCCCAAATTTTTTTCGGTTTTTTTCGGTTCGGTTTTTTCGGTTCGGTTTCGGTTTTTTTCGGTTTTTTTTTTTTTTTTTTTTTTTTTTTTTTTTTTTTTCTCCAAAAAATGCAAAACAAGCACAACATAATATAGAAATAGAAAATATGACATGTTTCCATCTCTACGTATAAAGTCTCATAAAACTTAAAGTCCAACTAGAAATAGAATCAATCATCAATCAAGTTTAAGTCTTCAAAAAGTCCAAATTAAACATCAAAGTTTAAGCCTTCAAAAAGTCCAAATTTAAACATCACACAAGTCAAATAAACCTTCAAGGTTTCATCACTTCATGTCTTGCACAAATAAAATCTTCCAAGTCTTCAAGCTCAAGCTCAACGCATAGGCGGCCTAGGAGGCAACATAGCACCTTTCTTTGAGCTTCCCATTGCCATTTCTACATACAAATAAAAATAAAAATAAGAACATGATGTAAAGCAAGCGTGCAACATAGCATCTAGTTAAAATAGTCTAATAAAACCAAATGCAATAAGTAAAATTACCTTTCTCAACTTCTTCACAAAACTCAATCTCCTCAATGGTTGGCTCATGATGTAATGCTACATGAATTGACCTAAGCCAATTTTGTGTACATATCAAAGCCTCTACCATTTTTGGACTCAAAGAACTACGATATGGATCAATTATTCGTCCACTTGTGCTAAAGGAGGATTCTGAAGCAATGGTTGATACGGGAATAGCTAAAATCTCTTTTGCAACTCGTGCCAGAATAGGATACTTAGAAAGCCCATTCACCCTCCACCAATTCAAGATATCAAAGTTTGCCTCTTCTTCCCCTTCATTAGGATCCGAAAGATACCTATCTAAATCATTATGCACAATACGAGCTCTCTTTGCTTTTCTCATTTCACTTTTCTCTTTCAACTTTCTTTCAATCTCTGTCATGCTTGATAAAGGATCTCCACTTGTAGTTGCCGATTGAGAACTACCACCACTACTTGTGCTTTGTTGTGCATCAAAAGATAACTCTTCATGAATCTTGAAAAGATCAAACAACAAATCTTTCACCGCATTGGTTGCAATTTCAACTTTTTCCTCGTCCTCCTCGCCATATAGTATCTCATAATAATCAACCACCTTCTCCAATTTATGGCGAGGATCAAGCACAAGTGCAACAAAAACATATTGATTTATATCCTCAATTGAACCCCAATACTTGTCATATTTTTCTTGCATCAACTTGGAAATCATAGACAAGAATTCATTATCTTTGTTTTCAAGGATGAGACTTTTGATTTTAAACAAATCACCAAAAGTAGTATGAATTGTTGGAGTATTAGAACAACACACTTTTAAAGTGACTTCATAGAAAGGTCTCAAAAAAGATGCAAATATTCCCGCCTCACTCCAATCATAAGTCGAAGGTGGCCCCTCCCTTATATTATCATGATTTTCTTTAGTAAAGTAAGGAAGGTAATGACCATCATCTACTTTCAACCTATCAAAAGCCATCTTGAACTTCAAAGCCGATTCCAACATTAAAAATGTGGAATTCCACCTAGTAATGACGAAAACCCTCTCCCTCGACAAAAGAAAAAGGTAACTCGTCTATAATTATCATCTCAACGCAAGCCTTAGTAACTTCCACTTGAGAAAAACCTATAGCTTCCAACTTATCTTTTGTGCCGGCAAAGGTTAAGATCTTTTGCCTAGTTGTAGCAAATATTTCTTTATTAGGACCGTAGCTCCTACATCTAGCTAAGTGATTTCTTATACTAGTTGTACCATTTCTATCCGTGTCGGCCATATACGATTTGTTGCAATACTTGCACACCCCTTTAACTCTACCTCCCTCAATTGTCCTATCAAAGTGCTCCCAAATTGTAGACCTTGCATGAGTTTTTAGTGAATCCAAGAGAGTATCTTCGTTACTTACTTGATCACTTGAGCAACCTTCTTTTGGAGTTGCATCAGAGGATTTTTTGGATCCACTATGAGTAAGAGAAGTGTGTTGAGTTGCCACCATGGGGAGTTGAGGTAGAGTTGATTCACCAACAATGCCCTTCAAAAATAAAAGAAAGAATCATTACAAGTGGTGTCCTTTATGGGCGTTGGGCTGCGAGACCGGCGCCATTAATCGGTATCATCTAACTTGAATGTTAAACTGTAATGTAGTAACGTTCAACTATAACATATGACTAGACATAAGAACCATAGAGAAAGTATAGAGATGACAACTTACTTGCGATGGAGTAGACGTAGATGATGAGTTCATTTTTTCACGGGAGCTATTTGATGATCTCATTGAGTTTGAGCTTGAGCTCGAGGCCTTTGATGCACTTGACTTCATCTAATTAAGAAGAAAAAGAAAACAAATTTGCCAAGTGATTATAATGAACTGCATCCATTTCAGATTATATAATGAACTGCTAGCCCAAATTCCAAGTGATTATAATGAACTGCATCCATTTCAGATTATATTTTTGGCACACATACTTGGCATAATTGAAATTTCCAGCAAAATTAACTAATGAATTAACTAATGAATAATGAATAAGCTAATGAATAAGCTAAAGACAGTGCTACTTCCATTCAAATTAGTACCAAACATCTTCCACAAAGTTATCCAAAAGTGGCTAAACAATCTTGAAAGAACAATCTTGCTATGTTTGATGCATCGGATGTCTTCCTAAAAGGAATGAAATGTGTCATCTTTAAACATCTATCAACCACCACCACGAATACAGAATACTTCTTAACACTTCTTAATGACTGCCCTTTAGATGTTGTGACTGCCCTTTAGATACTTGACATGCATAATACTTCTTAACAATTTTTCCCACGTCTCGTTTTAATTGAGGCCATCTATACTTGCAATTGTCTTGACCCGACCAAGATGCCATCTTAAACCACCACCATGCAGATTGCGAATTAGCTTTCCCCTTAAAGAAGTTTGGGGAAAACAAAGCTTATTTCCCGCAATTAATAACCTTCATTGATGAATAAATCTTTGAAGCCTTCATCTTCTTCATAAAGCTCTTTCAAAAACTCAAATCCTACAATTTTTTGAGCTAAAGTCGCCAACAAATGAGCACGCCTACTCAAAGCATCGGCAACAATATTTGTTACTCCATATTTATGCTTGATCACGAACGGGAATTTCTGCAGATAAGTAACCCACCGGATATGCCTCTTGTCCACACTTTTCTGGCCATTAGTAAACTTCAAACCTTGGTGATCAGTTTAAAGAACAAATTCCTTTTGCATAAGGTAATGTTCCCATTGTTTCAATGCTCGCACAACTGCATAGAACTCTTGGTCATAAGTGCTCCACTTTTGCCGGGCTTCAAACTCTCTGATGGCCTTCACCTAATTCCCATCTACATGAATTCCCTCAGAACTCCCGACATATCTCATGAAGAGTAGCTTGTTTGTGAGAAAAGTACACTTCTTCAAGTTGATAAACAACTTAGTTTCTTGTAACACAGTCAATACTTGTCTCAAATGATCTAAATTTTAGCCTTCTTACTATAAATCAAAATATCATCAGAATAAACGACAACTTAGTATGTTGTGACTGCCCTTTAGATACTTGACGTGCATAATACTTCTAAACAACAACAACAACAAAAATTAACTAATGAGCTAAAGACAGTCCATGCCATGGCAAAATTAACTGCATCAACAACAACAACAACAACAAAATTAACTGCATCCATTTCAGAAAAATTAACTAATGACAGAGATGGAACGAAGCATTGCCAGTGACTCACTGCATCCATCTCGTACAAAGCATTGCCAGTAACTAATGAATAATGAATTAACTAACTGCATCCATCTCGTACAAAGCATTGCCAGTGACTTAGATGGAACGAGTTAAAGAAATCAAAGCATCTACAGAACGGAACCCATCTCGTACACATCTAAGTCACTGGAGATGGAACGAGTTAAAGAAATCAAAGCATCTGCAGAACCCATCTCGTACACATCTAAGTCACTGGAGATGGAACGAGTTAAAGACCATTACGATATAGACAACAAAAATTAAAGAAATAAATCACAAACCATTTACGATATAGACAAATGATCGCAATCAATTCAACAATCCCTACAAACAAACCATTTAAGTACAACCGCAGACTGGAGGAGCCAACGAAATTGAAAAAAAAATCTGCAAAACGCAGGGGTGAGAGACTAACCTTGCAAATGAGGGAATTTGTGGGTCGAGACTTGAGCCTTGAAACGGCGAGAGGAAGTCGTGGGTCGCAGGCAAGGGTGATAGATTCAGATTGAGAGTGAGACGGCGACGGCGAGTGAGAGGGATAAGAGAAAGATCGCTGAGCTGAGACGGCGATGGCGAATGAGAGACAGGTCGCTGAGATGGTGAGAGAGATTTGGAATGACACCGTTCAAGAGAAAGGGAAGAGGAAAGGAATGGATTTTTGGTTCTATTTGGTGTTTAGGGTTTCAGAGTTCAGACAGAGTGAAGAAGGATTGAATTGAAGGAAAGGAAGGAAGGCAGGCGCGGACGAACGAACGACACCGTTCAAGAGAAAAACGACGTCGTTTTTCCTTACTTCGGTTCGGTCCGGTTCGGTCCGGTTTTCGAACCCCATAAACCGAACTGAACTGAACCAGTTTCGGTTCGGTCCGGTTTTGCACTTTCGGTTCGGTTTTTTTTTCGGTTCGGTTTTTTTCGGTCTCGGTTCGGTATTCGGTTCGGTTTTTTTCGGTTTTCGGTTTTTTGAACCCACCCCTACTTGTACATATCATGGCATACATGAGACTCCCTATGGCGGAAGCATAAGGAATTTCATTCATTAGCCGTATCTCTTCAGGAGTCTTAGGTCACATGGACTTAGAAAGGTGAATTCCATGTCTCACAGGAAGAAAACCTTTCTTAGATTGTTCCATCTGGAACCTACTTAGCACCTTATCAATGTACATCGATTGGGATAATCCAATTAATTTTCTGGATCTATCACGATAGAGCTTTATCCCAAGTACATAAGATGCATCTCCTAAATCTTTCATGTGGAAGGTTTTAGACAACCACACTTTTACAGAAGAAAGTATTGCAGTGTCATTCCCGAATAGTAATATGTCATCTACATATAATACTAGGAATACTACTGCATCCCCAACGACTTTTTGATAAACACAATTGTCGTCTTCGTTTTGAGTAAAACCAAACGTTTTGATTTCAGTGTCAAAACGAATGTTCCAGCTCCTGGAGGCTTGCTTAAGTCCATAAATGGACCTTTGAAGCTTGCATACCTTAGTGTCTTCAGACTCGGACACGAAACCTTCGGGTTGAGTCATATAGAGCTCTTCCTGTAGGTAGCCGTTCAGAAAGGCCGTCTTCACGTCCATTTGCCAGATTTCATAATCATGGTACGCAGCTATAGCAAGCAAAATCCGAATGGACTTAATCATGGCTACAGGAGAGAAGGTTTCTTCATAGTCAATCCCTTCTATTTGCCTGTATCCCTTGGCTACTAGTCTAGCCTTATAAGTCTCCACGTTCCCATCAACGCCTATCTTCCTCTTGAAGACCCATTTGTTTCCAACAGGTACAATACCTTCTGGAGGGTCTACAAGAGTCCAGACCTGATTTTGATACATGGAATCCATCTCGGATTTCATGGCCTCTTGCCATCTCTTTGAATCAATGTCGGACATTGCCTCAGTGTAGTCCCTAGGGTCCTCCTTTGTTTCATTGTCACCTAAAAGGTACAATTCATCAAAGTCATTATTTAAGCCAAACCTCATAGGTGGCTTACTAACCCGTTCAGATCTACGTGGAGCTAGGGGTTCAGGAACATGGTTGTCAATATGTCGAGTGCTTGTTTGTGGTTCATTATCAATCTCATTAATTTCCATCTGTTTGCTTATAGTTCCTTTGAGAACAAATTCGTCCTCTAGAAACTTAGCAGTTCTGGCGACAAAGACTTTCTGGTCGTCAGGATGGTAGAACTCATATCCCATAGTTTCTTTAGGATATCCCACAAAATAGCATCTTACTGATCTCGCTTCAAGCTTAATAGCCTCAAGCTTCTTGACATATGCTTCACAACCCTAAATCTTAATATGATTAAGACTTGGCTTTCTTCCATGCCATATCTCATAGGGTGTTTGTGAAACTGATTTGGAAGGTACTCTATGAAGCAAGTAAGCTGCTGTATATAGAGCGTATCCCCAGAATGTTACTGGTAGATCAGCGGAACTCATCATAGAACGAACCATGTTCATCAAGGTTCGATTTCTCCTTTCAGAAACTCCATTAAGTTGTGGAGTTCCCGGTGGAGTCCACTGTGATATTATTCCACACTCTTTGAGATAATCTAGGAACTCATTACTCAGATATTCACCCCCTCGATCCGATCTTAGGATTTTTATCTGTTTCCCAGTTTGCTTCTCAACTTCATTCTTGAATTCTTTGAACCTTTCAAAAGATTCTGACTTGTACTTCATAAGATATACATAGCTAAACCGAGAGTGATCGTCGGTGAATGTGATATAGTATGAGAAGCCTTCTCTCGACGTAGTAGACATAGGTCCACATACGTCAGTGTGGATTAACCCTAGAATTTCAGTGGCACGCTCTCCTTTTCCAGTAAATGGAGATTTGGTCATCTTCCATTTCAAGCAACTTTCACAAGTACCCATCCGGTCATTACCTAATGAGCGGAAATATCCGTCTTTCGACATCTTGCGAGTCTTATCAAGGTTCACATGTCCAAGTTTAAGATGCCACATCTTTTCTTGGTTAACTTCTTCTCTAGCCCTTTTGGGTTTTGAGGTATTCCCGCTTTCAATACAGTGCATCCCACTATTCGTCTCTAGGTGAAAAAGTCCCTCTATCATATTACCATGAGAGATAATACGACCGTTCAAGTATAAAGTGCAACTCATTTTGTCAAACAATACTGAGTGCCCATCTCGTAAAAGCTTAGAGATGGAAATCAAATTCTTTATACATGAAGGAAAATATAAACAATTTTTAAGTTCCAGGACTTCCCCAGAGGGTAGGTTAAGCATATAGGTGCCTATTGCTTTTGCAGAGATTTTAGTGCCGTTCCCAACTCGCACAACCATCTCCTCATTGCGCAGTGATCTGCTCCCTGTTAGTCCCTGCAACGTATTACATATATGTTGACTAGCACCTGAATCAAATATCCAGGAATTGGAGCTCACTGTAAAAGCACTCTCTATGACAGAAATAGTCTCTTCAAAAGTCCGTGTCATAAGGCTCGCAATGCGCACCCTGTATTTCTTCTTCCAACGTTCATCATTTCCACAATGAAAGCATGTTCCTTTGGATTTCTTTGCCTTCTTCTTACGCAACCTTTTCCTTATCATTGCATTCTCACTCCCACTGTCCTTTTTGAAACCTTTTTCAAATTTACAGCACATGTCAATCATCTCTTTCAAAGAGTGATCGAATCTATTCACTTTATAGTTTACGATAAATTTAGTGAAATCATCCGAGAGAGATGCAAGGAAAAAGTCTTGGGCCATTTTCCCATCGATGGAAGTTCCTAAACTTTGAAGATCTTGAAATATCCTTTCCATCTTTTGTCCATGTTTATGGACCGATGTCCCCTTTGCCATTTTGGCATTCATTAGACTACAAACATTTGAGAATCGTACATTACTAGTCTCAATGTCATGCATCTTATGCAAGCTTTCAACCATGGCACAAGAAGTGTCCATGTGCTTATGTAGCTTCATAAGCTCCTCACTAAGTGAAGTGAGGATTAAGCATTTGGCTTGTAAGTCATCCTCATAGTGTCTAACATAATTTTGACACTCCTCCTTTGAAGCTAGTTTCGTAGGAGGTACATGAGGAGGGGATTGCTTAAGTACATACAATATGTCTTTCACCTTTGAGACATTCTCAATGTGGCGATACCAAGCAAGGAAACGTTGGCCCTTTAGGCCCTTTTTGTCAAGTATAATGGTGGGTATAATTTTAGGCATGTCGTTCACTACATAACATAACAGAAATCGAATTAGCATTGTTGTTTAAAACTATTTTGATTGGGTCTTTTAATCAAATAGTATCACCCACCATTTTTGGCAAATTCCACATCCCTCAATAGAATTCGAGAGTTATATTGAACTCTTAGTGGGTTATGGGAGACTCACCATTACCAAGCCCACCTCACGATGATACGATGTTGGCTAGCAAAAATAATGATGAGAGAATAACGCATTATTCATTTACAACCTTTTGTAATTACCCATCCGTTTGGCCTCTAGAGAATGTTGCCTCACGATGATACGATGTTGGCACCATTGCACTTAGTTTAAGTTATTCCCACCATGCTTAGTTCGTGAAGGGGTTCAAGAATAGCCTCACGATGATACGATGTTGGCTATCCTCGTTGCCTACACTCACCTCATCATATGTATATGGATTCCTCCTGGATATAAGCACATGCTTTGTACTCCCCCATGATAGGGTGAAGCCGGTGCATGAGTCACAAACGCTTGGAACCCACCACGATGGAAGGCCTACGAAGAGATATTCTAAACATCTCTCGCTTATCAACTTAAATATTAATTTGTTGAGGGAATAGCGTTGGGCTACATCAAAACATTTTAATCACATTAAAAGAACTTGGGCCTATCACAACCATTGGTCCAAGTTTATATGAATTAGTAGTATATAATACTCCCACTGTTTCGTTGAAACAAGCGAGACTATATGGAACTACTAACGAATGCTTTGCATCCTCATATGGACTATATAGTCATATTAGGTTTTAGGATGATTATGAACCGTTTGATTTGATCCAACACGAGCCTTGTGTTGGACCTTGGGTCTAAGGTATGTAGTTGTTGATTTTAGTTACGCGTTTAATCCAATTAAACCGTTATTTCCTATTGGGCGTTGGACCCAACTATTCCATTTTGCATACATTTAAACAAAAGGAATACATGAAATAATAATAAGGGCTTATGCCCTTTTACAACACAAATGATGGACTTATGTCCATTTACAACAATCTTGAACTAATCAAATTACATTCAAATCTACACTACCAAGCCCAAACATTCATAATGTAAAGCGGCCAATCACATAGCTCAATTATCGAGGCATTTGGTTCATAATCACCCTTCTCTTAATCAAACACATTTAATTAAGAAAACAACTTTAAAACAATTGGTTTTCGAATCCATAGAATTGATTTAAATGGAACTAAATAAAATGAAAATCCAATTCTCATTTAAAGAGACAAACCATTTTGTTCTCATCTAATTTGGGCCAAAAAACAATGACCACAACTTTTGGGCCATTTTCTAAAAACAAAAAACTTTTGGGGTCATTTTGTAAAAACACAAGAGTCCACAACTTCATGTAATCACAACTTAGAACCCAAACATTTTTAATAATGTCAAAACATCATTAAAGGAGCAAAACAATTTGTCCTTTAAAGTTTTTGGACCTTAACGTAAAAACGTAAACTTTTGGGCCAAAATGCAAATACACAAAAGTATCAAAACTTTATGTAAGTGCACAAAACACCCAAAAATACCCTATTTTAAAGGGTGGCCGGCCATAAGTGGTTTTTAGTGATAAAATTCAAATTTTATACAAAGTTTTGTAAGTGGGTTATGTTAGGTGAGGTAAAGATGAAATAAAATTTTGTAAGAAATGATTTATGTCAATCTTTAAAACAAAGTTTGTCTCCCATTAAAATTACTTAATCATTAACTATCACCCACTAAAATAAATCAAAACTTTATGTAAAAACATAAAACTTTTTGAATCAAAACTTCAAAACTTTTTGTTCTTGGCAAGAACTCCAAGAACATTGAAGAACACTTATGAAAACTCAAAATACAAGGCACCAAATTTTAGTTCCAATATTCATGCTTAAATGAAATACATCTACAACATTTGAGATGCAAAATTTTCTAGCAAAATTTTCTAGCAAAATTTATATTCAAAGCAAGAACAAAGCTTGTAACATTTACAACATTTAAATCATAAAACATGAATATCACAAAACCCAAAAGGATCCACCATACACTAGACCTAGGCTCTGATACCACTTGAAGGAAAAATTTTGTCCTAGCTAAGAACATGTAAGAACATTTGAATACATATGCTAACAATTAACTCTTTAAAGTAGGCATGCATCCAAAAACAATTCATAAAACCCATGACTTTCAAAGCCTAGTATATGGTGAATCAAAAGACTCTTTAACAACATTAAAGAATATGAAGAATTTAGAGATTCTTTACCCTTGAAGCTCATCCTTGATTACACAAGGGATTCACCCAAGTGGAGGGCCTTCAAGTCACCTCCTTACTCCTTGGATCTTCCTTGTGATTTCCTTCCTTTTAGTGCTCCTTTGCTTCTTTGAGGATTTGAGGATTAGTTCTCCAAAACACCAAAAGTTTGATGTCTCTATGTCTCTTCACCAAGGATGTATTTTGTGAGAATGAAAATGGATCACTTAGGGAAGTAAATTTGCTAGATAACTATCCCCAAGTAGCTTAGAAAACCCTAATTGATAACAAAGCTATAAAGATGAATTTATACTTCATTTCTTAGGTGAGTGGCAAACTTGCAATTAAGCAAGTTTTGACTACCCTCACCCTTATGGCCGGCCTAGGTATTGTTATTGGGCTTATTGCCCATTTTGTTTTAGTTGTCATACAACTTAAACATAATGGGCCTTGTGGACCAAAACACTTTTGGGCCCCGAAGCCCCAAAACCAACTTAAAAGCCCAATACGAACATTTCGTATAATTAATTAACTAATTAATTAATTTTGACCATTCTTCAATTAAACCATTTAATTGCTTATCCATTTCATTTAATTTCTTCACATATATCCTTATTTGGTGTGCGATCCATTAGGTTCCAATTAGCGAGGCAGTGGGCGATGTTACTCTTAACTATCGATTGTGAATTGAAACCTCATTTCAATTCTCCCTTTTTGATGATTAGTGTTTGCTAATCAATAGGGCTTCCACAAACCATGAGTGACACCTAGCAGTATGTCATGGTTACCCAAGCTAAGTAGAATTGGTTGGAGAACCTATTCAGTTACAATTACAATGCAATACGGTCATTCTCTAATACAATACTCTTAATCACATTGTTTAAGTGATAGTTTGTTTCATGTCTACTATCCAATATGATACTTTCTTATATGATTCCCTTGAATATGATTTGGAACATCTTCCTTAGTCATATTCATTTGCTTTGGCCAAAGACTTTAGAATCATATTTTAGAGTATTCTCATTCCACCATGGAAGGTTAGAGATCCCTTGTTGTGCATTCATATGCCTACATGACTAGATCACATGACCCCAACAATGCCGTGGACAATCCGAGGGAATGCCTTTGTCATGATCAAAGATCAAGGACCTAACCATTAGACATCTATGATGCCTCAGGTCTAAGGACTAATTTGCATATTGTAACCTTAGAGTTCGTACATGACATGTATGTTTGAACTCTCATTAATCGCAGTTCAGTGTACTCGATCACTCTTTCGAGCACCTATGTGTTTGTCTTAGTGTCCAACACCAAATGACTTGAGACTAGTTCATACTCACGTTTGAGTCAACATAACACATACTAACCTTAGCGGATTGTCAATGCCCAATTGGCAATCCTATGGCTAGGAACGTTTTAGGAATGAACATAAGAGAAAGGTCTCCTTAATCTAACTCATTAGATCACTTATCTCTTATGTCAAATACATCCCTTGGATTCTCTTATTGGTTAAACACATGATACAATAAATAGTGAATAACAATAAGTATTGCCCTTCCGTTAAACATATAAAAGTTTAACATATTAAGTATTCCAAAAAGCTATTACATCAAATGAGTGGCTTTGTGGGCATACTTCCAACAAACTATCCCCTGAGCTTGTCTCAGATCTCTATTCCCATCACACCATGCACTCGAATAGGTGGGCTCCGATCATGAATAGAATACCAAATCTACTACCCTCCTTCACTTCCCTTCCCCCAACCGACATGCCTATGCCGGATCCCTTTGGAGGCCAAGTGTTGGGTATTTTACATACACCCCTTAGCCTCACTCTTTACTCGTATGATACTTTGTTTGTATATATTTTGCAGAGGTTCGTGAAAGGGATTTGGATCTAATGTCTACTTTCTCGGTTCGGAGTTTTCCTTCCCCGAGGATGTGATGGCGGCGACGATGTGGTCTTTGCTGCTGAAATTAGGGTATTTTATTGTCTGTTTTTTGCTGCTTTTAGGCCTAAGCTTGTGTAGGCCTCATGTTATATCTTAGGTTGCTATTGTCATTTTGTTTAGGCTACTTTCCCTGTAGTTGATTATCCAGTCCTTTTTGAGCCTTGTACTAGTTTTTATCATAATGAAAGTTGACTTTTGATAAAATAAAAAATTGATTGTACTTATAGGGAATAGTTGACTTCTAAGTCGCTAATGCAGAACATTCATTTTTATTCGACTGAGTTGAAATCCTGACAAGATTTTTATCGAGGCACATTATGCCCATGTTCCCAAATTGTATGTTTTTTTAATCATCAATAAATATCGTACTTTCTAAAAAAACGATATGCAAATTTGTAACTCAAGTAAGTGTTAACAAGGCCCTCGATCAATATTGCTTGTATTGCAAAATTATTTGGCACTCAAGCATTAGTACACCAATCACTTATTTGGATACCCTCTTCATATTATATGCAAGAATTCTCAAATCGAAAAGTATTTTGTTATCCAATTGGGATAAAATAAATTCGATACAATGTTCACAATACAATAATAATGCAACATCCCACATCGCCCAGGGGAGTGATCCTTAAATGTATATTCTCATCCCTACCTAGCACGAGACCTTTTGGGAGCTCACTGGCTTCAGAGTTCATCGGAACTCCGAAGTTAAGCGAGTAGCGCACGAGAGCACTCCCATGATGGGTGACCCACTGGGAAGTTCTCGTGTGAGTTCCCAAAAATAAAACCGTGAGGGCGTGGTCGGGGCCCAAAGCAGACAATATCGTGCTACGGTGGTGGAGCGGGCCCGGGATGTGGTGGACCCCGGGTCGGGATGTGACAATTTGGTATCATAGCCAATCCCTGGCCGGAAGTGTGTCGACGAGGACGTCGGGCCCCTAAGGGGGGTGGATTGCAACATCCCACATTGCCCAAGGGAGTGATCCTTAAATGTATATTCTCATCCCTACCTAGCACGAGGCCTTTTGGGAGCTCACTGGCTTCGGATTTCATCGAAACTTCGAAGTTAAGCGAGTAGCGCACGAGAGCACTCCCATGATGGGTGACCCACTAGGAAGTTCTCGTGTGAGTTCCCAAAAACAAAACCATGATAACCATAATTCGATATCAGTGGTTTCCTGTCCTGCTATTCATCCAAATTCCTGCCTAGAGGATTGACCTTGTAAAGTTGTCCAATGATCGTATGTGGAAAGCGTTTAGTCTTGTGTACCCAAGGAGTTTACGTGCATATATAAATGAGACTCTCGATTATATATAACGTTTCTTGCCAGTATAAATTGGCAATTAATTAAACATGGTTTGGCTGAGATTTTGACCTTGCTGATCATATGTGCCGGTATTTTCTATGTACCGGTTGAGTAGAATCATCCTCGTTTGAACTTAGGTACTTGAATTCTACCCATGTTAATCGTCTTCCTCGATCTGACTGATGATTCAACTACATACTTGCGCTAAATGCAGTAAGGAAACAATGCTAAATCCATACCAAAGCTCTTAAATAATTTATGTAAGCTCAAGAGAACGTGGACAAAATGCAATAGATTTTGAAGAAATTAAGGGCCTGTTTGGTATTGGATTTGAGTCCAAAGTTTTTAACTCACAAACAATTTTTAAGTTTTAAGGTAAACATACATGTTTGGTAGGCCCATTTTGCAAAACTGGACTTAAATTTTTTTAAAAACAGCCCATTATAATTTGAAAACAACAAAAGTCAGGTTTTAGGGTTTTTTTTTTCACGAGTTCAGTTCTTGTGCCGCGATGGAGGTCTGAGCTGACCATGATCCGGCGTTGCGCCTCACCAACAACGAACTACCAAGGATAAAGACGAACATGTAATCCCTTTTTCAAGAGTTAAACCAAACAAGTTTTCAAATTTTTAGATTCAAAAACAGTTTTTAAGTTCAATGCCAAACAAGTTTTTGAAACCTAAAAAAAACTGTTTCTAAGAGATGATCCTGAAAATTAGTTTTAAGAACAATTCAAGTTTTTGAGTAGGATACCAAATAGGCCCTAAGGTTCCAATATACATGGAAAATAATTTGACTTGAAAATATGTTTTTAATGAGTGTTTTAGGAATTAAATCAATGTTTTTTGATACTGGGCTTGGGCTGAGCGTTTAAAATAAGCCCAGCAGCATTTAGTTGCCCGAACTACGTGGTAGTGTGACACTATCCGGCTAACAGCGTACTATCAACTAAACAACACCCAGTGCGCACTACGCACCCCCCTCAAACTCCAGTTCCCGCGCCAAAACTCCTCTGCTCCAACAGCTCTAACAAACTAACAACCACCGGCTTCCACATCACGCCTTCCTCGCACTCTCTCTCTCTCTCTCTCTCTCTCTCCCTCTTCATTTTCAAACCCCAAGAAAACTCCCTCCAAAGAAAGCTCCAAGAAGCCATGGCGGCGTGCTTCTTTCTCTCCCTCGCCGCCATCCTCTTCACGCTCTCTCTCCTCCCCGGAAGCACCTCGCTTTCCACCACCGTTGGTGCCACCTACTCCGCCAGCACCGCCGCAACCTACGCCGCGCCTCCCGCCGTTGACCGCGTTGCCCACGCCGTCTCCTCCCTCGGCCTCTCCGCGCTACGACTCGACGCCTCCGACCCCGCCATGGTCCGCGCCTTCCTCTACTCCAACACCTCCCTCCTCCTCACCATCCCCAACCAGCTCGTCCCGCCCCTCGCCGCAAACCGCTCCAACGCCCTCCGCTGGCTATACATCCACGTCATCCCCTTCTACCCCCGCACCAAAATTTCCACCATCTCCGTCGGCAACGACCTCCTCGAGTCCTCCCCGAACTTCTCCGCCTTCCTTCTTCCAGCCATCCGCAACGTTCAACTCTCCCTCAAAGACCTCGGCATCCATAAGATCTCCGTCTCGACCACCTTCTCCTTCATCAACGTCATCACCACGGCGTTCCCGCCTTCCAATGCCCAGTTCCAAGAACCGGCCGTCGACACCGTCATCAGGCCCCTCCTCCAGTTCCTCCGCGACACCAATTCCTCGTTCTTGATCAACCTCTATCCCTACAATCTCTACAAGATGCGCAGCGAGATACCGATCGGGTTTCCCCTGTTTCAGGAGCACCCATTCGGATTCCGAGACGACCTCACCACCGGCGTCCGGTACCGGAACCTCTTCGACATGATGGTCGACGCGGTCATCAGCGCCATGGCCGTCGCAGGATACGAGAGCATTCCTGTGATCGTGACCGAGACTGGGTGGCCCAGCTTCAGCACCGACCCTGCCGAAATCGACGCCAACCCGGTTTACGCCGAGATGTACATCAAGGGGCTTTTGTGTCATTTGAGGTCCGGAAAGGGAACGCCGCTGAGGAGGGAAGGGGTTTCCGAGACGTACATTTACGAGCTGCTCGACAAGCAAGTGAAGCAGGGGCGCAATTGGGGGATTCTTTACCCAAATTTGACCAGCAAGTACAAGGAGATTCAGTATTCTGGGTCCGATTGCGGAGGTTTCTTTGATATCTTGATCATGGCGGTTGGGCAACTCTTAGTGTTTGCATTACTTGCCTGGTAATGTTGCTTTTCCGATTCAGTTGCTTAATTTCTTTACTGGCTAGCTCGATTTGTTGATTCTTGGAGGGTTCTTAGAGATCTTTGATCAGCACAGTCGACTGTGAATTGGGTTCAATTACTTGCTTTGATTACTTAATTGGGTATATGAAGAAACTGTTGTTGATTACTTAACTGGTAATTTTGATTCTTGGAGATGGTCTTGGGGATTCAATTTGTTCAGTTTGGATTGCTGCTCAAAGGAATTACTGTTTTTGTACTCTGTTTTTAGGGTATTTTGTATATGAAATGGGGGTTGTGACGAAGCCAATTGAACTACTAGTCTTCTTGTGATGAACAGATTTTAGTGGATGTTTTTGCAGAGAAAATCGATGTTTGGATGGTTTGAATTTTTAATCTCAAAACTGAAAGTTAGCATCTTGGTTGGCTGTAATGTTTAATTGAAGATTTGTTGTGTGATTGTTGCAAGTTTCATGCTTTAGTTTCTTTTGAGATGATTGAATTCTGCATATTGAATTGGATTGGGAATTTGGGTGTCATAAGTTCTGCAGATTGAATTGAAATTTTAATGGACCCTTGTCTAGTAGTAGGTACATGGAAAATGACTAGCATCCTGTAAAGTCTACCTTTTTACTGCCCAATTTGGAATTTTAACGAAAAACTTTCGGTACTATTTATTTAAAAAAAAAATCACATTTTTACACTAAAAAATCATATTTTTACACTAAAAAATCAATTCTGATATTATTCATTTTACCTTTTATTTTGTCATTATCGTTAAAACTCAAAGTTTTCAAGTTATTTTCATTAGTTTTCCTATAAAAATAATGTATAAAAACCAATAACATGCAAAAGAATAAAAAAAATAATGACACAATTATTCGTAAAAATGAAGAGAGTTATCATTTTATTAGTACAATAGGTCAAATATATTATAAATACAAATTTCAAATTAATGATGTTTCAAATTAATGATCACAATAGGTCAAATATATTATAAATACAAATTTCGAATTGCGTAATATGTTGTGCCCTAGATTGCTAAACCACCCAACCCAAATCAAGAAAATAAAGCTAATTTCACCCTAAAAATTAGAAAAGGTGAACAAATTGGACCTCCAAAAATCCAAAAAAGATGATAATATCATTTCGAGAGGGAAAAGAAAAAAAAAAAACTATCAGAAGAAAGAGGATCCTCGCCGGATCCTTTTTGTAAATACAGTAAGGATTCTGAAAATCCTTCAATCACATCCGTTCATCGTACATATTACAAAACCCAAAAACAGAATCCGGCGAGGATCCTTCTGGATCAGAAATGGGCATGGTGGACCGACTGTGAGAATTGTTTGACCATGGTTCTTGCTTGGGCCGATTACAAAACCCAAAAAGAATAATAAAAAAAATCGGATTGTGCGCCGTCGTTTTCACGTTTCAGAAACACTCAGAGAGAGAGAGAGAGAGAGAGAGAGAGAGAGTCTTCTGCTTTTTCGTCGTCGTCGTCTTCTTCTTGTGGAAGGTAAAGGGTAAAGGGTATGGTGTAAAACTGCAAAGAAGGAATTCCGGCCCTCCTTAAATCCCAGGTATGAATTATGTACCCTCTTTCGATTTCGTTGCAATTTTTTTTTATTTTGTTTTAGCATGCAATCGCCAACGCATTGTAGATTCACGGAGGTTGTTTCAAATGCGAATTTTGTCACTTCAATTGAGCTTTTCTGTATGAACACTCTAATTGCATCTATGGGTTTATATTTATTTGCTTCAGTTTTCATTGCATTTCGAGTTTTTCACTTTCGTTTTCTGCTTATTTTTTTGCATTTAACTGTATAAAGTTAGAGACTTGAATTATGAATCTAATCCTTATACTCATTAAGGTTATCAACAATAAATCAACTGCAAATTATGTAGTTTTGGCAAAAAAGGTTGCTCTTTATTTGGACTGCAAAATAATTTGAAGAAAATTAATGGGGTTTTTCATAATTCCAATGCTGCTTTGGTGTTGAAGTTTGCCCAAATTATCCAGCTCGTCTGGAAGCTTTTAAAATGACTGCAAACGCTTTTGGAACCAATTCTTAATAAAAATGCAAGTGAATCCTGGAAAAGCACTTGAAGTGCTTCATGCAAAAAACGCATAACTTAGTGCTTTCAGTCATTTTAAAAGCACTTCCATACAAACCCTTCATTTCCTTTTTTCATGTTAAGTACATTGGGTTTTTAACTTTTTGTTTTGAGGTAACGAATTTCGCATTGTATCGTGTTCATGCCTATGAAAAATGTCAGAGAAATTGGAATTGATAAAGGATGTATAGCTCAACAAGATCAAAAGCTATCTGGACTCCGGGGCACCGGAAAGTATTCTTTGATCTTTGTCTAGAAGAGGTGGACAAGGGGAATAAGCCGGGTACACACTTTACTAAGGAGGGTTGGAGGAATCTCATCCAAGGGTTCTACGAGCAGACGGGTTTAAGGTACACCAAGAAGCAAATGAAGAATCATTGGGATTTCACCAAGAAGCAATGGAAAGTTTGGGTTAAGCTCATCGCCGAGAGTAGTATGAAGTGGGATCCTACGACCAATCAATTTGGTGCTAGTGCAGAAGAATGGGCTAACTACATACAGGTAATGCTAATTTACTTACAGCAGCTAATGTTATGCATTAGAAGAACGATGCTATAGAGGTTTTCGTGATTTCAGATTTGTAATTGCGAGTGCTTTGTCTCAGGTGAACCCCGAAGCTGTACAGTTTCAGCATAAGGAAATCCCGTGCCCTGACCTATTGGAAATCCTTTTTGTTGGCACTACGGATTCTGGGGACATGGAACCTTGTGATTCTAAGAGGAGGCAAAGCAATAGCTCGGACAACTCCTTTCTGCACTCAGAAGAACAAGATTTGGTGACTGTGGAGCTGGGAGAGGAGCATATTTCAAACGCTGTTCCATTAAGGAGTTACGTGGCTCAGTCTGAACACCGTCTAACAACTGCAAGTGAGCAGAGCATATCTAGCTCATCCCATTCAAGGGCAAAGGCCGTTTGGTCGCCTGCATCCCACGGTGTATTTATTGATCTATGTCTAGAAGAGACATTGAAAGGGAACAAACCTGGGACACATTTTACCAGGGACGCTTGGAGGACTATTGTTGAATCATTTAACCAAAAAACTGGCCTTATGTATGATAGGTTGCAGTTGAAGAATCATTGGGATGTCACCAAGGAACAATGGAGAATCTGGTGTAAGCTAATTGGCACAACTAGTATGGGTTGGAATCCGAACACCAGACGATTTGGAGCAAATGATGAAGATTGGGCCAATTACTTAGAGGTATGGTATACAACTGCCAGTAACTATTTCTACAAAGTTGGAAACTAGGAAGATTATGAATGATTTCGGGTTCTTAAATCATGTTGGTTTTGTTTTGTTACAGACCAACCCTGAAGCTGCTTCATTCCGCTTTAAGGAACCTCAATGCGCCGACAAACTGGAAATCATATATGACGGAACAATTGATACCGGAGAGACAGAGCCTCCTGCTAGGCGTAGGAAGTACAACGATAACTTGAGTACATCCGTTTTGCATATAGAAGAAGATGGAGGCATAGCGAATCAAGAGGAGAACAACGTTGGGCAACTGGATGCTGTAACATTTGCTTTTGCACAAGGCAAGCCCACTTATAGCATCGGGGAGTGCATCAACTGTCTTGATGCCATGGAGGAAGTAGAACAAGGAAGTGATCTCTATTTGTTTGCTTTAGATGTATTCCTGAAAAGGGAGTACAGAGAAATATTTCTTCAACTGAAAAGGCCTAGTGTAAGAATTGCTTGGTTGCAGCGGCTGCGATCCGTCGGCCCGCCTTTGTTCTAGGATGTTTCTTGTCTCTTGGATTTCACTTGTTCATTGAAAGGTAGCTGATTTCTTTCATCATTTACGGGGTTTTTTTCATCGTCACTCGATTAAGCAAGTGCACATATTTGGGCAAACTTAAGCAACACATGAAGAGCGATTACCAATGATTATACTGAAACTTTTTTACAAGAGAATACACAGAGCAGAACTGAGGCTATTTACATGGCTGTGGAGAGTTCAGATCAGAAATCTCCTGAAAATCTGTATGGAATGCAAATATCAATGGTGCCAACATGGAAAAACATCTATTTTGGTGTGTGTGTATAAGCGATATTCTACTTAAACTAGTCTAAACGGCAGAGGAATTTAAATTCGGGTGTATACGGGAGAGCACATTCGTTCTAGACAATGCGGCGACGCCCACCCACATCTGTATGTATGTCCTCAATTTGATGTGAAAAATTGTAATAAATTGGGTTTGGAAGCTTGAAAATCCGCTCGCCTGAAAATGGACTTCTTAGAGCATCCATGTGACTGCTTATGGAGGCTATAACGCGGAAGCCTTCTCTCTGCATCGCGTCCCTTCGTTTGGAGAAGTAGTCATGGCTCTCCATATGCAATTCATCTTCCGATCTGCCGAAAACAGAACGACCAATCAGAACTCAGAAACCTCCAACTAATTTTACCTAAAAGACAACAGAAAGAGAGGGGCATTTGGATAGTAACAAATACCTCATAATCAATGAAGACCAAGCTCTATATCCTGCAGATATAAGATCCTCTATGGAAGAATTCCGCTCCGCCTCCGGTTTTCTTGAGAGCAGAATCAAAGGCCAACCACCAGCATGAAGTTCCATATATAATCTCAGAATAAACATCTGCTTCAGATGCTTTGCCTCTTCCACAAAATCACTACCACCATACTGATCATATCTGTGCACAAGGAAACGGGATAGCTCGAAAGCTGGAACTATGGAAGAACAGATGCTTCAAGGACTAAAAGGAGATTAAATTACCGGTGCAGTCTACGATTTGAAGAAAGAATGTCATCTATGTCGATCAAGACCACGTCGAGACCATCGTGTGCTGGGGTAATGCTGCTGAAATAATTCTGGATCATCGACACGGTAGAATTTAAGTCTCTTGCGTATTGACCTTCTTTAATGTACTGAAGGGCAACAACCCTGCACATTGAAGGGAAGCGATCTGCTTCAACCGCGTTGAGTTCCATATGCAGAGAGAAGATCTGGCAGTGATTGTAATCGAAACACGGTTTCTGAGTCTCAACGACTCCATGACTCTTACTTTCGCAAGACTGCAGCATTACAGTCAGTGCAATCAGCAAGGTGATCAATAAGACCCCAACAGCTACAAGTGCACCAACGAAGATTGCCGTAGCAAAAGACGACATGTAGAACCCCGTCTCCATGGCATAGCTGCTTGCCCTCTCTGTGTCCATGAAATGGAACAGTATCAATAGTTGATTAATTAATAGCTCAACATGCTTCTGATTATATGAACGAAGGCCTCGGGGCTTGTTTGGTGCCTAGGGTTGGATTGAATAACTCGTATGTCATACGTTTCTTCCTTCAACATGTACTAAATCTATAGATCTTAGACACCAAACGAGGC
Source organism: Malus fusca (assembly GCA_035220775.1). Taxonomy (NCBI): domain Eukaryota; kingdom Viridiplantae; phylum Streptophyta; class Magnoliopsida; order Rosales; family Rosaceae; genus Malus; species Malus fusca. The sequence goes on from CM069059.1 coordinate 26,209,476, forward strand.
CTAAAGATATAACATTTCACTGAGCTACCACCTAACAAAAGCACTTGTTAAAAAACGCTTATGAGCAGAAACGCTTCCTACGATCTGAAGAATGTTATCACATACCTGAACCTCCACCCGAAAGACTCTGGGCGGAGTACTCGCGCTCCATATGACGTCCATAGGCAGACATGGTTAAAGTCCAAGACAAATCACCAACTCAATTATTCTGCAGAACAACTCCAGGTCCCTTCCTGTTCACAGAAGGATCACCTGCAACCTACAAAGGTGACATTAAACATCATGACAACGCAACAGCCACCATAACCACTTCCCAGAATCTCAAATTATTCGAGGAAAACACCGCGAAAAACGCTAAATTTACAAAAGAAACCTCATTCTCTAAATCTGATACTTACAGTTTTTCAGATGCACCCCTTAAAGCCAGCAGCTTGTTCATTGTTATTTGTTCAGTTGAATCTCATCATATTCCGGAATCCACCGTTCAACTATATCCAGTTAGACCAAATCCAATCAAAACATCAATTTCATGAAAAAATACATTAATAAATATATATAAAAAAGCATGAGTTGCGTCGGGAGTTGGGACAAGTAAGACCATCTGCTGATTTGCAGATCATTTAACCAATCCAATATTATTTTCCACAATTTTTACATTTTGGCCCCACAGGGAAATCAAGGAAACCGATAATACAAGTTGACCGCCCTGATCAGATGATATTTAACTAAATAACTGAAGCTACGGGGAGGGGGAGAGAGAGATATATAGAATACCAGAGAGAGAGAAACATTGGATTGGAGAGATTGTGTGACAAGGCGGCTCTCTCTTCCTCTGTCGTGTTCTTGGAGATGGGGGAGAGAGAGAGACTTGAAGAAGTTTCCTTTGTTAAAATTAGCAATCATTATGATTATGATTTTACTGTTTTACAGGTCCCATGAACCAGAGGGTACTTGTCAAACAAAGAAACACTCTACTAGGTACACTTTTGTAATTAGCTGTCGAATTCAAACTCATCGTATAAGTTGAACTTTTCACTTGAACTCTTCACTTATAAGTTACAAGTGAAAAAGATAACATTAGACCGTATTTAGTTAGTGTCATTTTTCTAATCATTGACACTTTTGCCACAAATACCACGGTCTAGTGTGTACGTATATATTTTCCATTTACTTGTTACTTTGTTAGTGGGAGATCTCATGTTCTACTCTCATATGTGGTGAGTTTGTTACCTAATTATAGTTGACCATATCTTATCTTCTCATATTTGATATATACCACCACTCAAATGTTAGAATTCAAATTTGAGTTTTGAGTCCTCTCGGGCTCTGGAATGGTGGACTATCGCGCAAGAGCCACCAGCTGGTTCCTTCTTAGGAAAAAGAAAAAATTGAGTTTGAGGCTAAATGCTTGAATATTCTTTTTTGAACAACTGATATTTTCTACTCTAAAAGAGAGGGGTGAGCTTAATCTCACAATGCGATAGCAATAATGTGGTTTAAATTCGATTTTGATGAGAATCGAGTCTAAGATTTCTTATTTACAAATAAAGAAAAATATTATAGTATTAAATGACGAATCTATCCTTGAATGGAATAATGAAAAAGTTATATTTTGTGTTTTACTATATATGACTTTTGTTGGTAAGGATTGAGAAATCATAATCTTTTGTGGTTGTGGGCCAGTTAAGGAGAATTTGCTACCAAACCGACTCTTAAATTAATTAATCTGAATTAATGGTTTTAGTTCCATACTTATCATTAAAAAGATGCATTTGCATTTGCATTTGCTATTGGCTCTGAAACATTATTGTATAAATGCCAACTGTCTCACATGTCCAGCCATCCCTACACGATTTTCATATCCAGATGAACATCATCCAATATTATATTATACAGATCAGAATGAACTATATATAATATTCTTGTATTGACATTTGTCGCGATAGTTCACCAAAAAATTGAGCCATGTAATGTTTGATTCTCTTATCAGCCACAATAAGCACTTTTCCTGTGAGCACTTAAATTTTGAAGAAGCACTTTTATTGCTTCACGGCCAAGTGACAGGCCAGTTCTTCAACTGCTACAACATATTACTAGGTAATTGGTTTCTTCCTTCGGTTAGTTTCTCCAAATCGTCCTCAGGAACACCATTTTTTTTTTCAATTATCTGTATGTAAATTTGGTTAAATATAAAAGATTTAGCACTAAGTACACTTTAAACTCATCAATTAAAGAGAACTTCAATGCGTACTTCATGATCACCCACCTAAATTTGGTATAGATGATTGAATTGGACTTGATAAATAACTATTTTCAAGGAATAATGAAAGAAGAAATGAAAATTCTTGTTGCGGACAATTTTGCTAACATGGGATTGTCTTCTCCATCTTTAACTTGGCATGATTCTCCTCCGATGGCGGTTCGTGCTGCCCTGTTTTCAGACTATGTTAGCTTGCTTAGTTACCGCTTATCAAATTAATGTGTATGTCGGCATCCAAGTTTGTCTCACTTTTTTTTTCTCCTAACTTTACGGGGTTGTTTGACTTGTTTTGCAGGTTTAGACCTTTAGGTTTGGTTTTAGAGGGGTTAGGTTTCATGTCCCCCCTTCCCTCTTTTCTTTGTATATTTCTCGTTTTTTGTTTCTAGAAGGGTAAGGTTTATGTCCTCCCTTCTTTTTCGTGTATTCCTTTTTATTGTCTCTTTTATTTTAGGGGTAAGGTTTATGTCCCCCCTTGTCTAGGTGTAACTTTTTTTTTCCGTTATCAATAAAATTATCCTCGTACCGTCGAGGTTTCCAAAAAAAAGAAAAAAAAAGAAATGAAAATTCTATGACAAACTTGAAGGTAGGAGATAGATAACTCAAGAAGAAAAGTTATCCATTTGCAAGTGGTTTGTAGCTTACGTGGTTAAGAGTCTTCGCTCTTGCATCCAAGCGTGTTCATTTCCTCTCGTAATTTAGATGAAAATAGAATAGGTTTATCCTATCGTTTGTGAAAAAAAAGAAGTTATCCATATCAATTCTCCCAAAATGAAAGGTTTCGTACAAATAAATTTTCTTCATATCTAATCGTCTTCTGATCCATTTTAAACGAGACATTGTTCTCCTCTACTTTCAAAAATACCTAATTTCGAGGACTATACTTTACATTCAATCCTCAATACCAATTGAGGCCTAAAGATCCTTTGGACAATACAAACGAATGGGAATAATACGTAAGCAGAACCAAAGGCGGTTGGGCACCACAAACTTACAAACAGTGGGTTACCATATCTCTTGGGAGGAGCAGGGCAGATAGCAGAGCCACAGAACACTTTGTCAGCACATCTACTCGTCGGCCTCCACGTGTCGAAACACCATTTCCCGCCTTATCTGGTATCCCCCAACAAGACAAAGTATACTACCGAAAATTGTTGATCAGAATATCAATCTCTGGAGTAGTATTTTCCAAAAGCATGGAGGCCACCATAGCTTGCTGCTCATCCGCCAGGGCGCTCCTGCCGGCTGCCGGCGTTTCGACTCACCAGCATTCCACTTCAGTTGTGGCTCCATCTTTCAGCTCCAAGGTTATTAGCATTTCATTTCAATTTTATGCATGTGTCATCACATAAAACTTATGGTATCATCACATGGTGTAATTGGAGCTTCCTTGTGACTGCAGGGCCTAAAATCAAGCTCCCTCTTCGGAGAATCACTGCGACAAGTGCCACGATCATCGCTCAAGTTTTCTACAACAAAACAGTCCTCCCATATGACCAAGTGTGAGATCGGCGATAGCCTTGTGAGTTACACAAAAGAACAACTTCTGTTCAACGTAACAATAGTTTGGAAAATAAAGTTTGTCTAAGCAACATTGAAAATGTAAATTTTGTGAAAATATTTATTGCCACTGTAGGAGGAGTTTCTTGCAAAGGCAACCCCGGATAAGGGACTGATCAGGTTGCTGTTAAGCATGGGAGAAGCATTGAGGACTATATCCTTCAAGGTCAGAACAGCTTCTTGTGGAGGAACAGCCTGCGTTAATTCTTTCGGAGATGAGCAGCTCGCCGTGGATATGCTTGCTGACAAGCTTTTGTTCGAGGTAAGGAAAAGATAAGTTTCGGTTCTTGTTGAGTTTTGGTTTCAATATTTGTTGTATATTTCATTATGAAGATTACAAGAAAGTGAAGGCAACTATTATAGAGAGCCAAAAGAAAGCTACAATAGATTGTAGGATAACTACACACACACAATCCCTAAAATCTCCCCTAACAAGTGGAAAAGCAAAAACACAATCCCTAAAATCTGCCCTAACAAGTGGAAAAGCAAAAACCAAAATTACAAGTAAAGAAGCTTTTACAAGCAACTAAGAAAGGTTGACAAAAGGAAGGTAAGGTGAATGACAAGCTATGGAAAGTGATGAAAGTAGGGTTAAGACCATCACTTTAGCCTATAACCCATCCATATAAACCGGTTTCAATACACCCCCTCAAGCTGGATCAAGGGGATTGATTGATCCAAGCTTGCACAACAAACGCTGAAACTGAGTAGAGTCTAGTGCTTTTGTGAATAAATCAGCAAGTTGATCGTGGCTGCGTGTGAACATGGTGTCTATCACCTTGGATTGAACTTGAGCACGAATATAATGGCAGTCAACTTCAATATGTTTGGTCATTTCATGGAATACTGGATTGGAGGCAATGTGCATGGCAGCTTGGTTATCACAATACAAGGACATAAGTGCTATGCTTGTGAATCCGAGCTCGGAAAGAAGACCTTTCAACCATATGAGTTCACAGGCTGTTACTGCCATAGCCCTATACTTAGCTTCGGCACTAGATCGAGCAATAACAGTTTGTTTCTTGCTCTTCCAAGTGACAAGGTTCCCTCCAACAAATGTGCAAAAACCTGTTGTGGATTTTCAATCAAGGGCATTTCCAGCCCAGTCAGCATCTGTGTAGGCCAAGATGTGATTTGATCCATTGTTCTTCATAATTATCCCCCTTCCTACTAAGCCCTTGAGATATCAAAGTATTCTCTTGACGATTTCCCAGTGAACTAGAGTAGGAAAGTGCATGAACTAACTGGCTAGGCTAACTGAATATGAGATATCAGGCCTAGTAATGGTGAGATAAATAAGTTTCCCAACCATTCGCTGATAAACACTAGGGTCCGAGAGAGGTTCACCTTTTTCATGCCACTGAAGTTTGCTAGCTAGGGGTGTCCGAGCTGGTTTATGTTCTATCATGTTAACTTCATCTAGAAGATCGAGAACATACTTTCTTTGATTAAAGAACAATCCATTTGAAGAGGTAGCCACCTCAATTCCAAGAAAGTATTTCAAGGGTCCCAAGTCTTTAATGAAATATTTTTAGTGAAGTGACTGCTTAAGCGTCTTGATTTCACTTATATTGTCACCTGTAATAATTAGGTCGTCAACATATATAAGCACAACCAATTTGCCAGCAATACCACTTCGAACAAACAAAGAAGAGTCAACATGACTCATTTTGAACCCTGCAGCTTCAAGGACTGAACTAAGCTTCGAATACCAAACTCGAGGGGACTGTTTAAGACCATATATGGCTTTGTGAAGTCTGCAAACCTTGTTGGGTTCAGTTTCTCTTGGATGACCAGGAGGCAACTTCATGTACACTTATTCTTCAAGATCCCCATGAAGAAATGCATTCTTCACATCCATTTGGAATAAGGGCCATGCATTATTGACTGCCACAGACAACAATACCCTCACTGTGTTCATTTTGGCAATAGAAGCAAAGGTCTCTTTATAGTCAATGCCATAGGTTTGAGTAAAGCCTTGAGCTACTAACCGTGCCTTGTGTCTTTCAATGCTTCCATTGGAGTTGAATTTGGCCTTATATATCCACCTATTTCCCACGACTTTCTTGCCATTTGGAAGATCCACCACACTCCATGTCTGGTTGTCATTCAGAGCTTGAAGCTTTTTAGTCATATCATCTTGCCACTCAGGCATGCATGTGGCTTCATGAAAATTCCTTGGTTCGAAAGTGTGGGACAATTTGTTAAGGAAAGAAGTATGAGAAGATGAGAATATGTGATAAGAAATGGCTGTAGAGATAGGATGCCTTGCAGTGTAAGTAACATACTCTTGTAACGTCACTGGTGGATGTCTATCTCGTGTAGGATTTCTTCTTGGTGCACTTATAGCTTGCTGATTTGGTTGAGCTTCTGATGGTCCAGAAGAGCTTGGCACTACATCAATTACACTCTCAGTGAGTTGAGAATTATCAGTGCTGATATGAGCATGAGTGACTTCATGAATTTCTGCTAGAATAGGTAGTGGAAATAGGTCCATAAGATCTTCCATATTAGCATTAGTCTCCAACCCTTTGTGGGAATAAGGTGAATATTCATCAAATCGCACATCTCTAGAGACTGCCAGCTTCCCCATGTTAGGGTTGTACACTTTGTAACCCTTTTGAGAACTGGCGTATCCCATAAACACACATTTGACAGCTTGAGGGTCTAGTTTGTCACGATGGAGAGCTTGAATGTGCACATAACAAGTACAACCAAAGGTCCTGAGGTGAGACAAGTCTATAGGCATGCCCTTCATGACTTCAAAATGAGATTTAGTATTCAACACCCGAGTTGGCAGTCTATTAATGATGTACGTGGCAGTGAGTAGGGCTTGAGACCAAAATTTCTTAGGAACATTCATTTGGATCATAAGTGATCGAGTCTTCTCCAATAAGTCTCGATTCTTTCTTTCTGCCACACCATTTTGTTGTGGTGTACCAACACAGCTAGTTTGATGCAAAATGTCATGATTGCTCAAGTAATTACTCATGTTATTGGAAGTGTACTCGGTACCATTATCTGATCTTAACATATATAACTTAGATGAAAATTGATTGGTGATTAGGTTGTGAAAGTCCTTAAAAGCATCAAACAAATCACTTTTAAGTTTTAAAAGATACAACCAGGTTACTCTAGAATAGACATCAATAAATGTAACATAATATCTATACTCATCAAAGGATTCTATACGAGAAGGACCCCAAATATCTGAGTGAACAAGCTCAAAAAGTTTACTAGTTCTAGAATTAGAGGAAACAAAATGAAGTCTAGTGGCTTTTGACATTTGACAAGTTTCACACTCCAGTGTGTTTTTACAAAAAAAGGGAAACAACTTGGTCATCACATGTTCTGGGGGATGGACAAGGCGTTGATGCCAGAGTTGGTGTTCTTGAACTTGACTTAAGTTGACACTGAGTTTTTTGACAAAATTGAACTCATTTGAGAGATAGTAGAGTCAATTCAAGAAGAATCCTTCACCAATCTTCTTATGAGTAACTCGGTCCTGAAACACAACATTGTGAGGGAAAATATGGCAAGACAGTCTAAGGTTTTTGTGATTTTTCATATTGACAAGAGCTGAAAAGGAAAATAATGTACATAGAGAGCAGTGGAATCAATATGCTCACTTAGCAATCTAATCTTTCCTTTCCCTAGAATAGGTTCCCTTTTCCCATTTACAACAGATACATGAATTGGATCAATAGTTCTTTGAAAATCGTGGAGACTAGAGGGTTTATTAGTTATATGATCAGTGACACCATGTGTAACATTTGCATTAAGAGCAGTGGAAATGGCACTGATAATACCTGGAATATTGCATTTCGATGTGTTCTCCGAGTCAGCCAAGAATCCAGCAAATTTCCCTAGCATTGCAGTAAGGTTTTCAGGTGTCATTTCATCAGGTTCAGTGTTTCCTTGCTTCTTTTGAAGAAAAGCAGCAAACTCGTTGATCAAAGACACGTGATTTGTTGAGAAATTGGCCATCCCATCAGTTGAGGAACAAGCTGAATGAAATGCTTTTGGAGTGATCTCATTTCCCATCTTTGATCATCATGCCTTCCCTATCAAACTTAGGCTTTAACTCCGGATGAAGAATCCAACATTTTTCTCTCAAATGTCCCTTCATGTTGCAATAAGAACATTTCCAGTCTGCTTTCTTGCCACGCACCCTATCACCAGTTGCTTTGTGATTTGTCGTGAAAACCCTAGCCTTAGAGTTGGATTTGGGCTCAACGTTCATCATTATTCGTCGAGTTTCCTCTCTCTGGATTGCATGACACACACTGGTAAAAGAGGGCAGCTCTTGAGTCATTAACAAGTGACTACGCATGTCTTCATACTCCGCTCCCAAGCTTGGTAAGAGTTGAAACACCTTGTCTTCATCAGCCCTTTTCAGTAGCACATCGGAATCAGTCGTGTGTGGATGATACATATCGAGTTCATTCCACATGGATTTCATACTTCCAAGGTGTTGAACAAATGAGTGATCACCTTGCTTTAAACTAGCCACACTCTTCTTCAGTTGAAAGATGTGAACTGAGTTGTTTTGGCTGCCATACATGTCTTTGACAGACTTCCATAGGAGAAGGGAAGACTCTGAGTAACTGAAAAGCTCAAACAGTTTTGGTTCCATGTAGTTAAGTATCCAGGACATGATCAGCTGATCAATAGCATGGCATGCATCGTAGGTTGGTGAAGTGGATTCTGGGGGCTCAGAGCTTCCATTGATAAACCCTAACTTCGATCTTCCTCCTAGAGCAAATGACACAACTCTTGACCAAGGAAGGTTGTTGAACTCGTTCAGTAGCACCGAGTATAGTCGTTGATTTGGATTGTTCTCACCCCCTTGGGTTAAGTTTGGGGAGGAGGATGAGGCACTGTCGGCACTAGACACATTTTCTTTTGCCATCTCTATCGATGATGAGCAAATGAAGAAGTAAAAAAAAATATGAACAGAGTCAGGACCCTATGGTTCCTGCTATGATACTATGTTGAGTTTTGGTTTCAATATTTGTTGTATATTTCATTATGAAGATTACAAGAGAGTGAAGGCAACTCTTATAGAGAACCAAAAGAAAGCTACAATAGATTGTAGGATAACTACACAAACACAATCCTTAAAATCTGCCCTAACAAGTGGAAAAGCAAAAACACAATCCCTAAAATCTGCCCTAACAAGTGGAAAAGCAAAAACCAAATTACAAGTAAAGAAGCTTTTACAAGCAACTAAGAAAGGTTGACAAAAGGAAGGTAAGGTGAATGACAAGCTATGGAAAGTGATGAAAGTAGGGTTAAGACCATCACTTTAGCCTATAACCCATCCATACAAACCGGTTTCAATATTTCTGCTTGTATTGTTCTGATGAAATTTGAAAGTCATTCTTCCACAAATGCATCAGAATATAGGATTTGTATACTTTCAGGATCAGCAATAAAATTAATGCCTGTTACATTTGGTGCCTTAGGCCTTAAGTTACTCGCACGTCTGCAAATACGCTTGCTCTGAAGAGGTTCCGGAACTCCAAGACATGGGAGGCCCAGTTGAAGGTCAGCAAGTCCTATCTTATAATGAATTGATCTCTGATCTTAAAATTTATTTATTTTCTTGTAACGGAGGATGAGATGATCAAAAGGGTGTAGCCTAATTATCGAATTTTGCAATACGAGCAGGTGGATTTAGTGTTGCTTTTGATCCGCTTGATGGCTCCAGCATAGTCGACACAAACTTCACAGTAGGGACAATCTTTGGTGTGTGGCCAGGGGATAAGTTAACTGGGGTAACAGGAAGAGACCAAGTTGCTGCAGCCATGGGGATTTATGGTCCTAGAACTACATATGTTCTTGCTATCAAGGGCTTCCCCGGAACCCACGAATTTCTTCTTCTTGATGAAGGTACCATTGTAACAATAATTTAATTATTTAAACCTCCCATGTTCCCAAAAAAGAAAAAAATGTTCATCAAAAGTATGAGGTGCTCAATCCTGTTGGCTGTAAATCGATATCTCACGTGAATGTCTTGGTCAGGAAAGTGGCAACATGTCAAAGAGACAACAGAGATTGGTGAAGGAAAAATGTTTTCGCCCGGGAATTTGAGAGCCACATTTGACAATCCAGACTATGACAAGGTTTAAAGAGCAATATTGTTTCATTACTGCACTACTAATCAGTAGTGAAGCAGATTCATCAATTTTTTGTCAATTTTTTTTTTGTTTATCAACAGTTGATCAGCTACTACGTAAAAGAGAAGTACACGTTGAGATACACCGGAGGAATGGTGCCAGATGTCAATCAGGTGTTCTCGACTTCCTCTTAATCAAACAAACAGATAACTGCTCATTTGTGTTTGGCAATTAGCACTCTTAAAAGGTTCACCAATTTATGGTTTCTTTGTGTGCAGATAATTGTGAAAGAGAAGGGGGTTTTCACAAACGTGATATCTCCAACTACGAAAGCCAAGCTGAGGCTGTTATTTGAGGTAGCTCCATTAGGGCTGTTGATTGAGAATGCTGGAGGTTATAGTAGTGATGGTCAGCAGTCTGTGCTAGACAAGGTCGTTGTTAACCTTGACGATAGAACTCAGGTTGCTTATGGATCAAAAAATGAGATAATCCGATTCGAAGAAACTTTATACGGATCATCCAGGCTCAAAGGTGTGCCTGTTGGAGCTGCAGCTTAAGCCATGCATTCCTTTCTCGTATAATGGTGCACAAATTTTCCAAAGGTGGTGGAAATGGATCCAAGTTTAATTTAGTATATCGTTATAGTTTGTATTAGGTATATGTGCAGTTGTGCACCTTATTCACCATACCATATATAGCAACTTGGTGCGTGTTTACAAAGCATTGAAATGCTTTCAAATTATCTAAAGTAGCAATGTTTACATGTGATTAGCGTGATGATTAAGTTGTTGGTCAAATTTGCGGGCTTCGACGCATGTTTTAGTTTGAACACAAGACAATTATGTAGTCCACATCATATCGAGAGTCACATATTCACAAAGTAAAGCCATCAATAACAACAATCAGATTGATTTTAAGTTGGATGTTCACATTCTAATATGGTATTAGAGTGAGTGTGTTTATTTTTCTATTCAATGATATGGCATTTATACGGACAAGAAATTGAACCCTCGAAAAAACAATAAAAAATAAATTCTAATGACTGTAGTAATCCAAAATTTTGTAAATTCCTAAGTTATGCCTTGAAGTATCCCCTAATAAGATCCAACCCTTTTTGTCTTCCAAAGGTACATTCCAAGACCATATATTGTTTCATGACATTCCTTCATGAACAGCTCTGTTTTCATTGGAAATACTGTTCCTACAACCAAGTTATCTGTCAGGAAAACACAGAAAAGCATGGTATGATTACTACATTCCCTTTTCAATTTTATCCGTATATGAAAACGACGCTATTTTTATCTCTCAAATCATAATATAGCTACAATTTTCTCTTTTCACACTTAATTTCTTGAGGTACTAACTTATGAACATTTGATTTTGAATTTGCTAAGGTTATTGGTGAAATCATAGAACTCAAAGTTCCGGATTTTTTTCTTCAGGCATCTGAGGCCAGAACTGCGAAATGGCGCGGATCAGTAGGGGGCATTGTTGAAGCTCCTATAGACAAAGTGTGGAGCATGGTTTCTCAAACCAAAAGACTAGCCGAATGGATGCCGATGGTTGAGCGCTGCACTGATCTAGCTGGAGAGGAAGGCGTTCCAGGATATGTTCGATTAGTCTCGGGCTTCATGTTCCCTCAAGACGATGGAGACAGGTCATGGATCAAGGAGAAGTTGGTGTCCATGGACTCATCACAACATAGTTATGCGTACAAACTGGAAGCAAGCAACGTAGGGTTGGATGGGTCTGTAAATTCACTGAAGCTTGTAGATTATGGGGATGAGTCAACCCTAGTTGACTGGTCATTTGAGGTCAACCCCGTTGAAGGTGCACGTGAGGACAGCACTGTAGATTATCTAGGGTTTCTGTATAAGTCTTGCATTAATAGGATTGAAGCTGCTTTAGAAGCAGCATCCAAGAAAGTTTGAGTAGAATGTTATTGTAAATGTTTTTGTTTAAGTAAATAAAAAATAAAACTCAACTTTCTGTTTTTTTTTCTATTCCTTTTGGTACACCTATGCTATGTTGAACTGAAATCGTTATGGTTTCAAGGTTTTAGAGAGGCGGTCTAGCAGCTAACTACTAATTGATCGAACACCGATATTGTTCTTGACTTAACTACATGTACAGTCCAATTGTGTAACATGCAATTCACACACATAAGAGAGCTCCCTGACAAACATGGAGTTCTTCGGGCTTCAATTTCGAACAATGTTGTTGGTTGCCTTCTTGTATCCGGCATTTGTCAAGTCCTTGGTTCGACACTATAAGTTCAGTGTCTTGTTTCAAATTAAGCTCGCATGTATTGATGTTTCAATACTAGCTAGTGTAACATTAATGGCTGGATTATATATGCAGGTGGTCTTCAAGAGCACAACAAATCTTTGTTCTTCGAAGCCCATCGTCACCGTGAATGGGAAGTTCCCCGGACCAGCTCTATATGCAAGGGCAGATTATACCGTAATTGTAAAGGTCACCAACCATGTGAATCACAGTGTCACAATCCACTGGTGAGAACTATTCTATTCCCACAAATATACGAGAAATTTTTATGCGAGACTGTTCCTGTCACGTGACAATACTGAGTGACAAAACAGTTTAACTAAAAGATGATATACATCCAAATTTAATGACCGATTTTACTTTTTTTTTAAATGTTTGTCATTTTTTAACTGAATTACACAGTCATCTTAAAAGTTGATGAAATCCTAATAAATTAATCATATAATTTTGGTAATGGAAGGCATGGGGTGAAGCAACTTGGAACAGGTTGGTCAGAAGGGCCAGCATATATCACACAATGCCCCCACAAAACCTGACCAAAATTATATCTACAATTTCACACTTACAGGCCGCAGAGGCACACTTCTTTGGCATGCACACTACTCTTGGCTAAGGGCCGCTCTACACGATGCTATGGTCATATTGCCTAAGAGAGGCATTCCTTACCCCTTTCACACACCTGTGAGGAAAATTTATCACGGTAAGTTGAGGCGGTTCCGGTCGCAATATGTTGCACTATTGTCCAATTTAATATGTCTAGTCTCAACATTCACTAGCTCACAATATAGTGGCAAGGAAATTGGTCCAATTTTATTGACATAGTCAAGTCTAGGCCGAGCCGCCAAACAAAGTCTACTGATTGCAGCTAAATGGTGGAAATCAGATGTTGAAGCTGTGGTCAATCAATCTATATAGTCTGGCCTGCCACCAAATGTCTCGGATGCACACACCATCAGTGGCCATGCCGGACCTTTTCCTGGTTGCTCTTCTCAGGGTACTGAAATGGGGGGCTACACTTTACATGTTGAAAGTGGCAAGACCTACTTGCTACGAATCGTGAACGCCCCGCTGAATGATGACTTGTTCTTCAAGGTAGCCGGGCACAACCTAACCGTTGTAGAAGTCGATGCCTCCTACACTAAGCCGTTCCAAACTGACACAATATTCATGAGTCCAGGCCAAATCACAAATGCAACTCTAACAGCGAACCAGGGCATTGGCAAGTCCTTCATAGCAGCCTCTCCTGCCAACGTCCCATTAACCATACAATATTCGCTTTTTTCACCATTTCTGTTGGTGTAAATCCATGTGCTACATGTGTCAATGGGAGCAAACTAGTAGCTGCCATGAACGATGTTAGCTTTATGATGTCTCCCTTCTTCAGGCGTATTACTACAACATAAAGGGAGTCTACACACTTGATTTTACGGCAAACCCTCCAAATCCTTTCAATTACACTGGCATATCTCCGGTGAACATTCAGACCACAAACAGGACAAGACTATACCAGCCGGAGTACAAATTCGACTGTTCAGATTGTGCTAGATACAAGGCACTGCTGTCATATCACCAGAGAGCCATCCAACACATTTCCATGGACTTCCCCGATTCATTGTTTCTCCTATTCCAAGTAGCATGCTAACAATTTTTACAAATGAATTGTAATTTATTACAACTTTATTGTTTTTGGTGAACGGTAGGCATTTGGTTTCTGCATTGTCACCTGGAAGTTCACACAACATGGGGGGCTTAAGATGGCATTCATAGTGGAAAATGGCGAAGGACCAAATGAGTTCATGTCGCCACCTCCGACTGATCTTCCAACTTTCTGGATTTTCCGACCCGAGCGGCTTTCAAATTGAGGACTGAGGCTCTACAGATGAGAAGAGTGTGCAGGGTAGAATATGAACTGGATTGAGAAGCAACAATAGGAAGGAAAATAGAATAAGAGCATTATTTTGTAACATGACCTTAAAAAAAAGTAATATTTTGTAAAAATGACCAAAAATATACAAACGCGCCAGATAGGGGTCGAACCTATGACCTTCTGCTTAGGAAACAGACGCTCTATCCACTGAGCTACAGGCGCTTGTTGATAGGCATTGCGGTTGAGCTATATTTAATTGATCCAGATGAGTTGGCAAAAGGCAAACAAACGAATAATAGAAAATTGAGAATGACCCATTTGTGTCCTCCAACACACCATTGTTTATTCTTGCTCATTTTTTCTGTTTGATTTATTCAGTTTGATAGTTAAAAAAAATATAATGTAAAAATTAGCTTCCCAAGTTATCAGTATTCATATGAAAAGTTGGAACCGTGATAGCTAATTTGTTTGGTATACCAATAAAAAAAGTCAAACTGCATCGTATTGGTTTTATGTGGTTTGATTCCACTGTAATTTTGAGCTTATGTAAATGTATCAGACCGAACATCCACTTGTACATTTATCTTTATATTGTTTATACATGTAGTACTACAATAGGCTGATAACTAAAAGTGTATGTTCAACTTTGAAGTCGAGTGGGAGTTACGAATGAGGGTTGGTTGAGTTGGTAATGATCGTTATTTTTGCTATATTAAGACCTATGATTGGGTCTCGCTGTCGACAATCGCTCTTGATAGGCGATCTGTGAAAACAAAAAAAAAAAAGACTAAAACCCCTCTGTAAGTCCTCAAAGAAGCTCATAGTATGCCATGACTTGAAATGGTTTAACCTTCCCTCTTCCTTAACCTTTTGTTACCAAAAGAAAAAAAAGGATGTCGAGTGGGAGTTTAAAGCAGTTGATTTAGTTGTAACTATAATAGTTATTGAGCTTTGAAATTTATGTGCAAGAAAATAAAATATATGTAGCAGTCACAAAATATTTTGTCATAATTAAGCTGATGAAGTTGAAAAATGTAAAAGAAATAAGATTCAACCAAAAGAAAACCATAAAAATTAGGGGTGGGCACTTGAAATCGAAAACTAAAAGGGAAATACGAATCAAATCGGACTGCATCTGACGGTTCAATTTTTTAGATGTCAGATTTTAATTGATTATGTCACATCCCGGCTCGGGTCCCCACCACATCCCGGGCTCGACTCCGCCGTAGCATGATATTGTCTGCTTTGGGCCCCAACCACGCATTCACAGTTTTGTTTCTGGGAACTCACACGAGAACTTCCCAATGGGTAACCCATTATGGGATTGCTCTCGCGCAAACTCGCTTAACTTCGGAGTTCCAATGGAACCCGAAGCTAGTGAGCTCCCAAAAGGCCTCGTGCTAGGTAGAGACGGGAATATGCATATAAGGCTTACATGATCCACACCCCTGGGTGATGTGAGATGTTACAATCCACCCCCTTAGGGGCCCGACTTCCTCGTCGGCACACTTCCAGCCAGAGATTGGCTTTGATACTAAATTGTCACATCTCGGGCTCGATTTCGCCGTAACACGATATTGTCCGCTTTGGTCCCCGACCACGCCCTCATGGTTTTGTTTCTGGGAACTCACACGAGAACTTCCTAGTGGGTCATCCATCATGGGATTGCTCTCGCGCAATCTCGCTTAACTTCGGAGTTCCGATAGAACCCGAAGCCAATGAGCTCCCAAAAGGTCTTGTGCTAAGTAGAGATGAGAATATGCATATAAGGCTTACAGGATCCACACCCCTGGACGATGTGGGATGTTACAGATTATTTGTTAGAATCCATACATTTAGTATAGACTCAACCACACTAAAATATCATCGCTTTATTTAGTCTTCGACAATCCATTGCTTAAAGGCAATGGTG
Source organism: Malus fusca (assembly GCA_035220775.1). Lineage (NCBI taxonomy): Eukaryota > Viridiplantae > Streptophyta > Magnoliopsida > Rosales > Rosaceae > Malus > Malus fusca. Next base: position 26,225,480 of record CM069059.1, read on the forward strand.
CTCTGGCCTCTCGATCTCATGACTATTATATTTGCAAGAGAAAGAATGCTTAGCTTCCTCATAGATTTTGGTTTTTTTTTTTTGGCTAAATAACCAAAATGGTCCATGAGATTTGCATAACTCATCACTTTGGTCCCCAACATTTCAAATCAATCAAAGTGGTCCCTAAGATTGTCCACCATCCATCATTTTGGTCATTCCGTTAAGTGTCCCAGAGCTCTTGGTCGGACCCCTGGACGATGTGGGATGTTACATATTATTTGTTAGAATCCATACATTTAGTATAGATTCAACCACACTAGAATATCATCGCTTTATTTAGTCTTCGACAATCCACTGCTTAAAGGCAATGATGCTCTGGCCTCTCGATCTCATGACTATTATATTTGCAAGAGAAAGAATGCATAGCTTCCTCATAGATTTTGGTTTTTTTTTTTGCTAAATAACCAAAATGGTCCATGAGATTTGCATAACTCATCACTTTGGTCCCTAACATTTCAAATCAATCAAAGTGGTCCCTGAGATTGTCCACCATCCATCATTTTGGTCATTCCGTTAAAAACTTCGTTAAGTGTCACGGAGCTCTTGGTCGGAAGTTTGGGCAATTTTCAAAGTTTCGTAACTCAATCTTTTCTTAACCAAATTTGACCCATAATATATCAAAATGAAGATAGGAAAATGTAGAATAAGATTATACCTATTTGGAAGCCCAATGGTTGCCGGATATGGTCGGAAAATAGCCTCAAAGTTGACTGGTCCGAGGGAAAACTAGAAAACTCGCTGGAAACTGGGTAAACTTTAAACATTCATAACTTTTTCAATACTCAACGAAATCAAGTGATTCAAAAATGAAAATCATACTTCTCGACGAGAGGAAGAGAATGATACCTTTCGAGAAGTATGAATCACTTTTTGAGGTATCATTTGATTTTCGTTTTTGAATCACTTGATTTCGTTGAGTATTGAAGAAGTTATGAACGTTTAAAGTTTACCCAGTTTTCAGCGAGTTTTCCAGTTTTCCCTCGGACCAGTCAACTTTGAGGCTATTTTCTGGCCATATCCGGCAACCATTGGGCTTCTAAATAGGTATAATATTATTCTACACTTTCCTATCTTCATTTTGATATATTATGGGTCAAATTTGGTTAAGAAACGATTGAGTTACAAAGCTTTGAAAATTGCCCAAACTTCCGGCCAAGAGCTCCGGGACATTTAACGGAATTTTTAACGGAATGACCAAAATGATGGATGATGGACAATCTCAGGGACCACTTTGATTGATTTGAAATGTTAGGGACCAAAGTGATGAGTTATGCAAATCTCATGGACCATTTTGGCTATTTACCCTTTTTTAAATAAAAAAAACTCATAGATTTTGGTTTCATCACAAATATATTTGCAAAAAGTTTGGTTTTGATTTCGGTTTCACTTTCACTCAAAACTTCTTTGAATTGAACCGCATCCACCACTAATCAAAATTAGTGATTCTTGCTGAAATCAAATCCAACACAAAACGTCTCATAAATCGTCTCGTAAACGCGGTGTGCTGCTAGAAAGATCACTGAATAAATATAACTCCCGGCCCAATGCCTGCACCTAAGTCTCTGTGCCCGTAGCCAGAGATAACTCCCTCCCGGCCCAATGCCTGTCACCGTGTCCCTCAGCCTTTCGCTAGGGATTATTTCTCCCGGCCTAAATGCCAACACCAGATCCTCGCCCCAGGCGGCATAGTGTCTACTAGGTACGCACAAATAGTTACGCCTCTCTTAAATAACCACTTCATAGCATAGGTTACCGATCATCGTCTACACTATAAAGAGGGGTTCAAAAACATGTTCTAGCATCCTATCGTCATCTATCAGATAGTCTACCAGTTCATGGTTTTTATAGAAAATACGATATATTAAAATATAGCTCAATATAGGCTAACAATTAATTTCTCACCAAAACACGAGACGATAATCAATATATTTAATCAACAGGCTTCACATAAATCAGATTATAAATCCGTAGGCATGCTAATCATTTATGCAATTAAATTATCAAATCATGTAATTTTAGAAGGGGTCCACTCACAGTACTTAGTTGCCAAAAGCTGCGCCACTAGTGAAGACGGAAACGTCACAATAATTGCCCCTAAGCACATAAAGAGTCCAATAAATAAAACTATATAATAGAAATTGAATTTGGGAAAACGGACATTGAAAACGGATTTAGAACGTCGAATTACCCTAAGAAGGGTCCCGGACGAAAACCCGAAAAGTCAACCCTAAAGTCAACATTGACTGGGGGTCAACGGTCAAATTAGGTCTAACGGGTTTTAGGCTTGAAATCCGGATTAGGGTTTAGGTTTAAATAAAATAGGGGATTTGGGATTGGATGGGTTTAGGGTTTTAATGGGTTTTAGGAACCTAGGGTTTTGGGTTAAAATGATTTTAGGGTGAGAATTGAGGTTTGGGCTTAAGCCCAAACATATACACTCCACAAACATACACACACATGCATGGCATGCATGTGCATGCACAAATACACACACATACACGGGCACAAAGGCCCTAAAGCCTTATAAAAAAAATAGGGCTTTAAGCCCTTGAATTAAACCGGCCCCAAGGCCTCACAAATTAAAAGGCTGGGCTTTAAGCCCCTTAACAGAAAATGGCCCAAAGGGCCCTAATTCTAAAACAGAAAAATAAATAAAACCTTAAAAGGTTTTTGGGTTGGGTCACGGGCCACAGGCCCTAAACATAATGGCCCGAAGGCCTTTGGGTCCTAAACAATAACAAATAAATAAAAACAATTAAAAGGATATTGGGCTAGGGCTTGGGCTTCCCCACCACAAGGGCCTAAGGCCCGCTTGATTTTGGAACCGGCCTGGGAGGCCTGAACTCGCCGGAAACGAACACCGGAGCTTCAACAGCTCCGGCCAACTACAAACAGGGGTTTTAGACCCCGATCTAGGTACCAAAACGATGAGCAAGACGATGGGAATATTTTTATACCTTCCTTTCGTAGTGGAACGGCCGGAGATGGCCGGAAAAACCCCCGAGGTCGCCGGAGTTGGGTGTGCTTACACCCGACTTCGATTTCGTCCCTATAACCTCCAAATTTCACAAAATAAAACCAATTAAACCATAACCCACCAGAAACAAGGACGAAATATAGAGATTTCAAAGCTTACTAACCGGAAAATAGGAATTCTCGCCGGAATTCCTTTCCGGGTTTTCTGGGTTCGCAGCACGAGAGGGAGAGAGAGAGCAGGACGATAATGATGATGGTGATGGGTTCTTCCTCGCGCACTCATGTGCCTCTGTGCGTGTGTGTGCTTGCGGTGCAGAGAAGAGAAGGAGAGATGAGAGAAGTCCGAGAGAAGAGGGGGACGAGAACGACAGAAAGAGGAAGAAGGAGAAATGGGTTCACGGGGGGACAGAGAGAGAAGAGATAAGAGGTTTAGATGACTGCCACGTGGCAGTTGGGGTTGGAAATAACAAATACTATAATTATTTGGGGGTGGTTGTAACACAAAATCCGAACGATATCCATCCGTACCTAATTTAACCAAAATATAAATTAATGAATAATACTTGAAAAATGCCATGTTTCTCAATCCCATTAGGCCATCTCTAACCGAAGGGTCCAGAGGGCCGGAAATAGCCCTAAAACCTTCTCCAACCGAGGGCTAGGCCAGAGGGCTCTGGAATCTGGGAGGGCCCCACGAGATCAGAGAGGGCTGGAGGGCTGGCTGCTTTCGGCCAGCCAGCCAGCCCCGAGCTGGCTATTTTTTTTTTAATGTTTTCCTATTGTTGTCGGTTATAACCGACAACATTAAAGAGATTTTTTTTTTTAATAGTTTTACTATTAGTGTCGGTTATAACCGACACTAATAGTTTGAATGTTTTTTAATATAACGGCTAGTAGCCGTTGTATTATTAGGCCCTTTTTCTTTTTTTTTATGAATTTAAACTTCTTTTTTTCCTTTTTTTTTCCTTTTCATATGAATCAAATTTTGTTTCATATTTTTTTTCAATTCTATTTTACAAAATTTGTTTCAATTTTTTTTAAATTCTATTTTTTTCATATAACTTCTATTTTACAAAATTTGATTCATATTTTTTTTCATATAACTTCTATTTTACAAAATTTGTTTCATATTTTTTACATCATGTTGACGTCACCTAGCCGTTAGATTTGAATTTAAATTGTAGTTTTTAAATAATAAATTATGTTTGGCCCTCGGTTGGAGACGGTTTTTTGTGACAGGGCTAAAACGATTAGAGATGGCCTTACACAAAAGCCACAGAACACAACAGAATCCCCCATTTTTTAAAAACTTTAACGACTCACTCAGCAGATGGATAAACATCCGAATTTTAGCCCCCCGGCAAAAAAGGAGAAGAGAAATCCAAACCTCTCTGACTCCCCACAGTCCAATCCCACCGCGCCGTGTGTCACGCATCACATCTCTCTCAACTGATACATCGTACACTCACACAGACATCACAGAATGCAACAATTGCTGAAGTGGTTCTGATCAATTTCTTTGATTCTCACCCTCCTTTCACAGTCTATATATACACCTATATATACACTTTCATCTTTTCCTCTTCCTTCTCTTCAAAGCAACGAAGCCCGTAAATCTTTTTTCCCGCTTTTCTCAGCCGTAATTCCCCTAGAATCCATCTTTTCTCTCAACTTGGATTTTATTGCTTTTCAATCCTTCATCTTTCAGTCTTTTTCTAGTTAAATTTCAGAAGTTTTCAACTTTTTACGATGTGGGTTGCTTTCAGATTGCTATAAAGCCCTCACCTTTGAGCTTAATTTCGTTCAAATCTCAAAATTTCATCTGGGGTTTCCCCCTTCTCTCTGGGATTATACCCAACGAACCAAATCAGATTTTTGTCAGGGTTTTCCAAGGTTCTCCCCGATTCCCTAAAAGTGGATTCGTTCCAAGATTCTTTGGTTTATGCTATCAAGGAAAAAGGAGATTCTTGATTCCCAGTAAAAATTCTGAATTGAATGCCTTTTTAAGCTTTACTTCAATGGCCTCCGACTGAATAAGTGAAGCAGTTCCCGCATATTTTTACGACTTGTAAAAGCATGGAGACCTTGTATTTCTTCCAAGAGAGCCAGGGCTCGGAGTGGACAAAGGAGGAGAACAAGATGTTTGAGAGTGCTCTAGCTATGTTCGATGAGAAAAGCCCGGACAGGTTTCTGAGGGTGGCGGAGATGATTCCGGGGAAGACGGTGATCGACGTGATCAAGCAGTACCAGGAGCTGGAGGAAGATGTTTGTGAAATAGAATCCGGGAGGTTTCCCATTCCTCCGGGGTACCCTCAGGCTAACTTCAGATTGGAGTTGGGGGATGATCGGGATTTCGATGCTAATCGAAAGAGACCGCTGGCGGCGGCGAGGGGTTCTGAACAGGAAAGGCGAAAGGGAATTCCATGGACACAAGAAGAACACAGGTTTATCTCCATCCATTTTTTTTACAATTGCCTTTAATTTTTGTGCTAGTTCTAAATTCAAGTAAATGGAGAATTCTTACATGCAACGTAGCATTAATGTGCAAGACCTATTTGGAATGATTATTTCATTTTCTATGAAAATAGAGGAAAATATGTGGATTAAACTTTCGTTTTCTTTATTTTTCAAAGTAGTTTTTATGACAAAACGATATTCTAAGCTTACTCTAATCAACCGGAAGAGGATCTCCAAGGGGTGCAATGGACGGTTAATATACTATCTAAGCCAACTGACCTAAAGCATGGTGTAGTCTGCAACTAGTTTGTTATGAACCACTCTACCTTCATGTTCTAGGTATAGTTCAAAAGCAGTCATCTATTTAAATCTTCAAATCCAACTTGATTTTGATGTAGCGGAGTGATTTCCGCACTCCTAGTTTTACCTTCTACTTTCCTCGGCCTTAATTATGACTCTTGATGCTCCTCCAAGTATGGTGGTGAATAAAATATGTTAGTCAAATCGCAATTGTCTAGAATACAGTTTGATTTCTCTGTGTTTTCTTGGTATGTTTTTTGGCACAAATTGCTGGTATGAATCGTAGGCGATTTCTGATGGGACTTCTAAAGTACGGGAAAGGGGACTGGAGAAACATCTCCCGGAATTACGTGGTCACTAAAACTCCCACACAAGTAGCAAGCCATGCTCAGAAATACTTCATGAGGCAGCATTCAGGAGGGAAAGATAAAAGGAGGCCAAGCATCCATGACATAACTACTGTCAACCTCACAAGCGATGCTCAGTCAGAAACTAACAGGCCTCCTTCAGACCAGTTTCTGCCGGAGCAGAAGTCCCCTGAATCGCTGAACGTGTTACTTGACTGGAATGCGGCTGATGATGAAGGCGCTGCCATGGGTTTCGAGTCTACCCATGGCAATCTCTTTGATCCATCTCCGTATGACGTAGATGCAGATGGAATCAAGATGCAGCTGCAGAAACTATATAGTCGCGCTCATTATGCTGCTCATGCCACTCCTCAAAATTCGCTGTATCTAATGCGGTCCGCAAGACATCAGATTCATGGATAAAAACAGGCCTGTTTGTTGTCTTCATGGATTGAAAATCCAAGTAAATGATTTTCTTCAGAATTTCTGTGTTCGTCTTTTTATCGTGTTCGTGTTGGATTGATTTGTTAATAAGGTTTTCAATTTCGCACGTAGTTCTTGAACATTGCAGAATGGTAAAACTCCAGTAGGCCACAAAGTGTAATGTCTGAAATGTGAATGGGAATGAATGGTAAATTGCTCCTTCCCTTCAGGAATTTACATACCGGCCCTGGATTTTTTTGAACATTTGAGTTGTAAAATAGACATGTATACATCCCGTAACTATCCAGCAAGATTTATGCCGTACCGTAGAAATCCCGTATATAATATATGCATATGTATGCATGTATGTATGATATATTATAGGCATATTTCAGGCATGCGCATGATCTTACCTTTTATATCATTTTCTTTGCTTTATAATCCTTCTTTGGTCTTCATGTGGATACAGATTGAATATTTGCATGATTTGAGAGACAGAATCCGAAACTTTACATCTCGAAATCAATCATATAGACAAAGAATAAAGTTACAAATATCTACTCAGAAGAATTTACCTTTTTTATTTTTCCTATCGTTTCATAATGCGCGATGGCATTACACTTAGAAAACTGCAATAAAACTGTGTAATTAAGGTATATATCAAATTAAGTGTTATCAGCGAAGATTCGGCTTTCAAAAAACTTGAAGAATCTCGTATTCTCGTGACAAATGCCTTACAAAATGACATGGTAGGACATCCTGACCGAATTTCCGCCTGGATTTGCACTTGGGATGGCTGAGGTTGATCTCAGATTAATCTGTGGTTGCATCACACGTGGAATGATCTTGCAACCACTAGGGAAAAGCAGACATGTCATTGGCCGATGTGGCTGCTGACTCACTCTGCACTCTTTTGAAAATTCCACAGTATCTAACGTATTGCTTTACCTTTTCTTCCCATAAAAAAATTTACTTTCCGCCAATTGTTTTGCTTTATATACAAAAACGACATGCCCTCCACCGGACCACCACTAAGATGCTGAGTTTGCATTCCACTCTATAAGCATCCATCTGCGTCAATCCATCGTAGGATGCAGGATCTTCCACGTAAGAAATGCCAATATGCAATTTTGACATTCGGCAACTTGGCCCCTTGCTTTGATATGTTTTTGCTGTTGGAGCCAATGCCATTGCTGATGGTGGCTACACTTTTTGCGTCATCATTGCGCCATTTGTTTAGGTCTAGCCAAGCATTATGCTTTGCTCTTTGTCGAGTGTAATGATTCGTTTAATAATTATTTCGTTTGATTTCAAAACTCTTAACATTTTACTTCGTTGTGTTATAATAATTTGTTAGTTTGTATGTGGTTGGCCATGTTGTACTTGTGTATCAATGTGGATTCACTGCTAAATTTGATTCAATTCTAACATCAATATAAGGTGGGAGAAGCTCACTCAAGCGCGTGTCGAGTTTTATTTCATATGATTTTGGTACCATTCATAACGAACTCTAATATGCAATCCTCTATTATTTTTTACGAAAGCTCTACTATATTCATGTGTAAAGCATGCACGGGATGAAAAAAGTGTTTAATGTGCAACCAATGATCCAACGGCTAATAGTCCAATGACTACTGTCAAAGTCCCACATCGGTGGGGTGAACAGAAATCAAGAGGTTTAAATAGTATTACCCCACTCTAACTAATACCGAAGCCTTTTGTGGTAAAATCTCACACTTGACGGATTGGGCAGGTGGTAATGTTGGGAACAGTATCGGTGTCGTTAGAGTGGGACGGGCACGGTGATCCAAAAATTCCAACATGGTATCAGAGCCCACGGTTGCGGGCTCGTGCAAGCCAACGAGCTTGTGTGTAAGCCAATGAGCTTGTCACCACCGAGAAGGAAATAAATTTGAGCTCTTAATATAGAGACGACCGATGAGTTCCAATTGAAAACAAATGGGCCCAACGTGAGCTGACCTCTGAGTTTCAATTACCGATGTGGATCTCCACATGTGAACCACTAAACGAGGTTACACGTGAGGGGGAGTGTTAAAGTCCCACATCGGTGGGGTGAAAAGAAACAAGGGGTTTAAATAGTATTACCCTACTCTAACTAATACTGAGGCTTTTTGTGGTAAAATCTCACACCTGACGGATTTGGCAAGTGGTAAAGTTGGGAACAATATCGATGTCATTAGAGTGGGGCGGACCCGGCGATCCAAAAATTCCAACAACTACGAATATCATTGTACAATATACACTACTAAAAAATCTCCTAGTTTCAAAAGTAGAATTAAGTTCTTTTGTAACTATTACTTATATCTAGCCAAACAATAAGTAAGCCTCTACTATTTTGGCTACTTAGATGAATCTAATGAACATGGATTTGAGTCCGCTAGAAATGTTCTTTTGATCATCAAGTGATTAAAAAATTCATGATCACTCAATCTTAGTGTCACATTCCGGTCCGGGCCCGCACCACATTCCGGGCTCGACTCCACCGTAGCACGATATTGTCCGTTTTGGGCCTCGACCACACCATCACGGTTTTGTTTCTGGGAACTCACACGAGAACTTCTCAGTGGGTCACCCATCCTAGGATTGCTCTCGCTGCGATCTCGCTTAACTTCGGAGTTCCTAGGAACCCGAAGCCAGTGAGCTCCCAAAATGCCTCGTGTTAGATAGAGATGAGAATATACATATAAGGTTTAGAGGATCCACTCCCCTAGGCGATGTGGGATGTTACAATTCATCCCCCTTAAGGGCCCGACGTCCTCGTCGGCACACTTCTGGCTAAGGATTAGCTTTGATACCAAATTGTCACATCCTGACCCTGGCCCCCACCACATCCCGGGCTCGACTCCACCGTAGCACGATATTGTCCACTTTGGGCCCCAACCACACCCTCACGGTTTTGTTTTTGGGAACTCACAGGAGAACTTCTCAGTGGGTCACCTATTATGAGATTGATCTCGCGCGAACTCGCTTAACTTCGAAGTTTCAATGGAACCCGAAGCCAGTGAGTTCCCAAAATGCCTCGTGCTAGGTAGAGATGAGAATATACATATAAGGCTTAGAGGATCCACTCCCCTGGGCGATATGGGATGCTACACTTAGACTTGATAACAAGGGTGAAGAATAAACAAACATGTTTTTAATGTCTAATTTCTAACAATTAATGTCAAATTAAAATATGATTGATCATGAATCTTTAGTCACCAGTGTCAAAGAGAACGAGACTCTTAATTTAAAAAATGACATGGTTTTTTTATTCTAACAGTTAATTATGAGCTCATTTGGAAGTTTTTTTTAAGATGATTGAAAACACTTTTGGTAAAATCGATTTTGGGTTCCAAAAGCACATTAAGTGGTTTTTGGAAGAAGCATCAGATATATACTTATTGCAGGAAGCACTTAAAGTGTTTTTTCAGGATCCCACTTGAATTTTTACAAGGAATTGGTTTCAAAAACATTTTCACTAATGATGCTTTCAGTCATTTTAAAAATATTTCCAAATGAGTCTTATGTTGTGTAATATGGTATGACTATGTTTGTTTTATTAGAGTTGTTTTTCTCTACCGACTAAATGTATGGACTAAGATCGTGTGAAACCAACTTAGTGCGCGTTATTGTCACTTTTGCACATACCAATTTTGTAAACACCACACACTCCGCGTTAAAAAGTTCCAAAGCAACATGAGCAATTTGATTATCCGTTTTAACCTTTAATTTTCTAGGTATAGTCCATCTTTCAGCAACTAGCATGGGAAAGCATCTGGGCCCTTTATTCCAATTTTGATCAAACCTTTGAGAAAGTTGAACCGTACACCTTTGGCTTTTTTTTTTTTTTTTTTTTTTTCAATTAATTTCTGGTGTACTAGCTACACTAGGTTCCAATTTTGATGATGTCTTCATCGACCTCGCATGGGATTTAGATTAATCTGTCAGGAAAGATTGTCAATCATACATATCAATTTAGGTAGGACTTAGATGAATCGGATACACCGTTACAGTAATATCTCAATCCAATCTATTTCATATGGCATAGTGTCAGTGGATAGAGAAGAAATTGTGGCAGTGCACCTGATCATTTAAGTTGCTCACCAAATCAGCAGACAAATTCATGTAAGATTTTACTCACTATATGAGACTCGTCCTTGTCAGACAGTGTTGCCGAATATCTTTTCTTAAATTAGAGGACAGAATAGGTGACCATGTTATACTTGCATACATGAATGTATGGTATACAATTAAATACAATAACTTATTAATTTATCAATGTATTAATAACTTATTAATTTATCAAGATATTCTTTAGTTTCTTAAATATTGTATATTATAGTTGGTTTTTCGTTTTACTAACTAATTAAAATGCTATGTATTGTTTAACTAAATCTCACAAATTATAAACCATAAACCAAACACGAGAAGAGAACTCCAAACAAATGGAGAAGGTTCTTACAAATTACTCTCTAACTCTCAAATTCACAAATTAAAACTCACCAAATTGCCACACGGATGTACCACACAAAATAAACTAACCCTAAGGTCCTATTTTATAAAGTATAGGATTTAGGTTTACACAAGAATCCTAAAAGGAAATAAAATCCAAAACCTAGTGGGCAAGAAAATCAAATCCTTATCTTATAAGGATAAAGAATCCAACAAAAAAATGAAAATCCCAACCCAAATGGGACACAACTGGCCTAAATAGGGTTCTAAAACGAAATATGTAACAAACCAAATTTTTGCATCACTCTAATTTGAGCTGCAAATCACAACAATCATTGCGAAATTTAACAGTTGAATGTGTGCTAAAAAAGTTTATAGAATTTAACGGTGAATCTTAGCCACTTAAAAGACATAAATCACGGTCCCTCTTCATTACCAAAGATAAATTTGAACCATATTATTACTAGTCTATTGTGAGGCTTAACCTACTCATCCGCCCCCTTAGTGTAAATAATATCGTTTGTTTAAAAAAAAATAGAAAAAACATAAACCACGCATTGATGTATAGTAGAACTCCAGAGTCTAATACCCTGACAATAACTTGTACTTAAGGGGCCAAAACTTTGTCCCTTCACAACCGACCATTCATGGACGTAACTAATTGTAAAGAATCATTTTTCTCGACATAGATGATCACGTGATAAAGAAGATAGACACATATCGTTGTACAAGAGAATTTCCTCGACTACAAGTTGAGTGACATATAATTCTTGCAGCATTGTAGTTTATTACCATGGACGAGGCCCCAACCTCACTACCTAGCCATTAAAAGAGATTTTGCTACTTCTTCCTCGCCTGGTTTTTTGCTCCAAGTCCAACACTGAAGAAAGATGAGAACTGGAACACAAATACATGTATTCTACACACAGTGTAGTAGGTTGCTTGTTCCCTGTTGGCTTAATCTTTTGGTGTCAAATGATCGACAAGTTGTCGCTACATTAGAGCATCTCCAATGGTGCTCTGTATCAATCGTATAGTTCTCATATATGAGATCCAAGGCCTTCCGATGAATCTGAAAACAAGATTCTGCAATCAACGGTGGAGATTGATTGTGGGTTTTGGTGCCTTTTTACAGATGGAGATCAACGGTTTGTAAACCTCAAATTTTAGGTTTTTACTATACCAACTTTTTCATGAAGGCAATATTTCGTTAAGTTCACAGATATTTCTTTTAAATCCAGAGTCCTCAAATGTGATGATGGGAGGAAAGGGATCATTTCCGAATCTTTTCCAACTAATCCTCATGACCCACAAATCTAGGTCCTTGAAATTTGATCCAACGGTTAAAATTAGTATAATAAAATTTCAAGGGATTTGTGGGTCATGAGGCTTGGAAGGGATCCGGATCCCTTTCCATGATGGGAGTCCTTAAATATGAGAGATTTTTCAATATGACGGGTACACGAGGTGGTATATCACGTGTCATTATACAAATAGTAGGATATGTGTGTTAATAACTTAATAACTTAAAAAATAAAATTACATAAAAATATATGATGTATCACTCATGTTCACGTCACAATAAAATATTTCTCCTTAAATAGGGACTCCCATTAGAGACGCTCTTAGAGCCAGCGGTGCATAAACCATGTTCGTCATCCAATCTGCGATTGTAACAATCAGCAGCTTCACATTGTATTAGAACTCAAGTTGGGAAACAAACTCAACGAAGTCGGAGGTTATGACAAGAACAAGTAAGGTAGAATCTACTCAAAAGGAATCAAACCATGACAGATTCACAAACTCTGGCAAGCAAAATCACTCTTCAATTTTATTCAAAAACTTGCAACATCGCCACTTTGTGCTCCAGAAAGTACAATAGTTTCCCAGCAAGATTGTCCACAGCAGACAAATACCAGCCGCCACCGGCTTGAAATTGAAGCAAACTGTCCGGAAAAGAGGACCGAAACAGTTCCGGATCAAAGAGTGCAAGTGCTTTCAGATTACACAGGGTAACTCAAACTTATTACAGAACTAAGAGTCTAGAAATAAAATTGAAAATATGAAATCGAAACCCTGTAAAGAAAAGTAAAAAAGTCACAAGAACTTATAAACAAGGCATGGGAGGAAAATGACTGCTTGTGGAATAAAAAAAGAGAGGTTGTATTTACAGCTCTAGGAGGTGAGTAAGGACGCCGGATCAACAGGAATAACACTGTCTGGAAAATCTGTTCTCGGTCCAGCAAGTGAGTAGTATGCAAGTATATGGGCTGGATGCTCGACTCCCTGCTGATCAGGAACGTCAACTCGCCTCGGAGGAATCAACTCGATATTCCAAAATGGGCGAGCCATTGCCAAAAGGTCGAGACCAGTAGCAGATCCTCTGTACCCCTGCACCCACAAGTACCTAAGGGAAGTCAGTTGCATTACTGCATCAGCGAGTGCACGCTCGCTGAAGCAGCAACCCCTCATTTCCAATTTTTGCAGGCTAGGGCAACCCTTTGAGAAAGCCAAAAGCCCTGCATCAGATTCCCCAACATAACCCAGAAGCATCCATCTCACATTCTGACTGTACTGGCCGATATAACTCAGCCCCAGATCAGTCAAGCCCCCACGACGGAGATACAGAGCAAACCTTCGAAGCTTCTGGCATCCCCTCAAAAGAGCTCGAACCCCATTGTCAAGTGGCAAATCTGTTATTGTCTCTTCTCGGTCCAGCAAGACAAGGCGAAAATCACAGAGATTTTTAGAGTAAGTCCCAATGTATTCCAGACATGCATTGGTGATGTCCGATACATAAACAGCCACGTATTCGATCTCTAGGCAGCCCTGTGCCAGGGCCATCAGACCCCGTTGTGAAACAACACCTTCTTCGTGCTCCATGTCTGGTTCATCTGCGCCCCGCTCAATTCGGAGCCTCCTTAGTCTCTTGCAACTCCGAGCAAGAACTTCTAGTCCTCTATCTCCAATAACGTTCCTTGTCTGCCCAAAATACAAACAAATTAAAGTTTTTAAGTAAGTTTCAATACGAATCCTACTCCAAAGCAAAATCATTCAAAACACTCCTGATGATGAATGAAATTTCAAATGAGCATTATTTGTGACCCATGTGAAATATTTGATTTAGTCACAAACAATATAGCGAGTTCTTGAACTAGTATTCCAATCAATTATTGTAATTCGACACATTCAACATGCGCATTTGCATGGTACACGAAAGGGCAACAAATTAAAAAGCAGAAAAAATGGTTTTGTAATCCTACCTCAAGAATTTCCAGGTTGGGGCACCTTTGAATTAATGTGCAGTGGTCCTCAGTGTCCAGCAATGCATAAAGGAGATCGAGCTTTTTGAGAAGGGTTGCAAATGGGAATACTATTGGCATTTCTTTCTTTCCCATGTACGTTAGACCCAGACGGCAAAGTTTTTGGGGCAAAGTTACAACAGAGTACCTCTCTGATTGCTCGTTGAAGAAACCCCCACAAAACTCTTCCAAGACAGCTGCATTACGGAAGAAGCCCACTAGATCCAAGATTTCGCAATCACTAGTCTTCACAGAGGATAAGGAGCGACAGTTTTTGGCTATGTGTTCAAGGTCTTCGATTTTGACTTTGATAAGATCCGTCATATAAAAATTCAGAGTCTCCAGGACAGTGTTGTTCTCAGCAAGCTCGTGTAGCCAATTGCCGTCTTTCTCCTTTATGGAGCTCTCTTCCAAAAACAAGGTCCTCAAATTCCTACAAAAGCACATAGTGCAAAACAACATCAATTAACGTCTCTCCAGAACAATTACAGAAAAAAATTACTTAGTTGAGAATGATTGCAAAAGTTGCATTAACATGTATACAAGAACAAGGGTTCGTGGATGTGTGCATGCGCATGCATGCGATGCTTACTACACGAATGCCCCCCAAGCGAGTTCCGAAATGCAGCACGTGAATTTCTCTTCCTTGTCCATAAACATGATGGTAAGATTTCGGTACTACGCTCCCAAGGTTTCAGTTAAATTGGGGGTCAATCTTAAACGAGAAGCAAATTATTTGGCACCTGCAGAAGCATTTCTTATGCAGCTTCAAAAATTTTGGGGATCACAGAAGTGCTAGAAACTGCCCGAAACAAGGCTTTCGCGAACAAATAACAAACGAAACAACATGCTGAATTGTGTGAGAGATAATGAAAGAATGAAAGATCCATGAGCAATCCCTGCAACTAAAATTTTTACAAGAGTAATGAAACTATGCAGCATGAATGAATATAACTTTGTGCTTCAATTTTTACCAAAACAATGAATGCATCAAACGTTTCTGATTGAACCCACAACAAAATTCACCGCAAGTAAAACAATTTCACATAAAGTTGTGAACTTTACTACCTGCAGGAGTGGCCGATGTGGAAAAGCCCATCGGTGGAAAACCCTGAGCACTTGTCGAGCTTAAGCACCTGGAGCACGCGCCCGCGCGTTTCAGCCAGCAGCTCCAGGTCCGAATCCCTAACAATCATCCGCCGAAAGTGCAGACACGTCAAGCGGTGGAAGGAGTCGGCGATCTCCCTCACCCACGGCGTCACATACCCTCCCCAGTCCTCCGGAATCAGATTGAACATCGCCGCCCTCGGCTTCCCCTTCAGCTTCAGCGACTCCAGGTGCTGAAACCGCTGCCGCAGCCGATCGGGGGTAGTGGTGTAGCAGAGCGCGATGGTCACGTGCTTCCGCGTGAGCGCGTCGAGCTCGTACCACCGCTTGCACACCAACGACACGGCGTCGCGGTCCTTCGGGTCGTGCAGATACGGCATCACGACGTCCATAACGACGTCGGAAATCCTACACCGGACGTTTCGGTCTTCCATCGCTAATAAGAAACGTCGCCGGACGAAAATACTCTCACTGAAAAAAAACTTACTGCTATTTATAACAAAAAGTTTCAGAGTCAAAAGTGGGAAAAGATTTGAATTCTTTAATTCAAGTTCAAGATCGGGTTTTCGGAGCTCCGAATCCCCAACTCCAAATATTTCCAAAAATAGAAACTGGATTCCCAAAACCAGACCCCTAAACCGTTATATATCCAAATCCACTTCCAAAAAAAAGAATCAAAACGACAACGCACTGCCGCCGCTTACAAAATCACAATCTCAGACAAACGCCGCAACGTGTCGAGAAACGAGCAGGGACAAACGGAAAGAGAGAGGAGAAGAAGCACGATCTACGAGAAGCTCGCGCGGAAAACGAGCGAACCGGATCGGAGACAGCGGAGCAGGGCGACCAACGGAGGAGCGCGGGAGCATGGAGTCGGCGTGAACGCGAAGCGCATGATCTGAGAAGACGGATCTGACACGGCGGAAGCCGGCGGCGATTGAATCGGACTTTGAGTAATTAGGGGTCCTTACTAATAATTATGCGCCTCATAAAAACAAAAGGGAGGGGAATGTAGAGCAAAGCGGGTAGGGGACGGAAAAGATAAAGGGAAGGCGACAAAACAAAGGCAGAAAACAGTCAAACGTCGTCGTTATGTGTTTGGAGGGATGAACGGGAAGTTGGAAACGTGGCAATTTGGGGTTGGTCGATGTCAGGTGGTGCAATTGCAGTGTCAATGCAGCAGATGCTGTCTAGGAGTGGTTTAACTGTGATGTGAGTGGAAGGATAAAAATTAGCAAAGTAGTTTGGTTTTATTATTTGATTTTTTTCCAATGTCAATCTTTCTTAAATTGGTTAATCGCGATTTTAGTCATGCAAGTGATATTTAATGTCAATGAATGAAATTAAAGTCGTAGTGTGATAAGTTCATTTCTCTATTTGCAAATAACGTAATGTGAACTTTCATAATCGAAGTTGTTAAATTCCTCAATTCATGGAACTTGGACAATTTTAATCATGTAGATAAACTGGTTTTGCCTTTTGAAATCTGCATCAGCTTTAACCAAGATTTTTGCTTTCTTTGTTTTCCATTTCTTAAGGCTGGTTCTTGCTTTTATTATTTTATCAATTTATATGTGACAAGGACGTTCATAACTTGGAAAGGGATCTTTTCTCCTAATCACCAAGTTCGGGGATCCGGACCTTTAAAAGTTACAATAATTTTAGCTGTCGAATCAAATTTCAATGGTCCGAATCTCTGGACTTGGTGGATTAGGAGGAAGGGATCCAGAGATGATCCATTTCCTCATAACCTACCTAGTTACAAGATCAAATGAACCCATGAAAAAGAAAAGAAAGAAAATCCAATAATCTAGAAAGGAAAGCGGGCAATCTTTTAAAGATATAACCTGTCCTAAAGAAACACTTTTCTATCTTTGTTTTTGGCATAATTTGACTTAGGGTAACCAAAGGTAACAGTAAAAAAAACTTTGGTACAGTTGTCTGTCTAGAGCAGGTCTCATTATGGGTGATATTATAATTAAAACAAGGAGACGAAATTATAAGAGTCTCGTTTACGCATGACATGATTCGATGTATCTACACAAGCTTTCCTTACTAATCCATTTCATCTCTATCGCACATTGAACAAAGCTCAAATCTCAGCCATTTGAACGGTCAAATTTTTTACTCTTTGGACTCTGAACAGTCAAAATAACAATAACAACATTTTTCTTTTTACTAAGTGGGGTCGGCATAAGGATTCGACGTAAAATAGAAGTGTCAGCTATCAACTATCTGACCCCTTCTCTCTTCTCCTTTATTCAGACTTAGGATCTGTAATATAAGATAAATTTACACCGACGAAGTTTGACTCTGAACTCTCAGATTGGAAAAAATCTCAATTGAGATTTTTGTGCTACGCAGCATTACTCTTGTATTTGTGGGACCTCAGGGAGGAGCTGACTCGTGACACAATGTTTGCCGCAGTAACCTGATCTTGTTGGACAGCTGTGCCGCAAAGGGTGGTTTTATTGTGTGACGTGGCACATCTCTTTTATTTGCGCGCCAGCGACGCATGATAGCTGATGGCTGCGGCTGCTGCCTCAAACCCTCATCTGGTCCGTAGAACTTGTAGCTCACTCTTTACCGTTGATCGTCGTGACATCTTGTTGCATGCTGAGTGGGTGGTTTGTTGCCCTAGCTAGCTCTCTCAATCTTTCCCCCCATCATTTTCCTATCTACAATTGTGTTTTATCATTTTATGATGTTATGACACGACATGTTTATCTATTTAGAACGAGAGAATTTGATGCGTGTATGAGTAGGAATGTGTGGTCATTGTTTTATCATTTTATAATGTTATGACATGTTTACTTATTTAGAACGAGAAAATTTAATATGTGTACGAGTAGGAATATGTGGTCTTGTCATTGGTACGAGCATCGGAGAATTCATGGCAGTATGCTCGAAGCAAATTATGGGAAATTTTAATCTTTAAACTACTAAAATCTTGGTAACGAAAAGGCCTTCCATCTTGGTTTTCAGAATAATAATTTCATTTTTCTTCTCAAATTTAGCGGATGTCATTATTTTCTAATCACCTTTTCATTGTTTGAATGAAATCCATAATTTTGATATAAAAAACAAGTACACATATCATTAATTTTGATTGTTTATATGTTATAAATATGGAGTGGATTCGTCACACCATTTCTTTACATAATTTTTTACACAGGTTTTTGTGAGCCTCACTTTGTAATGTATTATAACGATCTGAACCGTCTACCTTTTAAAATACTATTCATAGATCGTCCTTGCGAAAAATTAGGCAAATTCAAAATTAATAAGACATTCATTCGTAGTAAAAAATGGACAAATACGATTCTACAAAGAAACCCTAAGACAATTAATCCAACGGTCATATAATTCAGATTTGGGTGATTTTTGGTAGACATAATTTTTGAAGAAAACTTAAAAGTTAAACAGTTCAAATTATTGAAATACATTACAAAATTATGGTACTATCTTCCAAGATTAGTTGAAATACATTACAGAATAAATCTCTTAAAAAATGTATGTAAAAAATAATGTATTCATCCCCTGTAATTATTTAGTTACATCAAAAGTCATAATCGATCCACTACAACCACCATATCATTTATAGCAATATGTGTAGAATACAATGCATGATATTCGACAAAATTGTTGTGCTATCTTCCAAGATTAGTTGGGATGGATTTGAGGATGACACTCATGTCGGATAGCTAAAAAGGAAGAGGTCCAATCAGTTTATATATAAATCACAGCAAAAACCTAGTAAACCTATTCACTTCACACTCCTTGATATTTTAATGCTGACTTTAACAAAAAGTTTCCGGTACTGTTCACTTTAAAGAAAAATCACATTTTTACACTAAAAAGTCAATCTTGGTACTATTCATTTTACTCTTCATTTTGTCCTTATCGTTAAAACTCAAAGTTTTTAAGTCATTTTCATTAGTTTTTCTTATTTTAATTAATGATGATTGAGACAAAATTCTACTCATGGATTTCAAATTACTTTGGAGGAAGAAACTCATTTACATGGATTTCACTTAGCATTGTATTTTATCGATTCGAGTAGTATAGGTATTAAGTCTTCTTTCAAGGTTCACATCAATAATAATTGACGTAAATCGAAATATATATGATTATGAGATTAAATAATAGTTATATTAATGTTTCTTTAAAGCATTGTGTATGCAAGTAAAAATAGCTAGTGTTCTATAAGTATTTTTTCAAGGTGCATTTTTTTCAGAAATTTGAGCAAAATTATTGTATGAATATAATATCCAATCAAAGGATGGCCCATGGTTTTGAAATTTAAAATATAAATAGAATATATGAATATTAACATACAACTTGCATTCGGTATCGTCTCCAACTCAATCTTGCCCCACAAAAGAATATGTTGTTTATATATGGTCAACTAATCCATTGTTAAACTAAATCTAATTACAAATTAAATTAATTTGAAGCTACCTTAAAGGTTTGATCACTATTTGTAACACTTATATATAAACAAAATTATTTGACTTTTTTTTAATGCAAATCACAACTTGACACATGTGACAGCCCGTCCCGAAATATATTTTCGATAGCGTGAAATGACTATTTTGCCCTTGAGCGTTGGGTTGTGATTGTGTGAAATGAACGTAGGTTGTGGACCAATTCATTTTCTTCCTAAGTTGTTGGACCCAATTGGAAGTTATATTGTTTTGTTTGTTTTGTTGGGCTGCAACCTGGACCACACACTCACACTCTCACACTCTCCCATTGACTCTCTCTCTCTCTCTTTCCCTCTCGGACTTCTCTCCATTTCCGTACAATTGTACGAACAAGCTTTCAACCAACCATTTCATGCACGGATCGAGGTTGTGGACGTGATTTTCGTGTTCTTTGCAAGCTCAAGAGTTGATTTATACCCTAGGTTGGACATGAGGACTCATAGAACTCAAGTTACCCGAACTCCGGTGAGGGGTGAATTTTCTCCGACATGATCGCAAAGGTTTTAGGTTGTTTTTAGACCTAAGAATGTATTATTCTTGCTTTTCTAGCATGTTGGATCAATTTTGGAGTGGTTTTAACGTTAGAACACTTGGGTTTATCGAGTTGCAGGTTTGGCCGATTTTCACGAGATTTTTCTGGCGAGTTTCCGTTGATTTTAGGACCTTTGTAAGGTACGATCATGTTCTACTTGTTGAGGGCTTCATTTTGGTATAAAAGTTGTGAAATTTGGTGTAGAAATGAGAAAGATATTGAAGTTTAAAGTTTTTCCAGAATCCGGTGATAGCAGCGGTGGCCGGCGTCGGACTCCGACGAACCAAGGAATAAGGAGGAGAATATTCCGTCAAAGTTGACGAAATATTCTAATGGTGTCAGGTATCTTTAACGGTATATTCTAAAATTTAACAGAATATTCCCTAACGGCGTTAGGGAATCCGTCAGTGTGTCAGGCACATGCATACGGGTGGGCGGCGCGTGTGGCTGTGCCTTGGCCGGCGCGTGAGAGAGCGTGGGGCATCGGATTTTTTTTTTTTAAATATAGGGTTGTTCGTGGGGTTGAGTAGGTCACGTTGGTATATTCAAATACCCCAATTGAGCATCGTATGAGAAGTTATTACCTAGTTTTGGTTATGTGCTTTAAAATAACGTTTATATAGTTGTTTCGCATATAGGTGAGACCTATCGTGAGGACGAGCGCAGTCAAGCGAGACTCGGGGGCTACAACCCTTCCACATATCAGTGAGTGGGCTTTTGATTTTCAGTATATATATATATACACACTTGGTATTTTTCCCAGAAACTTTAATTAAATGGTTTTATATGTTGAAATGCCATGTCAAATGCTCTCTATGTTTAATTGTGCATTAGTATGGTTATATATATTGTTGCTCGATGCTGCGGACGCTCAGGTAAGCTTCAGGTGAGTATATTAATGGTAGTGATGGTGGTGAGTAATTGTGTTAAAATGTATTTAGAGATTGTTATCCTGCACCCCGGTGTTAGTGCTCCGCCTGAAGATAGGGCCTAGCCTTCACGTGATCGTTCTCCTCCCGCACCACACGCTCACCTTGGATCCAAGGCAGGTGTCAGCCTATCGTACAGACCACTTTAGGTGGTTCCGACTCGTAGGTGATTTGCGATACTTCGCACAGCCTTCACGTTACTGTAGCACTTAAGCGTATTTATTTACACACAGCCTGTCGTACAGACCACTTTAGGTGGTTCCGACTTGTGTGCAGAGAACTAGTTGATAAGTTCTAGATCCAGCCGTACAGGTCACGGTAGGTGACTCCGGCTGACGTACCATCTCATATTGATTTATTTCACCTGACTTACTTATTTCCTTGCTGAGATATTTGACATGGCATGATTATGGATTTGCTATCTTAAACAGGGTTTTGAGATATATTTATATGCATGCTATTTTCTGGGAATTATACAGGTTTTACGACGATGGGTTACTACTTTTGATAAGTGAAATGGTTTTGAAAAGCTTTGTTTTTGCCCACTCACACCTTCTGTTTTGCGCCTCTCCAGGTTCTAGTTTTGAGTGCTTGTTGGTGGCTTACAAGGAATTCACGGCAGCTCTGACAGATTATCATTAATGTAGGACCATATTTGGTATTGTGTAATTAATATTCGTCCTGCTAGACTGCATTTAGGCTACTTATGCTCTGATTATATGTAATTATACATAAACACCATATTTGCACTTAGGTTTCCTTAGTGTACATTAGTTAGCTTGGTTTTTATTCATTCACTTCCTTTATATCCTTATCATTTCCCCATTGCGCACATGGCTACGTCACCCTCACGTGACGGCCAGCATGCCTCCTCGATCTAGGTCGGGGTGTGTCAACACATATACAAAAGTAATTCATTTTGATCATAAAACGAAAATTTATATACATACGTGTCAATTTTTTTTCCCACAAAAATGAATGACTTCTACATATAAAGAACCAATCTTTTTCTAGTGCAACAAAGAATTAGTGAATATTATTTCAAGTGGAGAATATATTTCTCATCATCTTTACTGGCATAGCATATAGTATTAGTATATATAGATATATTTTCAGCATTTTAGCTAAAATAGTTTATGAGATTGGCATAAGTCATCACTTTGATCCTTGAGATTTAAAATCGATAGAACTGGTCCCTGAGTTTGTCCACCATCAATCATTTTGGTCATTCAGTGAAAATGTTTGTTTAAATAAGGATCAAGATAACAAATACCCTCAATTTAATGAACAATGAGTCAAAATAAGTTAACAAAAAGTAGGGGGTTTTGTGTCAATTTATCCTTATTTAACGGAGGTTTATCACAGAAAGACCAAAATGTTTGACAGTGAACAAACTCAATGACCAATTCTATCAATTTTAAGTGGAGAATATATTTCTCATCATCTCTACTGGCATAGCATATAGTATTAGTATATAGATATATTTTCAGCATTTTAGCTAAAATAGTTTATGAGATTGACATAAGTCCTCACTTTGGTCCTTCATATTTAAAATCGATAGAACTGGTCTCTGAGTTTGTCCACCATCAATCATTTTGGTTATTCCGTGAAAATGTTTGTTTAAATAAGGATCAAAATGACAAATACCCTCAATTTAATGAACAATGAGTCAAAATGAGTTAACAAAAAGTAGGGGTTTTGTGTCAATTTATCCTTATTTAACGGAGGTTTATCACAGAAAGACCAAAATGATTGACGGTGAACAAACTCAGTAACCAGTTCTATCGATTTTAAATCTTAAGAACTAAAGTAATGAATTATACCAATGTCAAAGACCAGAGTGAGAACTTGTACCAATTCCAAAGAAATTTTGACTAAAAAGCCTATATTTTCTTAGGGTTAATCTCAGTTTATTATCCTAAAGTTTATTGGTTTTCAACATTTGGCACATAAAGTTTTCTCATCCCAAAGTGGTATATAAAGTTATAATTTTGGGACACTTTCATACATCCGTTAAGGTTGCTGTTAAATTTGCCATTAATTGATGATGTGGCATCCACGTGGACAATGATTGGGCGCCACGTGGGTATTAAACAAAATTAATAAATTAAAAAAAAAACTTTTGGTCTTCTCCCTCACCCCTTCCGACCCTCCTTCCCTTCTCTCATATGCACCCACCCTTCTCCCTCCCTTTTTGCGCCAGTCAATCAAAAGTCGGATACCGAAACGCCTCGTCGTTTAACATCCACCCTCGTCTACTTTTTCGTTTCTTCTTCTCATCCCAAATCTCTCTTTCTTCTTCTCACAGTTCAATGCCATGGCATTCCCGCTCGTCGTCGACCACCACAACCCTAACCCTAACCCTAACCACCACCACCTTAAATCTCTCCCTCTTATTGACCTCGACCTCCTCTCTCAATTAGGCATCTACTCTATCTCCTTCACCTCATCCTCATCCTCTTCTCAATCCCACCCCACCCGCCGCTTCGACGATGACGTATTGATCCCCAAAATCGAACGTTCTGTCTTCGACGAATCCACCATTCCCCCTCCCTCTCAAAGTCCACATTCTCTTACACCCTATCAAGCTCCAAATCTCCTTCTGGACCCACATCACCGTTCTTCGGGTTCCTAGGCGCCGCCGCGACCCTCATCTTCTCCTGTATGTTCCGATTCGACCCAGATCTAAGCACATAGGGTTTGGTCCGGGCAGATATAGGGATTTTGATCAGATTTTGTGTGTTTTGCAGGTATGATAGCGGCATATGAGACAACAAAGAGCATAGTAGGAATGGTATCGATGGGAGTAACGAGGTCGGAGCTGGTGATGAAGTCGATCGTGCCGGTGGTTATGGCGGGAGTGTTGGGTATTTACGGACTCATCATCGCCGTCATCATCAATACCGGTATCAACTTCAAGGCTAGGTCCTATTACCTTTTCGATGACTATGCTTATCTTTCGATGGAGTGGGTGGAGTCGAAGAGGGAGGGGGAGGGGTGGGTGGAGAAGAGAGAAAGGATGGGGGTCGGAATGGGTGAGGGAAAAGACCAAAAGTTTTTTTTTATTTTTTATTTTCTTATTTTTTTTATTTTTTAATATTCACTTAACGTTCAGTCATTATCCATGTGGATGTCACGTCATCAGTTAACGGTAAATTTAACAGCAACCTTAACGGATGTATGAAAGTGTTCCAAAATTATAACTTTATGTACCACTCTGAGATGAAAAAAAATTGCATGTACCAAATGTTAAAAATCAAGAAACTTTAAGGTAATAAACTGAAATTAACTCATTTTCTTATGTTTTCAAAGGAGGCATCTCAGTCAAAACATATGCCCGTCTTATCAAACAAATTAACCTCTTTTTGACGTAATTAGTACAGGACTGACTTCCACTTTATGACTAATAATGCAAATAGTTTACTATAAATGAAGGCAATCTACTTAATTAAACTAGTCTATTAGTCATGGTCCACCAAATATATAAGAGAACCTATGTAACGGTTTTCATGTCTATATTAAAAAGGTGTGTAGAAAATATTAAAAAATTAAAAAGGTGTGTGAGAAGTAATTTAGGATGTGTGAATAAAATCTCTCTATGAAAAATAGGAAAACTAATGAAAAAGGCTTGAAAACTTTGAGTTTTAATGATAAGGACAAAATAAAGGGTAAAGTGAATAGTACCATGTTTGACTTTTTAGTGTAAAAATGTGGTTTTTCGTTAAAGTGAACAGTACCGGGTGCTTTTCATTAAAGTTCCCATGAAAAATTAGTCTACCTACTACCATACGATATAGTGTTAGTTGTCTCTATTCGGTTGCGAGAGGTCTCAAATCCAACTTTTATAGAAGAGTAAGACAATATATATCGCAACGAGTTTGAAATATAATTATGAGTAAATCAATTAGAATGATGTGATTTTATTGTGATGACCTGATGCGACGTATCATTCGTGCATAAGTAACCTAATTCATGCATGAATACTGGAAGTGAAAAGTCGCAAATTAAGTATGGTAGATATAATGATATATATGTACGTAACTAATAGTGTAACTTGAAGAGAAATACAGTGGGATTTCCTTGCAACCTAGAGAAACAAAAACTGGGAGCTCATAGTGATGAGAAATTTTTCAGTGTGCTGGAAACACGGTCTGATACACTAAATGTCATAAATACAATTAACAAACATATTCTATGTAAAAATTGACAAATGTTTTATTTGGTTGAAAAATTGTCAACGTGAGGTGCGAGTGAGTCGTTGTCCTCCTCATCAAGTTGGGGACTTAGAAATCGACAAGACTATGAACAAGCCAGGCCGTTTTCCTCCTCTTTATCATTATCTTAGAAAATTTCAGAGAAATGGACAAAAACTGAAACCCAAAATTAAGTTCTTGAAAAAATTAGTGGCTGCAGATTCAAAACCTTCTGGTCGGCTAAGATCTTTAATTTCCAAGGGCTTTCTGCTTCCCGTATTTAGGGTTAACCTTATCATCTAGTAAATTTTTCATTGACATTTTCTTGTGCGATATTGGAATTTTATTAAGTTAGGAGAATGAGAATTTGAACTCAAAGTGTAGAAAAAGGATTACTGCTCTAGCTAGCCGACTTGCAAGACTCAATATCATTTGAACGGAGCAGGATTATCTCTCATCTTTTTTCCCCTCTCCTTCATTCCCCTTCTATTTGAACGGTTACGGTTAAGCCACGTCAATATTTTATGTTAATTTTTTATAACAAGAAAAAGACAAAATAAGATAATGTGAGAAGATGTGATGGAAAGAGAAGGGGAGAGAATCCTAGTCTCATTTGAACCATCAAGTTAAGATAAATATGGGGATCCGTGACAATTCTTTTACACAATTTTTGACACACGTTTATGTAGGGCACACTCTATAATCTATTTTAACCATTTAAACTGATTATCTTTTAGAACAACATTCATAAATCATCCTTGAAAAAAAATTAGACAAATCTAAAATCATTAAGACGTTCATTTGTAGTGAAGAAAATGGACAAATACGGTTCTACAAAGAAACCTTAAACTCTTAATCCCATGGTCATATGATTTTAGCTTTCAGTGATTTTGGGTCAACATTATCTTTGAGAAAATATCTAAAAAATAGATATTTCAGATCGTTAAAATACAATATTTCGAAGTGAGTCCCAAATTTGTCAAAAGTTGTGCCAAAAAAAATGGTATCACGGATATGTTCTCATTATATATACACACACATACATGCAGTGTGTATGACATATGCATTGTATCTAGAGAAACGCCGTACAGAAAATATCATGTTACTATACAGTTATGATTACTCTATATAATAATCGAGCTGATGGTGTGACTTGACCGTACAGATTCATGTATAAAATAATGAAAGACAAGGATTGTCTGCCCTCCTTCCCGTGTCTTCCTGTTTTGTGTGGTCACGGTTAAGCCACGTCAACATTTTATATTAGTTTTTTTATAGAGATAATAAGACAAACATGAATAGTAATATAAAATGTTGACGTGGCTTAACCGTGACCACACAAACAGGAGGGCATGGGAGGGCACGGGATCTCGCAATCCGAAACTGACGTGCCTTCCTGTTCTCATGTCACGAAAGATGGAATTTTTGGATCTCGCAATCCGAAACTGACGGATCTCGTAATCAGGATCATTCAAGAGAGAGAGAGATCTGGACCTTTGATTTTAAGGAGTGATCAATGAGATGAATTAATAGAGACTGTAAAATTTGAAATAAGTGGTCCGGACTATTAAGTCTGTTAACTCTGGATTGCGAGATCCAAAGAGGATCTCGATTCTAAAAGATGCAGACAAATGAATTTCAACCGGCGAGCGGGGACACTAAATTCCGTGCGTGAGAAAGGTAGAAGAAAAAATTTGGGAAAATAAAGTTCATCTATTGAATTATTAAAAGGAAGATGCTCTTCTTGTAGTGCATGATATGCAGGGAGCATAAGTAGAAAGCTGTTTAGCTGCTTTAGAGGAGTTGGGGGACCATCTGATGCGGCTTTAGAGCAAATTAGGTGAACTTGTTCTCTTCATTTGCCTCGAAAATATTTCATTTATTTTTCAACAACTTAACTTATAAGTGAACTTGGAATACTTTTATACGAGAAATGCTAAGGAGATTCTCTTAAAAGTAGAACTCTATGAATTTTCTACCGTCTAATATTTTTGACACAATGTTTTATACTACCGGCACCAGAATTGTTGTTAAACTGTGAGGTGACAGAGAGTTCCATTTTGAGAAACCCCCCTTAACATTTCTCCTTTTATACTATGCGTATGAGAAATGCTAAGGAGTTTTTTTTTTTTTTCTAAAAGTGGGACTCTACGTAGACTCTTCACATCTGTTTTATAATGTTTGCACGAAAATTAACGTTAAACTGTAAAGTGACAGAAAGTTCATATAGAGTCCCACTGGCCGTGATCTGACAATTTGGGTTACAGTAAGATAATATTCTCCAATAGTTTCGAAATAATTGATGTCGCGAAACGGCGAGACTGAATCAGACAGCGAGGCGAAATCAGGGAGTTAAAGTGACGATTTTTCAGGTCGAGGGAGCAAAAGTCAGACTCGAAGTTAGCTTCAGGAGCGAATGAATAATTGAGAATTGAAAATACTGCTTCTGTGGCCGCCACATCTGCAAGCGCTTTTTGTTCTTCCAAAAGCACACACAGCAAGAACAACACAAGAACAACACTAAACAATGCAGGTAACAAAATGGAACAAAGCTATAGGCGGTGGCATTAAGCGCTAATTACACTTCAAACGCCAAAAACTACAGCAACCTATATCTACGTTCTGTAAAATTGAACAACAGAAACCTACATAACGAAACAACAGACGGACGCCATTCGTTTATTCATCGGCCCTCTTCGCCCTAAAATCCGAACACCAGGCGGTACCCTTATCTTCCGAACAAGATCCCTCCAGCCCACTAGCTCCCTCTTCCTGTACATTAAAATTGTCGCGGCCGCTACGACTATCTAAAACACTTGCCATATTGGATATCCCAGGCAGAGAGACCAGACCCATGGCTGCAATGCTGTTTGCAATGACGTCAACGTCCCTGGTTCCACTATAGAGACCCCGGCTCCCAGTAACAAGCATGTTGCGATTCTCGTGTGCACTTGTTATCATAGCAGGCAATACATCCATCAGCTGTGAGCTATTCTGGGTTGAACCACTGATTAGAAGTCGTCGTAGTGTCTCTCTGGCACCCTTCTCCAGCATGGAATCAGTTTCAGGAATGTTCACAAGTTTCGAGTGCAGGGGAGATATTGCAGTTGAAATGGCAGGACCGGCGCTGACCAAGTATCCTTGACCCGACGAGCAAATATCAATAACTGGAATGTGAACAATTGGGTCGCACATCAAGGGTATGAAAGTTGGGATCTGCTGAGAAGATGGCCTTGGTAGCCTAACCAGTGGGTCTGGGAGAAATGCAGGGAAATCAAGCAAGGGGGAATCAGCCAAATGAAGAGGTGGTTTTGTTGTCAACATGCTGGAGGGCATATTGGGTGGTAATAAAGACGAAAGTGGTGGAAGCAATGCTGACTCTGTTGATGAGAGGGGGAGTTCAGGAAGTCCTGGCGAGTGTTGCAAATCGGATGAACCTGGAGGGCACCAACAATAGTAAGGAGAGAGCAGAGGGGTAACCATGTAAGGAACTTGTGATGCAGGGTTCCGGGTTTTCCCTAGCGACTCTAGGAAACCTGAAGATGATAACGAGCAACTTCGAATCGGTTCTGGACACCAGTCACTTTCAGCATGATTTGAACAAGACGAATCGACTGTGATTGGTGAAGCAACTGTTGGGCTGTCAATGGCTGAAAGATAGATGTCGCCTCGCTTCCTTAATTTCTCCCTGGTAATATTCCTCAGAGAAGACAAGGTTCTGGGCAGATCTTTGAAGGAACTTGACCGTGGACTCAGGCTACCCTGAAATGATGAATTTGCCTTCATTGATTGATTGACACCATGTCGGGAACGCAGGGATTTTGATGATGTGGATGAGAAGTGTCCGTGTTGAGCTGTATCAGATGGTTCTGTGGTGGTATACGTATCAGAAGGTGAGCCTGCAGAACTTGACGCACTGCCACCTGCTGTTGATCCCACCAGATAGGCACGTAGGTGAGTTGCAAAGCAACCGAGGCGAGATTCACTGATACCAGTTAACTCGGCTATGGAGGGCTTCCTCTTGAGCAGATCCTTCATCTGTACACAAACAAAATACATTGAGTTAAAACTACTGTTGGAACCAAATACATCAAATCAATATTACTTGTTATATACACACCTTCAAAAGCAATTCAATTCCCAAAAGTCGTGATGTCTCAGAGCACCAAAAGTAAAAAATCCGGTCATCTGGAATTTTAATAATGAAAGATCGGCCAGAATTGTCTGATGGAATCTCATTGACTTCTACAGCAGAGCATTCGGATTTATTATGTAAGGTGCACAGTCTATCTATACGACCATCATCCCCAACGAATGAAAGGCGTAAATTTGAAGTTGGCAAAACTGTAAGATTTAAATTGCCCCTGAGATAACATGAAAAGATAATGAAAGCTTAGAAATACATATATAAACAATAAACAAATAAAACACAACAATATCAACCAGAAACTACATTACACGGTTATGCTTTGAAAGTAGTTTCAAAGGAGAGGAACAAAGATATGAAGACTAAAATTGAAGGAGCACAATCACTCGATATAAATCTAATTGTGCTTTCTCAATTAACTAAATCATTTCTTTTTTCGTTTTGCTTTTCCATTGATAAAATACAAAACAAATTCAAGCAATTAAATTGTTAATTTGAAGGCTTTACAGACAGAGGTATCTGTTCACCATTCTAAGAAAACAAATCACCAAGCAGGATCACAACCATTTTCCTTGAAGGTTCAAATATTAAGCCCTTTAAAATAGCTATCACAAAAGCTATTATTTAGAGATGCATCAACGTCAATTTTGTATCTTGAATCCTAAAAATACTAAAACCTGATAAAAGTAGGACTCCCCAGTGACCAACATAAATGAAAGGTACACAACCAATGCAAAAAAGGTGTATCTTCCTGTTTTTCACTGATAAATGGGTTATGAGATAATGTTACTTTTATCAAGCAAAAGCATTTCACACAAATGTTCTTTTCTGTAAATATATAAATAAACAGGAAGTTCAAGTAACACGCCGTCAATACACCATATGACTGGAAGAAAGTAAGACATAAAGTAGTACATTGATGTCCGATTCAGTTAAGAATAGCACGACGTTAATAAAGAAACATATGCTTGCAGAACCAAACAAACTTCTGGAACACGGTAGGAAGAAACGACATAACTCTGAAACACAACAATCAGTCACACTCGATTTTGATCTCCATCAAGATGTCAATCATTTATAATTAAAATGCAGCAGCAAGCTATATAATATATAGGATCGTGGAACTACCTTTACTTCCTCTTAATTCAGAGATCATAATAGAATATGCCCACTTTACCTACAAGTCAAAAGACATATTTACTTGGAAGAATGAACATTGTCACTACTAATAAACTAAATAGATTCCCCTACCTACGAAAACATTATTTACTAAAGATACACTCCTCACAACACAAGATTTGTTCACAAACTCAATACTATATCAAAATTCCTTCTACCAAACTTAGGGGTAACCACTAAAGTAACTAACCCGCAAGTAAAAGTTAACGATACATGCCAATGATGTTATTTATAATAAAAGGAAATAAGAACTGCAAACTATATCAGAATAGCCATAAATTGATTTATTGACAAAAGACTGATAAGTAAAAGATACGTAGAAATAAATGCAGACCAAAACATTCAATGGAAAATATAAGCTTCATCTGAAATCATTCTGCTTATGTATTGTAAACAAATGTCCCTTTCTTCACATAAATTGATTTAACAAGTACATCATTAAAACTAACCTCCAAAATGTCTCTCCATGTCTGACTGCAAAAACCATGATGCAGTACAAAGTGACATCAAGATGCAGTGCTTTTCACAGCAAATAGAAATCCACAAGTCAAACATAGTTAATATGATGGTATTTCCCATGGCTATCACAAAATGCTACTACCCTCAAAATCCACAATCAGGGAATCATGATTCCAAAAATTGTTAACACTAAATTATAAGGTAATTTTGGTGATCGAAAATACCTACCATCTTGAAATGATAAAGCTTTTGTAGATTATGATGTTTTCTTAATAAGAAGCCAAAACCATAAAGACATTTGACCTAAGAATGTCTTCCCCACATTCAAAGTTGTAATTGAACATTCAGTCTATAAGAGGAGTGTTTAGTCTAATGGTCAGGCCCTTGGTTTGTTACCAAGAGGTCTGGGGTTCGACACCTCTCAAGGTACCCACCTAGCAATTGCTAGAGTTTCTTGCCTACCAAATGTTGTGGGGTCAGGCGGGTGGCCTAGTGAGTAGTCGGGTCAAAGACCCGGATACACTAGATTAAAAAAAAATAAAAAAAATAAAAAAAATAAGAGTGAAACCCCATTGTGCATTGTTCTGGCTAGGTGACATCACTTTCCGATTCCCATACGACGAACCATAACAAATCCATGTTTTAAGTAACGAAAGTAAGTCCCAACCCATATGAGAGCAAGCTTTCCAATCAATTTCACACATAAAAATATAACTAACAAACATACACAGCAAAGAGTTTCTGCTGAGTTGTATAATAATCCAAAACAATAATTCAAAACTAACTTGAGTGAACTTTCCTAGAACATTCTCTAAAGGTGACCCATAAATATAAATGCATACAAAGATTCACAGAAATACTATTTACTTTCTTAAGTTCATAATCAACATGAAAGATGCAGTCCAATCTCCCAATAAAAATCAAACACGCACAATTACACAACTAATATTTTTCTACATGAGGACCTGGAAATTAATATCGGACAAATTTGAACTTACGGGAGTAAATTAAATGTTTGATTAACTGCGAAACATCAGACGGTACAAACATCAGGACATTACTAACAACAGTTAAATCGAAGGCCAAAGATTTCCAGCAAAGCTATCTAAATGCAAAGACAATCAGTTGTTCTAAGTGATTGACTTTGTACGGTTCTTGTTCAAACTATTTAAACGAGCAAAAATAATGAAAAACATAAATTACAAACAACATTTCAAACAAACACAAAGGCGAAAACACACCAAACCAGAGCACCAATGGATATCGATAGTCGGATGTTTACCTAGCAGCAGTGGGACACAAGAGAGTCCCTTGCTTGTTGATCTTCCCCACACGAATAGATACGAGAGGTATACAGAAGCACCTCGCAAGCATTCCAACTTCCGCCGGCTCGAAATGCTATTCATCAAACACAGAGTGTGAGATCATCAATTTGCAAAACCCGAAATCAATATAAACTTAACCCCCAAAATTATGGCCACATTTCGACAGATTTCAACAACCTTCCATCCAATTCACAAAGTATTTTGCAATTGCTCCCACCAAAAACCATTGAATGGCAAATAGAGCTTCAATTCAATCAAGTTAGGTCATTTCTATCATACCTGGCTCAATTGAGCTAACAATCGATCCTCTGCGACGTCGTTCGACACATTCATCTTCAACAACGGCTTCAACCTCTCGTCGACGCGACACGCGCCCATAACCTGCATATCAAGCGCTTGTAGCCACTGCAAAACGCGGTCCTCTCGATTGCTCTGCTGCAGCAACAGATCTCCATCTCCTTCGTCAACAAGTATCCCCGTCAACCGCTCCTCGAGCCCGGTCTCCCTCCTCGCCGCCGGTCCAGCGCCGTTGCTCTCCACACCGTTCGAAGACGACGAGTCCTCCATTTCCCCACCGCTCCATTGATCAGAAATGCGATCGCCGCCGTTGATCTCGCTGTTCGTGTCTAAATCTCGGTCTCCATGGTTAGTCATCGCGAATAATAGGGGAAATTTCCTTGAAATCTCAAATCGTCTTGACAGATTCGAAACCCTAATCGAATTCAATTCTTTTTGTTAAATTAAACTTATTTTTTTCAAATTATGGTTTCCAAATCTGAATCGGAAGCCCCGGAGACGGTTGAGATTGAACCGGAAAAGGAAGATTGTTTTGCCGATTGCGTGGGTGAGGAGAGAGAGAGACAGAGGAGATAAGGCGGTTTTTTTAGAGAGAGAAGAAATAATAATTGGTCTTGTTACAAAAACGGAAGGACGCAAATGGCAATGGGGTCGGTTTATATAAATACAGCTGGGCAGGGACTGGATTATAATACGAGGCGGACTTGAAAGCCGCCTATCCAATTCGGTTGTGTTCGGTCTTCAAATCCGGGCGTGATTGCATAGGCACCACGTCAGCTTATCAGACTGTGGGGACAAGGAATTTTTAGTTGTGACGGGAACACATATAATACACCAAGTGTTTTTATACAAATGGTAGAAAACTTTAATTTTTAAGTTATTAAACTTTTAGCACATATAACTCATTATTTTTATAGAAACAAGTGATATAACATTTCATGTGACGGACACACTGAAAAATCTCTCATGTAGGATCCACGTGTCCGGTGGAGCCAGCTGCATTGGGAGTGGTGAGAGGCACCACGTCAGACGCTGAGCGGATCATGGTCATTTAATTCAGCAACAGGAAAGCGAGTGAGCTGCGGCGGCGTCGGATAAGGGGGTGGCTGCTAGCGTGCGCGTTGGATGGGGACGGGTTGAGGAACAACAAAACAAGATTAATTTATTGGTTTTTTCCCAAGAGAGGAGATTGGAAATTGAGACAGCTTTCTTCTTATTCCTTTCTTTTCAAATTAAGGAAATGTTAACGAGATCAAATTTATAGATAAGATTTTGTAAATTAAACGATGTAGAAGTTGATTAGATTATTATTTAAACATTAATGAGCGTGTTCATTTATATTAGTGACACGTCATTCAGTTTGTAAATTTAGTCTACAAATTTAGTCTCTCTGGCATTACCTTTCAATTTATATCTAATTGAGGCTTACTATTCATTTAGGTGTGTTGTCAGTTAGCTTTTAGTCTAATAATCTTTTTTTTTTCTCAAATTGAAAGTTTGTCTATAGTATGAACCTTTTATAGATAATATTATTCACACATCTGCTTTTACTTTTGACGTAAGGATTGAATGAATTGAAAAAAAATCAACCGACAAAAACGAACAAGAATGTATGAAAGATAAAAAGGATGTGTGAAACTTACAAATTTTATCTACAAATTTAGTCTCTCTAACTTTATCTTTAAAAAATTATCTTTATGCTAGGTCCCATGATACGTAGAGTTTTGATTGGGTGCACCTTTGTGCCCACATTGAAAGTGAGTGTCACATTACTGCATTGATTGTTGTTTAATTTATACACGCTTAGAGCAAAAATAACAATTTATGGGAAAGAAATCTTCTCTTAATCTCTTCCATTAATGTCACCCGATCAAGTCATTCGAGACTTTCAAATTTCATCCAACGGCCCATCTGTTTTGACCACTTAAAAAGCTGTAATAAATTTTTACTGTTTGATGAAATTTAGAAGGTCCAGATCACTTGATTCGATGACCTTTGTGAAAAAGATCCGAAAATGATCTCTTTTCCAATTTATGTATTGTCTAAATCCCAAAATTTAAATGCATCGGCAATCAATATAACATGGTGAGCAAAACTATTTCGCTTTTGCTTTTCTTAAGTTTACCTTTTTGTTCCGTTGATTGGGGTAAAGGATACTACAATAAAAATTCCAATACAATGGAAGGTTGATGACAAGGGATCAGGATCCTCTCTTCACCCATAAAAACTGAACCTGCTGAGTAAGCAATCGTGGCCGTTGAAATTTGATTCAACGGCTAAAAACAGGAGGACCCTCTAAAATTATAATAATTATAGTCGTTGGATCAAATTTCAACGGTCACGATTGCTTGCCAGCAAGCTCAGTTTTTAAAGGACAGGAGAAGATCCTGATCCGATGACAAGGAAAAGGTTAGAAGGGGAAAATAACACCAAACAGGGCATAAACCATAAGATCAGCATCCAACAGGATCCTCTCCGGATTTTTTTATGAGAATTTTAGAAATCTGTAAATCGTTCATCGTATATCGTACGGTCAATTTTTATCAGGTCCTGTTTGAATTTAATTTTATATAAAAATATTTAAAATGATTTCTTACTATACAATGTACGATGAACGAACACAATTCATAGATCTCCGGGATCCTCACAAAGAGGATCCGGCGAGGATCCGGACCCGATCAGCATAACATCTTTAATCATAAGAAACACGACTTTTACTTTTCATTTTGTCACTCCACAGGGGAGTCTCCACTCACAGGCAGAGGTTAAACAAACAGTGTTAGAATCGCTACCCGAGTTCATTTAAGCAGTACTCTAACATCCACAGATAACAAAATAGCCTAATTGTTAAAAATTCCGTCAATGCGCTTCAAGTCTTGTAAACGATGAGATATAAGTTTAAACTGATTTCGATTCTAAAGTTACCGGTGAGACAAGCTAAAATTGTCAAGGAGCTACATCTACAGTCGCGTCACAGCTAAACTAAAGCTCTTTCCGTTCCAACCAGGTTCTCCACCAACGACGATATGATGTAGTTTCCAATCACTTGCTCTTTTTTGGTTCTCTCTGATATTCATTTATTAGCGCTTCGACATCTTTCCAGAAGAGGCCCTCCACCAAAACTCCGTCCTTGGTGAACCTGAAATGTTCCCAAATGTTAAGAAAATGTTGATTATGCATCCATGTATGTTCATCTCTATATGTGCGGGTATGATCTTCAGAAGTGCGTCTTCAAGTCTGTGTATGTGTGTGTGTGTGAGAGAGAGAGAGAGAGACCACTGAGTAACGCTCTTGGTGAACTGTACTGGTTGATTAGCAGAAATAGACTTGGGGTCTGAACTTGCTATCACAAGTGTGTACATATCAGAGAATCTTGGCAATTTGGAAGAGACCACCAATCCAGTGCTTGTGAAGGAATCCTGAGTGAATAAACCGCAACTGAATAAAGCTTACAAACTTTCACCGAGTCCAAAATTTAGAAACAACTAGGATATATTTATTAACTGACCATTCTGCCTTAAATTGTAGGAACAATCATACTTTATATACAACATTAGACCTTATTGTAGCATATGTGGTCCAACATAGAAGTTGTTCATGAACGAGTACAAAAAGAAAACAGTACCGTTAATTGCTTCTGCAATAGGATTGAGTTCAAAATGGTAAATATTAACAAGAAAAAGGAACTATAAGATCATATAAATCAATCGAAAGAGTAATTCTGTTTTACTATAGACTACATCAAAACGAACAAAAAATGTATCAAATTCTGAAATGGAATTTTAAAATTCTTGCACCTAGTAACAGGGGTAAGCAGTTGCGTCAACCAGAGAAGAAAACACAAAAGCTCCCTATCATCAAACAACCATCGGTCTTGCACACATACCACTCATGTACAATTACCTAACTATGGACAGTAACCCTCAAAAGGCAGCTCGGCAAAAAACACTCAACAAAGAGCGAAAAGAAGGAACAAGAAACTCTCAAGACGCATTTGAGTAGAGACTACTTTATATTCCACCCTACGGTGATGGCAGCAAAGACCTGAGCATAATGTCCGAGACATGTCCCAGTTACATAATGCATATACAACTAATAAGAGGGAAGGAGGAAGATACACCACATTACAGATGAAGAACATATAATAAATTATCATCTAGATGTATTCGGGTCCTTCAGACTCGCTAATAGGTAACTGAGCTTGCTATAGGTTATAAAGCTAAAATTTTGAAAATAGGATCCTCGCGTTAATAAGTCACTACTCAACCTCCCGTCGACAATACCAAGCAAACACCCTAATCTAAATTGCAGGTGATAGAGCAACTATTCCAGTGGCAAAAGGTAAAGCTTTGTAAATAAAGCCTTCAATGGGCTGTCGACAAGGTTTGCGCCCACATTGAAGGCGACTCCAAAATGGTTATGCACAGCATCATGGGTTCCACCCACATGCCCTGGAACCTCAGGAAGTTGAGTATGGATGGATGCAATAGTATATATAACAAGGGAAGCTAGACATTATGAACCTAATTATAGTGTGCCCCGTTACAGTCTCGTATTAAAGTTTATCAAATCACACTTTTATCTGCATTCGGTTATCAGCATATCGTAGAAGAGAGACAACGACGCTCATATAGCCCGGAAATTCCATAACCTAGA
Source organism: Malus fusca (assembly GCA_035220775.1). Taxonomy (NCBI): domain Eukaryota; kingdom Viridiplantae; phylum Streptophyta; class Magnoliopsida; order Rosales; family Rosaceae; genus Malus; species Malus fusca. The sequence continues at coordinate 26,263,093 of CM069059.1, forward strand.
AGTAAAATATCAACTTACAATCTAGCAATGTAGCTACATTTCCAACCCAAACGAGAAAACATACCGCGGGAGGATACGTAAAGAGGATGGCATTCTTCTCCTTGGTGAATATGATGAGCTGCAACACCGCATTGAAGACTATATACGTGCAAGAGTCAAAGATCAAACACACTTCAAGCTAATATCAACACAATTCGCATCAACCAAACAGAGACTCAAAGCAATTGAACGAATAAAAACACAAATGACAAGATAAATTAGGATATAAGACGATGCAGAGGATGAGAAAATCTCGGTTTTCGGGGAACTTCTTCTTGTAAAACTGAGCGAAGAGAGCGATGGCGATGATGATGGTGCCCAGAAACAGCCTCACATTGCTCAGCCGCACGTCCTCCACATATCCGCGGCCCGTCACGATCTGCTCGAATTGCAGAGAGAAAATTCAACAAAAAAATTAACCAAAAATTGAAAATAAAAAAAATAAAAAAAAAAGGAAAGGGAAAGGGAAAACGGATCAAGAGGGAAGAGCGAGAGACCGACCTCGGTAACGGACTCGTCGAGGGTGTGTTTGATGGAGTGGTGGTCGAGGAGATTGGCCTTCTTAGGGTTTTTGTTGGGCGAGTCTGATTTCTTTTCCTGCATTTTTATGGGGATTTGGATTGGAGGACTGAATTTGAAGGGCTTTGTCCGAAAATGGTGGAAACTGAGAGAGAGAGCGGGTACAGTTTCAGTGGGATAATAAAGAAAACTAATGACTTTGAGTTTTAATGATAACGACAAAATAAAAGATAAAATGAATAATATTAGGTTTGATTTTTTAGTGTAAAAATATGACTTTTCCTTAAAGCGAACAGTACCGCGGGTTTTTCATTAAAACTTTCATAATAAACATGGATTTGGTGGGTACATTTAGTGAAGATTCATATACACTATTTGCACCCACTTATTTTTTTACTACCAAAATTTTCCACTTGTTTGAGATTAATTTGACTCACATGAATGCAAAAACGATTCAAAATTTTCATTTTAATCAATAAGGAAAAACTGAGCACGAGTCTACTTCATTTTTGAAAAACGAACTATCATTAAACCAGAAGCCATTCTCAAACAAGGAAAATGATCCAATAACTTCAAAGAATTGAACGAGGAGCCATATGAGGTGAAAATCTCATGTACGAATCTGTAGAGTGGCAGTAAGGGTGACTTATCTGTCAACTTTTCCACTATCACCTCCCAAAAAAACATTCTCTATCATACGTAAAGTTGCCAGAGTACGCTTAACCTCTGGATTTGAAATCATTGCTTATATACCTGGTATTGGCCATAATTTACAAGAACATTCTGTAGTCTTAGTAAGGGGGGAAGGGTTAAAGATTTACCGTGAAAACCTAATGCACACAATTCTCTATTGCCACATTGTTAGTGGAAAAGAGGGGCATCTAAAATCAAATGATACCACTAAATTCAAACTTAGGGTCTCCTTTTCAATATACAACTACTCATATGGTGGATTAAGTATAATATGGTTACACTAATCAGATTATCCCAAATTGATCCCCCTAAAAATCCCATGTATTCAAGGTTATCAGTTTGCCAACAATGGCAATACATTTCCAAACAATAAATATTTGATCCTGCAGTTTCTTGATAACATTATGAGATGAAATAATCGGAATCGGGGTCGAAAGGAGTGACAGAAAAAGAGGGAGGATGAAAGGTTCACGACTACGGAGGTTTTGATTTTACTTTGCTGGTGAGCAAGAATCGAGCGCCATTGACAAGTTCCTCCTTAATCATGAACAGAACAGCAGCTGCGAGTACACTTTGTACTATTTTCGTTCCCATCCCTTTGTAGAACCCGTAAAGTCCTTCATACCGAATCATCTTTAAAATAGCATCTGATGTGCCTGAAAGTAAACAAAATAATATGCAACACCATAATTCATGAACACGAAACTTTTATCCGAAAATTTACAGAAATGAAGTTTTGAGGTATTAGTTTCTCAATGTAAACCATGATTTATGCGGTATAAGAAGCTCTGGCTAGCAGTTGGAAGTTCAAACCTTTATAGTGTTGCCTTTTGTCTCCGTTTGTAACCTGTTTTGCTTGAAGCCTCGACTGCAACAGCACGAGACTCGGTAAGAAACTGAAAGGTTAATGCAACCAAATCCAAGGTAATAATAATACTACATTGTCTCTTCCTGGATGTAGCAGCAGTGTTTTTTCAATTGAAAGGAGCTTAAAAAGTGGAAGACATTTCAGTCGGTCGCAATCCATTCACATTATAACTCAAAGTGTGCATTGCTTCGCATAAACAAAGATGTATATGCTAAGTCCTTTACCTTTACGACTAGAAGAGGATATGTCACAACCGTAGCCCCTAGTTTTGCCAAAGCACCAAGAAAAAATATCTAGCAGAATTAGGCAATCTATTAGCTCAGAGGAAAATCAAAAGAGTGAGTAACATAGGTTAGTACTGTAAGTACTCGGGTTAAAGGTTATCATAAAACATTTACTGAAAAGGTTATGATCTAGATGAAACCTAACCTCTAAAGCAGTAACCCTGCTGTTACCCTTCTTATTCAAGGCACGCCTTTGTTTCAGCTTCTTCAACATAGTTTCATACAGCATAAATTGCACGGAAGGATTACTCACCTGTGATCAAAATCAAGAACAATTAGTCGTACTCCCTTAGCCTGTATAAGAATCACTTCTCACATACCATGATCAATGTCGGGAATACACCTCTCCAGAAGCCGAAAACTCCACCTTCATCATAAATTTCCTGAATCTGTATGCGTCCATATATTGTTATGATAGGAAAAATTGTTGCTGGCACTAAAGCCAAACTTGTGTGAATCAGAAAACAAAATTCTGGAAATCAATAGAAACACTATTGTCACCCCATGCGCGCACAGGTAGGGGGCAAAGAATTAAGAATTAAAAAATAACATAATACTAACCGCATAAGTAGTCCCAAAGGGAGGAAGCTCAGCTGCAGCAAGGATTGCTTCATCTGGAGCAGTTGACAGCTCCTGACCAGGCTGGCACTTCTTTGAGGATTTTTTACAAGTCTAACAGTGCAAAACGAGAACAAACAATAAATTAATAACATCAAACTTGTATGCTTTGAGGGAGAGATGCATAAGCTCAGTTTGTTAAATTAGCTACACAGAAGGATAAGATAATTTGGTGAAATTGGTAACTAACATCATAGGCATTTCAAAATTCTGAAATAAGTTCTAAATCCTGGAATGCAGTGCTCTTCAAAGGTCACTTCTAGCACAAGCATAGATACGGGAAAACAAAACTACCCAAATAAGACATGCAAATATGAACTATCGTGTCACTTGATTTGGAAATTCAATGAGATTTGAGGCTAATGTCAATTAGCTCTTCATTTTTACCTGCATACGCATAACAACTACCCATATAGGATTTGTGAACAGCACATTCACGCACCTGCAAGAATAAAATTGTGATGAGATTTTCAGCAATAAATCCATGAAAAAAAAACTCATAATAAAAAAAATTAAATACTGTAAAAGCTACCAAATCTTTACTGTTCTCTTGATTTTCTTCTTCTAAAAAGCTTTCAGAAAGAGCGAATGCAACTTTTTGAGGAAACGATGCTTTTATAGCTTCGAAAATATTAGGAAACAAACAATGTCTTAAGGCCCATCATCATATAAATAAAGAAATACCCAGATAATGCAGCAACCAAAAGTGAAGAGAGCATTCCAACAGATCCATCACCAACCCCCATCTTCCTCCGTTCAAGTGCAGCAGTTTCAGCCTTGTTCCTGAATATTTGATAGAAATAATAGTAAACACCCTGTACCAATAAAATTGCGTGTAGATAAGAAACCAGACAACCAAATAAAAAATTAATGATGCAGATTTATACAACACAAGGTTTAGTGGTAACGTCCTTTGTAAAAAAAGGCTGTAAGCTGCTCTATATCATGTCAAAGTTCAAACTAAGGAATTTCTGACTCAAAAAACACTACAGAAAGAGCATTAAAATTTATGTAGCTAGTGTTGGGTAAGAACATTGCAATTTAAGGCTGGCAGTCACTTTGTTATTCAGACAACCGCATAAGCATAAAAAAAAAAAAAGCTCAGGGTTGTCTCCTTTTATGTTATATTAGCAGATCAAATGCTTTCACTGATGAGGCAGGTCAACACAAACTGTTACCATTACTAACTCGCAGAAAGCATTTACTGCTAATATTGACCTCTTAAACGTTATGAACTATACACATGATATATCAACTGGACTCAACTTATAAACACTAATGAATGAAGGATAACTGAGCCAATACGCATAACATGTTTTGATTAGGTGTAGTGATGGTCGGGGCAAAAAAGCCAGCCATGGCTCCATCGGTTTGGGCGGCTTCATGCACGCAACCTAGCAATGGAGGGCATATAATTTTGGGATGACACAATTGCATTCACTGGTACTAATCAAGAGAATAACTTAATCAATGATATCTGCCAATTCGTCCTGCAGGATTTTGGCCTATCGAAAACCCAAGTTACACCGTTGCTCGGATAGTATAAGAGACATCTGTAAATAGGGCCAAACTCCTCTACAGTCAGTTTCCGCTCCGTTAAAAACTGTTCCAATTTTTCTGTTCTTTCCCATCAATTCCTAGGCTAACAAACAATGAATGTCAACTCTGCGCAATACTTTCCTACAAGCACGTATAATTTCACTCACTCCATCCTAGTTTCTAATCATTGTAACAATAAGAACGAAAATACTATTCGAAGAAGTAAAACAATCCAGCAAAGAGCTAAAGCTTTGATCACCTGAGATGCTGCCGTCCCCACCAATGATGGCGTCAAACCGCCGTACAACCGTTCCCATCCTTCATTTTTAATAACCTGCACATCAAATTCACACACTGGCCGAATAATCAGATACAATGAAACAAATGTGTCCTTTCTCAGATTTTCCCGTCCATTTTCTCAGCAACCAAACAAGGTAAAAGTTTCGGAATACTTAAAAACGAAGCTGAAATTTGATAAAAGGGATGACCTGACATATTTGCTCAACAGTTCCGAGCTTCTTCTTCTCCTTCTTCAGACCACGGTCTGTTTGTTGGCGTGTATTCACCTGCAGCAGATCAGGACCCAAAATTCAAACAAAAAACAAGGATTATCAAAAGCTAAAGAAAAACAATTACGAAATGAGAAAATTTGTACAGTCTGGAGAGGATATGTGATGAGCTGGGCGATGATCCCGCCGCCAGCTCCGGCGAGGCCATTGATCAAAGCGTCGGACATATTTTCTCGATAAAATGTTTGCGAAGGTTTCTTATTTTCTCGGGAAACTGTAGCGAGCCGTGGAGAAATTTTTAATTGCGACGGAAACACGTCACGTGTTTTTACGTGAGTGGTGAAAATTTTTAATTTTTAAGTTGTTAATATTTTAACACACATATTTCATTATTTATATAAGAACACGTGGTATACCGTCTTCACGATCACACCGAAAAATCTTTCCATGGACGGTTATATTTTTTTGGAGAGAGGGTGAGGGAGAAGACCATCTCCGACTTTTGGCCTTGTCGAGGTGATGGCACTCGCTATCAGGACCCGCCTCATCGGTTTAGTTGTTTCGTTCAAGAAAGCACATGACGTTTGGTAGGTGCTTTTGTTTTTGAGTGCTAATCCTTTCAATAAAATTTTCTTTATTTTCTATTGACATTTTAGCTAAAATGATTTTTTAGATTGATATAAGTTTTTAGTATAATGAAATCGACATAACTGGTTTCTGATTTTGTTTACCGTCAATTATTTTGGTATTTTCGTTAAAATCTCTGTTAAATAAGAATCAAAATGATAAAAACACCCTCAATTTAATAACAATGGGCTAAACTGATTTGACAAAATTGGGTGGATTTTTATCATTTTATCCTTATTTAATAGAGATTTTTTTACATAATGACCAAATGATTGACAGTGAACAAACTTAGGAATTAGTTAGTTCTATCGATTTTAAATCGCAATGATCAAAGTGATGAGTTATGTCAAATCTACCATTTGGCTAAAAAAACCTTTTCTAGTTTAATAGTATAATTATTGTTCAAAATATTTTAATAAAATAATGCTTAAAAAAAATTAAATTGAAATGGAAGACGAGAAAAAGAAATTGGGCTTGAAGATGTGGGATTGGGTTGTCGCGAATTTGAAAATGGGCATGAGGGTGAAATTTTGGGAATGCAGGGATTGCGTTGGGAGTCTGGAGAGAATGAAGGAAAGATAGTTACAATCGGTTAGAGATCTAAGAAGTGATCGGATTCTGGAATTCTAACCAAAATAAAAATCACGAAATGAGGCATTGATGGTGAGTTTAAGCTCGGCTAGGCTTATTAGCATTATAATATTATTCTTTTGAAAAATTAAAATAGAATTTAGATATATATTAGGGGTTATTTTGGGAATAATAGTGGTTGAAAAAGTAGCATTCAATTTTTTACTTTTATGACGGGTGGGATTATAATGTAGGTGGGGAACAAAGACATTAGGGTAAGTCTGGCAACACTCTTGTTTTTTTTAAAATATTTTATTATTTTACCAATTTACCCTTCGTATTTTTTTTACCATTTTACACTTCATTTTTTTTTGTTTGTTAAATGTTATTTATTAGGAATGTGGCTCCCCAATAAACAAAAAAATGTAGGACTGTGGGTGAAATTCCCCATAGCCTCCCCGAGCTTGAAAGGGATTAATAATCGTAATTTGCAATCAGTTGTCTCCCTTTTAAAAAAATTTAAAAAAAAATAGTGAAACATTCATTAATGTAAAAAATGCTCCTATCTTCTTACAACTTTTAAAAATAACAATTTAATTAAAATTTTTAAAAGAAACAACCGCATCCCATAATGGCCTTTTTAATGAATTTTTTATGAATACAAATTATAAAAAGTTAGTAAAAAAAATAAAGGATAAAAGTATTTAAAAAATAAAATATAGAAAGACAATTGCCACTCTCGTAATGTCACATCTCGGCTCGGGGCAGATCACTTCCCAGGCCCGCTCCACCACCGTAGCAAGATATTGTCCGCTTTGGGCCCTGACCACGCCCTCACGGTTTTGTTTTTGGGAACTCGCGAGCAACTTCCCAGTGGGTCACCCATCTTGGGAGTGCTTTGGCCTCCTTCTTGCTTAACTTCGGAATTCCTACGGAACCCGAAACTAGTGAGCTCCCAAAAGGCCTCGTACTAGGCAGGGATGAGAATATACATTTAAGGATCACTCCCCTGGGCGATGTGGGATGTTACAATCCACCCCCCTTAGGGGCCCGACGTCCTAGTCGGCATACTTCCGGTCAGGGATTGGCTCTGATACAATTTGTCACATCCCGGCTCGGAGCGGATCACTTCCCGGGCCCGCTCCACCACCGTAGCACGATATTGTCCGCTTTGGGCCCTGACCACGCCCTCACGGTTTTGTTTTTTGGGAACTCACGAGCAACTTCCCCAGTGGGTCACCCATCCTGGGAGTACTCTGGCCTCCTTCTCGCTTAACTTCGGAGTTCCTACGGAACCCGAAGCCAGTGAGCTCCCAAAAGGCCTCGTGCTAGGTAGGGATGAGAATATACATTTAAGGATCACTTCCCTGGACGATGTGAGATGTTACACGTAAGATGAGTTATATACTTGGGAGTCGTTTGATAATCATCTCGTTTTCAGGTTTTGGTTTTCAAAAGTGAAAACTGCTTTTAAAATATGGCTTTCAACTTTAAAAATGTAACTAGTTACCCAACGAGTATTCAATTTAAAAAAATAAAAACGAAATAATTATCAGATAACTTATTAATGTTTTTAATGCTTAAATTAATTGTATGAGAAGTGCTAAAGAAATAGTTTATATCATCCACACAAATAATTTATAGGATTTGGATCCTTTCCTGAGTAAGGGAGACAGATCATCCTGATCCAAACACACGGATCGTTGGATTTTAGTCAAATGGCTACAAACAGGGGGCCCCTCTAAAAGTTATAATAATTATAGCCGTTGGATCAAAATCCAACGGCCCATGTATTTGGATCAGGAGGCTCTGTCTCCTTTGCTCAGGAGGGGATCAAAATCCTAATTTTTAAACGACTTATGATTATTAGTGCAATAAACAACTGCCAAATGGCGTCAAAAAAAGATGCCAAATCCAGCAGCCAAAAGCTTAAGCAGCATTTTGGACTAAAATACTTGTTAATGTTGCTACAAAACGTCATATGGTCATGTTTGTCACTGTCACTGAATTACATGCTGATAAGTACCAAGTGTTAAGTTTTATGAATCTTTAAAGGTAACATTATAAGTTGTTGCCATATTCAGGCTGGAAGAGATTAAGCCTTAAGGATGAGATTTTGATTGGCAAAGATGGGTTACATAACCCATGTGTGTGGTTGGATTACATAACCTATCGCATTTTCCCCTTATTTCGGATTTGTAGCCAATCCAGTTTATGATACAATTTTTCTCACCAAACATTGGCTGGTTTACAAGTCCAATTTAATTGAAAATAACTCATTTCATCCTATCCACCAAACGAGGCCTAAGATAATTCATCACTAGCACGATTGTACCCTAATTAACCGATACCGATGTACTGGATTAGGGCATGAGGCCCAGGGCCCATTACCTTTCCAGTTCATTGGTATCTCCGTCCTTAATCAATGAATTATGAGGGCACGGTCAAACAATTATTAGTTGGCACTAAATGGCATGCTAAATTTGTCGTCTTATTCATCAATTTTTTTAATAAGGTTTAAAATTGACGAGGGACATGTTTATTAATGCACGCACTAACACGTATTCGCATATCTTGACCGTTCGTATATGATCCAAGGACGGAAACCGATAAATTTTTTTTTTAAGAAACTTGTTTAAAAGAAAATACTTGGAAAAAAGTTGTAATTGTCATTTTAAGAATGTTTTAAAGACCGTCAAATCTTATCTCGCCTACAAAACCCCTATTTATCTTAGCCGAACAGGGTGAGAATTGTCAATCGTTGTGTGGAGAAACGAAAAGTACAATACCCAGTCGCCATCTCTTTCTGGTAAGTCAATTGAAATCTGAATTTCGTTTTAGGAGGGTGTATTCAATTAAGAATTTAAATTATTGTAAAAGATTTTGCAAGTAGATACGTATTCAATCAAGATCTTAAATGAATTCATAGAAGTTCATGGGTATTCAATCAAGATTTTCAAAGAGTTTATAAAACTTCATAAAAATCTGAGTGACTGACACTGATTAGTCTGATTATATACTGCGATATAAGCCTTGCATAGAAAAGGCCTCCATCAATTTTTTTGTAACTTAATTTGATTTTTTTTTATATGTTGCTTTGTATCTCTAATTCTTGTGATTTTTCTTTTTCACATTTGATTTGTATCTCTTATACTCTCACATTCACATAGCAGTAGAATTTGTGACTGGTAGAACATGATGTCAATCTTGATAAGTTAATTTATTGTGTATTTATATATATATTTTATTTTTTTTGGCGTGTAGTACAAAATACGTTCTAATAATTTTATTTATTTATTTACAGACAAGGGTCTAATTTTATTTTATTTTTTGCTTGGTTTTTCTCTGTCATTTTTGTTCTATGCCTTGTATTAGGTCTTTAATTTTTCTATACAGCTTGACCATGGCAAGGATGATGAACAATGATATAGACAACAACAACAGAGCTCTGAAGAAGAAAAGGATGACAAACATGGATGATGGACAAGAAAAATACTCATGCTTGGACCAAAAAGTCGTCCTGAGTGTTGACGTCTACCATGCTGAAGGCCTCGACGGCCCTAATTATAGTACAATATGTTGTACTAATAGGGTTTATCAACTTGTATTATGGGTTGAACCTGGCAAAGAGTACGAGTCGAAATTTGTCTACGGGTCGCCAAACCCTAAATGGAATCGACAAGTGAATTTCCAGCTCAGCGCCAGTCTTTTGGAATTGGGATCTCTACACGTGGAGATCTTGAGGAAAGATGACTCCGAGCCAGGGACCTCCAATGGGATATCCGGCGTGAGCAGGACTAGAATCCCATTGCCGAAGATCAACCAGAAAAAGGAAGGCAAGTTTGGACTGACAAAAAGCGAAGGGCATGTATTGAAAGCCGAAGGACACATTTTTTTGTCGATGAAACTTGGTCAATATATAAGCTTAGATGAGTAACCTAGTTAGTTAGATAGTTCCTCATGAAATTTGATGAAGGTGACTTCCTTATCTAGATGTACTCGTACATTTTATTTTATCCTAATTCCAGTATTACATGCATATGATGCTTAATTACTTTGAAAAAGCAAATTAAATCTGAAATTTTCAACTTCCTATTCTATCTAAAGATCTAAAAACATAATAAAGATCGTATACACATCGGAAGTGCAAACCCACTTAAAAATAATTGCGACAAAGGGCATGCAAAATAATTGCGATTATGAATATTTGCGATTATTCATGCACCCAAATAATTTGACATGTAATGATTATAGATAATCTTTATCTAAATTATATTGTTATAGTAATAGCTTAATATTTTTTTCCAAAGAAGTTTGGATACGAAAATTTTAATGTAATTACGTACCATTTATACTTGAAATTTATATGGAAATGTTTAGGTAAAATTAATATTTGGGCAGCATATATGGAGAATGCCATCATATATAGTAATTAATGACGTAACAAATTTTCCAAACAAGTTTCAGATAAAATATTCATGCATCATCCAACAAACAAAAAAATCCATGCATTTTAGTTTATCCAGTCATGTAATTACCTAATTGCTTGTCAATTACCCAATAAGTACAATTTATATTCGATTTTATATATGGAAAATGTTAGGTAAAACATTATTATTGCCACGTAATTTTCCTAGTTAGTGAGTGTGACATAGTTGACCAATCAAAGTTTGCCATGTATGAGGCGGTCGTTGGCAATGCTTTAAGGTGCGGCCATAGCCAGCATGCCAGACCTAGACGCCACTATTTCCTATATATACATGCATCAACTTTCATCTTCGACTCATACACAAACTCTTTTTTTTCTTCATACAGTTTGGCTGCGACAAGGATGAAATCTGCAGAAGAAGAAGAAGAGCACGATTCATACCGGCAAGCCCTAAAGAGGAAATCTGCAGAAGAAGAAGAAGAAGAAGAGTACGACTCATACCAACACGTAGTTTTAAAGGTAACATTGTAAGTTGTTGCCATATCCATTAAGATAATTCATCACTAGCACCGTTGTAATCTAATTAACTAATGAATTATGAGAGCACGGTTAAACAATTATTAACCGGCACTGAATGACATGATGAATTTGTTGTCTTATTCGTCAATTTCTTTTCTATTAAGGTTTAAAACTGACGAGGACATGTTTATCAATGCACGCACTAACATGTATTCGCATATCTTGGCCGTTTGTATCTGATCCAACCACGGAAACCAAATTTTTTTAAGAAGCTTATTTAAAAGAAAATACTTGGAAAAAAGTTGTAACTGTCATTTTAAGAATTATTATTTTAAAGACTTACAAATCTTATCTTACTTACAAAACACCTATTTATCTTCGCCGAACAGGGTGAGAGAGTTCTCAAACATTGTGTGGAGAAACATGGATACACTATTCTATCCAGTCCCATCTCTCTTTGGTAAGTCCATTGAAATTTGTATATCGTGTTTTGTTTTATGAGGATGTATTCAATTAAGCGTAAATAATTGTTAAAGAGTTTACAAATCCATATGTATTTAATCAAGATCTTAAATGAATCCATAGAAGAACATAGGTATTCAATCAAGATTTTAAAAGAGTTTATAGAACTTCATAAAAATCTGAGCGGCCGACGTTGATTATGTACTACGATGTACCTACACAAGAAGTCTTGTATAGAAAAGGCCTCCATCATTCAATTTGTAAATTAATTTGATTTTTTTTATATGTTGCTTTATATCCCTTATTCTTGTGATTTTTCTTTGTTCATAAGTTATTTTATTTTGTATTTTATTTATTTATTTTAATTTTTCTTTGGCGTGTAGTACCAAATACGTTCAAGTAATTTTATTATTTTGCAGAAAAGGGTCTAGCTTTCTTTTTGCTTGGTTTTTCTCTCTCATTTTGTTCTATGCCTTCTATTAGGTCTTTAATTTTTCTATACAGCTTGACTATGGCAAGGAGGATGAACAATGATATAGATAACTACAACAGAGCTCTGAAGAAGAAAAGGATGACAAACAAGGATGATGAACAAGAAAAATACTCATACTTGGACCAAAAAGTCGTCCTGAGTGTTGACATCTACCATGCCGAAGGTCTCGATGGCCCTAATCATAGTACGATATGTTGTACTAATAGGGTCTATCAACTTGTCTTACGGGTGGAACCTAGCAAAGAGTACGAGTCGAAGTTTGTCTACGGTTGCCAAACCCTAAATGGAATCTACAAGTGAATTTCCAGCTCAACACCAATCTTTTGGAATGGGGATCTCTACATGTGAAGATCCTGAGGAAAAACGAGTCCGAGCTAGGAGCATCCAATGGGATATCCAGTGTGAGCAGGACTAGAATCCCATTACCGAAGATGAACCAGAAAAATGAAGGCAAGTTTGGACTGGTAAAGAGCGAAGGACATGTACTGAAGGCTGAAGGACACTTTTTTTTTTTTGTCAATGAAACTTGGTCAATATATAAGCTTAGATGAGTAACCTAATTAGTTAGATAGTTCCTCATTAAATCTGATGAGGGTGACTTACTTATCTAAATGTACTCATACAATTTTGGGAACTTTAACGAAAAGTTTCCAGTACTATTCACTTTAACGAAAAACCACATTTTTACACTAAAAAATCAATCATGGTACTATTCATTTTACCCTTTATTTTGTCTTTATCGTTAAAACTCAAAGTTTTCAATCCATTTTCATTAGTTTTCCTTTTATTTTATCCTAATTGCAATTTTGGACTTCTTGATACAAAAAAAAAAACTAAAATTATATGCACATGATGCTTAATTACTTTGAACAAGCAAATTAAATCTGGAATTTTCAATCTCCTATGATTGGATAGATTCTAAAGATCTAAAAATAGAATTAAGATGCATATACTCACTCGAAAAGAAACACACAAGAATTAGAAATAATTAGTAGACGACACATGAGATGCAAAATAGTTGTGATTATGAATATCCGCGTTTGTTCATCGTATAAATTTGACATGTAATGATTATAGCTTAATATTTGTTCCAAATAAAGTTGAATATGAAATAACTAGTAGACGGCAAAAGACATGTTAATATTCACGATTATGAATATTTGCGGTTATTCACTCAAATAAAATTGACGTATCATGATTATGGATAACCGTTTATCTAAGTTATATTGTTATAGTAATAGCTTAATCAATTTTCCAAAGAAGTTTCTTTTTTGATCGAATTCCAAAGAAGTTTCAATATGAAATGTTCATGGATTGTAACTTTTTAAGTAACCAACTCCCAATACCTAATTTGTTGTCACCTAGTAATTACGTACCATTTATATTGAAATTTATATGAAAATGTTTAGGTGAAAGTAATATTTGGGCAGTATATATGGAGAGTGCCAGCATACATAGTAATGACGTAATAAATTTTCCAAACAAGTTCCACACAAAATATTCATGCATCTATCAACAAACAAAAAAAATGCTGAATTTTATTTTATCCAGTCAAGTAATTAAAATTACGTAATTGCTTGTTACCCAATGAGTACAATTTATATTGAATTTTTGTGCTGCTTGATAGTAGATAACTATGACTTGTCATCAGTTGTCATCATTTTAAAGAAAAAATTGTTGTTATTTAGTACGACGGTCTAATGGTATTCATTTCCACTTGTAAGTGAAAGATCTTATGTTTGATTCTCGCCAATAACAATTTTGAACCACATTATTGCTAGCAGGGATAAGCTCACCCTCTCCTCTTAACGTAGATAATATATAATATCGTTTGTTAAAAAATAATAATAATAACTATTACAAACAGAAAAGTTCTTAATCCCTAATCTTCAAATACTCCTTTGCAGTTGAGAAGCGCGTTTACTCTCGGTAATTTTACTATTTACCTTTTGCTAAGAAAGTTAATATATAAAGGAAGGTATATTATCGTCATCACACCGATTTAGCACCATCCCCCGCAACAAAGCAACAATCCCATCAATCCTTCTTACCAATTATCCTACGCACCCTTAGCACCATCCCCACTAGCGCACGTTGGCACAGAGACGCATTAACCCCATGGCTTCCTCCCGCCCTCCGCCGCAGAAGCCGCTCGATCTCGACCTCACGATCGTCTCCGCCAAGCATCTCAAGAACGTCAACTGGAAAAACGGCGACCTCAAGCCCTACGCCGTCTTCTGGGTAGACCCTGACCGCCGGCTCGCCACCAAGTCCGACGACTCCGGCTCCACCCGCCCGGTCTGGAACGAGCGGTTCACCGTCCCGCTCACCCTCTCCCTCCACGATTCCTTCCTCACCCTCGAAATCTTCCACTCCAAACCCTCCGAAACTCCCAAGCCCTTAGTCGGCACCCTCCGGGTCCCACTCAAGGACCTGCCCGATCAGGACGACTCGACCCGAATCCGGACCTTCCAGCTCGTCCGTCCCTCCGGCCGTCCCCAGGGCAAGATCCGTGTTAAGCTTGCCGTACGAGAACGACCTTTGCCGCCAGATTACCATATTAGCCCTCCTCCTAGCTACTTTTACGGAGGTGCCCCTATGCCCCCACCGCCTGTTCGCGATTTCAGGTCATACTCGCCGTCGCCGTACAGCTCTACTTTACCAGCTTCCGCTCCTAGTCCATCGGCTTCGCCACCGCCTCCGCCTCCGCCTTACCATTACAGCTCCTATTCCGATCCGTACTCGGGTTACTATCCAGCGTACTACTCCAGTGCGCCACCGCATCCACCAAGGCCGTTCTTCGACCGACCGGTGAACTATGGCGGGCCTAGTGGGCCTTCAGCGCCATTGGACTACTCAAATTATGACCAGAATCAGAAGCCCAAAAGTGGGAAGATGGGATTGGGCACCGGATTGGCTGTGGGCGCAGTGGCCGGAGGTCTTGGTGCAGTGGCATTGGATGAGGGGTTGAGGTACGAGGAAGATAAGGTTGCACAGAGGGTGGAGAATGACCTGCGCGAGCGTGACGAGTACAGCAATTATCATGCCGATTATTGATTGAATCGGGGTTTAGCCGTTTTGGTATGGTTTAATTACTAAAGTGCAATGTTAATTTGCCGGTTCACAGTGTACATGTATATATGTTTTTATGTGGAATTTGGTTTGGGGCTTTTGGATTGCTGAATGAATTAAGACAAGGGTTTAAACTTTATTGTTAAGTGGGTGTTTATTCGATGGAATGAGTGTTTATGTATCTTGGAATGAATTGTGCGTTTGATCATCTTGGAATGAATTGTGCGTCTGATCATTCTTGGAACGAATTGTGTGATTGATCATTTTAGAATGAATAGTGGGATTGATTGTCTTGGAATGAAATGCATGATTCGTCTTGGAATGAATTGCGTGATCGATCATCTTGGAATGAATTGTGCGTTTGATCACTCTTGGAACGAATTATGTGATTAATCATATAAATGAATAGCGGGATTGATTGTCTTGGAATGAAATGCATGATTCGTCTTGGAATGAATTGCGTGATTGATCATCTTGGAATGAATTGTGTGATTGATCCCGAATAGTTGGTACAGTTCCAGGTTTGGTTCATTCATTTACTAGCGTTTTGAGCTACTTTGTGTTCCAGGAGCATGTTGAAACTTTAAATAGAGTAGTTTTTTAGAATGAAAGCACCATTTGGAATGAAGAAGAATGCCAGCCATGGTTGGCGTTGAGCTTACAGCTGATTGAGGTCTTTTTATGGAGCTTAGTTAGATTTTTATCCTTGCAACTATGAACGTTAGATTTCTCTGTATGGATTCTATGGAACCACGGCTAAATATCTGTTGCATTCTTTTCTGTGGATCTTAATCGAGTTGTTTAAATGACAGTGGTATATGATTAAAGGTTATCTTAGAGACCGATTTATTACCATTTCGTTTTTAGTTTTTAGTTTTCCTCGTTTTGTTATAGATGAAAGAGAAGTACATTAGAGAAAAGAAAGATGAAGAAGGGCGGAGGAATGATGACGGGAGGGGTGTGGAAATATTTTGAATGGTACACAAGAAAGAAAACGAAATACCTTTTCAACCTTCTGGAGTCCATACCTTTCTCGGTCTTTTGGCTAAGATCAAGTGTAGCAGTAAAAAGACTCTTCCGCGGCATGTAAAACGGTTTGCTTGCCCATAGAGGAGACGATGAAAAGCTTTGGGATCCTTGGCCATACATTAACTGGAGTTCTCTTCTCAGTGCATCTGTTATGCTGAGTAACAAATTGGGACGGCTTTATGCCAGAGATGCCAAAGTTTAGATGAAGGGATATTGCTTTCTTAGCAAGAAAGTTAAATCTTTCAAGTTTGAAGGTGCACAAAATACTGCCCGAGAGAGCGTCGGGCCTTGTCCTTCACCTTTTTCCCCTCTTCAAAACAATGTCCAAAGCGGGAATTACAGCACCTCTTTTCGGTCTACTTCGCAAACTTCTCATGATCTTGTCGAGTCAGTGGAGGCTCTAAGATCCAATACGAGGATGAAGAGTTGGGGGGACTATTGTGCTAGTTATACTGACTGGGATTTTGCAGATGCCGATAGTCTGTCGGTGAAGGTGAGGGAGGAAGGGGCGGTGAGACGGGTGACTAAGGAGGAGGATTTTGAATTCTTAAATGGGAGCTTTAACGAAAAGCTTTCGGTACTGTTCACTTTAACGAAAAACCACATTTTTTACACTAAAAAGTCAATCATAGTATTATTCACTTTACCCTTTATTTTGTCTTTATCGTTAAAACTCAAAATTTTCAAATCATTTTCATTAGTTTTCATTTCTTAAATTGTAACAAACGACGTATGGATCAAATATTAACAACGGGATTTCGATCTACTACTGACATGTATCAATCGAGTACTGGTGACATATTGATCGAGTATTAGTGTAATATCGACTGAATACAAATGATAATATGGGCAAGATACACTTTCGAGTTATAACTTTTTGTACTAAATCGTTCTAACCCTGTTTATTTTTTATTTTTTGTACACAAATATATTTACATTAAGAGAGCAAAGAAATAAACTGGTACCTTAGTCATCATCCACGAAAATTGAGACTAAAACTACTTACTTACAAATAAAGACTAATATTATTATATCGCACTACTATGTGGCTTTATCCGTCCAAATTTTGTACCCGCAATTTGTTCCCCTTTTTAAGCTCTGTGTAGAAGTACCTATTTTCTTAAGCCGACGTGGCCACCTTACTTATCTGAGCCCAAAACCAAATAAACACTCTATTTTGGGCGTAGTGGAATGGGCTTATCATCAGAAGGCAGACTTGACACACAAACCATGTGATTGCCAAGCCCATCTTAGTAAATGTACTATTATTTTTCTTGGCCCTTGCAAAACTCAACATAAAGAAAGGGATAGTATTGCCAATTTTTTTTTTTTTAACAAACGAAATTATCTGCACTAAGGGGATGGATGAATGGGTTAAGCCTCACAATGGGCTATCAATAATGTGATATTCCTTTTCATTGGTAAGTAAAAGGTCTTAGGTTCGGTTCTTACCTTCGTTTTTGAACAAACACATCCCTTTCCCTATGTTGAGTTTTGCAAATTGCCACTTAATACTACAGTAGTAATGGTATTCCTCAAAAGAGACCTGACAAAACACATCAATTCCTAAATTTCCGAGGACGTAAGCTATATCTTATATTTGCTTGCAAATTATTGATAATAATAAAATAGCCATACATGCGATGTCAAATTATAATTTGTCCACAAAACAGAATAACTCCTTATCTCTACGAAGCAATTTGTTCTCTTATTCCAGATGAGTGGACCACAGACTGGATGAGGGGACCTATTTGTAGACAACTGAAGATTTGATCAAATTGTCGTTGAGTTTGTGCTCCACAATCACCATATACATTTCCAATTCCCCAGAACATATGCGTATGTGTGGAAACAAATCATGGTGTCCAATCTACTCGTCCCAAAAAGATACATATTTTATCTTGGAACTCAAGTCGATTGGAATTGAATTCCAATACATTTTGATATCAAAAACTTACCTTTTTATTTTTTTATTTTTTTAATATATATATATATATATATAAATTATTGGATGAATGATGTTACATGATTAGATTACAATATAATCAGATTCTTTATCCAAAGGGATTTTTCATTTTTTGGTAAAAATGGAGATTGTATGGCCCAATCTACATCGAACTTTAAGATCCGAATCGTCTATTTTTCAAGTTGCACTTTACAGATCATCCTTTTAAAATATTAACCAATTCGGAAAAGTTTGAGGCATGTAATTGAGTTCATAGAAATTGACGAACATTATATTATAAGATACATTGAAATTTCACCATAACAATCAAATGAGTAAATGGTTTCAAATTGTTGAAGTTCGATGTACAATGGACCCAACAACTAGTCCTAATTTTTACAAAACTTGGAGATTGCTTCGCAATATAATTAAACAAATTATTTTGGCACGGCTCATGGGGAATGAGAACATGAACATCTTATAACCCTTTCCAATGCGTAACATTCGTTATCCTTCTTGTTTATTTTTTTCTTTGACTTAGATTGTGTATGACAATGTTGACCCTAAAACTATTTAGCCTATAAGTTAACTATGTCATTCGGTCGAATGCGGGGCGTGCCAACTCGTTGGTTGAACTCGGCAGAGGAGTGAATGAATGTTGATGTGGCGTTGGGTGCGCTGATGGCTTCTAAATCTTGCGATTGCGGCCGAGGAAGGAACATGTCTTGGCCTTCGGGTTCTAGAGCCTAAAGACAAGGCTACTAGTTTTGAGAAGTTCACGAATCGTCAGCACTAGGTTCGGCAACTGTAATTATATTCGTGAGAATATAAGCGCCGAATCAGTACGAGACTATCTGGACACAAATACTCAAAAGAGATGTGTGTCTTGATTGTAAATATGGTTCGGCCGTTTGAATGCCGAACTCTGAAATGCACTTGTGAATATCCAATCATAAAACAAGTTCGGCTTTCAATGTGCCGAACTGTCGTGACTTGGTAACACTTCATTTCGCCGAGAAGGCTGATGGGATGACCTTTACCAACAAGGACTCAGAGATTCCTTGCTGACCAAGACTTGGATAGATAACTAGTCAGTCACGAAGCAGTGCTGTTTATCCAAACTGAAGGTGCTCCTCAATCGGTTGATTAGGCTTAAATGCTATTTATCTAAACTGAAGATGTTGCTGGTTGCCACCACAATGCGGTTTATCAATCGGTTGATTAGGCTTAAGTGCTATTTATCTAAACTGAAGATGTTGCTGGTTGCCACCACAATGCGGTTTATCCAAAATGCAGATGTGTTGGTGGAAAAAAGGGGTAAAATAAAAAGATCTCAAGATGTTTGAGATGTTTGGCATAGAGCAAGAGTTTGCGCAGGGCAAATTTGTGTGTTGGTTTGGAGGGCTTTGAATGATGCACTCCCATCTCTATTTATAGTAATAATTCCCACATGGCCGAAGTAGAGTCCTACTCGGATTATAATTCCTTGATCCATTAGCACGTGTAGAACTCTGAATCCAACCCTATTATTCTCCAAATTCAATCCAATTGATCCTGATCATCTCCCCTAATTCGGGGTATCACTGATATCCAAGGATTCCTTGTTACATTAGGACTCGGCCGACCATTCTATCCAGGTTTAAGATAAGATCAACTTCTGGTAGAACTCGACTGAATCTCCTTGGGCTGGGCTTTCCTTGGGTATATTCCAAGATACCCTAAATTATATACTGGGCCCATGAACAAACCGTACATGGATTCCTTGTTACATTATGCCCCATGAACAAACCGTACATGTAGTCAAGGGCAAAAGCTGAGGTGCAGAGTTGGTTTTGATCGTCGGAATGCAGTTTGCAGTGATGGGGCTAACAATTTGACAGAAAACGACCACTTCTGGAGCATCACATTTCCAATGGTTTGATGTCCATGCTCTTCGAATGTTGGTGAGAGAAAGGAAGAGATGAGCGTGGTTACGTATATATGATTGGAATCTAAAATATTCCTTTAGACTAAAATGTCTGTTAATTATCAACTAGACCTTTTGTATAAGGATAATGTTAGGAAGACCAATTATTTAGACTAAATTTTGTAAACCATATAACATAGTTGTTAGTGATTGTATTATTACATTACTTAAGTATTAATTAACGTACTTATTTCCTCTATTTTTCCCTTAAAAAACAAACAATCATTTATTCCAAAAAAAAAAGAAAAAAGACCTCAAGTACAACCAGTTGCACATGATCAAAGTTTAAAGCGAGATCATCTCTAAACAAATAGCTTCTGCGACTGATCAAACAATCACTTATTCACAAAGCTCTGTATGATGAAATAGTTTTCATTTCCCATCTCATGAAAAACTCTTTTTGCTCCGCTTAGCCCTACATACACTAGTTGCTTCCTGCCCCCTCTTTTTTTTTCTCCACTAACCAATCTTCTTTATTTTTTTATTATTTTTTATAAATCCTTAATCTTCCATTAATATCCCACAAGGATAGGTACAATTAATTTAAATGGAAAGACCTCTTACGGATAAGAGACATAGGGCTAAAGAGAGAGCCAAAAGATGATCCTTTGTGTATAATCCTGCATAATCTCAAAGGTTATCAGTTCCAGTACGTAGACCAAATGATATAATGCAGATTATAAGTCCCTCTATTAGAAGTGTTCCAGAAATGTTTGCAATCAAGTAAATAACTCTACGAACGAATTGATCGTTTCTCCTAAGCACCTTATTCCCGCCACAATAGGACACCCACGATTATCTTGAGTAATAAATCCCGCAACAGCATTCTGATTAATAACTGAACCATCAAAATGTATTTTAAGGTTGCTAGGCTTAGGCGGCTTCCACTTTATAATCTTCTGATTTCTATCATCACTTTCCTTTTAACTTTTGTATTAGCTTTAAAATATTCTTTCTCAAGAATACTATGTGGATTTTGGTCCAACTAATCCAATTTATTGGAGATATTTTCTGCCGGTGGTTTAGACTGAGTTGCAGCTTGTGGAAAGGACTATGGAAAAAATGGTAGAAAGCTTTGCCTCACGGTTGGCGCTCACTGCACGAATTGTAACCAATCAGTTTAGTAGGTTGAAGACCCCCCCGAGTTGCATATTTTGTTCGAAGATAGTTCGGAATTTGTGTATGGATTGGAGGATAGGTCTTTTATATTGTGCGGGACACTCTTTCCCCTTCGACCGGAGTGAAATTCCCAGCTAGGTTTTATCGGGGCCCAGTATGCACAATATCCTCATTTTGTTTGTATTTTGAATTTGCTTGCAATGAATTATCGTACTTCTCTCAAAAAAAAAAAAAGAATGTGACACATTTCACGGTTTACGAATTTTGTCTAAAATATTGGTCTACCTAGTATTACTCTTTATATATTATAAAAAAAGTGGTCATTATATATATGTATATTCTAATAGAAGCCATAAAGTGTTTCATTACTAAGACCAACCAAATACGTGCGGTGCTAGATGGATATATTTGTTCCAGTAACTAATTTTTTGATCTGAAGACAATTCGCACAAATCACAAATAATTTTAAACCCCTATACAATGAGAATAGAACTTGGCTGCTGAAAAATCAGTAGCAGCTCCTGCAGCTGGCCAATCACAAATGAACACGTGTCTAAGTAATTGATTTTTTAATCACATATTGAACATGTGTCTATCTGTGATTAGCTAGCAGCAAGAGCTGCTGCTGATTTTTCAGCAGCCAAAGTACTGTCCATACGATTATCACATTAAACCAGCACAAACTAGGATAAAGAAGCGGACTTGGATCAAAGTACCCCTTAAAAGTTAAAAATAATATTACTCTAATGAACAACAATGATATGTAATGATGTTAAACGAAATAATTAATATTTAAAGATAATAGTAATCACAGCAAAGCAAATTTGTTTATTTTATGGCATATACGCATGCAGTTGGGTTGGGTGAACCTTTCAGAACCATGGGAACTTCTTGGCCGGCCGAAACAGGCGATGCCCTAATTCAAAGAACGTCAACGAGGAATATACATATTAATTCATGCAGAAGGACTACTCCAGCAGGTACATGAACGTCGACTGCTCACTCACTACATGATAACATTACAAATAAAATAAAGGAAAACTAATGAAAAATGTTTGAAAACTTTGAGTTTTAACGATAAGGACAAAATAAATGGTAAAGTGAATAGTATCAGGTTTAACTTTTTAGTGTAAAAATGTGGTTTTTCGTTAAAGTGAACAGTATTGCGGGGTTTTCGTTAAAACTCCCATAAAATAATCCATATATATATACACTTTGTATTTTTCAACATTTTGATGATCTCTGTCAAGGTGTCATACTCATGCACAGTGGCGGAGCCACCCTAAGACTAGGGTAGGCTCGGGCCTATTCTCAAATTATTTTTTCATGACAACCTCTACTATCACAAATTACCACTATCAACTTGAAGTTGTAATTGTATTGGTTAGTCCAATTAATTTCAATCCAATAAATACAAAGCTTTAAAAAATTTATATTAAAGGTTTGAAACTATAGTTCTAGACTAATATTAGTTGATCATATTCTCTATTTCTTACCTATATACAATTTTTCTCTTTGCTTGCAGACTATTATTTTGGTTAATTTCTCATTTTCTCTATTATATTATATATGAAATCAAGAAGAGAAAAATATTTCCTTTTTTCAAATTAGCACAAAAAACCCTTCAAATGCTCTCATGCCTTAATGTTTTTAGAAAAATGTTCTCTTGGTCACTATGAGAAAAAATAAATGCATGGTCAGTTACCTTTGAATTTGTTATCAAGACTGAAGAATAAATGAATGTGCTTTTAATAATGTTTTATTTTCAACTCTTAGTATAGTTGACTATGTATAATGAAGAATAAACGCATGATCACTCTCACCTTTGAATTTGATACCAAAGCGACCAAAAGAACGAGATAGTTTGTATATATATTATGTCCATTTTGATCTAAAGTGTGCCATTTCTAACATGAATTTCTGGCTCCGCCACTGCTCATGCATAAAAAATATATATAAAAGCAATGAAAAAAGAAGGCCACCGGTCAAGACAAAGACGTCAGTGAGAATAAAAGTGCCCTAAATAGATTATTTTGAGAAATGTTGTCTATTTTTGGTTAGTCACATAAAATTGTAGGTAGGGAGTTGGTGGCATGAGTGACGCAAGGTCCTTTGCTCTTTCATTTTATGTGCATTGATGGATGTAATTAACTTAAGAGGAAAACTCACAGCTTAAGTGATTAAAAGTGTTTATGATCTTGTATTCAAAATTTTCTTTCATTAATATTGTATGTGTAATAAAAAAACTCTCGTATTAAGGGGTAAAAAACATTATACATAAAGAGAGTAAATACGGTCCTTATCAAACTTTAACCACATAAATATAGTCATTATGAAATTGTGAGAAAGATTAATGAGAGCGGTGAAGTTGTGGACTTGCCGGCAACCATGGGAATTTCTAGCACTTTTAATGTCATTGATTTATATGAGTTTCATCCTGATGATGCTCTTTTATAACATGTTGATCACTTGTATACGAGTTTTTTTTAAGAGGGGGTGACTGACGTAGGACTAGAAGAGCAATTAATTGTAGCAAATCCCGACATGAATAGTAATCTCGTATGAATAGTATTTTTAAAATTTTTGTTGTCCGATTTAGCCTGAAAATACCTTTTTTTCGGAAAGGGAACAACGAGATGATTCAAACTTACGGATTTTCCATGATGTATGATGGATTTTGGGCATTTGAAGCCATTTGAAGGGTCAAAACAACGATTTAATTTATTTTTGGGTTGTTTTGTTATTTTTGGATATTAAGTTATTTCCTGTTTATCTCTTTTTTTTCCTTAGGGTTTTGTGGGACTATGTAAGCATCCTTAAGGTTGTATTTTGTGTGGTTATTCAGTTGAAAATTAAAAGTTTCTCTCAAATGTCTAAAGTTCCAGAATTCTCGTCTTTCCTTTTTATTTTATTTAAGGACAGTCAAAAGTTTTGGCTGCACCCAAAGTACATAAAAAACATGCGAGATTATATAATTGTAAACTCAAAAAATAATGAGATGTTAGGTAAATAAGGTTATCGTAAAGACAAAATACAGAGGTAAGGTTTTTGAGGTGAAATGAGGGGTAATTAAGGTTGTCAAAAAAAGTACTCTCAAACACGTTTTAATCACTTTCATCGAGCTTTTCATGAATCAATAATTCTAACCTAGTGTCCATTTTATTTTGTCCTTTAATTACAAAAAGAGCTAATTAAGGAGATCAAAATGTGTACGTAAACCCCAATGCATTAGCCCCTTCTTATTTAATGGTAAAAAAAGCCAATTAAGGAGATCAAATCTTTTGCATTCATTTTATAGGTTGTTTCTATCATTGATTGATACATGTTAATAACTTAATCCTCATTAACTTTATTATTTTAAATTTAACACGTGTCAATTAATGACAAAGAACACAGAAGGGTGACACAAAAAATAAATACATACTTTTAATCAAGTTGGTATATTACGTAAGAAGATTGAGTTGGGGTAAATGTAAAATGGGTCATAGTATTTAGACAGCACGGGCTGTCACAATACTATATTTTTCTTTTTAGGTAAAGGAGCAATGGACCTTCTGAAGTAAAACAAATAATTTATCCACATACATAAGTTAGTACTTCACAACACATATATAATCCTCCATTTTTTGGAGTATTTATAATTTTATTTAAATATTGCCATCTGACTGGTGGCAATTAAATATTAATTAGCACCAAAAGTCTGGCCCACGCCGACAAATCAGAATTAAGGGTTTTAATTAGAGGATTCTCACGAAAATATAACTTAATTAGCCGACCATTTCCTTCAGGTAATTTCAATCATAAGCTAAATAAAAGAAGTGCTTATGAAAAAACAATATTAGTAAGGACAATTAAGTGATTAACTTGCAGAGGACAGTTCAAGGTTAGCTTACTGATTAATAGTTGAGATTCTTTGGGGCCGTCCTTTTCTAGGGATCGGGAGAAGGACAGCAAACCTACAGAATGTATATAGTCGGCGCTATTCTTAATTTAATTAGTTAATTAATTATATGGATAATTAAGTTTTTGCATGAGGAAAATATTTGATTATCTTGGAATCTTCACAAAGTTTAACTAACTGGCAAGTGAGTACTGTTTAAGTTAACAGCCTAACACTGCAAGTGTTAGGGAGAGAAAATAAATATATTGCCATAGGGCTTCTAGCAAAAAAAATAAAACAATAGTGTACAAATAAATTAACATCAATCACACTAGCTAGTTGACAACTTGGGATGAAGAAATAAAAGAAAAGGCTTATGTTTCTACTACCTATAAATCAAAGGGATAAAAAATAAATAAATAAGAAAGGTGAGTTGGTTTTGGTAGCTGTTATTTACACTGATATTGTCATTAATTATACGTTTTAAAATAACAGTATATTTTTATTCCGTTTCCGTGGAAAGAAAATTAGTGGAGCTCGAACTTGCACCAGGGTACATAAGAATGATTATTTGCTGCCACTTCGTACAATATTATATGCTTCTCCAATGTGGTTAACTATATTCATTTAAAATGTGGGTATATAAATTGATGATATATAAGTCGTCGATGCAACTGATATTGTCCAAGAGTACTCCAACTAAACACGTCAAAAAACCAAGCTACCTCGTTGATATAAGAGATATACGTCATTTTATATATATATATATATATATATATATATATATGAACGTATCAAAATCCCCGAATGTCCCGGCCCTATGATAGATCATATGACCTAAATATACGTATCAAAATCCCCGGACTCCATTGGATATTGCTGGATCAGACTTTGTTGGCTGCATATATTAGCTCAGATTTGCAAGTAGAGAATCTATCACACAGATTCTTAATCATATGTGAAAATCTCACACAGATTCTTGATTAGTTTGTAATCCTCCAGAAAACCCATCTGCTTTTGCTTCGCTGCCATTCCAAAATAATGAATTTCGTAAAAGAAATTATACATGGCTAGCTCGTCAACAGTCAACACGTACAATATTTTAAGGTTACGACGGTGGTGAGAGATCTGCAGGTGATCAGTTCCGTTTGGCTTTCGAAAATGTACTGAAGTCAGAAAAAGATGGCACCAAGCTGTTCAAACTGTATCTCTCTCTTCCGGTGCACATGCATGATGAAAATTTGTACTAATACTTCGCCTTTGAGGAAATAAAACTCGTTGCAAGCTAGCTCGCTAGGGACTTCGACAAATGGTTTCCAATAGGAAGCGCCACGATTAGAAGAAAAACTTTATGACACTGTTTCATACATATTCTAAATCTCTCCCCTCACACATATTTCGTGAGGAAAAAGCTAAAACGAAAAGACATACAATGAGAGACTAAACGCGCGTTTTCTAACAGCCAAAATTGCTTTAATTATGTTGGCCAGAAAATTATAAATGTGTCTAGTTCATAGAAGTACCCTTTGAAGAAACATCTGCTAGATAATTTTTTTATAAAATGAGAATGCTAGAGATCCCACATTGATGTTCTATATAATGTGACAAATAACGCATACAATCACATCTAATAAGATTATTTTTTAATTAAGATAACATGTACACGTCACTTGTTACATTAAATACTGGATAATATTGCATCACCTATATAGGGATGTACATATCCCCTATTTGTGAATAACATATCTTGATCGACTAAATGAACCATCAGAACCGTACATCAATTTGGTAAGCTTCATTTGAAGATCACTCCTACAACAAACGTACAAATAAATAGACGTGGTACCTACGCAGTCGATTTATTATATACATTTGAATGACTAAATGATTTCTGATTGAATTGATTTTTTGTAGAGGTGATCTTCAAATGAAGGTTAAGAAATTGACAGTTCCAATCGTTAATTTTATTCGGTTAAGATACGTTATTCGCAAATAAGGACATTTGCATCCCCAAATGGTGCAAGTGTTAAATATTACACCAATATGGTACAAAAAACATGATCTCTCCAATATTTTCCTTGGAAAATATATCTACCAGTAACCCCAAACTAAACTGCCCATAATCAATGTATCATCATATACACATTCATGAAACACAAACATTAAAAAACTTAAAGGGTAATGCTAGAATTAAAAAGTCCATGATAGCCAAATCAGCAAATAATCACAAAGGGGAACAACAGTTAACCACAGATCCTACGTCAGCACATGCATGAACTGAACCAAAATCCCCAACCCCTCCAAGGCGCCAACCCATCCCTATAAATACCACTCCCAACTCCCACACTTTTCCTCACTACTCACACTTTCAGTATTACCTACAGACTTGGCGAAGATCCACCGAAGAATAAGAAGCAGCAACAATTTTTGAATTTTTGATCCCTCAAATACTTCAAAAAATGTCTTCTTCGGATTCGCCAACGTCTCTGATCATTTCCAAATCCACCGTCTTCCCCGACCGGCCCTCCGCCCTCGCCGACCTCCCCCTCTCAGTCTCCGACCTCCCCATGCTCTCCTGCCACTACATTCAGAAGGGTCTCTTCTTCCCCCTTCCTCCCTCCCCCATCATCCCCCTCCTCAAATCCTACCTTTCCCAAACCCTCTCCCGCTTTCCCCCATTGGCCGGCAGACTAACCACCTACCCCACCGGCCACGTGCACATCACCTGCAACGATGCTGGCGCGGACTTCATCCACGCGTCCGCCCCCAGTCTCTCAATCCGAGATGTTTTGGACCCTACTGACGTCCCCGACTGCGTCAAGGAGTTTTTCGCCTTCGACAGGACCGTCAGCTACTCCGGCCACCACAACGCAATCCTGGCTGTCCAGGTCACCGAGCTCAGCGACGCCGTTTTCATCGGATGCTCCGTCAACCACGCCGTCATCGACGGCACCTCCTTCTGGAACTTCTTCAACACCTTCGCCGAGCTCTGCCGAGCATCGTCATCGTCACTATCACCGAACGAAAATTCTAATTACACGAAAATGACAATCACAAGGCAGCCGGACTTCAGCCGGAACTCGGTTCTGATCTCTCCGGCGGTGCTTCGAGTTCCGGCGGAAGGTCCCAAAGTCACATTCAACGTCGACGAGCCGGTGCGCGAGCGAATTTTCAGCTTCAGCAGAGAAGCCATTCAGAAGCTCAAGGCACGAACCAACAACAAAAAATGGTCCGAAAACGGCGACGTTTTGCTGAGCGCCGTCGAGATTCTCGGGAAGCAGAGTAACGATCCGTACCAAAACAAAGACAATGACGCGAGAGTGACGTCGATTATCGAAAACTGGTCCAAAGATTCGAACGCGAACTCCAAAACAACGGCGGAGATCTCGTCGTTTCAGTCCCTGTGCGCGCTGCTCTGGCGATCCGTGACGCATGCGAGGAATCTTCCGTCCTCGAAAACGACGACGTTCAGAATGGCGGTGAACTGCCGGCACAGACTTGAGCCGAAGCTGGACGCATTCTACTTCGGGAACGCGATTCAGAGCATCCCGACGTACGCGACTGCCGGGGAGTTGCTGTCGTACGACACGAGGTGGTGCGCGGAGCAGCTGAACAAGAACGTGAAGGCGTACGATAACGACAGGGTTCGGGGCTTCGTTGGGGATTGGGAGAGGGACCCGCGAGTGTTCCCGCTGGGCAACTTTGACGGGGCAATGATGACGGTGGGGAGCTCGCCGAGGTTTCCGATGTACGACAACGACTTCGGGTGGGGGAGGCCGATGGCGATTCGGAGCGGGCGGGCGAATAAGTTCGATGGGAAGATATCAGCGTTTCCGGGGAGGGAAGGAGGCGGGAGCGTTGATCTCGAGGTAGTTTTGGCGCCTGACGCAATGGCTGGTCTCGAAACGGACTCTGAGTTCATGCACTACGTGTCCAGTTGAGCTTGCAAAACGACGTCATATTATATTAAAAAGATAACCTAAAGGGAAGAGAAAAAGATAGGATGTGGAATTCTGGATGATGGATTGAAGGGTTCGGTGCGGTTGATAAGTATCCAACCTTGATCTGCACTGTTATGTGAACGTTGTTGGATTTATCCAATATAGATCAACTTTTAAGTGGTCTATTACATATAATAAGAATGTAATATTTGAGAATAATGTTTATTGTGATTTGATTTCTCAACGATATCAATCATATATAAGGTGTCTTATATTGGAAATAGGATTGATGGGAATCCTTAATTGAATATGATTATGATACTTGACTGAGAGGCTAAGAGGTAGTGAACATATATCCATTCTTATATGAGAATTATGGTTGGTCATGTGATTATATGTATGTTTACAAAGAAGTAGTGAACATATGAAGGCATGAGGTATGTAATCCATTCAAAGTATGTGACTTAGTTGATAAGCAAGAATTTTCAGACATGTATTATTGTTTGTGGTTTTATCTACGCCTAAAGAATTTAAACAGTGCTTTGATTAATAAATTTTTATGTGTCGTAAGGGGAGAAGAAAAGAAAAATTTCAAGGCTAATGTAGGGCATATATCGGAGATGTTTTCTATGGAAGAAAATAATTTTGGTTGTTCCTTTATTTAATTTGGTATTTACAAAGCTAATGCATGATTTTAATGTTGTGTTTGGTAGTCTTGTACTACATAAAGAAATATATAAAAGGAAAGGAACCCGTTTGACTTAAGAAAACATTTGAGCGATTTTGCTTTTAAATTAAAGGAATGTATTGTTCTTTCCCATTAAATAAAGTATTTCTATTTTAAGTAATTGACTCCATAATGATAAGTAATGACATTCTTGCGGTGGAATAAAACTTGTTCTATATGTGATTAATCTCTTTCAAGTATGTTGTTAGGTTTCTTGAGATTAATTTAATGTCAAAGGGAGTCATGAAGGAATTAGTGCCATTTGTTGGCAAGACTCGAATCAGGTTATCATAATTTTGTCACTTACAGTTAATTAATCCATGTGACTTCTTGTATTGTTTCAGGACGAAGTTGATCAATGCCTTTTCAACTAAGCAAGCCGCAACGGCTTAGTTGACGATGGGACTATGTTTTTTGAGTTACTTTGGTCAACATTACATCTTAATTAGAATAAAAGGGATAATCTTCAGGTGTGGATTATTTCTTTTAGTTTAATTAAGATGGCATGGTATGAATTTTATTTCACAGAAGTTGTGAAAGTTTCATTTGTCCACAGGTGGTTAAGTTTTTCATGAAGGTACTCTTGTGACATAATCTAGTACTAGAAACTAGTTAATTTTCTTTCCCGCATGTGTAAATTAATCTAGTTTCATGAAGTTTATTGGGGAATAAAGTTCCATGTCTTCATTTACAAATATTTCCACAATGAGCCCCATTATAGGTTGTGGTTTTAAGGTATGGAAATCGATTGCATCATGACGTATTTTTGTGTTTCTTCATGAGACTTGTTGATGCAAAGTACGTATTGAACCCATGAAGGTTAATCAAGGATTGCTAAGGTACACATTGTTTAAGTAAAATGCTTGTAAATATTTTCAATTTGAACTGTGATGTCTGTTTAGAGGATGAAATTTGATCACTTGAGATTCCTTTGACATCGAAATTGAAATAACATGAAATTGAATTTGTTGGAGATGTTTAGATTCATGATAGATGAACATAATTTTTCTGGCAGTTTGCTATCTTGATTAAAATCGGATGAATGACACGTGTAACGGTTACCAAATGACCTGAATGTTTGATATGTTAAACATATATATGTCTACAATGTATGTGCAAATTTTCATAATTTTTTTCTGTATATTTTAATTATGGTGAATTTACTAGTAACCCATGCTCATATAGACAGTTTTACTGGCAGATTGCATTGGGTTTTTGAGTTGTCACTTTAGACTACTATTTTGACCCAAAACGCCTCTATATTTTTATTTTATGAAGATTAGTATGTCTATTTTGATCTGTATAATTTGATTGCAATCAAGCTTATAAATTAATTATGATTAATTCTAAAGTAAGTGTAAGTCGTTGCTGAAATTCTGTTTGACAACTTTATGTTAGTTGTAATGTCTATTTTATTATGTCTAAAATATAAAGCAATTTTATTTAGTTACATCTTTAAAGAGTGTTTGCCCAAGTGGGAGAATTAGTGAACAAAAATTGGGCTTCACACTCATTAACTTATTTGCAAGTCTAAACTCTAAAAACTTAGTGGGAGTTGTTCTAAAATTTTGAGCATTAAGTGGACTTGCATGATACTATTAAAGCGTTATTCTATCTTCCATGAATTTGTGTTTTGGTTGATAACTCGAATGACAATAACATGTTTAAGTTGCATGAATTGATACTTCATATATGTGTACATTTTTGCAATCATTTGAATTCCTCGACTGATTATTTGTTAATCTTTATATAGAATTTTGGGGCTCGTAAGGACTTAGCATAAATGTGGAATTATTAATACATATAAGATGGTTGTTGGATGCATGTTTTTGTGTAACAGTGGTGAATGCTTTCATGCTTAGTTGTTTGAGGTAATATGCATTCATTGATTGAGTAAGGCTATTCCCAAAGGCATATTTTCAAAAAATATGATTTAAGTATTGATTTGCAAATTAAGCAACGATGTTGCAGATCAGTGGGAACTTAAGGTTTGTGTTGGTAACGCCTTACATTTGCAGATGACCTATAAGGTATGTATAGAATCCATGTATTCATTTTAATCTCCAGTTGGATTCATTAAGTCACATTTTTTGTGTGCTAGTCAATTATCGGATGTAATATATTTCGGATATCAAGCTGTTATCAAATTGCATATTAAATGGCATGTCATGGTTTGTGCACTGCCTTAGTTGTGAGGATTTCCATCTGCCCACAGGTGTTGGAAATCACCATGAAAGTAACTGGTATGGTGCATAGATCAGTGTCAAAAACATGTTAATTCATCTTGCTCACAAGTGTGGAATTAATTTGTTTTATGAAGTTTTGGGAGATTTTACTTGGACATGTGCCTATTTGGTATTTTCAGTTGTGTCCGTTGGCTACGAACAATGTTTGTCTTGTTATTGGTCTAATGAAAGTGATGCATGATTGTTTTGGACATGTATTCACACTTGCAGGTTATGTTGGTTTCATTAGATGAAGGATATCTGCGTTGGCAGATTTAAGGCTTTGAAGAAGCATAAGCTGGACCTGAGATGATATAAAGTAAGACATTTTGGTTTTTGCTTTAAAAGTTCCATCTCTTGATCATAATTTGTGTTTCATGTGAACGAGGATTTTAGCATGTGTGATTACGAAGGTTATGGGTTTTGTCAACCTTACAACCTTGTTAGTTCCATGTTAAGAAATGCATTTGACAGAAACTGCATTAAGGATGAGATGTAATCACTGTTACATGGTCACTAAAGTGACATTAATCTCCAATCTCAAGTATAAACGTGAATATTACATTTTGTAGACCAAGTGGGAGAATGTTGGATTTATCCAATATAAATCAACTTTTAAGTGGTCTAATGCTTGTAATATTGGAGAATAATGTTGATTGTGATATCTTTTAAAGATATCAATCCTATATAAGGTGTCTTATATTGGAAATATAATTGATGGAATCCTTAATTGAATATGATTATGATACTTGACTTGGAGGCTAAGAAAGTAAGTTTAGGCTTCCTTCATGGATGGAAACCCTAGCTTTTAGCTTATATAAACACCAATCCCTATAAGCCCTAGAACACACAACATAATGCTTCCTTTAGAGTAGTTGTATTCAGCTAGGTGTTTGTAGAAGATCCTAGTATTGCCATGCCCTTCACCGTCCTTGCTCGAGTACCATGATTATAACTGGAATCAGGTTTGTCAATTCTTTGTTTGTGTTTTAATTGTATAACTTTATAAGGCTAACAACAGTTGGATATGTGTGGGCCCTCCCGGTGTTGTAATGCGGACATGGTTTGGGCGACAGCGATTAATCTGGTCTGTACGGACAAATGGAGGATGTCTTCTATCTATTTGTGAATTTTACTTTTGTTGCAAAATCTCACTAATCGCTTATGCTATTTTAGATGAGTATCAATTTTCTTAACAATTGTAACTCTTTTTCGTTTTTCTTTTCTCAACAATATATATATATATATATATATATATCATAAACTACTATAATTTACGAGATAGGGTATTTGTTCACGGGCGAGCATACGCTGTTGGTCAATTGACGTAACTCATATTTGCACTCTTGTTCTTTTTCCATATGACATCAACATCGCATTAGGGGCAATAAGTTGCAAATTTCTGAAATGAGTTAGGATTAGGCTAAGCCGAAACAAGCTTAACACATTCCATAAAATTAGGCCCAATTGATAAATAGTTTTGTGACCAATTTTTGGGCCGCATTCATCTTAGACTCCACATGGTCCATGAACACCTATACGACGTCGCATCAATCTCAATGCTTTAAATTCTAATATCTTAACATCTCAGGCTTTACCATCTCCGTCTCAACTTCTCAACTCCCGGAGACTTGGAGTTGGACCTCAGCAGCAACTCCATCTCAGCTGAATCAAACGCCTTCCCTATCGCCCCATGCCCCGATCCCGACCGTCCGGAACCTCAGACGATGAGCAGAATACATGTTATGGATGGGGTGGTCATGGATGCTGAGTTCCAGCAAGCGTTTCACATTGATGAACAAGACTGAGTGGAAATGCTGCACCCTCCACAATTACTGAGAGAACCTAATATTTCAAACACCATGAAAAGTAACTGAAACTAAATAATTCAAACACCATCCCTGCATTAGCAAAATAGCAAATCACGAAACAATCAAGAATCGAAGTAATTTCAATTTCAAATAAATAAACGTGACGCGCTAGTAATGTTGTTAAATAAGATCCTTAAATTGGAACAGATTCTATATTTTTCGGATCCCACTGCATACCACAATGCATGTCATATATTTGAAAGGAAGTGAAAGCACCGTCTGGGACATGGCATAAGATTAGGGGTGATCACTAAATCAGGCATGTCCTATGCATCCCTCCAAATCTAACTTCAGATTCATCGAGGATATGGAATGAAAAGAAAGTACGCATCAGTTATCTTCATTGATAGATGACGTCCCTCAATCGTCCAGGCTGTAT
Source organism: Malus fusca (assembly GCA_035220775.1). Classification (NCBI taxonomy): domain Eukaryota; kingdom Viridiplantae; phylum Streptophyta; class Magnoliopsida; order Rosales; family Rosaceae; genus Malus; species Malus fusca. The sequence continues at coordinate 26,297,416 of CM069059.1, forward strand.
TTAAATACTCTTAGCTTCCAGCTGCAGCTGTTACGGCAACTTGTTTAGAGTCTTCTGCCCTTTCATGCTCCTTATTGTGCATCTGAAACATTCCAACATTTTTACATTCCAATACAATATGAGAAGCTTGTTGAGAAAATTAAGGAAGATGAGAATCCACATTCATGGAAATGCATCTCACCTTGTTGTTGATCAAGTTGTGAAGAGCAATAACGCTTCGGATAAGGGAAGAAAGATATATAACCAACATCATATCATTTGTTTTCACTGCACATGACAACAACAACATGAATCAACACTATTAACAAAATAGGCACTAACGCAGGAACCATAAATCTAAACAATAAAGCAGTCTAAGCGATAAACATGGTAGGTTTTTTTTTTACCTGAAAAGGCCTTGATGAGATCAGAAACATTAAGATTTGGAAGTAGATTGAACACATCCTACAAGGATTTGGGATAGAAAAATAAGAAAAATGTATGAGTGTGAGGGTGAAAATATCAACAGTAGGCAAAAGAATTACAATATTTCATTGTTGTGAAATAAAAGTTAAGAGACAAATCAAACTAGCACTACATTAAGATTCTAGCCTACACTACATGTAGGTTAAGCCAAAACCGAACCTGTAGGTGGTACAAAATCTCGTGGTTTAATGGGAGCTTGCCATCAATAACAAGGTCCAGATAACCCCGAATCTCCTTAAGTCTTGCTTCCAATCCCTTCAAGGCTGTGAGTTTCCCTGTAACCTGTACCAGACTTGGAAACTAAGTTTCTTGTATCGCCTCTTATATGCATTAAGAAAATCTAATAAAATTGACTTCATACATACATACATACATACTGTGCGAGCGTAAATAAAACGAGGAAGCTAATGAAAATAAAATCACCAAAACCAAACCTCTGTTGCAAGAGTGCTGATGGTTGTATCTTTCACATCTCTAAGCAAGTGTTCCACTCCTGTTAAAGGGTAATATGGTCAATAAAAACCATAAGTAGAAACAAAATGACCACCAAACCACAAAGGAAAGCAAGAAATCAATATGCGCATGCAATAACTTAAAAGTCCTACTTATTCAATGTTACAAGAAAGGGTAGTTCAGTTTCCATGGGCTTACCAATTTCCTCAACTTCATGGGCAGCAATTTCAGAAGGCACATGAACGAACACCTTCTGGCTTTTCTGGGTAGCATTCTGTAATCGTACCAAAATGTTAATTCAAATTTATAGCATTAAAACCAGGTTTCAAGTCAAAGTAGCTCCAACCATAACGCTTGTTTTGGAAGAACTTAGTATATGACCAGACCAATACAAAAGGCAAGGCATATCCGAAAAAATCATGATTCTACCTCTTTAACCTCTTCAACGGCACAGTAAGCTTTTGTTGGTATTCCCAGCTCCTTAGGTTGGACATCAATTATGACCAAGACAGGATTTGGAACATAACTGCAAAATCAAAAGGGAAATTGTGATATAATGGAGAAGAAAAGAAACAGGAAGTCATACGTCTCAAGGATAATGAATAGAAACACGAATTCATGTATCTGCTGATGGGTGCAAAATGCTTAAGCATGTTTCACCATGATAGAGACAAAACAATTAAACAAAAAACAAAATATTTCCACCATTTCATAAGAATACCACTTACAGGTATACGGCTTCCTCATAACCAACCATCAATATTTTATAGAAAACTGATGGAGAACCTCAAGGTTTCCAAAATCTCACATCTTGACTAAATTTACAATATTCAAGTTACACAAAAAAAAAAATGGTATCACAGTATAACAAAATGAAGACAAGAGTTAAGAAATAAGGGTTGAAGAACACATTTGCTTCTTCTAGTCAGTTGAGAATTAGTTTCTCTAATACCAATTTAAACGATATGAACCTTACACCTTTAATTATCTCCATGTTGTCCTTCCACTTAAACTTTGTTGACCAGACTGGTTATAAGAAGCATTCATGATATTCATATTCTAATGGAATCTCAAGACCAAGTAAATGTTTTTCATAGGGTTTACGCGGGCTTACTCATTAAATAACCCGTGAATGTCTAAGTCATTTTCTCGCAATTTTGGACCTGTGCTGTACCATCCCACAACGTGCTCCTTTGCTGGAAAAAAAATTATTTGTCAATTTTTGCATCATAACAGATAATGTGCGAATCTAGGGAAAGAGACATGGTATATACTCATACCATTTATTCTCTTTGCCATGGAATACATGGCTTCATGGTAGTTGTGATCAAGAAACCAGATACTGGGATCCTTATCATCTTCTTCAAAGGGAACTGTGAATAAAGATCAATACTAATATGAGTCAAAAGTAACGCACTTGATCTAGAAACATAGAAGGTTCTACAGGCAACAAGACGAAAACGCAAAACAAGAAAAAAAAATTAAAGTCTAAAAAAAACACAAAAACACAAAAACTAAACTACTACGTTAAATTTAAGAGCGCAATCATGAAGTTCGAGACTGATACTGCATCAAATTCTTTTGAAAAACAAACAAACAATAAAATCAAAATACGACAAGAAAGCAAGTGCTACAGGCTATAGAATGCATGTGCTACAGACTATCAACTAAATAACCTAATATGCAATGGGAAATTAACAAGAAAGTGCATTGATCACCAAATATATAGAAAGTATGCTGATAAACAAAAACATAGGAACTGCACCGCCCCGTACATAAATCAATTCAAATTGTGTAGGTCTATGCATTTGGAAAGCAAATTAAAGCAGAAATTTCGCAACTTCACACTACAACAACCTCAGCAGCTCTCGAATTAAACTTCGAAATGCCTTATCAAAAGGCATGTCTGGAATGCGACAACCCCTCATAACTAGTTTAACTTTCTACATCTCAATTCTGAAATGCAGCCTAAACCAACTGAAATTCATTCAGCAGCATGCAAACGTAACCTAAATTTGCTTAACCAACTCCAAGTTCAAGCTCATAGCAGCAGAAACACACTCATTCTTTTGAATAATTTAACAAAAATACAGCTTTTCACAATGCCGTAGAGCCTAAACACAGATTTCCTCACTGACCAAACAAAAATTTACCACAGTTTGGAGCATAATTCAGAACAAAAATTCCTTAATCAGATAAAAGAAAGGAAAATTCACCCAAAAAAATTTAAATTATTCAAAAATGAATAAAAGCAAACGAGATTCAAACATAGCCGAGAAGCAGAGGGACTAGGCGAGCTTGAAATAAACGAACCGGCGTAGCTGTTGGTGACGTCGACGGTGCCCTTGTACGACGAGCCGAGCAGAACTCCGACGACGCGCTTGCGAGTGTCTTTGGCGACCCTGTTGTAGTTGTCGACGATGCTGAGCAGAACCAGTGGGTGAACTATCACCTTCTCGATCGGCCTCGCCGAGATTTGCTGCGTTTTTACCACATCCATTGCTGGATTTCTTCTGCTTTCTCTGAATTTTCCTGCTTTTTCTGCAGTAATTTTGAGTTAGCTTCTTCTGCAGGAAACCTCTGTCTCTCTCTCTCTAATTTATATGGAAAAAGCTCTTTGCTTGCTCAGCTCTTCTTTCTTCTCTTTCCTTTCGGTTCTCTCACCGGACCTGATAATTTTGTATTTGAAATAATTTTGTTTGTTTATGAAGGTTGAGCCCAGGATTTATGGGTTTTATTATGGGCCAACTACATTTGCTTTTGGGCCTTTTGTAAATTGCTTTTCCTTCTTTTATTTTTTTGAATAAGTGATCTAGAATTAAAATATCAATACAGACTAAATTTTGACGACACAACGATGAGATATCAACGACATACTAAAAATCAATTATTTCATCAACCATCGCCTCAAGTTAGATCGTTTCAGCCAAAAACCTAAATTTTTTAAGATGTTATTGTCATGGCCCATGATACTTAGACCTGTAAACGGGTCGGGTTTGAGTCGGGTTCAATCCGACCCGTTAAGTTAACGGGTCACCCGTTTCACCCGTTAACAATTATTTTTTTTTTTCATAGAGTTTATTTTTTGTTGTTAAGACTTTACTGAAATTACTAAAACATCCTCAACTAACGGGTGCTAACAGGTTGACCCAAAGTGACCCGTTAGCGACCCGACCCGTTAAGCATCCATCCAAATACTAATATTAACGAGTCGGGTCGGGTCCAAAATGCCAGGTCTAGATACTCGTGTCAAAGTACTCATACATGCTCCTCTCACCATCACCCAATGTAAGGTGAAATTCTTGTGTCCCTGACAATCAGGCCAGGTAAATTGTTCAACTCATTTACAAAGGAATGAAACTTTTTCAATAAAATTTGTACCTAAATGAGAAGAGATTCTTGCATCCAGCCGGGCATATGGGGCATAGACTATTTGGGTGGGCAAAGGTGAGAAGAATAAACAAGGGGACCCTGGGTTTATGAGTATGGCTGTATGGCCTTATTGGTTCGGTCGGCCATATCCATATATATTCCTCTTGCATAAGGTCAAGTGGTACCTAAATATTTCGGGACCGGCTTCTTTGTAAGTGAGTCGAACCACCTAGTTTAATTGTCAGACGCAAAGTTCTTCAATGTTATGGATACATAAGAAGTAAACAAGTTGTAGACACTCCCATACCAACTAACTTCTAGTCTAGTAACACTCCTCTTTTCAATACTAAAATAGGTTTTAAGCTCGAATTTCGATCTCCTCCCGTTAATTCAAACTACGAAGAGAGTAATTCAAACTCGAGTGCATACGAGAGAACACAATCGATTAAACAATGTAGATACGCTCACATCTGCAGTTTTAGAATTTCCAAATGATATTTAAGAATAGTATAAAATGTGATGGATAAGATCAAGGTAAGTGGATGAGAATTGAGTACTACTTTACTTAGTAAGGATAAATGAGGGCTGTGGGGAAGTGGGGATGCTCTAAGATTAGTACATGAAATTCAAAGCTGGGAAGCAGACCCAAGGTAAGTAATAGGTATATGTCATACGACCAAGGCCAAGCTTAAGTATTTTATTCACAATTATGCAGCCCAAGGAGACATTGCTCATGTGGAGCAAGAGAAAATTCCAATTTCCAAGCCATTCATACAAACAAGAAATCCGACAGAGTAAATCACAGAGAAATTAATAACAACAAGAAAGTGCACATGCAGAGAAGAATGTCCAAGAATTGCCAATATCTTAATTCAACAACTCAAATTAGCGTCAATACTACGTAAACTATTCAACAACTATCTCTCCCTCCCTACCTTTCTGTTCACCCTTTCATGCCAGCTGCTAAACCCCAAATTCTACAAATGGCAGCCATGACTACTAGCTAGCTAGGAGCTTCTTTTTTCCGTTCTTTTTCTCATATATTTGAAGCATGTAATTCAAAGGAAACTTAAACGCAGATCCAAAGGTGGAAGGTCCATTTCTGTCCCAACAGTGTAGGTAAAAGCTGATGCCTCCTTGCAATATTCGTTTGCGTGAAATCTCAGCTTCTCTCCTTCAGATTCGTTGAAAGAGTTTATGGGGAAAAGTTGAAGGGTCTCAATCACTCTTGCCGGCTCCGAAACCTGATTTATTTCTGCAAAGAACGGAAAATAAAACCGTGAAAAAAGAATACGAGCACCATATCAGCAAAGAAAATTCAGGTGCATAGTGCATACTAGAAAAACCCTAAACCGAAGTACTTCAAGAAAGAGAAATTTTTTCTTTGGTCAATCAAGAAAGAGAAATTGTAACAGCTATGATTAACGGACGTTTTGGAGACGATATGTTCTCCTGATCTCGACGAATGATATCCTTGTCATCAATAGAAACTTTACGCCGCTTTTGTCTTTCTCTGGCTTTGTGATTCTGAAACCAGTAAAAGACGTTCTTGCTCTCGATCTTGCCATAAAAGCTTAGCTGAGAGGAGATTTTCTGAATCTGATCAGTGCTCGGCGTTCGGAGTCCAGACCTGAACAGGTCAGTCAGAACTTTAACCTGTTCTGTAGTTGGATTCCAACGCCCGCACTTGGTTCCACTATTACCATTACCACCATCGCGAAAACTCGATGCTTTAATGCAAACTCCTGACATGCCCTCGTCCATATTTCAGCTTCAAATGGCTAGAAACAAAACCAGTCTGTGCTGCTGCCTCAGGAACTTCCTTTTTCTGAGCTTCTGAACTCAAAACAGTGTGAACTCGTGTGCATATATAATACCCTAAAGTAGACAGTACTTTGGTTTTTTTTTTATTATAATTTTTTTGTGTTAGATCTTTGTTTATACATTAGTCTGCGTTGTTTTTAGAGAATTTGAGATTGAATAATTATGTGGATTTGTTCGGTTTTAATTATCTTTGCCCAGTTTTCTGTGCTGAGAGAAAGAGAAGGACACGCGCGAAAGCTGCCAATGTTCAACATTTGTCGGCGAAAAGACAAGATGAAAGCTTTCCCTAAACTATATTTTTTGGTTTTTACTTACGTTGAGTTCATATGCATTATATATTTCCACATTTTTTTAAGCTTTTTAAACACTGTGTTTTTATTTATAGTCGTCGAATTGGATAAGTGAAATAGAATCAACCGTCCATAATTAAATATGAGTGTAAAAGGTTAAAAAGATGTGTAAAAATTACTTCCCTATCAATTTTTAGGGTTTTTTGTGCTTTTCAGTTTTAGATGAGCAAAACCCTTCTAACAATGTTTAGATTAAAAAAAACACTACTTCATAGAAGAACACTTATTATATATGTGGTTTTTTGTACTTCAAGGGATTTCTAGAAAATCCCTTGCATTTTTGTTATAAAAAAAAAATTTAGAGAAGTACTTTATAAAAATGCATTTCCAAACAATTCATAATTAGTATAGTAAGTCCAAGATAACCAGACATTGAGTAAGGCCAAGCATCATTTTTAATTAGTTGGTGTCTACTAAAGATCATATAGAAGAGTGCAAATCTCCTGGATTATCTTAATTGGGGTATTAGCAGAAAAACGATCGATGCAAGTGAAGGTCAAAATTACATATTGTCTGATTTGCATTGGACGGTTGTGATCGCAACAGACTGACAAAGATACTGAGTTAGGTTGACCCTATAGAGTGATTACAGCTCAGTCAAATAGAGTGGGGATAATTGATATATAAACCTCCTTTTAATTGAGGATGTGTGGGAACATAAACAAAGCGACAATAAAGCCACCAAAAATTGAAATTTAGGAGGGACGGACAACGCATGACCAGCCAAAATGGGAAAAGAGAAGAGGAGACATATTGGATTTTCTTATGTCATGTGCCTCCTGTCGTAAGCAACTACATCCCCCTTTTTCCAGTCACTTGGTTTGCTTCATCTTTTATCATTTGATTGTATGTTACCCAATTCTGGGAGTGATCAAAAGTGTAGGAGAGGTTTTGTATTTTAGGGTTTGTCCCTACACAGGGATATGTTGGATGAGAAGGTTTGAACATTAATGGTCATATGCATGATACATACACCATTAGATTTGCATGCGATTTACTTTTTTGAAAAATGGAACTAATCTATACGTTACACATGCTATACTTTTTTGCGAATGAACATAAGTTTCATTAATAAATGAGTGCACGACAAAGTGCAGATAAAAAAGAAAAAAAAAAAAAAACACTAGCTAGAGTAGCTAGAGGAGGGTTTTGTAAAATAGCTATGGGCTTTAGTCGATGAATGCAAATCTTTAATTAACATGAACTAGAAGTGTATGTGGTGAATGTTCATTGGAAGAGAAATGAAGTTCTGATATGGTAGCTAAATAGGGGATTGATTGGGATGCAGATATTTAAGTTCTTGTGGAGCCTCAAATATACTTTCTGTATGTATACAGTCTACTATTATTATTATCAGATTTCGTACTTTTTTTCTTTAGAAGAAGATTCGAACTTGAGATCTATTCTGTGGAGCCAAAAAATAATTAAGAGGGGACACATGGATTTTTAGGTGAAGAGGACAAAATTACCCTCGAGACACACCGGGTTTCCTACACGCGAGCAGCGGAGAATCATCCATCAACCAAGTCAAGAGTGCCCAAAATAGGTAACAAGTTCAAATTTATCTCCTTCATCTTTACTCCATATCCTCTACAAGGAAATCATTCCATAACCTTCAAAACCTTCCATATAAATTAAATTAATTAGGCTAATTAATGGATTAATTCCTAATTAATCCATTAATCATCAAATTAATAACCATTACACCCCAAAAAACATCCAAGGGCCAACCATGCTCTATAAATATGACTCTACTTTCTTTGAAAGACTAGTTCCACACTCCTGCAAAACTCCAAAAAACTCTCCAAATATTTTTCTCTCTAAATTCTAACTTTGGCATCGGAGGTTCTTTGGCCAAAGCCCGCCCCCCATTCATCGTGGGTGCGTGAGGCTCTTGGCTTTGACCTAAGGTGTTAATTGTTTTGCAGGTGCAATTTTGTCCAAGAAGAAGAAGGCGAAAATTTGCATCCACAAATTGGTGCTTTCATTGAGAGAAGAGTCACACACTCGTAGAAGACTCTCGCATAAAAAGGTTTTTCTCTATTTTCTAGTCCACTTGCATTTTTTCGTACGTTCTTAGTATTAGAATTTTTTATTTTCAAAGATTCTTTGATAAAACATAAAAGAGAAATACAATGGCTAGAAATTTTAAAAAAATATCCACGAGTGAAAATTCTATATTCAAGAAATGGGATTGCGGCGATCCACGAGACTAAATGTGATCTTAGGGGGAGCGGCACCACCACCACAAGGTTCCACCACGGGAACCACCGCGGTGGCTACCACGATAGCCACCCGTGGCGAGGTCCATGGTGTCACCACTACCACGACCCGAGCCGTGCCACCAAAGTAAGCCCAATGCGCTGCCAAGCCGAGCCCAAGCCTCGCACTCGCGTGCATCACGCACCGAGCAGCCCACTCTTGCGGCCCAGCCTGCTTCCGCCGAGCAGCCCAATCTTGTGGCCCAGCCTACTCCCTCGGCCTAGCCTGCTCTCACTGAGCAGCCCACTACCGTGGCCCAGCCTGGTCCTGCTGAGCAACCCGTTCCCGCGGCTCAGCCTGCTCCCGTGGCCCAGCCTGCTCCAGTGGCCCAACATGCTCCCGAGGCATTCCAAGCAGCCCAGATCGGCCCAAACTATCTCAACCATTCGGACCAACCATCAAGCCTGAGGCATTTTCACCATGTTTCTCCACGGATTTAACATTTCCCAATTCCAATCTCGCGCCCGGAGCTTACCACACTTCCACTGCTCAATGAGACATATTCTTTCCAAGCTCTTATAATCCAAATGGCGAACAACACTTGTCTCGACAAGTCATATAGTTGACGAGCGCCCTTGCACAACAGACAACCTTGGTGAATCAACTTTTGCAACGCACCAGGATCCAACGTGCCTCAGACGAGGTGTCCCGAAGAAGGACAAGGGCAGACGAACCTCTCCACCAGTGTGCCACTTGACCAAGCATGAACTGAGCGTTCTAACAGAGTACATTCCCGACTGGACCCTCGAGATAGCGTATACTCCCTTCTTAGCGCGTGGATGAGCGTGCACTCTCAGTTAGTCTCACGGACAAACATACACTCACAGTTGGGGCCACACTCCGATAATCAACATAAGCAACCTTCTAGGCAAAGTGTTCATTCGCGGCAAGGCCTGCAATGAGCATCATCCACTTCACATCGGAGTAGGCAGCACAGCGGACGGAGATAAGCAATCACTCAATCCGGCTCAAGTTTAACCAGCAGCCTGCGAGTTACTCACTCTCCTGTTAGAAACATACCACACCGACCACAGCTGCGGCATAAACGAGTCGAACACATAGAAGAGCAGCCTAGACCAGTATGTCACGACCGGGGGCAGCCGATGGCTCTACCACCCCCAACAAATGCAAATTTAGGAAAAAGTAGAAATACTCATGACCGAGCGATTGCGTGATTTCCCGCACAACGAAGCTATTGACAAGGCGCTTCGATGAGACATGAACAACATAAGCGAGTCATATTTCAATGACAAGATAGAGCAGACGAGACTACCCTACATAGATTGCCGGATATAAAGATTTCTTCTGTTTCGACAAATGCAACAACTCAGCCTAATGGCACGCCGGGATCAGACGAGTACCAGAAGGACACACCAGCCCGACTACCAAGAACCGGGAGCAGACCTTGTTCTCAACACTCCAGACAATTCATCCTGATGCGCACAACCTGGCCCAAGCCAGCCTCATCTCTGATTTTACAACCACTATGCCTGCTCCACGGCTCCGAACAGCCATTGATCTATCACCATGGCTCATAACTATGCACATCTTGCACCATGGCTCCCAGCCATGTCGATTTTGCCATGTGGCTCGTGCCAACCAAGCCTAAAAAAGGCACGCGACGAAACACCTAATGATGGCACAATAATTCTAGGAGCAGCTCACTACGCGTACACCCTTATGCGAGGTCCACAAGTAGTTTGAAGTCTCAAGCAGATCGCCAAACATGACCTCGCAGGCTAAGGATTATTTTGGTTGTCCCATCAGTCCAGTTTTCCTCAGATGCACTCACAACAACGACTTCCATGCTCTCCAGTGCGAGAGGGTAAACCAATTCTCCGACACCCATATGGGTCTGCTCTCCAGTGCGATAGGGTAAACCAATTCCCCGACACCCGTATGGGTCAGCTCTCCAGTGCAAGAGGATAAACTAATTAATCTCCAGTGCGAGAGGGTAAACCAATTCCCCGACACCCATATGGGTCTGCTCTCCAGTGCGAAAGGATAAACTAATTGCTCTCTAGTGTGAGAGGGTAAACCAATTCCCCGACACCCATATGGGTATGCTCTCCAGTGCGAAAGGATAAACTAATTGCTCTCTAGTACGAGAGGGTAAACCAATTCCCCGACACCCTTATGGGTCTACTCTGAAGTGCGAGATGATAAACTAATTGCTCTTCAACGTGATAGGGTAAACTAATTGCTTTCTAGCGCGAAATGGTAAACTAATTCCCCGACACCCATCTGGGTAAGCTCTCTAGTGCGAGAAGGCCACATAGCTTAAAAGATCGAATGTTTGAAGATCAACTAGGCAGCAAATGGTCAGGGGCTAGCAGCCACTTTTGCACTTAACAGTTCACTCATCCCGACACTTCATCTTCAGCAACTCCGATCTTGGCAGCTTTATCCTTGACTGCTCCATCTACGGCAGCTGAGAAATCAAACTCAAGCAGTTTCCTCATTTTTGGCAAGCAGCCCATACATGGCTCCCCAAACCATTGCCCATGCCACACCACTTCCTCGGCCTATGCTGAGCTAATCCTTGGCTTCAATCAAGCCGAGCAACACAAGCAATGGCCCCTACCACACCACCTCCTTGGCCCATGACAAGCCGACTTATGGCCTCTGCCAGCCGAAGTGCCGCACCACCTCGACGGCTACCCCGTGGCAGTGAAGGAAATTTTGTGTAAAACATGTTCATTTGAATAACATCATATAGCATGCAATTAACAATTAAAGGCGGAATCATGCTTTCATGCATTCAAAAACAAAACATCAACCATGAAATTCAAAGCCTAGTAGATTGGTGAACCTTGACTCAACTTTTAAATCAACATTTGTTAGTTGAGAAATATTTACCTTTGTAGATTCCTCTTTGCATATGCAAAGGATAATCACCCAAGAGATAGGGCCTTCATTCCTTGCTTCTTAGCTCCATGGATTTGGTTAGAAGAAAAGGTTCTCCAAGTTCCCAAAATTGAGAACCTCTAAAGATTCTACACCAAGGTTAAATTGAAGAAGAAATGAGTGACCTAGAGGAAGTAAAATTGCTAGATAATTTCCTCTAGGGTGGCTGAATTTTTTAGAGCAAAGAGAGCTTTTGTTCTCATCTTTTCTCCACAAAAACCCTAAGGATGAAATGGCTATAAAGTTGCCTTTATACCACCTCACAATGGAGTGGCAAACTTGCAATTAAGCCAAGTTCACCACCCTCCTTAATTATGGGCTAATTGGGCTAATTGGGCCTTTGTGAATCATTATTCATTAAGTTGTCATACAACTTAAGTCAATGGGCTTTGACGTTCGAAACCCATTGGGCCTTAAGGTCCAAAACTATCCCGAAGTCTTTAACGAACTTATTCGTTTGATTAATTAACATATTAATTAATCATTGCCATAAATAATTAAACCATTTAATTATTCTTACTCATCTCCTTTGTTTCTTCAATCTCCACCTTACACGGTGTACGATACATTAGGTTCCTTTTAGCGAGGCAGTGGGCGATTAAAACCATTTTACATCGATTGTGAATTGAAACTTACTTTCAATTCTCCCTTTAGTGATTACACACGTTTAGGGCTTCCACAAACCATGAGTGACACCTAGCAGCATATCATGGCTACCCGAGCTAATCAGAAGAGGTAGAGAACCTATTCAGTTTAGGATTACAAATGCAATACGGTCTTTCTCTAATCTAATACTCTTGACCACATTGTTTGGTTTGATAGTTTATTTATTCATGTCTACTATCCAATGTGATTCGTTTGCTTATATGATTACCTTGAATGTGAATTGGAACGCATTCCCAAATCTCATTCATACTCTGGCCAGAGATTTTAATCATATCATAGAGTATTCTCCCTCAAACCATTTGAAGGTTAGAGATCCCTTGTTGCACATTCACTTGTCTCCATAACTAAGTGGCTTAACCCCAATGATGTCGTGGACACCCCGATGGGGTGACTTTGACATAATCAAAGATCAAGGACTTAACCACAAGACAACTGTGATGCCTCAGGTCAAATGACTAATTTGCATTATCCCAACCATGAGTTCTCATGTGACATGAGTATGAAAACTCCTCGTTGATCGTGTTCAGTGGACTCATTCTCTATTGAGCACCTACGTACTTATCTTGATGTCACACACACCAATGACTCGAGACTAGTCACTCTCCCTGAGAGAAGGCGCAGTACGTACTGATCTTATCGGACTGTCAATGCCCAATTGGCAATCCTATGATCAGGAACGTTTAGGATGTGTCTACGAAAGAATGGTCTCATTAATCTAACTTCATTAGATTGCATTCTTGCAATCACATATTCCTTGGACTTTATCGTTTAAGCATACAACTTTTATATGAGACGGCTCAAACAATAATGTTTGCCCTTTATATGTAAACTAGATTAGTTTAACATGTGAAATGTCCGTAAAGTATCATCATATGATTGGCTTTAGGGCACATTTCCAACAATCTCCCACTTGCACTAGAGCCAATCAGCTTGTTCATCTGTGATGATTCCTCTTCTGTAGTCATTTCATAAATGGCTGAGTAGTAGGCTTAGGCAATGGATATCTATATGTTATCCATAGAAGCAACCTTGAGAATATCGACGTCACCATTATACATGATTCCCAATCATGTGGTTCAGTTCTCTCATATGAGTTCGGATCTTGATGAGACCTTGATTCCCTGGCTTGAGCTATCGCCCCATTAGTGTCATACATTTTCTGGTTGGAACCGAATAGAGAGTTCATAAATGAATTTTCCCATCCAAACAACATTGTTGTAAACTTCTATATGGCAATATATTTTGCATTCATAATGGAACACACTAAAGTTATTACTTTAATGTTTCCATCCAAATATCTCTTTAGTCATAATAAAGGGATACCTGTTTATCTCTTCATTCATAATGAAGAAACATCCAATGATGGATTAGATTCATAATCTAATACATTTACGCTTCCATTACGTTACTCTAATTCTTCCTCATTCTTCGAGGAACCTATCCTTTAGTATTTCTCAAATACTTAAGGACTCACTTGACAGTTGCCATGCTTCTGATCCTGGGCTTGCATTGATATCGTCTTGTACCTTTCTAGGTACAACTCATATCAATGTTTTTCATACAATATGAAATGCATAAAGGATTCGATTTACGCATTATTTCTTTGGGAGTCAAAGGGTACGTTCCCTTTGAGAAGAGCTACCTCCTAGTCTCACTAGAGTTGTTCTTCTTATTGAAGTTTATCATCATATGAGAAACTTCCTAGCATCCTTTTGTCTATTATTAGGGCATGATATAATCCAATTATATCCTAAAATCTATCATTATAGATTTCCATCCCATGTATATAGACTATGTCTCCCATATACATTCTATCGTTATAGAAAGTTTAAAGTCATAACTTTAACGAATGAAGTATTCTTCTCATTTCCAAAATTAATATATTATACATATATTTAAATTTAGGAATATGATTAACTCCCACTAATCTTTTGTAAACCTAGTAAACAAAAGATTCATTTATATCTTTATGAGAAATCAAACGTTTTGATCTTTCTCTCATAAGACGCTTATGGCTCCCACTAGCTTGCTTAGATCCATGATGGTTGGATCTCTACAACTTACATGTTTTGTGATTCATAGTTTTAGACATATATATTATTAGGACTATCTTAATAATGGTTTCGGAAACCTATATGATGTCCAAACATTGAATCAACATTTAGTTGTAGCTAGCTATCTTCGAATTAATTGAAACTAAGACTACGTCAAAAATGGTTCCTTCAAAGTCAACCATTCTCTTTGATTGTAGTCACCTTAAGCTACCAATTAGCTATGAAGGTTTCATTATTTCGGGTCAAATGGTACTTTACCATTTCCTTGAGTATATATCGTATATACACTCAATGTAGTCATAAAGTTCAAATCATTCAACTGAGACGGTTTATAACTCCTTCTTGACTACCTTGGAGCTTGTGGTATAGGAACTAGGTTGTTATATTTGTTGATTATCATCTTGTCTCTCAAAGAACCCATTCTTTTGAGTTATATTCCTAGTTCATTTGCTCTAAGGCAAATCACATTGTAGGATTACAATGAACTACTCAACAAACAACATTTGTTGGTTGGTTTATAGAAGTGATATCCAAAGGTTAATTTGAGGATATCCACAAGATAATTTTTAAACAAATATTGCTCATTAGCACGCAACCCCAAATCTTAACACAATTAAGATTTGTCTTTCTTTCCAACTACATCCTATGGAGTTATGAAAATTTTGGAAGATCTTCTAATTGACAATCATATTGTCTTAGAAGCATATATATCCTATATATGGGTAATTGATAATATCCAACGAACTAAATCTTATTCAAGTTCGTTCTTCTCCTAATGGAGAAAATCATTATCTTATGATGCTAATTTCCTTGATATCTTTCAAGGAAACTCATCTAAAGTGTTACCTTTCCTTGGATCAAATCTAAGGAGGTAAGTACTTTAGACGTCTTACTCATCAACTTACATTTCTTGAATTCTTTGAAACCTTTTGCAAAGTATTCGGACTTGTGTTTATTCATAATAAACTATAGTCCAACCGAGAGTGATCTTCGGTGAATGTCAAACAACATGAGTAGTATTATGTTGTGGACAAGTGCCACTAACATCTAAGTGAATTAACCTCAATAACTTTGTGATTCTTTCTTCTTTCCAAAAGAATAAAGATTCGAACATTTCGCCTCTATACAATTTTGACAAGAAGGTATTGGATCCGGATCTAACGATCCAAAGCATCCATCTATGACCAACTCGTAATTTATGTTTTAGAGGTATCACAACTCAGTTGGGATTAGTCACTATCTTGCAACCTTTTGGGTTTTAAGCATCATTATATTCTAAACAGTTAACGCTACCATATCATCTCTACTATAGAGACAATCAATTAGATTACTATAATCCAATCAGTGATTAATAAAGAACAATGTTTTGTCAAACAAAACATTCATCCATCTCTACTATAGTGATGGAATTGAGTTCCTTAAAATTGGAATGTAAAGACAATCTTTGGTTTTTCCAATTTCTTTGGTAGTTCATATGAGGAAGTTAGTATCATCTGCTTTCGCAGAGATCTATATTTTATTCACGTTCCGAATGTGAAGTACTTTCTCTTCTCTCATTAATCTTCTACTTCTTATTAGCCACACTTTTACAACGATTGTAAAACATAGTTACGAATACGGAATCAAGCATTCAAGTAGAAGAACCAACTATTTTGAACTTTTCAAGAACAATTTGCAACACCTTCGAAAGGTGTGTTCTTGACACTTGCAAGACATTTCTTGCAAATACCCCTTCCAATGTCCATCCTTTCATAAAGAAAGTTTGTTCCCTTGGAGTTAATTTTATCTTCTTCATTTGACTTCTCCTTTGACTACAATAGTCATGGTCCCTAAACTCCCACTATCTCTCTTGAAACCTTTTTCAATTGTGTTATACACATCAAACATTTTGGAGAGTATGTGGTTATTGTTCACTACATAGTTTACAATAAACTTAGTGAACCATTAGGATAGGGACATAAAGGTGAAGTCCTAGCTTAGTTTCCGTCTCGTTAAGTGGTTTATCACTTCAACACTCAATGATTCAAAATCATCATAAGTCCATGTTGATGGACTATTTTTGTCAACCAATCATTATGTTCTAAACATAATTACAAACTTTCAAGAGTTGTTCAAGGCAACTCTCATTTCTTCATACAACAATTTGTAAGTGAAGAATCATGGCACTAAAAGTGTCCTTGTCTTTATGCTAATCTTCGTAAGTTCCTTTGTTCATATAACGAAGGAATAAGCATTGGTTGTTTGTGTTGTCCTCTTCATGATAGACATTTCTAACATGTTCTTCCAATGATACATTATCAATAGGAAGATTGTGAGGATGAGACTTCTTAGGTACATGCACAATCCATTTAAGACAATCTTTGGGATTGTGTTACCAAGTCCGGAAACTAAAACATTCGGATTTTCTTTGTCAAGTTTTGGATAGCGTTTGCAAATATATTGGTAAACAAATACATAACTAATATAAATTGATTGATTTTAAGTCATTTGATTTGGGTCTTTAAATCAAATAGCACCACCCACTATTTTTGGCAAATTCCATATCCCTCATTGGAATTCGAGAGTTTTGGAGGAAACTCTTAGTGG
Organism: Malus fusca; assembly: GCA_035220775.1. NCBI lineage: Eukaryota > Viridiplantae > Streptophyta > Magnoliopsida > Rosales > Rosaceae > Malus > Malus fusca. The sequence goes on from CM069059.1 coordinate 26,314,355, forward strand.
GTTATGGGAGACTCACTATTACCAAGCCCACCTCACAATGATATGATATTGGCTAGCATTAATAATAATGAGAGAGTACACTTACTCATTTGCAACTAATGCAAGTACCCATCAATTTGGCCTCTAGAGAATGTTGCCTCACAATGATATGATATTGGCGCCATTGCACTTAGTTAAGTCATTCCCACCATGCTTAGTTCGTGAAATGGTTCAAGAATAGCCTCACGATGATACGATGTCGGCCATCCTCGTTGCCTACACTAACCTCATCATATGTTTATGGATTCCTCCTGAGTATAAGCATGCACTTTGTACTCCCCCATGATAGGGTGAAGCCGGTGTACAAGTCATAAACGATTGGATCCCACCACGGTGGAAGGCCACGAAAGAGTGTTCTAAGCACTCTCACGCTTATCAACTTAATAATGGTTTGGTTGAGGGTTTTAGGTCTCATCACATATAAATATTCATTTTAATCTTTATTAAAACAATTTTGGTCCTATTACAACTATTGGTCCATTTGATTCAATTTAGTTGTATATAATACTCCCACTATACTTATAAAACGGTTTTTAAAGCAAGAGTATATGATACTACTAACATAAGGTTTGCATTCATTTGATGGACTATATAGTTGCCTTAGGGCCTTAGGATGACTATGAACCTTTGTTTAGATTCAACACGAGCCTAGTGTTGAATCTCGGACTAGGGATGGAGATTGATTTTAGTTACGCGTTTAATCACATTAAGGCGTGTTGTTCCTAGGGGCGTTGGACCCAACTACTCCATTTTCATGCATATCAAATAAAACAAGAAAATGAGTACTTTAAAGTAAAGGTGAGCTTATGCTCATTACAACATTTGCATAATTCAAATTACTTTAAAGTAAAGAAGAGCTTATGCTCTTTTACAATATTTGATCAAATCAAATTACAACCAAAATTAATCTACACATTCCCATGGTTCAAACAAATTTGAAACGGCCTTTCACATAGCTCAATTATCGTAGGCTTAGGTTCATAATCACCCTTTAATTAATTAACACTTTAACTAATTAAACTTGAATGCAACATTTTCATTTTGTTTTTGTATCCATAAAATTGATTTAAATGGAGCTAAATGAAATGAAAATCCAATTCTCATTTAAAGAGACAAAACAATTTTTGTTCCCTACTTGATTTGGGCCATCATGCAATAACCACAACTTTTTTGGCTATATTGCGAAACACAAACTTTTGGGGTCACTTTGTAAAAACACAAAAGTCCACTACTTCATGTAATTACAACTAGAACCCAAAAATTTCAACAAATACAAAAAAACTTCATTAAAGGAGCAAAACAATTTGTCCTTTAGCGTTTTTGGGCCTTAACGTAAAAACGTAAACTTTTGGGCCAAAGTGCAAATACACAAAAGTATCAAAACTTTATGTAATTGAATAAAAGACCCAAAAATACCCTATTCTATTAGGGTGGCCGGCCATGATAAAAAAAATAAGATTTTTACAAAGTTTTTGTAAGTGGGTTTTGTTAGGTGAGGTAAAGATGAAATATTTTGAATTTATGTCAAACTTTTAAAAAAAAAAGTTTGTCTACCATTATAGCCATTAATTGAATTTATGTCAAACTTTTAAAAAAGTTTGTCTACCATTAAAACCATTAATAATACTTTACCAATAATCATCACCCACTAAAATCACCCACTAAAATTAAACCAAAACTTTATGTAAAAACATAAAACTTTTTGAATCAAAACTTCAAAACTTTTTGTTCTTGGCAAGAACTTCAAGAACATTGAAGAACACTCATGAAAACTCATAATAGCTCCATGAATGTTTTCACTCACCAAAACTCAAATTTTCACCACTCAAAAGAGGGCTAACATCCTAGGGTACTTAGGGGTTCCAAAAGTCACTTTAAAACCATTTTAACAAGACAAACATGAACCCAAAAAATCACCCTTTGGATTTGGCCGAATTTCCCCAAAAACATGGCACCAAATTTTAGCTCCAAAATTCATGCTCATATGAACTACATCTACAACATTTGAGATGGCAAATTTTCTAACAAAATTTACATTCAAAGAAACAAGAATAAAGCTTGTAACATATTACAACTTTTAAATCAAAAACTATGAACTACAAAACCCAAAATGATTCACCAACTACTAGACCTAGGCTCTGATACCACTTGAAGGAAATTTTGTGTAAAACATGTTCATTTGAATAACATCATATAGCATGCAATTAACAATTAAAGGCGGAATCATGCTTTCATGCATTCAAAAACAAAACATCAACCATGAAATTCAAAGCCTAGTAGATTGGTGAACCTTGACTCAACTTTTAAATCAACATTTGTTAGTTGAGAAATATTTACCTTTGTAGATTCCTCTTTGCATATGCAAAGGATAATCACCCAAGAGATAGGGCCTTCATTCCTTGCTTCTTAGCTCCATGGATTTGGTTAGAAGAAAAGGTTCTCCAAGTTCCCAAAATTGAGAACCTCTAAAGATTCTACACCAAGGTTAAATTGAAGAAGAAATGAGTGACCTAGAGGAAGTAAAATTGCTAGATAATTTCCTCTAGGGTGGCTGAATTTTTTAGAGCAAAGAGAGCTTTTGTTCTCATCTTTTCTCCACAAAAACCCTAAGGATGAAATGGCTATAAAGTTGCCTTTATACCACCTCACAATGGAGTGGCAAACTTGCAATTAAGCCAAGTTCACTACCCTCCTTAATTATGGGCTAATTGGGCTAATTGGGCCTTTGTGAATCATTATTCATTAAGTTGTCATACAACTTAAGTCAATGGGCTTTGACGTTCGAAACCCATTGGGCCTTAAGGTCCAAAACTATCCCGAAGTCTTTAACGAACTTATTCGTTTGATTAATTAACATATTAATTAATCATTGCCATAAATAATTAAACCATTTAATTATTCTTACTCATCTCCTTTGTTTCTTCAATCTCCACCTTACACGGTGTACGATACATTAGGTTCCTTTTAGCGAGGCAGTGGGCGATTAAAACCATTTTACATCGATTGTGAATTGAAACTTACTTTCAATTCTCCCTTTAGTGATTACACACGTTTAGGGCTTCCACAAACCATGAGTGACACCTAGCAGCATATCATGGCTACCCGAGCTAATCAGAAGAGGTAGAGAACCTATTCAGTTTAGGATTACAAATGCAATACGGTCTTTCTCTAATCTAATACTCTTGACCACATTGTTTGGTTTGATAGTTTATTTATTCATGTCTACTATCCAATGTGATTCGTTTGCTTATATGATTACCTTGAATGTGAATTGGAACGCATTCCCAAATCTCATTCATACTCTGGCCAGAGATTTTAATCATATCATAGAGTATTCTCCCTCAAACCATTTGAAGGTTAGAGATCCCTTGTTGCACATTCACTTGTCTCCATAACTAAGTGGCTTAACCCCAATGATGTCGTGGACACCCCGATGGGGTGACTTTGACATAATCAAAGATCAAGGACTTAACCACAAGACAACTGTGATGCCTCAGGTCAAATGACTAATTTGCATTATCCCAACCATGAGTTCTCATGTGACATGAGTATGAAAACTCCTCGTTGATCGTGTTCAGTGGACTCATTCTCTATTGAGCACCTACGTACTTATCTTGATGTCACACACACCAATGACTCGAGACTAGTCACTCTCCCTGAGAGAAGGCGCAGTACGTACTGATCTTATCGGACTGTCAATGCCCAATTGGCAATCATATGATCAGGAACGTTTAGGATGTGTCTACGAAAGAATGGTCTCATTAATCTAACTTCATTAGATTGCATTCTCCCAATCACATATTCCTTGGACTTTATCGTTTAAGCATACAACTTTTATATGAGACGGCTCAAACAATAATGTTTGCCCTTTATATGTAAACTAGATTAGTTTAACATGTGAAATGTCCGTAAAGTATCATCATATGATTGGCTTTAGGGCACATTTCCAACAGGCAGCACCTCCCAAGAAGAAGACAAAGAGAATTAAGTTTTCCTTACATTGGTGTGGCGCGGAGAAGACGAAGAAAGCAACGAAATACGGTCCTTTGCACGGGCAAGTGTATAAGATTGCTAGGGGAGGGGGAACAAATATCCTCTAAGCTTTCTCTCTCTTGTATGGTAGAATAATTCGCTCTCCAAAGTTGATTTAACAACCCACTTAAGGTGGACTTAAATAGGCTTTGAGAGAAATTTATTTCCCTTTCTTAGAATGATCTAATTTCATATTAAAGAGGGAATCTACATCAAAATAGGAAGCGGTCCTAAGTTTCCTAAAGCAAGAAGATCTCTACACCTGCTGCCTTTTCCTACCAGCAGCCCAGCAGGTGTGGGGGCATTTGTGGAGCCAAAAAATAATCAAAAGGGGACACGTGGATTTTTAGGTGAAGAGAACAAAAGTACCCTCGAGACACACCAGGTTTCCTACACGTGAGCAGCGAAGAATCATCCATCAACCAAGTCAAGAGTGCCCAAAATAGATAACAAGTTCAAATTTATCTCATCCATCTTTACTCCATATCATCTACAAGGAAATCATTCCATAACCTTTAAAACCTTCCATATAAATTAAATTAATTAGGCTAATTAATGGATTAATTCCTAATTAATCCATTAATCACCAAATTAATCACCATTACACCCCAAAAAACATCCAAGTGCCGGCCATGCTCTATAAATAGGACTCCATTTTCTTTGAAAGATTAGTTCCACACTCTTGCAAAACTCCCAAAAACTCTCCAAATACTTCTCTCTAAATTCTAACTTAGGCATCGGAGGTTCTTCGGCCAAAACTCCCATCATTCATCATGGGTGCATGAGGCACTTAGCCTTGACCTAAGGTGTTAATTGTTTTGCAGTCCAAGAAGAAGAAGGCGGAAATTTACATCCACATATTCCAATGCGTAAAAGAAAAATAAAACTAATCTGGAAGAACGATAAGTTTTGTAATATTTAACCTTATTGATTACTTCAAAACGAGGATAATGGTTTCATGATCCATTTAATTCAGACGTTTGTGACAAAATCCCAAGAAAAGTCTTCGAGCATGCATGGTTTGATTTGATCTCACAAGATTTTCAATAAGATATAATATGTTTTGGTAATTGCTAGTCAAGATCGAAGAGCAGTGTGGCCAAGTTGTGTTGCGCACTTTCAACAATTCCCGATGGTGTTCGCATTCACGAGTAAAATATTTGTCTGTTTGCACTTGGCACAATAGTTTGCTGACTGCTGTCTGTGAATGTGGTCTTCTATCTAACTCTGAGGAGAAAATTTTAATTGTGACAGAAACACAAATGGTACATCACGTGTTTTAATAGAAGTGGTAGAAAATTTTAATTTTTAAATTATTAACTTTTTAGCGCACATATCTCACCATTTGTATAGTGACACATAATGTACCATCATGTGTACCGATCACACTGAAAAATCTCTCAACTCCTAGTACTCTTAATAATTAGTACTAAACTAAGAAATAATCTTGTTAATTAGTGAACAGGCTATGCATGTCAGGATACCAAATTTGGAGAGATGATGGATTTTATTAATTTGTTTAATCGTGGTAATACCGCACTAGGATTTTTGCTGGGTTGGCATAAGCACTAGGGTTTGCATTTTCCTGGGTAAGTGCCAACCCACGATCATCGTCATCTTGAACTTGCCTCCTTTGGAAGCAACGTTTGCCCCTCTTTCTGCTTATGCAGATGAATAATATTTGTTAGAACTGAGTTCGTAAACTAATGGATACAGAAGTTCAAATCTCTTTTAAACATAGACTACCATTCTTCTAAATATTGGCTCTTTTATAGTTTCTTAAATTTCCGATGTCAAACAATACTCTACATTTTAAATAAAATATAACATAGGCTTAGTTTTAACTATGACACATGTACTCTTCATAAAACCTGACTTTACTGTATGAACTCTGTTTTGTTTCACTTTACCCAATGTACTTATAATTTGTGTCTGACTTTACCTTATTCCGTTAACTTCGTCTCATAAACCGTTAACTTGCTGACTTACAGTGTCTTTAATGTGATCTTGGTTAAAAGAAAATTATAAAATAGATTAAAATGTGACAAGTTAACGGTTTATATGACAGAGTTTAACAAAATAAGGTAAAGTGAGACACATTATAAATACATGGAGTGATAGAGTGCAAGGAGTAAGGTGAGATTAATTTTTTTTTATCATAGCTAAAAATAAGCCTTAAATATAATATATTCACTAACGTGAGGCATTTTTGTATCTAACATGTAGACAATTTTTAACAAGTGAAGTGACGTGTGACTTAAATGCGAACATCTAACCCAGAATCATATAGCAAGTTAGAAATGGGTGGAAGGGCTTAAAACTTTTTAAGCTCATATATTTTCTTTGATCTTTGTATGTGACATTCTCTCAACAAAAATAGGGTTTACGAACTTTATTATCTTAAGGAACGCATGCTTCTCGATCAAAGCATTTTACTACCTACATTTGACTGAAAATCCCAACTTCCAAATTAGAACCAAAACATTTGAAACCAAGCCAGTACTATTAAACATAAAGAGAGTAAGTTGGAAGTGTGAGATTGGTAAAAGTGCCACGCTGTCCTGTATGTGTGTCTTTCGTAATTGTCCATCTATCTATCTTAATTTAGTCTAATAGATAATTAGAGCAATGGTCTCTAAATTTTACCTCAATCAGAATTTTGATCTCTGAACTAAAAATCTGTGAGCATGGGTATCTGAACTTGCTATAATATGGAATAATGATCTTTTATGCTAACTCCGTTAGAACTTATATCCAAAATAAAGGGTTTAAGGGGACAAAAATGGATGAAAGTTCTAACGAAGTTAGCCAAAATGATCTTTTCTCCACATTAAAACAAGTGCATAAACCAATACTCACGGATTTTTGATTCAGGGACCAAATTATCTCTATCTAATATATCTACAAAGCTATAAACCCTAAGTTTAAACATTTTGTCATAATATTTGTGGAAAAGAGTCGGGTAAATATTTGTGTTATGGTGAATGTGTAAAACGTGAGATTCAAGAAGTCGTAAGCTAGAATTAGGGCACGCGTGAAATCCAGGCCGCCCCATAAACATCTTGCCTTGTTTTCTACTTTCTTGTCTTCCATTGCTGCTGCTGTTGCAGTGGAAGCTTCACCGCCATCATCAAGACAAAAAGGCCAAAAGCCACCCCCACTCAAATCAAACATTCCTTATTTTATAAATTAAGAGAAGAGAATATGAATTTGGGGGAAAAAGATCCAATCATATGTACTGGTTGCTTGCTGCCTGGCATCTAATTAGTGGCCAAAGTCATTAGATTATTAGGTGTCCTGTTAACCCAGACCCACTAAATTAATTTTGGTTTTATTAATTATGATCCGTGTTAACCCACTAACTTAATTTTGGTTGTTATTAATTATTGTTCATGCATATGCACAATTGGTGAATTGCACCGGCGCTCTCTTCAATCCATTATGTCAAGAGTTCAAATTCCCAGTATAAATAAATATCGAATGTATTCAAAAGGAAAAAATTTCATGTACATGCACTTAGTGTGATTCCTGATAATAACGTGTGATATTTTACCCGCTCCATATTCAAATTAACAGATTCATTGGGCAACTCAATGTGTACAAAGCGGATATTTATGGACAAGAGAAGTACAACGTAGGACTCTCAATCTTATCAGAAATAAATGCTCTTAACTAGTAAAACACGGACCCAACCAACAAATGCGGCGGGGGCGGGGGCTGAGCCATCTGCATAGGAGAGTTGTCTAAAGGTAGGTTAGGACATTTTTGTAAGTTGGAGTGGGCTAGAGGCTAGGTCCGTTCTTGTACCAAGTTGACTTACCGGCTCCTTCCTCGTTGGGAAACTATTACGGAAGGCTGTAAATTACCAACGAGAAGAGTAGCGCTTACAGGGCTGAGCATGCCGGCATACTATAGAAGACAAACTAGGACAAAGATTGTCTGCCCTCCCATTTTTTGTGCCCTCTTATTTTGTGTGGTCACGGTTAAGTCACGTTAACATTTTATATATATATTTTTTATAGAGATAATAAAACAAAAATAAATAGTATAAAATGTTGACGTGGCTTAACCGTGACCATACAAACAGGAGGGCACCGGAAGTGGGAGGGCAGACAATCCTTGTCCGACAAACTATGCCCCAAGTCAGCAATGGCTTCGTCAAGAAAGTTCGCCTCTCGAAAAACATTGCGAAAAACAAAATTATCTCAAGTCTCCTGGATTTACCAGCGAAGGAGAAGAAATTTACAGTGTTGAATATTAGACATGAGCCCGTCAAGAAAGTAAGGGCGTAGGGATGAAAAACCAAGTCAAGCAGGAGTATTCAAATCAGTTTTGAGAATTAGGGAACAACCTATTCTGAATTTGGTAAAATAAACTACAAAGTCGAAGCTTCAAACAACGGTACAGAAACAGGATACGAACCATAAAATTAGCTCCAAAATTGATCGCGTTTCTAGCCAACAATTAAAGCAGTATTGAAAAGATTGAACAATCCTACCTATATTTTCAATGGAAATAAAAATATTACACCCTTCTCTGCAAACAAAGACCGCGTTCTCACAGTTGGTCATATATCCTTTTGACAGATTACTTTCAAAAGTAGAATCTCATGACATAGGTTCTGTAAGCGAAGGCATTACAGAACCTGAGCAGCCGTGTTCAATTTTTCGGCTAAGGTGAGCTGTGTCCTTGTGATGCTTGACAAGTACAGTAAGAGCAAGTTGTCCTGTAAGCAACAAACAAAAGGACAAGTCTAATGTCAAAGAAACGCTCGCCAAACTTATAACCCTAGTATTGAAGAACTATTTTGCATCATTACCCTACAACTGACAGCAGGAAGCTGTGAACGACATTGATAATAGATAACTAAAGTAACTGAATATTTTGAACTGTATCTTTCATGATACAACAAAATGAACCAAAATATATCGCACCTGCAGGCTGTCATTGATAAGCTTATCAAAAGCTGATGGAGACAGTTTCGGAAGAGATGCAATCGTATCAAAAAGAAATCTCCCTATAGTGTTATCTTGTTCAACACGGCCTTCCTGGAAACATGAACCCTCATTGGAATTAAGTAAAATAAGTGGAAAGACCAACTTAAGAAGGTTGAGTATCATTACTAACCACAACATTGTCAACATATTTGTAAACATCATCAATTAAAGCTAGAAGCCGCTCCATTGAGGCTTCCATTCCTTCAAGATCAGTTGGGAGTTTGTCAACCATTGGGGTCTTTAAAATATCATCTGTCATCATGGAAAAGCATATGATTTTGAATCAGATCTGCATCGTGCTTAAAAGCTCAAACAATCATATCCAAAAATTAGTAGGAAGCAATGAGTTCAACCAATGTACTAAATAAAAGCTTAGGCACAAAAATGACAAACAAACTACTTTTTATTGATGTGAAAAGGACATATAACTAGTTCCTTCAACGGATTGTAATTCTCAGAATTACTAGTTCCTTCAAGTTTCCTCCAAAACTTAGCATAAAAGTTACTTCTGTTCCATAAGTCAGAAAACTATACAGGGAAGATCAAGTGAATGTGTTGTGTGTGTGAATACCAATATGACCACAAATGATACTACAAACAATTAAAGTTTAGAGGGATAAACTTACATCCAACTCGCTCAGCTTCAACCATGCGAAGATCAAGAGGAATTTCTTGAAACTGCGCAGCAAGTTGCCGATCTCCAAGAGACAAATTCACTGAAACATAAGCTTTTATGGCACCCACTCCATTAACAAATCCAGTATCAACGGTCAAATGAACGGGGTTGGGAGCTTCTCTAGAATAGAATTCATGAAACAATGCACTACCACCAGTAACTCCAAGACCAGTTGAATACCTACAAGTAATAATCAAGGCATAACAATAAGCATTCCAATCAACTTGAAAGCTTACAAATCTCTATTACATATGTTTAAAACAAACTCGTATGAACTTTTCAAAATTTGCGAAACTATCATTGGGGAGCATTGAGTTCGCGCTCTCACGTGTACCATGACATACGAGGATGTTCCCTATTCCATTTATGAATTCATATTTTTGGCTACCAAGCTTACGCACTAGTTACAGGTTCCGCACCGAATTAAACATAAATTACACAGAAGACGCAACATTTCACCGGAATGAATATCATTATGAAACACGAAATAATTCGAATTCGTCAATTAAAACTGCCTGAAAAGTTGCACGATAATAACTAAGAAATCGAAAACAGAAAAGATAATGACATTTACCATCCAACGATGACTTCCTTGGGATTCACCTTCTGGTGGGATATCAACATATTGTGATGGTACTCAATATCTAAAGCAACCTGAAAATTACACACCGAAACAAAACGTCAGTAAATTCTAACACAGGATCACAATTTCCTCGTGTTCAAGAAATTAACCACAATTTTCTCATCAACCAAACAGGGGGAAAACCCAAATCGCTAAATAACAATAAAATTAAAGAAACAAATGAGGAAGAAGAACCTGCTCGGCGCTCATATGAGGAACAGCGTAGGAGTTTCTGATGTCGACAGTTCCGTCAGGTAGGACGGAGCCGAGGAGCGTGCCGATGACGCGCTCCGACTGGTCGGGACGCCTGACGTAGCAATCGCAGATGTTAAAGATGACGAGAGGATGAACCTTCGCCGACAAGCTCGACGACGGAGACGTGGAGAACTGCAACGCAGTGTGCTCGATCGCCGCCATTCTCTCTCACCGCCGATGGATCTGGATTTTGCTTAAGGGCTAGAGAGTGTAAGCGAGAAAGAGCACGGAGGATGGCGCGAGCACTAGGGTTTTGGGGGATAGAGAGAGAGGAGAGTATTGGATTTCACTTCTTTATTTTAGTTTAGGCCTTTCATCATTAAGAAGCCCAATGGTCTAATGGGCCTATCCTGGCCCAAATAGGCTTCAAGAATAAGAATTGGCAAAATCAGAGTCGGATTATCTCCCCTCCAAATTCCCTCATCTCCCCTCCCTTCTTATTTTCCTATTTTTGTTTATCTTTCTACAAAGAAGTCAACACAAGATGTTGACGTGACTTAATTGTGACTGTTCAAATATGAGGAGAGAAGGAGAATTTGGAGAAGATAAAATTCTACTCCGGCAAAATCTAGGACGAGAGACTTTAAGCCATTTCAATCTTTAAATAATTTTCCTTAAAAATCACATATTATTGGATTAAATATGATTGCAAGCTTCATTTAAGGTATGTTAGAGGGAAAAAGTGGAGCTAACTTTCACATTTTGGTCAATTGATGGTAGAGATGCACTATTTGTGAAGAAAACTAATCACTTCTCAATCTTGGTCATGAACGAATAAAACTTTACCATATTGGGAGAGTAAAAGAGACATGTTTTATTTCCGAACAGATAATCTATTTCTTTCAACTCTAACAAATTTTGAAAGTTAATATTTATTTCTTACATCAACATACCTCAAAAATAGCAAATTATTAAATTCAATCATAGGCATCAAACCTAGTATCTTCTAAGAGCAAGTCCACCCATCATTGAGCCACTTGGTACTATGGTTTAGTGATATTTCTCTTCATATATAAATGAGAGGTTTGATTCTCGCCAAATGTGAATTTGAATCACATTTTTGATAACTCATTAGGAGTCTTATTCCACTCTCCCACTCCCTTAGGGCATGTTTACTAAAGGGGAATGGAATGGTGGGAACCGGAATTGCACACATCCCCAACCATTCCAGTGTTTACCAAACCATCAGGAATCAAAATAATTGTGGGACCCGCATAAAATTAGGAATTCAACTCCTGAAATGGCCGGAGTCCGATTCTCGAGTAGGAGGAGGTATTTGGATTCCTGGAAATGGTTTTCATCAGGAGTCCAAATTTTATACCGGTAATACCCTCAAACTCCAAAGATGAGAATAGTCAGTGTTTGCAGCCCTTGCGATGGTGATGGCTGGCCATAGGTGCTGCCTTCAAGCCCTTGTTTGACAAGGCTCGCGTTCCTGACGAAGACCAAAGATGGGGAAGAGACGGGGACAAGAGAGAATTTTAGAAAGGGGTGGGTCACCAGAGAGATGGGGAAGAGAGGGGAAGAGAGAGAGGTGCCTGGGAAATTTTAGAAATGGATGGGTTGGCATGGTAGCAGAGAGATGGGGGAGAGAGAGGACGGGAAGTGATTTTTTTTTTTTTATTTGGGGGTTTGTTTTATGTTGGTAACTGGTAAGTAGTAATGAAAGAATAAAAATTTTACTAAAAATAATTAGATATAAAATAAATTAGTTACAAGGGGTATTTTAGTAATCACATTAATTTTCATTCCGATTCCTGTGAATTAGTAAACAGTTTATATAAATCAATATCATTCATATTCCGATTCCAGTCAATTTTAGTAAACATGTTTAACAGGAATTTGATTCTGATTCCACCTCATTCCAATTCCTCTTCAATCTAATTCCTCCTCAATTCAATTCCTCTCAATCTGATTACGGATTAGTAAACGAGCCATTAATGTAGACAATACCTTTTGTTTAAAAAATGAAAAAATAAAAAAATAAAGTCCACCCATCCTTGGATGGCAAGGGCAAGGGCATAAAAACAAGGGAAAGGGATCCGGAGTCCCTTCCACCAAATCCACCTCATCAATTAATTTGGGCATTTGAAATTTAATCTAACAGCTAAAATTGTTATAACTTTTAAAGGGATCTTCTGTTTTTAATCGTTAAATCAAATTTCAAAAACCCGGATTGATTGATGGGATAAATTTGGTGGAAGGGATCCGAGGATCCCTTTCCAAAAACAAGGGCCCAAAATGAAGAAGGCAATCAGCTCCACCAAGCCTGTCGGACTGCCCAGCCAACATTACGCGCATGCTAGTGCTATGTTCGGCGGAGCAGGCTGTCATGTTTTGATAGGTACAAGGAGGGCCACGACATGATTTGATCAAGTGTGAATGCTACCATGCTGATATGAATTTAATTAAGCTTCCTGATGAGCTTTCAAAACGGTATCCATCACTTTGACTCTAAAATCAGAACGTCGACAGGTATCGTTTGGTATGCAGATGGGACGCGACGGAACGGAGAGGGAGCAAATATGCCCTCGGATGAAAATAAGGAGGAAGAAGAAGGAGACGGAAATGTTATAATTTTGTGTTCCACGGATGGGGAACGAGTCGTTCCAGGGGGTGAGGCGGAACGAAAATTCACCTAAAATTCGTTCCGTGGAACAACGCGTTCCACCCGTTTTAGGAGCACCAAACGTGGGACGAAACGCCTCGTCTCACTCCGTTTCGTTCCGTCCCACGTACCAAACGGTACCTGAATAATTATTGGATCTAGATGTTTACTTGGAACGAGAAAGTTTATGAACCAGATTATGAGAAAAGTTGTGACCAAAAGACAAAACAAATAGGATTGATAATATGACGATACTAAAGAGATCAAAAATTTAATTTATTTTTTATAGGCCACATAATGTAATGATTGATTGTTGGACTTATTTTTTAAATCATTATAAATAAGAGTTTTGTTATCAATCTCCTCATCATATGATTTACAAAAAATGATCAAATTTTTTTTATCTATGTAGCATTTTTCATGAGAATAACTACTCTTTAGTCAATCGAATTCATGGTTGTAATAAATGTATGGTAAATCAAGAATTACAATAATTTGAATATTTTGTGTAATAAAAATGAAATCTGAATCATATTCATTCTAATCCTCAATTTAAGTAAAAACGTGTCATTAGTATATATGATGTCGGTATATGAGCATCTACAACACTACTAATTATACATTTGTTATTTTAGCATGAAAATAATAAAAATAATTCAAAATCTATTAATAGCCCCAGTTTAAGCATAACCATCTCCAACGCTATTAGGCCTGAATTGAACCTTGTGCCTTTGAGAATTTTTAGAAGGGTAAACTCTTTGGAGTAAGCCTTAGTACACAACCACCATAGGGTGGCTCAAGTGACGAATTTTCAGGCCCGTATTTCACACAACATGTCTTGGATTCGATTCATGACGTTGGTGAGTCACACGATAGTAGTCAAGTGGATGCTGAAATACCTCTGTGAGTCTTCCCTGCCCACGAAATAGTGGATTGTCGTGATGAAGTTACTAACTGGTCTTTTTTTTTTTAACAAAACAAATATTACATATTTTATTATCAGAAAACTCTATTCTAATCCTTGTCTAAGATTACTTTTTGAATAAAATCTTATCTAAGATTAAAAATTAATTATAATCCTTGACATTTAATTGTAACTTTTTAATATTAAATATGTTGTAATAATTATTGAGTTTTTTGTTTGTAGGCTATATATTGATTCCCATAAATAATAAAAATGTTATTTATCATTGATAGTTATTAAGTTCCCATAATAAGAAAAGTCATATATTATCATATATTTTTCATTGTGCGTGAATTTCTCCATATATATGTATATGCATATTACGTACATATGTATGTTTAGATACTATAGTTACGTACCGATACATTTATATCGACATATTTGTATCGATACGTTCGTACCGAAAGTTATGTACCGATATATTCTTACCGAAACTTACGAACCAATACTTATGTACTTATGAGTGATATAAGGTACCTAAAGTTATGTACCGATACTTCCGTACCTATGATAAAAAAAGATATTGAATGTTATGTATAAATTGATTTTGTTTTGTTGTTGATTTTTTTTAATAATGAGATAAATTTTTATCTATTAATATGATTAGAGCACAAAATAAAAAACATAATTGTGGATGGGTAAATAATTTCGAATGGCAAGTTCATAAATTATAAATGTGCTATAATTACTTAAATATGATAAGTTTTTAAAATAGAGAGTTATATTAGATTCTGAAAACCATTTAGGTTAAAATCTAAAAACAATCTTATTGAAACCCTAAAATATAAAAACCCCTTTTATTATTAACCAACTCAATCCTTTTATTATTTTGTTATTTAACTATCAACCACTACTCTCACCAAAAGTTTTGATATATTTCAAGTTGATCTTTCTGTTAAATTCTCTTTATACTTGGTTAAATATAAATTTTGGAGAGTTTTCAAATGAGAATTGTTTTTGGCACTTCAAAAATCTCATTTTACACTCCAAACTTTGTATAATTAGAAATAAAAATACACTTATGAAGAGTGTAGAATGAGATTTTTAAAGTGCTAATAACAATTTCATTTTCAAATAAATTGAGGTTTACTCTATCTCTTCTAAAAAAATATAAAAAAAATAAAAGTTTGTGGGCATGTCTTTAAATGATATTAGGCCAGTGGTCCAAATCCTATCTACTAATAATTATTTTTTTAAATAAATCACTTTAGGCGTAGTTTGGTTTAAAGGATTGGATATGATTGGATAAGATTGGATTAAATTACTTATGATGTTTAAGGTATATTGAAATATGAAATTACAAAATTGTGTACAACTTATAAGTGGTCGATGAATTATTTTATTAAAAAAAACTTATCTACTACAACGCCCCGATATGGGATGATTTTAAACGATAATTTTTTGGGAATTTTAACCAAAAATCATATTTTTACTCTAAAAAATCAATATGATACTATTCACTTATTACACATTTTTGTCATTTTCGTTAAAATTCAGAATTTTCAAATCATTTTCATTAATTTTCTTTTTTTGTTTCGCGTCTAATCATTTTGAGCATCTTAAGAAAACCATCGGCTTCTACTTTCGTTATACCTTAAATTCTTGCAGACTATATATTCTGATTCAGACATGCATCCGCATCTCAGATTCAACTACTAAATTGCTAATGAAATGACATGTGGTTTTGTTTATGCGTCTAATGAATTATTAAACATGTAATTAAGCTCAATTAACAAGAAGTCACCACATCATCGTTGGCTTTGTGGCTACTTGCTACCTAACTTCAACAACTCCTTTCCTTCTCTCTCCAATAATTTATTTAAGACTTAATTAGATTAATAGTTCTGTGGTTATAGGATAGTTGAAAAATAGCATTTGTGGTAAAAAAAAATTATGATTTAAGCACTTGTGATAAAGTATGTTAGATATTAGTACATGAGTCAGGCCCACGTGTTAACAATTAACGAAAAGGTTCAGTTTAGCCTCATTTGTGTATAGAGATTAGAGAGTTCTGTTTTAGTTTAATATGTGCAACTCACGTGCTACTAATTAACAAAAAAATTGACGAAATTTTCAATTTTGAACAGAAACCCTAACCGACTTAACCACAAAAGATTAGATCCTAATTTTTCACCACAAGAACTATTTTTCAATTATCCTGCCACCACGAAAACTATTAATCCCAAGTAGGCCCTTATTTAATTCCCAAGTAAACGGCGGCACGGAATAAACGAGGGTGAAATTTCCAAAATTGAAAAATAGAGATATTTACTAATTTACCCATGAACGTGTATGAAGCAGTAATTTTTTTTTCTAAATTTTAATTAGTCAATTTTCCTTGAACTTTAGTCTTAGTGATTTACCCGCTAGAACTTTGATAAATAGACAATTTTTCCCTTGATGTTAGTTCATTTTAAGGAATAAACGGCTAAAATTAACGTCAAGAGAAAAATTAATTAATTATAAAAGTTAAAAAAAATAATCGGTTAAAATTAAAATTATAAAAATAATTAATTAATTATAAAAAATCAGAAGTTAATCAACTAAAATTAAAATTCAGAAAGCCAAGGACAAATATGCCTTCGAAAAATACACAAATTCACAGCCACTTGATGCAAATAAAATGAACACTCACCATCAGATGATTCAGATGGATGGGATTGGTGGGGCCTCTCCCTAAAAAAGAAAGGATCAGAGGGCCCTTTGAGTCTTGAAAGTTGAAACGCATCCACAACACACATGTTTTTGCTTGCTCATATCACGATTAATTAACAGCTTAATAACTTAATTACGTACAAAATACCCTTAAAACGAAAGCATTACATATGAGAAAATAACAAAAACTCGATTGAAGATTGGCTTGAAAGATGATCGTAAAACGATGAGACGTAATTAACGGTAATCACTTGGACTTGAAAGGGATGGCCCTGATCACAACCACGTGGTACAAAGCTGCAAGTGCTGCCCCAATGAACGGTCCAACCCAGAATATCCACTGCCACAATGAAAAATAAAATAAACTAAAAGTTAGAACAAAAGTTCAGAATCCATTGAATGCGTTTTTGAAATTGGAATACAACAATGGCTTTTGGAGAGTGCTCCCCACAAAAGCACTTTCATTCAAGAACAGAAGTGCTTCTTGTAACAGCAGTTTTGGATCAATTAGGAAGGCTTACGTGGTCATCCCAGGCATGCTGCTTGTTGTAGATGATGGCAGCGCCAAGACTCCTTGCTGGGTTGATGCCAGTTCCGGTGACGGGGATGGTGGCCAAGTGCACCAAGAACACGGCGAACCCAATTGGCAACGGAGCCAAAATCTGTTCAAACCCCATTCAAAATTCACAGCCAGTTAATCACCAAACCAAATTAAACGCCAACAAAATAATAAAATCAGGAAGTTCAAGCTCAGCTAGGCAAATGATCGGAGACTAGACATGCGTACCGGAACGTGGGAGTCTCTGGCGCTACGCTTAGCGTCAGTGGCGGAGAAAACGGTGTAGACGAGGACAAAGGTGCCGATGATCTCAGCACCAAGTCCTTGACCCTTGGTGTAACCATGGGCAACAGAGTTGGCACCACCGCCCAGCGTCTCGAAGGTGGAGCTCTTCTCGAAGCCCTTCACGACGGCGGCACCGGCGATAGCTCCGAGGGTCTGCATAACTATGTAGAACACCGCCCTGGTCAGCGACAGCTTCCTGGCCAAAAACAGCCCGAAAGTCACCGCCGGGTTTATGTGACCACCTGAGATATAAACAATAAGATCAACCACGTTAATCAAGATTTATTTATAATTAAGAATGGATAAATGACACGGCTGCGTTTTATGGGGGGAAATTAATTACCGGAGATGCCGGCGGTGCTGTAGACGAGGGCAAAGATGGTCCCGCCAAAAGCCCAAGCGATTCCTTGAATCCCGACCGTCGTGCACTTCGACTTCGACTTGACAACGCCCATCACCGTCAAGATTGTGATGTAGAGGAACAGGAAAGTGGCGATGAACTCGGCGATCCCGGCCCTGTAGAACGACCATGACGTCAGCTCGCCGGGCTCGAACAGTGGAGCAGGCGGCGGTTCCTTGTAGTCCTTCCCGTCGTCCTGGCTCTGAGCCGACGTCCCGATCGGCTGCCTCTCCGAGTACTTGTTCGCTCCCAGCCTAACATCCTCTTCCTTACCCTCCATTATCGCTTTAAGTACAAGATCAGACCAAGCAGATATCGAGCTCTCGGTGACTGATGACCGTTGGATCTTTGTGATCTGAGAGTGTGAGGAATGGCTGCGTTATGAGTGGATTTACAGGGTGGGACTTATATAGCACAGCGAGGGCCTGAGTTTTGGAAGCTGGTGAAGTGAGGGAGGGTGGTGGCGGGACCCAACGGCTTTATTAATTTTGATTTTATTTAACTTATTTATTTTTATTATCATGTGAGCGACCAATGGTTTTTAACAAGTTGTGGTAATTTTTTGCACAGACTCGTTAATTTGATATAAAACGACATAATAATAGTAGGTGGTCGTTTAATTCGTCATCAAGTCGGATCATTACCGAGTCACATGTTAATAATTTGTTAACAAAACATGTTGTTATTGAATTAACTGTTAAGAACATGATAAGATAATATGTATGACATGAAAACGATCCATTTGCTAGGTCTAGACATTAGCATGATAATTTTTTCATGACACGTTAAACCAATACGAAACGACATGGCTTATTAAGTAATCGAGTTGTTATTGTGTCGGCAGTTAACAACTGTTAAAATAATAAATTTAATACGATATAATTTGTTAAGATAACTAGAAAATAATACAAACAAGACAAATAAGATTCGTTTGTTAGGTCTAATTTTCTAGGCATTTCGCGAAAAGTGACGTGTAAATACGTTAAAGAAAATTAGGAAGTTACTTTCCACGTGGCGCGATTGTGTTCGCATATTGTATGAGGTACTGCACCGTCCAATCACATCATCTACAGTTAAATAGTGCTTCAGACTGCGTATTTCAATTGATGAGATGAGACAGAACAACGGGTCTATCATTTGAATTTTGGTTTGTTTGACAAATTGTTGTGTGCCTAACTGTTATTAATGCGTGGGCACGGTTTGAATTGAATCCGTTTGTTTCACAATACGTAATCAAATTAAGCCCGGATTTGTTACTGAGGTGATTCTGAAATAAAATTGCTTTTAAAAAAAGCTTGGAGCTTTTTTATGTTTGGTAAACATTCAACTTCAATTTTTTTTTCCACAGTTTTGGGTGAAAAAAAAGCCAAAAAACACAAAGCTGCAAAACCCAGCTTTGAAAAACCAGTTTTTTTTTATATCTGTTTTACATAAAAGTTTATCAAACATTATAATACTGTTTCTTTTTTCAAAATCACTTTTACAAAAAAGTTTACCAAACACTTTATTTCACAGCTGCTTATTCTCAGCACAGCAGAAACGGTTTTTTTTTTAAAACCCTAATTGGCGGTGAAGTTATGCAATGCAATTTGTTTTAGTTATAACTAAATTAAGAAGAGATAATAATCAAATCACGATTGTGTCATTTAATCGATTCAATTTATATATAGGTCGCATTGCATCAAAGCAAACTACTTATAATTTGGTTATGTTCGTTTAAAAATATTTTCTTAGTGCTAAAATTGAATCAAACGCGTGAAATTGGTTTGATTCAACTGATTTTGTACCTACTCTTTAAGTTAGTTATCCGTGAACGAGAGAGTAACTCTTAATTGTTTATTGGGTTATTATCTCAAGCAAAATTCAACATCTACTATCGTCTATAGTTTAAGTTTATACGATAGTGTTTGGCTCGTGCTTTTAATTAATCAATTTTTATGCTAACTGCTAGGTGGCAGCAGGTAAAGAAGCCTTCAATCATTTATCATCTGATGTGTTTGATTCTCTCCATCCATTTACTTATGTTATTTTTATTATATATAAATAATATGATACCAACCCATGATTAATTTTTTCTTCGTTCTGCAATGGCTGCAAACACTCACAGGATATGAACTGCTGTGTACAATGACAACTCCTGATTTTGCTTAAACAACAAATTATCAAGGCTGTAATGGGAGCATGGAATTAAATATGTTATAAAAATTATGGTACCGCTCCACTATCGCAATATGTGGCCTCGCAGTTTTGCGATGACTTATATGGTCGTTATGTTGATTTGTTGTGTCTATCATGTTTTTGTTATAAATTTGTACTTGTGACGTTTTGTAAAGCAGGATAGTGCTTGTGATAGCCGTATAGGGTTTACTGTTGTTTGTTTCATTGCACAAATTTACTTCAGATCAATTTCTTAGTCGCTAGAACTAATGTACCCGATTGACAACCTTTGTAATTGTTTGTCAAGTTCAATGAAATATCATTATAATTTATATCGCTTCTTGTAAAAAAGAAATGCTAAAAAAAATAAATAAAAAGGCTTGCCAATGCATTAGTGATGGAGGTAGTTTAGTTTTGTAGTAATCGCAATGACGTTTTTGGATAATGAAAAATAATGTTGCATGTCGTTGTTATATTTAATCATCTCCCATTCTTTATGGGATAATGTTTCCCCCATTTTGTTGTGCCAGAATTTATAGGTTATATATATAGAATTTGGAGGCAACACATGGGGTGGAGCTTGGCCCGACGGCCCGTCATTTTAACGTTTCAAACTTGAATATATTTAGAGTTTGAAACGAGTTAAATAATCGTAGATATATATGTATGATTGTATACAAGGTTCTAAAAAACGCTAGGCGCTAGTCGGGCGGCGGGCTAGCGCCTAGCGCCTAGGCGGCTAGGCGGCGCCTATGCGGGTGCCTAGGCGGCCTAGGCGGATTTAGGTCAATTTCTTGTATATCTTGTAAATAAGTGCATATTGACACCTAAAAAAAAACTATACTTGTATGGATAATAAAATAATGATAAAATGCAAATTAGGTACACTATTTCCATAAGTATTGGATGAACTTGTAGTAAATCCATCATTTGCAAATTAGATACACAATTTCCATAAGTATACCACCATGAAATTAAAAAAGAAAAAAGCACGCAATTAATAAAAAAAAAAAAAAAAAAACCTCATAGGACCGCCTAGGACCGCCTAGCCCGCCTAACCCACCTAGCCGCCCAGCCCGCCTAGACCGCCTAGGCGCCGCCTAGCCCGCCTAGGCCCAACCCGATTTGCCCAAAAACGCCTCGGTTGCTAGGCGCCCAGCGCCTAGGCGGCGCCTAGACCATTTTTTAGAACACTGATTGTATACGATTGATGATAGGAAAACAAAATTTGAAATCGAAAAAACTACAATAGAATGAGGATGTCGTTTGGACCACATGCGCACCATGGTATTCGCTAGTCAGCTTCACATGTGGGCTCTCAAATTAGTACTGGAACATTTTCTTATTTTTGCCAAAAGAAAAGAAAGACGTACTTTTTCTTAAAGCGTATGGCTTAAAAAGTTATCTTAATTAACATACTATGTATTTTTGTTGTTGGCGATGGGATGCTCTATATCATATAGCTTGAATTGCATCGCGTGGGAGATAAAGCTATGCAATGTCGCGTTATTTAGTGATTTTGTGTAAATTATTTGAGACTTCCATAGCGTAAAATAGTAATAAACACACACACACATTAGACTTTACTCATTAGAATCATCACTATGCAAAATTAACATTACCGTCTCTACCACGTCTTTCATTTTCCTTCTTCAATTTGTTGCAAAGTATCATTAGTGGTATAGTCATTTTCAGTGAATGGATGAATGTGGTGATCGATGTCAGCTAAAGGAACATCAAACAAATTTCGTGTGGGGTATTCCAATATCACGTAAAAATTGACAATTTTTAGACTATCGTGGTACTTTACGTTAAATTGCAAAATCTCTTCTGCGACGTGATATTTCGCGCTACATTGCAATATCGAGCGTTTTTTTTTTCAAACTATGCTCTAACGTACTTCATTTCGCTAGAATTGGTTAATTAATCTAATTCATATATTGATGTGAAATTACTCAATTGTCATGCTTAACCTCGCTACGTAGTTGTAAATAAATTGATATATTTATCTTCAAATGAAGACTATGTAGGATGGATAACAATGACACCAGAGACAATTATTCTTTAATCAGAAACATAAATAATATAATCAAATGGCTCAAAATATTTTAACACATGGTGACAAATCGCTGATTACATATTTTGATTCTTAATCATGATTAGGTAGCTGCAGCCGCCCTTTGGATTAGGGCCACTACTTTGCTTCTTGCTGATTTGGCAGCACATGGTGTTTTCTGGAGTACGCTTGACCAGCTACTCTATACGCAAACAAATGAATACAAACGACATTAGAGAAAGAAGAGCCGAACACGGAACTTAAGGTCAGTGGCGAAGACAAAAAAATCAGATTAGAATGATCTTTAGGCTATAGAAAGAAATTAGTCTTTGAAGTATAATTTTTTGTATTGATATGGAAAATTTTCATACAATGAGAATTTATCTATGATAATGTCTCAAATCAATAATAAATATCGTGTAAAAATTTAAACGCGTAATAATATACAATTGACTATAACCATAACATCCGTTTTAGATAAAAATATGATAATTATAAAACTGCTGCAACCAAAAAGGTCAGATGTTCTATCATATTCACATCATGACACAAAAGATGTAAACAGGTGATTGGGGTAATTAGCATCCATCAGTCCTAATCAGAAAGGAAGGATAGTTGATTAAATTAACAGAGTCCGATGGAGTGCAAATAATTTATTAAATCCTCTTCCCACACAACCAGTTTTGTCAGCGGACAACGATTGTCTGCCCTCCTTGTTCTCGTACCTTCCCATACTCTTCTGTTTGTGTAGTCACGGTTAAGCCACATCAACATTTTATGTTACTATTCATTTTTGTCTTATTATCTTTATAAAAAAAATAATATAAAATGTTGACGTGGCTTAACCGTGACCATACAAAACAGAAGGGCGGAAATAAGGAGGTCAGACAATCCTTGTCCTTTCTCAGCAGGCCAGGCTTCCACCGCGAAGTAGAATACAGTAGTGTTGGAGTTATCAAGCAACAAAACCCACTATGCTACTCAAAAAGATATATAAAACGAAAAGATTACTTATGACAAATCTTGAAACTTAATTAGACTTTGGTTGCAAGCAACAGACTAATGAATCCTCCTTTGTGGCAGACATTATAATCAAAGCATGCAATCATAATTAATCTCAGGTAAACTACAAATAATGAGACTTAGTTGGTCATGTTGGGATATTTTCGATACAAACTTTAGTCTGCCCTCACTCCTACAAAATTTACATTTTTATACTATTGTTTGGACCTGATATTATGTCTTCGGCCTGTGCAATCAAGGTCATTGGATAAACAGAGTTCTAGACCGTTGGATGTGAGAGATGCTAGTTATTGTTGGGGATATTTGATCATAATAATTGTATCTTAATAATGTATTGAATTATCTTCGCACTTTCTTGTTGTTTAGAATTGAAATAACGGTAAAAAATAAGTTAACCTAATTTGAAAAGCCATGAACCTCGGCCCAATAATAATTCCTCTGGCCAATGGGCTTTCAGCCCAAAAGAGGATTGATTTGACAGAGTTCTTATGGAAGTAGGATTGTGAATTAAGTTTAGACGTGGCTCGGTCGAGGTGCACTGAATTTGCCAAGGATGAGAAAGAGCTCTATTTAGATGTGAATAATTCTAAAGATCAAAATTCATTCTTCGTCCGCCCAATCTCAGTTATCAGTTAGTACACCCGCATTTACAAAAAGAACGTAGTTAGCTTATAGTTACTCAGCATGCGCCACGTAAGCTCTGTAATTCTTAAAGTAAAAAAACTATAGGGCAGTGTTATTGACACTCCAAAAATCTCATTATATACTCCTCACAAGTGTATTTTTATTTCCAAATATAGTAAGTAAGGAGTGTAGAATGTGAATTTTGGAGTGCTAATAACAATTCCCAAACTATATATTAAGTAATTAGCTAGACATTCGGATATTTGATTCCCTCTAACAAGCAAGAAACAATATAACTACATAAGTGCGAGCCAGAAACACAAAAATAAACCAATCACATATACATAACCAACACAATAATTTACTAGGTTTACTTAATATGAGCTATCTATCTCCCTGAGTTGCTATCATATGCATATTTTCACGGAGTTAAATTACAATTTAGAAGTGTTCAAGTATCTTCCTCACATGTAAGTGACATTTACTACAGTGGTGGAAATGTGTTAAACCCTTGCATGATGACTTGAGTTTGAACCCTGTCAGTGACTAACCTAATATCTAATGTAAAAAAATCTATCATTTGACGGGAAAAAAAAAAAAAAATCTTCCTCACTCACTCGTAATCACTCGTAAATAGGGTTCACAAAACATGAATCATATGACTAGTAGAAAACCAAAACACGCAACTGACCCTGTTGCTCAACCTGTCACTGCAACTTTCATGCAGTCCTCGCTCCAGTCACTCAACGGAAGCTTTCAATCTTTCAATCTTTCAACATATAACTAAACATGCATCAACTAAATCATTCATTGATTTCTTATACAACTCTAAAAATGTATAGGCAATCTAACATAGCGTTAAACCATATATTATCATGTGTCCATCTCTCTTTTTCTGCACTGTATAAAGTCGCTCTCCTAGCTAGGTTCTTAAAATGGATGTGCACTGTCAAGTTTACTATTTTATGGGCCTCCTTTGGCATTTCCTGTCTAATCATTTCGAACTATTAGGGTTTATTTGCGATGTCCTGTATCGACCCATCGGTCTGGATCTGGTTGATGTACATTGCATTTAATTTGTAAATTTTGTTTTTTCTTTTCTTTTTTCAAGTGGTGTTATTCTTATCATCTATTTATGTCATCTTTCTAATAAAGATAGAGTCTGCCAACGCATATGAGTCTTATCTTTATTATAAAAAAAAATAGAGGGTAAGAATACAATTATTTTTTCCTTCTGATGACGAAATCACCAATTCAAGAGAAATATTGTCCAATATTTAGGAAGCAATAATGCTATTTAAGTAAGGACCGACTTTCACCGCCCATTCCATCATTCTTCCTCCCTTGTCTTTGACTCTTTGTAATGGGCATGGAATTCATGTTTTTCAATTCAATTATTGACCACTTGCCGACTCCACTCTGGCCACTAGCGCCTACCCATTCACGTTTAGTCCATCGACATGTCGCATGACGCAAGATATTTGAATAAAATGTCTGTACGAAGCTGAGGAATGAATGAGTAGGAAGTTTAAAGTAATTGATCGAGTAACGTGGTCTGTGAACTTCATCTTTACCAATTAAAATATACCGACACTAAATGTTTCTTTTTTCCAACAAGAAGCGGTAACGGTATTTCATTGATTCGTCGCTCATAAATACAAGGGTGCCAATTGTGTGCCCTGCTCCCTAAACCATTGAATATGTTAGTGATGCTGAACAATGTGGCGTGTGAATTTCAACTTTTAAGACGGAATTAAGAATTACAGGCAGCTTTTTGGGCTAAAGAAGCCGGTAGGCCCAGTTAACTGCGTGGACCAAGGTATCGGACTGTCACTAGTTGGACTTTGATCCATGACGAGTCCTTAATTGGATGAGGCCTTTGTAATATTTTTGTTTTATGACCGATATGATAATTTACATTAGATTTATCTTATTATAAGGAGAGAAATTTCAACACGAGACCTTAGATATAAGGACAAATGCTCTTAACCAATAAATCGTACTACTAATTGGTTATACATGTATAATTTTAGGAAATAACAAACATGTGACGGAGTGAATACTATTTTCTTTATGTCTCTCCTAGGATACGATCCTCTTCGGATTCCATCCTTCTGGATCCTCTGGACCTTACCCGCCCAGCTGAATTCCTCCCCAATTTGAGGTAATTTATTCACTACTTCTATCACTGTCCGTTTCACTTCAATGGCCAATGCATATTTCAGTTAATTTATGAGTTTTTACCCAGTCGAAATGCGCAATTTCAGTACGACGAGCTAAAGTACATCGTCAACGACTACTACAATATTGCCAACTTCGACGACACCAATGCTTTTGCTGGTAACCAGCTCCGGAAAAGGCACGACACCGACTCGGACATTGAAGAATAAGGATCCGAAGGATTCGGATGAATGAGATCTAAAGAGAATTCTGTCATGTCTCTCCCAAAACAAGAATATCTTGTCTCTCTCATCGAATAGTATATGTTTAGTTAAGGCTTTGTTCTTTGTTTTTTAATTCCCCTTCTGACAGGACCTTATAATTCGCACCAAAGTTATTAAAAAAGGAATTAATTCAGTTACATCCAACAATAGTGGAAATTCTTGGAATTGACATTTGCGATGCTCATTCTTGTGCAATCTGAAAATCACAAACATTGACTTTCCAATCAGAAAAGTTAAGGGTAAATATTTAAGTTAATTATGATATTTGATCTCATCTTAAAATCGTTAAATTTCCGATCTAAAATATTGACATGTAACTTGTGTTTAGAGTTATTTTTGACATTTTGTTTTATTTGTATTTAATTGTTTGCGATGGGCAATAACGTAGTAACAACAATATAAGTTTAATATTTATTATTATTTTAAAGGACAACTATATTTCAAGAACATGTGATATATGTTTTGAGGACTATACTATTGAAGATAAACTGGATCAGAATTATGTCATGTCGCTACACTAAGTTTGATTTTTTGTTTAAGAATAAAAAATATTATCTAATTGCCTAATCATTTTCATTTTTTAGTTTGTAGAAACCTTAGATTTTTTGCTTTGTGCAAGACAAATTTTTAGAAAGCGATTGGAGAGTTGAAATGTCCTAAATATCTCTAAATAGTAAATACTAGTTATGTGTAAGGTGCACAACCTTTTCTTTTTAAAGAAAAATCTAACAAAATTAGAAACATATGATAAAATAATTTCAAAAAATTGCTACGATAAATCACTTGAAGTTTTAGTTGATATATGATATTGTTACAGAAAACATGCAGAACATGTGATGTTGACACGAAACGACGTCGTCAGGCGCGTTGAAAAACTGGCGAAGGGAAGAGTCCGTTTTGACTACCGGACAAAATAAAAAAAATCCTTTTATCTCTTTCAAACATGGCGTGCTATTTTTCCATTACCAACGATAAATTTGACAAAAATCCATTACGTCAACGTCATCGACGTCGTACACGTTCGCTCACACCAATCTTTCCGTCTACCGGCACACACCCTAACCAAACCTCCTTCCCCCAGTCACAGGAGATCCCAAACGACAACTTAACTCCTCATCAGCCACCTCCGATCTGAGAACTAGATGTGAGAACGGCCGTTGCTTCCAGCGTCGACGATAATATCAAAGGCTCCAGCTGACCCGTCACAATACCCAATCTCATCTCAGCCATCCATTGCTCCTCGTCTTATTATTACACCAGCGCCACACCGTATCAATTTCTCTCTCTCTCTCTCTCTCTCTGTGCCGGCGAGGACGAATGCGAAGTGGGGGAAGACCTCACGACGGCTGAGTTTCTGACTTGTAACTCGTTCGGACTCGGACGCATCGGCGCGGTTTGTTGCGACGGCAGAGCTGGCAAAAGCCACGGCGGCCATGAGAGGGAACGTGTGGAACCGTCGGACGGTACAGAGGCTGCGGCAGTTGCTGATCTCGACCGTTGGATCGATGAAGGTGAAGCTTCTGCTGTTTTGTTGCATCGGATTCACGCTTATCGTGCTCGCCAGTCGAGCTTCGGATTTCATGGGATGGACGAGTCACTCTGCGGCTCTGGAACGGTTCTCGGATTCACGGTTCGTACGGTTGCTTAGATTTTTTTTCAAAAACTCCACATATCCGTATTATTCGCTAATTATTTAATTAGGCAAACTTCCACTTGCACATCACTGTTAATCATTCTATTTTTAGTAAATAATTAAGCTCGATGTTTATACTTTGATGTTCTACTTTCTGCTAATATCTATATTTAGAAAGACTGATTCCAAAGATTGATTAGAGGGAAGAAAACGGCTTGGTAGTTTGCAACGATTTCGATTTTTCGAATATGAGTGTTTGATGCTCTGTTATACAGGTATTGTTCGGGTCTGTTGTGAGTTGTGGTGCATATTATGAACTATGGGTGTTGTAGCAGGCATGATTCCGATGGAAACGGAACATTAGCTATTCGAAGATTTGGTCACTTTTCTGCTGGTTTTTTAGCCAGAATGGTCGCTGAGATTGACATAACTCCTCACTTTGGTATTTGATATTGAAAATCGATAGAAGTGGTCCCGAGTATGATTGACGGTGGACAAACCCAGTACCACTTGTATCGATTTTCAATGTCAGGGACCAAAGTGAGGAGTTATGTCAATTTTGGCTAAAAAAACCCTGCTTCAACCCATTTTCTGAATTGGATAAGATTGGGAAGATTAAGCTAGCTTTGTGTTGTTCTCATTTGCTTATTTAAAGAGCACACTCCTAGAAAACTTTCAATTGGCTTATTGCTGATTGTATCATAGTAGAGATACCGTTCGTTAAGCATCCATGCTGAAATTTGCAATTTGTATGCAGGAAAGGATACTCTATTGTAATGAACACATGGAAGAGATATGATCTTCTGAAGCAGTCTATTTCTCACTATTCTAGATGTCCTCGGCTTGGTTCAATACATATTGTGTGGAGTGAGCCAAGTCCTCCATCAGATTCTCTCAGAAAATTTCTGGACCACATTGTACATCTGAACACTAGAGATGGGCGACAAGTTGAATTGAAATACGATATCAATAAGGAAGACAGTTTGAACAACAGATTTAAAGGAATTAAGGATTTGAGAACAGATGCCGTTTTTTCAATCGATGATGATGTTATATTCCCTTGTTCTTCAGTGGAATTTGCTTTCGATGTTTGGCAAAGTGCATCGGATACAATGGTTGGCTTTGTGCCTCGTATGCACTGGATTGATCCGGTATGCCTCAATATGTACATTTTCTTGTTATTTAGAGAGTATTATCCAACATTCTTGCTGTCTTCTCTATATCTTAAGCTTCTATGTTGGAAAATTCATATAAATTTCTGTTTGAGGTAGAAAGTTGGTTTTGATCTATTTGAGCTCGAAACTAGGTATTGTTCTTTACTTTTTAGGCTAGCCAACGTTTACTGAAGAAACACCGTTTCTTATTAACAATTTTGCAAACTCTGTAAGGCACACTTGGTCAGCTGTCTTACCAAATATATGCTCACTGTGCAGAAAGGTGACCAGAATCACTACATATACGGTGGATGGTGGTCGGTTTGGTGGACAGGTACATACAGTATGGTACTGTCTAAGGCAGCCTTCTTCCACAAAAAGTACCTAAGTTTGTACACAAATGAACTGCCAGCATCAATCAAAGAGTTTATAACCAAAAACAGGTTTGCACTTTTGCTTTGTTCATCTGTTTCTTACTTTTCGAATGCTTTCATCTTTTGAGCTCTCTTTGCGGGTGTGCCGGTGTGCAGTGCGTGTGTTTTGCAAAAGTTTTTTTCTTAAATATGGGGTTTGATTTCACCAGGAACTGTGAAGACATTGCAATGTCCTTTCTTGTAGCAAATGCAACTGGTGCTCCCCCTGTATGGGTGAAAGGTAATCATATATCCTCTGCAATGAAATTGTGTTCGTTTTGGCTTTTGAAAACTTGGACAGGATGTTTCTGCATATTGTATTTTCACTTGTTGCATATCAGAAAGCGCTTTTGCAATACCTTAGTCCGTTCACCGTTCATTTTTCATTTCTATTGTGGTATTTTCTTTCCTGATTACTTATGTCTCGCTACGCATTACTGTACTTTTCATTCAGGTAAAATATTCGAGATTGGTTCAACTGGCATCAGTACCTTAGGAGGTCATACTGAAAAAAGAACCAACTGCGTCGATAGGTTTGTTGCCGGGTTTGGACGGATGCCATTGGTACCCACTTCCGTGAAGGCCGTTGACAGTCGCAACATCTGGTTTTGGTGATTCCACAGCACGCTTACATATTCCTCGATCAAATCCTCGAACGACAAGAATTTCCACACTTTCGACCGGTTCTTCTTTGTCCCTCAGATGTATAATATTGAATTCTACGAAATGTATGCGTTTTTGTAACAGCAGCCAGTTTAGTGCGCTCATGTAGATTGATAATTCTCGTATTCTTACCGTGTAACACAAGGCAGGCAGTCGCTATATGGGTAATGAGATAGGTCTTTTCGTGGAAATCTTCTTACCATTTCGGCCGAACGGTTGCGAAATCGTCATTCGTATCTTCTTATACAAAAACTTTCATCAAAACTCAGCGTCAGATCATTTCTTATTGCGATCAAACTGGATAACAAAACTGAGAGATTTCCATCAACTGATGGGTTGCATGTATTTATAATAATTTTGAGATTACATCAGGGGTTTATCAAACCCTATTTAGACGGCAACATTTGAATTTGAACGATACAACATCTGTGAAATCAAACTTTCAAACATTGAAAAATAAGCTAGACCTATCAGAGTTATCCTTGGATAAGGAGTGCATTCCTGAATAACAGACTTCAGAGTCTAAACATGAGCTGGATTCTTGATAACTCTGACTTGGTCCATCGTACCCCGTCATAATTTGTCAATTAGTTTTACGGTGAAACCTCAATTTCATCAGTTACCCTAGGATGTACTGAGAGGGAAGCAAGTATCTTCGGCGCCAGTGCTCCAAAGGAAATTGGCATATCTGGAGGCGTAATAGGGATTGTCTGGCTCCTCTGCCATTGCTTGCTGGTATCTCTCTTCAGCACCCCACAGGTCTTTCCTTACTATCCACAAGAAGTCCGCGTACTGGATCAAAGCCTCAGCGTCTGGTTTCTCCCCTTGCACGGCACGCCTGAAGCACTCCTCGGCCCTGCAAACGCAAACATAGACCACACAACACAGGTCAAACAAAATTACACGACAATTTGAGTCCTATCGTATGAAAAGCAAAGAAACAATTTGATCCTAACCGAAAATCCAACTCCGGTAGAGGTCTCGATGCTACAAAATCATCACAATTACATCATGCTTAGCTGCTCAAATTCGAAACCAAATCATTTACATAGAAATGTCGCTTGAAGCATCGAAAACCTAACCAAATCTAGTCGTTTCTCAATGATTTTCGGTCAAGTGAGATTATGCAAAATAGTAAGCATATTGAAGCAGATAGTTTGATAATTGATGCTCACCTATCGTGATCGCGAGCCACGACATGGAGGAATTGTGCATAGTTTGAGAGCAGAAGTGCATTCTGAGGATCCCGAGCTAAACCCATCTGGTACAAAAGGTCAGTCCTAAAGTAGTGCTCATGATAATCCGGTTCGATATTCACAGTTATCGGTGACACGAATTGCTGCACCGTTGCGTGATCAAGAGCCTCATCCCTCATTTCTGATTGCATTCTCGAAGCTTCCTCCATCACAGAGTTCCACAACTTCACATCCTCCTCTGCAGTGAACTCCGTATCATTGAACAAGGAGACACCATACATCTTCTCAAGATCAACAATGGCATGCCTGATTGAACTTTCCGAGGTCACATTGTCAAGAAAATCGGCCTTACTGCCCTCATTCGAGGTCTTTTTCACAACCCTAGTAGAATCGTTATCGGAAATATAATCGGGTTTCGAGTAGGGTTGTTCCTCTGTCTCAGTCTCGGTCAAAGTCTCGGCCATAACAGGCAGAGGTGCTGCAGCAACAACATTGCAATTCATCGAATACACACTGAAATTCGCCAGCAAGATCATCACGTAAACCATCAAAGTCGGCGACCCCGAAAACACCTGCTGGAACAACCATACAAATGACATGCTCATCTCTCTCTTCTGCACCGTCGCTATCACCTCCTGCAAATCTTCAGAGTACAAACTTTCCCTTATACTCAAAGCGTGGCTATGGAGCTCATGGATTATAAACACCATGGAAGAGAATGCCTTGTTCAGGGAGCAAAAAGTAATCTCCCCTGCTCCTCCTTTTGGACCCTCTTCCCTTTGCTGCCGCTGCTTCTTCTTGATTAGCCGGAGCGAAACCGGAAACTCGAGGCTGTTG
The DNA here is from genome assembly GCA_035220775.1 of Malus fusca. Classification (NCBI taxonomy): domain Eukaryota; kingdom Viridiplantae; phylum Streptophyta; class Magnoliopsida; order Rosales; family Rosaceae; genus Malus; species Malus fusca. The sequence continues at coordinate 26,346,647 of CM069059.1, forward strand.
GCCTTTCTTTCCATGGCGGTTCTGACGATTTCGCTTCTCTCCGGCCAGTCCGGCGGCTCCGGATGAATCCCGAGCAGAGAGGGTTCCAACGCACTGAACTTGAAGCTTGAAAACCGCGTCGAAAAGCCGCCGCCTTTGCTGTTTTCGCCTTCTGGGTAAGTCAAAATCGGAGAGATATTCGAGGTTTTCGAGGTCTTCGACGCCACAAAAGCCGGTTCCTCGACGTTCTCGTCACCGTCCTCGGAAAGATTGAACCTTTGCGCCAATCCCTCAATCTGGTTCGACAATTCTTCGTACGAGAAATCATCAAACTTTGATCTGCAAGACTGGTTCGAAGTACGTCGACGTTTCGAATCACCCGACCCGGAAGAGTTTAACCAACGAACGAACCCGCAACCCAGAGCTCCACTGCTTCTTCCACATGGTTTTGTCACAGAAGGGATAGAAACCGAAACCGACGACGCTTTCGACGAAGAAGAAGAAACTGGTGCTGAAATCTGCATCGTGCTCTGCCAGCTCTTAGAACAGGGTACGATTCTGGAACCCATATCTCGAAATCAACGATCAGGATTTGGAGAAGACGATTGCGAAATATGAAATACGGAGCGCCCCAAAGCCGAAAAATTGCAAGGAAGAAATGGAGGAAAAGCAGTTCAGTTCACACTGCTTGAAGTGACATGGGAACTCCCGTGTGCAACAAAAAGTGTAGTTGCTGGAGATATTTTTAAGATAATATATTTTTTTTTTGGATCCTCCAAGAAGTGTCTAACAGGGTTCTAGAAGCCGCTTGATGAATAAGTTGCTTTTGCTTATAATCCAACCTGACAAAAACGCATAAACACGTTCTAAATTTCTAATCATGTTAAAAAAATTCAAAACCTTTGAAATCCATAATCGATAAGGCTTTGGATATTAGCATAACTCTTCACTGTTTAGTGATATTTAAAATATGATAAATTTAGTTTCTGAATCTGTTCAACGTCGATCATTTTGCTCATTTCGTGAAAATCTCGGTTAAATAAGGAGAAAATAACAAAAAAAATTCACGAAAAAACCAAAATGATTGATGGTCGACAAACTCTGATACCACTTCTATCGATTTCAAATTTTAGGAACAAGATGAGCAATTATGTCAGTCTCATGAACTATTTTGGCTAAAATTCTAAATATAAATTACCGAACAAAAACAAAAGATGTGCAGAAAAAAAGGATGTAGTTGCAAAAAAAATTTCTTGTATGATAGAGAAATAATTTTCTCACTCAGATTTTGACATTCTGCACTTGTCTTGCCCTTTCGACTTTTAAATATATCAAACGGAAATCAACGGAAATCAATGTGAATATTACACAACCCACGACCTCAAATTATTGAAAAAGAAAATCCGAAGAAAAATTTGGAAAACAAGAAATGAAAAAAACAATGTGTGAGATGAAAGAGAAAATTACACGATGGGAGACGATTATTTGGAGATCATTTCATGATTTCTCTAAAGCCATTGGAGCTGCGGAGGAGCAGACAACCTCACCTTCAAATTTGTACTTGTTTTTTCCTTCTTTTCTTTTCTTTCTCTTGGAATTGACAGAGGGACCCAAAATTTTTGTTGAGAAAAAATGGGCAAAAGATGGGAAGAACCAGAATAGGTTACAACCTTTTCAGGTTCTTTGTTGGTTGGCCGTGGAAAGGTATCACACTTACGTGGACAATTCCTATTGGTCCATTTAATGATCAATTACTTTAAGATTTTTTTTTCGATACTTTAAGATTTTTTTGCCTTACCACCGTATTTATCATGTTTGATGAGTTTAAATTTCAAGATTTATATAGTTGATAAACACAAATTTTAAAATTTAAACTCATATATTAATGATAAATAGAGGTGTGTGAATTACAACTACTTAAGGATGGTCATCAAAAATGTGCTCACTACTTTATATATTATAGTATAAATTGAACTCATGATTCGATCCTTGAAAAATAAGTTCGTAAATAATTTTTTCGAAAAAATAAGTTCTTAAAGTTTTTAGTGAGTATAATAACCTGAGACCTGTGGTTTCAATACAAATATTATTCGTTATCGTCATTCGAGCTGAACTTGAATTCTTTCTGTCACACTGAGATAATTTTAGTGAATTTAATAACTTTGTGTATTGAAAAATAGTTTAGGAATTAAATTTTAAGTGAATTAAATGAAAAGAAAACTAATAAAAAGAACTTGAAATTTTTGAATTTTAACGAAAAGAACAAAATAAAAGGTAGAGTGAATAGTACCAAGATTGACTTTTTATTTTTTAATATAAAAATATGATTTTTCGTTAAAGTAAACAATACCGAAAGTTTTTCGTTAAAATTCTCTTAAATGAATTAGTTTATAAAAAAAAAAAAAAAAATCCTAAATTTACAAGTTTGCCAGAAAACAAAAGGATTATCTTTTCCGTGTATAATGATTGCAGTCGGTAAGTTTCTTTTGATAGAAAAAGGTTACAAATTTGTGGAGTATGTCGTCACAGTACCGAGTCACATGCTAAGGAGTCAGGACCATGTTTTTCTCCAGATGCAGCTGCACTTGTCGATGCTACCGACTCAACTGCACAGGTCTCACCACGATACGTGGACATCTGTTGCTGTGCGGTTGGCTCCAACAAATTGTTTGCACCGCAGAAGTAAAAAGAAAACCAAATTCAAAACCTAAAAGAAGGAAATCATGAAACTCTTGGATTGGAAATTGCAACCCAAATGTACAAAGGAATGACAATATCTTGATAGGTTGCCTTGTAAAAAAATGGTCAATAGACCTAAACTGATAAGAAAAACACATTGGAAAAATCTTAACAATCCATGAGAAAAACACCTTGGATTAATCTAATTTTTGTGCGTGTGTGTTCAAATTGTTCCCAGTAGAAAAATAAGCCCAAAACCCAGCCGGTAAATATAGACAATGATATTCCTTACCTTTGTAAGCAATAACATAAAAGAGGTCACGACAAAAGGAGCTGGCGGTCGACATGTGGGATTTAGGGAAAAAACTACATCACCAGAGCCATCAATAAGATAAGATTCCAGCCTGCAACTTCCAGGGTTGCGTCATGCGTGAGCAAAATTCCCATATTTTATATTTTCCCCAGCTCAAGCTCAGCCGCCCCATTGACCAAAAACAAAAAAGGCTCAGCCGCCTCAGCATTATTCACCAATAAGTTCACAAGTCACAAGCTACGATTGTGGATCCAAAAATGGAGCAAAGCAAAGGCAGGAGAGTCATCCTCTTCCCACTGCCCTTCCAAGGGCACATAAACCCTACGCTAGAACTGGCCAACATTCTGCATTCCAAAGGCTTCTCCATAGCCATCATCTACACCAACTTCAACTCCCTCAATCCTTCAACCCTAAATCCACACTTCACCTACCATTCAATCCCTGTTGACTTGACAGAAAACGAAGACTCCATCAAGGATCCCACCCTTCATCTTTCTATTCTAAATGCTAAATGTGTTGAGCCTTTCAGAGAATGCTTGGCCGGGTTGTTATCCGACGATGTTAATTCGGAGGACCCCATTGCATGCTTGATCACGGATCCTATCTTCGACTTCACTCGATCGGTTGCAGAGAGCTTTAAGCTGCCGAGGATCGTGTTAAGGACCGGGGGTGCCGCTTCCTTCGCTGTTTATGCTGCATTTCCACTTCTCAAGGAAAAGGGTTACCTACCAATACCAGGTACAATCTCAAGCCAACAAAACCCTATTATCAAATGTCTTTTTATCTCATCGTTGTTACTAATAAATGCAATATGAGTAGATTGAAAATACCACACCGAGACTAATGACTCGTTTCAAATTATTTTTATACGTAGCACTTTTATTCTTTGTTCATAAGAGATTATGCAATATGTACTTTTATTATAGACATGTCATTATTAAAAAAGGAAAACTAATGAAAATGGTTTGAAAATTTTGAGTTTTAATGATAATGACAAAATAAATGGTAAAATGAATAGTATCAGGTTTGGTTTTTTAGTGTAAAAATATGGTTTTTCGTTAAAGTGAACTGTTAGTTTTTTGTTAAAACTCCCTATTAAAAACTCAGGTGATTCTTTGGAAAAAAAAATTCAAAGTGATTATTATTCTACTTCGTCTTCTTCTTCATAAATCACTCTAGATCCAAAAATGTTTTTGTTACCAGAAAACACTTTTAACACTTCTAGAAGGACAAGAACTTGCCACACTTCTGCATATTTGAGTTAGGCTAATTAGTCAGTTTAGCATTTTTATTCCTTGCTCTACCTCCTCATAAATTAGCATTTTAGGATATGCATTACAAGGCAAAATATATATACTTGCTAGGAACCTTATATTTGCCTTTTTATTTTGACAATTAGATTCTCGACTAGAAGAGCTAGTGACAGAGCTTTCACCTATCAAAGTTAAAGATCTACCAATGATGCCCAATTGCGACCCTGAAGATTTCTATCAACTGATAACCAACATGGCAAATGAACCCAAGGCTTCTCATGGACTCATCTTCAATACTTTTGAAGATCTTGAAGGACAAGAACTTGCCACACTTCGCCAAGAATATTACCCCAATATTCCAATTTTCTCACTAGGTCCATTTCACAAGTGTGGCCATACAACCTCTTCTTCTTCAACTAGTTTGTTAGCACAGGACCAAAGTTGCATTTCATGGCTAAACACTCAAGCGCCAAAATCTGTTGCTTATGTTAGCTTTGGGAGCATTGCCGAGATAGATCAAGTTCAATTTTTGGAGGTTGCTTGGGGGTTGGCCAACAGTGGCCAACCTTTTTTGTGGGTGGTTCGACCTGGATTAGTTCAAGAGTCGGATTGGCTTGAAGTGTTGCCTAACGGGTTTCTAGAAGCGTTGAATGAGAGGGCCCATGTCGTGAAATGGGCTCCACAAAAAGAAGTGTTGGCCCACCCAGCAGTCGGAGTCTTTTGGACTCATTGTGGTTGGAATTCTACATTGGAGAGCATTTGTGAAGGCGTACCTATGATTTGTACGCCATGTTTCAGTGATCAAATGGTGGATGCAAGATTTGTGAGCGATGTTTGGAAGGTAGGGTTGCAGTTGGAGCATGGGATTGAGAGAGGTGAGGTTGAAAGAACAATTAGAAGACTGATGGTTGAGAAAGAAGGGGAAGAGATCAAAGAGAGAGCCTTAAAGTTGATGGAAAAGGCAAATCTTTCCCTCAAAGAAGGTGGCTCTTCGTACCAATCTTTAGATGGCTTGGTTAATCATATTTTATCCTTATAAATCGTTTGTTTTTGAAAATGGTAATCCATCATCTTTATCATATCCTTTGGAATTCTTTCATTTTTTTTTCTCTTGCCCGCTTACAAATGTTGATTATCTTTTTATTTATACAAGCACTATTGATGAAATAAGAATCAAACCATTAAAAATAGTCAACCTAGTAGTGGATCCAATTATTAAAGGTTAGCCTAGAGAGTAAGTTGATCATCGAGAGGAACGAGACTCAAGCCAACATAACTAATGAATCAGCAGAGCGGAAACCTAACTTCGTTGATTGGAGATCTCATGGTCTAAGTTCAATAGGCAAACTGGTTGGGCATGATTCAAAGAAGTTAACACATTATATACCTCATTTTTATGATGGAAGAAGTGTGTTGTTTGCATATATTTTAGGTTGTATATTTATACTTAATGACAGTGATATCTTATAAATAAGAAGAATAGAGCAAACTATTTTTAATCAGTGGTTACCTATGTGAAAGTAGAAATGGGTCACTTCTATGAGTATGAGACTGCTAAATTCTCTAAAGCTCTCATGAATCCGGGATTTGTTCATGACCAAAATGAACATAACCGTATGAACCATAATATATTAGGATTAGTGATGTGTGTTGCTTATTGTCTCGGTTTACTGTTGCGATGAACAGTTCAAGATTCCATATCCACTGCATCACCAAGTAAATCTATTAAGTATTCAATAGGGTAGGTTCAAGTCCAAAAGACACATTTCCCGATGCATCTCTTGTCCGCATGTACTCTCAAATTCTTCCTAATTTTTCAGTCATGTGGGGGATTGTGGGAAATTATATATTATAATTAATATTATAATATTTAATTTTTGTATGAATGAAAAATAAGAGTCATGTGTCATAGTTGAATTCAAATTCATGAGTTGTATATGTTCGTTTGAACTTTAGACAACAGTCATACTGTTTCAAAAAGGGTGGCTTAAGTTCTATATAAACTCAAGCATCCCACCTGTCTAATAGAATTAAGAGAAAAGTTTTCTCCAATGTCTTAGTAAAAATTTGAGTCGTGTCTTAAGAGTACATAATATATGAAGTTCGCCAAAGTCCGAAGATTGAAGTGCTTTGACTTCGGATTATAGATTGTTGAATCCTGTGAGACGAACGCCTACCGAACTACAAGCAAAGAGTAGAGGCGAAATTCTGTCTTTAGGACATTGCATTTATGCAAGCCTCAATCTCCAAGTTTGTCAGTTTTTCTAACTTTCTCTCTAGTTGTTTATATTAATTTTGTACACATGTGATGTTGTGAATCTTTTTATAATAATTATTATTGTACTTGTTGTTGTTATTTTCATATTTTTCAATATTGAATACCCATAGATTCATTAAAAGAATTAAAATCCCTCAAAATTCCAATTGAATACACCTCAAAGGAAATATTTCAAGATGTTCATAGATTTGAGTATAGTGAGTGTACACGTACGAGGATCAATTCGATCACAATACTCTCGATCAAAACATCACGAAGAATATCCGGTGTTTCCTCAAAACCAATACAAAAGTAATCTATATGAAGATAAAAACCATGTTCAGTGAGCCGTTGCAGCAGCACCTTCGGATCTGGAGGGACTTCAGTATGTTACTATCATAGCTTCACATTTTCTATTTTGGACCCAAAAGCAATTCGGGCCCATCTCCCTAAGTAATTTGGTAGAAGCCCAAGTCTTCAGTCCACTATGTCTTTCACTTGCAAAACATATTTCTTGTGTTTATTTTGAATATTATAATTCTCTTCTTATTAGGAATTTCTTGTATACTTATTTGAATCTATATCACCCCTCCGAGAGAGCAAAATACATTAACCCAAATTATTTGATTAGTTTTTATATGTTTTTCGTTCTACATTTCAGTTATGGATGAATCTCTAACGTGAAAATCATTAACAAATGCGTTGTCTTAGTTCACTGGGACAATGCGCTGTCTTAGTTAAGTGAGATGATGCGATTCGTTCCCAAAATAGAGGCAGAGTACGTGCTACATGAATCACCATCAAATTTCAACTAAGTCTAAATGAGCTGATATACCTACCCGTTGCAAATTATCATAACTTACGTTGTAGACAACCGATATTGATATATCATAAATTTGCATATCAATATTTAAAACATTAGTTGTGCCCTAGTTTTTGTTCACGAGAGTCCATATTTAATATTATAATTCCCTTTTTAGTATTCAGGTAGTTTTCATTCGGATGAAACTCGAATGTAAAAACCACAAACAAAAGTATGGTTTTAGTTGATTGGAACAATGCATTGTCTTAGTTAAGTAAACGACGGGATTCGCTCCCTGAATAGAGGCAGACTACAAGCTACAAGAATCACCATCAAACAAGCATGCATTGTTCTTCCGGGCTCATAGCATTGGCTTTGATAAATAACAAATGAAATATTTTATAAGAATTGGTAATATCTTACAAGATTTGATGATCCAATAACAAAACTAGAAATAACAAAAATCCCAGGACGGGGAAAAGCTGTAAAAAGAATATTCGCATTCAGGAGTTTACAAGTGTCGGTCCAACACGAGTTAGCAGACCGAGTCAATCTCCAACCCCCAAATCAGTCAACGCTTCTGTCTCTCACTGTTTCCGCCTGTCTCCGCCGTGTAACCCGTGATTCAAACTATCCCCCAAAAACGTCTTCGCCGCGTCCAAGCTCGGAAAATAAGTCGGCTCCAGAAATATCCGACTCAGCGAGTCACACGCCTCCGGACTCACCACGACTTGGTTCCCCTTCGCCTCCAAGCTCCCCATCAACACCACCAGCACCTGCTTGTACGCGTAGTAGAATCGCTTCAACGCCGACTCAATCGCCTGAAGCGCCTGCAGCAAGTGGATCTTCTCCGAGACCGATTCCGAGTCTGACTCGGCTTTCTTCTCCGAGTACAGCCTCATCGCCGCCTCCTGAATCCTGGGCCCACCCTTGGGGTCCACCTCAACACCCAGTATGTACGGCACCTTATGCCTCAGCTCCTTGCAGAGCTTCGTCACCTCCACGAGCGCCTTCGATCTGAAGCAAAACGACTCCGTATCGTCCACCGTCTTGATCCGCAGCTGGTTCTTCAGCCTCAGAAAATCGGCCGGGTCCATCAGAAGGTGAAGATCCTCTATCTCCGCGAGGAGCTTCCATATCCGTTCGATCACGTAACAGTCGCTCGCGGCCTTTTCCAGGTCTCGAGATTCGATGCGGCTTACCACGCGCTTGAGAAGCTCCCGGCAAACGTGGACCCACGACTCGAGAACCTGGTGCGTGGCGTACACCGTCTGGTTCTCGTAGTTGTCGACGTGGGCGTCGTACGGGCTCTTCCTCAGGGAATGCAGCTCGCTCGGCTTGCATACGGCGTCGTAATCCAGGTTCGGCTTCCCGGCGAGGTTCGGCTCCCCCAGACCCAACGAGTACGGACAGTTACTCATCTCGCACTCGATCGAGTACAGTATCTTCTGCGCCATCCCTTCCGATTTCTGCCACGTGGCGAGCCGAGGTAGCAAGCTGGCCTCGCTGGTGCGGCTGACCACCGTGTGCTCCCCAGAACTCCACACCTCCGCCATGCTCCCGTCGCGGGCCAGCTCCCCGTTCGACGTGCTGAGATCGACGATCGGCGCCAATCCGCGTGTCTCGCTGTCCTCCTCGTCGTCCTCGATCAACATCGCGATGAGCTGTATCTGGCTGGTAGTGAGCGACTCAAGCCGGCGCTTCCACTCGCGCCGGTTTGAGTACGGTCTAGGGTCGGACAGAACGGTCGAGACGAACCGGAACGAGATTTCGAGAGCTTGGAGAGCCGGCTTGAGAATCGACTCGTTTTTCCACGATGGAAAGTCGTGGGAGCTCCAGAACTCTCGGAGCTCCGGGAGGCGGAGGTAGTGCTCGTAGGTGGAGCAGGACATTTCGGATGCGGCGGAAATATCGGTCTGAACTTGGGCGGCGGAGCGAAACGAACCGGGAACCGAGACGTGGAGCTTGGTGGAGAGTTTGGAGGATTTGCTGGGTATGTTGGAGGAGACCATCTTTGCTTTCCAATCTAAATCTACCATTTGAGACTTGTGAGAAGAGAAATGAATTTTGAAAACGTTTTTGTTTATTCGTTTTTTTGAGAACTTTTGGATTTAGGATTTGAGTTGTGTTTGAAACGAAGGAGAGAAGAGAGTGGGGCTATTTATAGGGCAGCGGGAATTGGAGAGAAGAAAAGGCGTGTGGAATTTCGGGGTGGTGGGTGGGCATGAAGAACGACGAATTTGAAAGTCGTTTTTGAAAATTAAATTTAAATATTTTTTGTTTTTTGGACGCTTGAAGCTTATCCATATCACCGTCTGGTTATCCAATTTATAGTATTTATTCATTCATTTTCTTAGTGTATTATATCGGAAAGGGATCCTCTCCAGATCCCTTCCACCAAATCCATTAAATTAAGTGATTTGAACTCTTGAAATTTAATCAAACGGCTAAAGTTATTATAACTTTTTAAGTGGCCCCCTGTTTCTAGCCATTTGATCAAATTTTAAGGGTCCGGATCCCCTGATTTGGTGGAAGGGATCCGGATAAGATCCATTTTCTATTATATCCGTGTACATAAATAAATAATTGTATTCTAAAGCCACCATGTTAGGAATTGTTTGGAGAGTACTTTTAAATAATTGAAAGTATTTTTAAAGAAAATATTTTTAAAATCAATTTTTAGTAAAAATACAAGTTAATTTAAATAAATAAAAAAGCACTTGGAGTACTTCGTTCAAGAAGCACTTCAAACGCTTTTAGAATCCAAAAATAATTTCTCTAAAAAACGCTTTTATTCATCAAAATACATTTCCCAAACAAGCCGTCATTGTTTTATTCAAAGACTTTTTTTTTAATATATTCTTAAAATGAGACATATTAATTTGGTGATATGTGTATCATTATACGCGTAATAGTAACATAATATGGATGTGTTTACGTGTCACAGCCCGTCCCGAATACTTAATTTTCGACAATGTGAAATGACAGCTTTATCCTTGGACGGGGAAATTGTGGTGTGTATGTGTGAGATATTGAGACTTAGATGTTATTTCCTTGGTTGGTTGGTGACCTACATGGAACTCACACACGCACAAACCTCCTTCTCTCTCTTCTCTCCCGTGCTCTCTCATCCCTCATACTCTCTCTCTCTCATCTCCTGTACGGATAACCTTCGAACTCTCCATTTCAGGCACGGATTGAAGCTTTAAAGGTAAGATTTTTGCTCATTGGTACCTTTGTTTGGACGTGAATGCTTCGAAAAACCCTAGAACTCGTAACCCAGAAATTTAGCATTGTTCACGTGGACGTAAATATGTTGGTTTCAGGGAATTTCAAGCTCATAGGGAGCTTAAGAAGGTCCTTACGAAGCTCGGAGTACTTCGTTTAAAGGAATTTGACGTCGGAATCGTGAGAACGAAGAGTTTCAAATTTGGCCGGAATTATCGAGGCTTTTTCCGACGAATTTTCGACGAGTTGGAAGTCGGGGCAGGTATAGTTTTGTTTGTCTTGTTGAGATCTTTAAAATGGTACCAATTATGTTGAAAATGGTGCAAAAATGAAGAAGTTAGAACGATTTATGTGAATTTCCAGAAACCGGTGAAGTCACCGGCGACATGCGACTCGCCGGAGAAGACAGAGAATATTCCGTCATTTTTTGACGGAATATGCTAACGGCGTTGGCTGACGCCGTTAAGAATCTAACGGTATATGCTGGGATTTGACGGAATATTCCTGACGCCGTCAGCGTGCTTGGCATGTGCCCGCGCGTGGGCGGCGCGTCTGGCCGTGCCTTGGCCAGTGTGTGGCGGCGCATGGGTGGTCCAAAAATTATTCTAAAAATTCGGGGATGATCCTGAGGTTGTGTAGGTCACTGTGGTATATTCATATACCCAATTTGAGCTATGTATGAGAAGTTATTAGCTAGTTTTGTGTATGTACTCTAAAATAACGTTTTTATAGTTAATTCGCATATAAGTGAGACTTATCCCGAGGACGAGCGTATCCAAGGGCGACTCGGGGGCTACGACCCTTCGACATACCAGTGAGTGGCCTTTTGGTTTTCAGTATAGATTATATACTTAATATTTTCCCAGAAATATGTGTTTAAATGAAAGTATGCCATAAATGTCATGCATATAAGTTTATAATTCGTACATGAATTGGTATATGATGCATTATATATAATTGTGGTGCTGTGGATGCTCAGGTAAGCTCAGGTAAGTTATGTTTGGTTATGTGAATCATCGATGATGCGATATGTGATTGAATAATGTTGAGCTCATAAAACTGCACTTAGGGTGATTGTGATTTAGCCAGAGTTATGGCACATGCCTGTTTATTATGTCACCTCCCGCACCATATGCTCATATTAGATCCAATTTAGGTGCACAATCTTGTCGTACAGACCTTATTTATGGTTCCGACTCGTAGATGACTAGCAATTTATCGCCCAGCTATTATGTGAGAGTAGTATTGAGCATGATTATATTACACCCATTATTGTCGTATAGACCTTGTCATTTGGTTCCGACTCTTGTGCAGTATATTGCCGTATAGGTCATTGTAGTGACTCCGGCTAAATTGATTTTTGAGCTATGAATTCAGCCGTACAGACTACCAGGGGTTCCCGCTAACATGTTATATTTCTATGAAATTATTCTTACCTGAATTGCTTACTCTGTTATATCTTGGCATGACATACATATGAATATGATTATGTGAAACATGATTTGAATTGATATAATTTCATATATATTTATGTATATGCATATATTTTGATTATGGGAAAAATTATACATGTGTTACAGCGATGGGTTAGATATGTTGATAAATGAAATGATTTTGTAAAACATTTGTTTTTGCCCACTCACGTTTTCTGTTTTGCGCCCCTCCAGGTTTTAGGTAAGCTTGTTGTTGGTGGCTTTGAGGACTTCGGCGGTTCTGACATATCTAAATAATTGCAGGACATCTTATCGTACTGTATAATTACTACTTGTCCTACTGGACTGCACCTAGACTTTTTATGCTCTGATTAGGAGTGTTTACTTTTGTATCTTACTCCTAACACCTCCTGTTTAGTAGTGCACTCTAGTAGTTCGGTTTTTAATTATTCATATATTTCTTATTATTATTGCTTCCGCACTGTGCACATGGCTACGTCACTCTCACGTGACGGCCATCATGCCTTGATCTCGGTCGGGGTGTGTCATTACGATGCACGAAAAATTTCTCAAAAAATGGAGAAAATAAATAAAAATTAGAAATAATGAAGAATAAGAAGAGGAGGAAGGAAACTGCGTATGTATGTTTGAAATGGAATTGTCGAACGTTTGACTTTGGTCAACGTTAAGCGACGTCCATGATCCATCTACAATGCTAAACCGTTTTTTAATTCTTCTTTGGAAATAACACGTTTTCTTTCTGTCTCCAACTATACACCCGACTTCCTAATTTTAATGACAGCTTTTTAAATTACCTTATTAGGTAATAATAATTACGCATTGATTTACGGCTATATGTAATTTTCTTTGTTATTTTTTTATTTCAAAAAATTGATAATTGGTGGCAAGTCATGATTATCTATTCTTTTTTAGAGCTGTGAAGGCTCACATAGGCATTTCAGTTTCTCCTAACCATAAGTCTAGCTTCCACACCAGCAGCGAGTTTCGAACTCGAGACCTCCAGTTTTTAGTTTGAAGGAAGCCTCGTAATCCGTCATTTACCACCGGACCATCAGCTCGTGGTTTAATTTTCTTTGTTATTGATACTTGGGTGAATGGGGAACAATTTAGCTGACTGATTTCAAGTGGTAATGATGCTCATTATCTTATTTACCACTGTTAGATAAGTTTAAATTTGAAATTTGGGTAGTAAATGGACATAATTTTAAATTTAAACTCATCTATGGTAATTAATAGGATGATGAATGCTACCATTATTTAAGTATAAACTTTTATTTGATAAGGTTAAGCTAAAGTTAGAAAGGTAGTTTAATATTTCTTTTTCTGGATATGTCTTACAATCTAATTGTTATTACAAATTACACTTTATCGATAGGTCGTTTATTGATTAGATAATTGTTTAATATTTCTATACTTTCAGCTTTTGAGAAAGTTTTAATTTGTCAGAAATATGACTCGGTATATTATGTCATCATACATAAAAAGAGATACTTGAAAGTACAATTGCCCTTCATTAGATAATAACATGTGGCGTACCGTCTATTTTGAACACATTGATAGTCTCTCCTCAGTTTCACGATGATAGGAGGATTAACATAAGGTTCTCAACCGAGAAAACAAGTTTGCATAGTTTTAGATAAGTCGAATCAAATACAATGTTTTTTTGTTTTTGTTTATTTTTGTTTTTGTGGTCAGTAGTTGTAGCCGACTTTTAAAGAAGACCATTAATTTATTCAAGTTCCTTCTTTGGATGATTCGTGGGTTGTCCCTTCACAAAAATCGGTTGTCATCAACATTTGATAATATAAGAAATTGTTTGTTGACGTTTCCAATTAATAAAAAAATCTGAAGAAGGTGACATGAGTTTATGTGGCCAGAATTCCGAATCTGGCAGGGCGGATGAACAAGGTAACCAAAGGGTTTCAGGATTACTCAGAATGTAAAAAATATACATGTGAAGGTCTTTTAAGGAATCTTTGAATGTTTGATAAGGATTATTTTTGTGTTTATTAAGTGTTTGATATAATAACTGATAGGCATATCTCGATAGATTACATCGACAACATTCAACAAATACTCAATATCACTCATTAGAACGCTTCAACATATATAGATATTTGTTGACATGTGCAACATGGTTTGGCTAAAGACAACAAGCCAACTAAGTGATCGAAGAAATGACTCGGTGAATATATTAATTTTTTTTTAAATGCTTAGCACTCTATTTTTTATCTTGAAAACTTAAACATTTAATATTGAAACTCCAAATGTTCGAATTCTGAATCCGTCATTAATTGTCGGTTAAGTTTGGATAGGATTAAGATGAGGGACACAAAGTCCGTCCAGACATTTAGGAAGGGAGAAGGAATACGACTGTAGCCGACTCCGGCTAATTTTATACCCCGGCCTGTTTGGTCCGCCTACTCACATTGAATTAAAGAAAGCACGTAAACGCCAACTGTGTTCGGAAGAGCACTTTGGATAGGATTGTATAGTTTGGAAGTGTTTTGCCTTCGTTAGATATTGGAGCCAATATTTAGTCCCATTGGCCATCGATATTGCCATATTAAGGTGATTAAATAAGGCAACTTGATTAGGCGTTTGGTTTCTTTTGTAATTACTCGATGCTAATGTCCAAAAAAAGTTATAATTATTTGTTAATGTCCAAAAAAAAGTTATAATTATTTGTTACTCGATGCTAATGTCCAAAAAAAGTTATGAGGGCAACACGAATATCCGAATTTTTTAGAGGATTATTTGTTAAGTTATGATTAAGTTTATTGAGAAACAAAATAGAGAAGTTTGTTGTTACTCTGATCAAAGTTTGTAGCATATCACGATTGATATTCTTTATGGAATACATAAAAAAAATATGACAGACGAGATGAGATATTTCATGCAATTGCAGTTTGTTGTTTTGTGTAGAATTTTAGAATTAAGTTTTCATTATACACAAAATGCGACCACATAACGCACAAAATATGATCTCAAACAAACGTGAGCTGAAGTTTTAAAAGAAAAAGAACAACGAGAGTAAAAAATTAAGAAAAATGTGTTAGGTTAGAAACAAAAATATAGAGGTTTGTTGCTACTATGATAAAAAGTATGTAGCATATCACGATTGATATTCTTTATGGAATACATATGAAATGAGACATTTCATGCAGTCGGAGTTTGTTGTTTGGTGTAGAATTTGAAAACTATTTTTTTTGTCATACAACGAAATGTGGACACATAAACACCTAACTCAAATATGATCTCATGCAACCTTATTTATGACAATCCGAACTCTCTATGAGCTAATATCTGCAACAGTTTCTCTAGAATTTATTAGCTCTTAATTTATCAATTTTAATATTGAATGAAATTTCATGTTCGAACCTTCTTCTCTATTTTCAGAAAGGAAAAACAAACCCTAAAGGATTACGTGGTACGATTGGATCGAATAAGCCATTTTGGAATAAATATCCAGCCACTTGGGAATCCTCAGCTACTGTCTTATTCAATTTTTGTTCAATTACTCTTTTACCTGCAAATGCAATATAAGCATTGGGTTCGCCAATAATGATATCTCCCATCATACCAAAACTAGCCGTCACCCCGCATGTGGTAGGAATGTAATCTAGGGTTTGAACGAGGGATTTGGGCGTTTGCATGTTTTGCATTACACTCAAAGGATTCCAACGTTTACCCTAAAAATATGTGTTTCTTTTGCATTGTTCTCATATTATTTATCAGAAAATTAAAACAAAACATATTAAATACAACATTTGAAACATTCGTCATTTCCAACATTGCACGTTTCGCATTTGGTAAGTGAGAAAGAATTGGAAAAGGAAAAAGTAAAGATATAATAAAAGAAGCCAAATTGGCGGACTTTACATTGCATTTACACATTCATATCCAATCCAGATGACTCACACAAATAGTGGATAGTATTATTTATTCCCAAATAAACCAAGTGGCATTGCACTCTTCAATTCAAATTATGGGCATGCATTGCCTGCATCTGCACTGCACCTCCATCCTCCCGTTGGGGACTGTTTGGATAACTCATAACTCCCCCTTTCTCTTTTAACTTCGACTCTTTGTCTCGTTCCCACTCCTTTCCCGAATCCAATCCAATCCCCCAAACACTTGGACTTTGGATTCGGTTTGACTAAATCATCCCGCGTTTACCGCCTTCAACTCAGCCACGTGTCCGCCATCCAGTTGCCCCACCAGCGCGAGACTTTCCAACTCGGCGACGCTTTTCTGGTCGCCAACCATATCTGGGGCAGGCGGGGTTAACCTCAAGTTCTTAACCATGTGAGACATGCACCCACCTCCCGACAGTGGCGTGACGGTCACGTGAGCTACCCGCTTCACATGTGCGTGGGACACTTGAGATCATCACTGCTGTGCGGCGGTGCCTAACGGGCCACTGGTGGTTGCAGCCATGTTGCACGTACAGGAGTAGCAGTGGTGCTGTATGGAGTGGCGGATCCACAGTGGGGTCATTGGGGTCGCGCGACCCCTTGGAAGCCATGGAAGCAACCTTAGAGACCCCTTGGAGATGGTGGGACGACCCCTGGTGCGACCCCGTCCGTTGGTTTTCTGGGCAGGTTGGAGACGAAGAGGACGAAGATCGAAGAAGACGAAGGCGCTGTGCGCCAGTTTGATTTTTAAAAAACCTGGGCAAAACGACGTCGTTTTGGCCCAGGAATTTTTTTTAAATGACCTGGCCAAAACGACGTCGTTTTGGGCCAGGTTTAAACAAAAACAAAATGCCCAGCGTGTCCTGGGCAGGTCTGAACAAAAAAATAAATACCAAGTGTGTCCTTTCAGCCTTATTTTGACAGATCCTCCCGAATCCAAAACCCCCAAATTTCTTTTGTTTTCTCCTCCTCCAACCCTAAGTTCCAAACTCAATCCCCCCCCTCCAAACCCTCAACTCCATCTCCTCCCAGCTTTGCTCTTTGTATTTGCTCATTGTTATTGTGAAATTTCACAATCCAAGTAAGTTCTAAACCCTATGTATGATATATTTAATTTAATTGAAACCTAATTCATATTTATTTTGATTATATTGGTGTTTTGTTTATATTGTGAGTATTTATTTTGAAAATTTTGTATATGTAGAATATATTTAATTTAATTGAAAATCAATTCATATTTATTTTGATTATATTGATAGTTTGTTTATATTGTGAGTTTTTATTTTCATTATTTTGTATATGTAGAATGCAAGATGAGATATTTAATTTAATTGAAATTCAATTCATACTTATTTTGATTATGTTGATGGTTTGTTTATATTGTGAGTTTTTATTTTCATTATTTTGTATATGTAGAATGCAAGATGAGATATTTAATTTAATTGAAATCCAATTCATACTTATTTTGATTATGTTGATGGTTTGTTTATATTGTGAGTATTTATTTTGAATATTTTGTATATGTAGAATATATTTAATTTAATTGAAATTCAATTCATATTTATTTTGAATATTTTGTATATGTAGAATTATTATGGAACGGTTTTTTAAGAGAAAGTCATCATCGGGTTCGGGTAGTTCGAATAATGTTGATAATCCAAATACTGTTGGTAGTTCAAGAACTCCAAGTTCAAGACAAAGTCAGTTAGATGGTGTTTTGGGTAATCTTGAAGCGGATCCT
The DNA here is from genome assembly GCA_035220775.1 of Malus fusca. Classification (NCBI taxonomy): domain Eukaryota; kingdom Viridiplantae; phylum Streptophyta; class Magnoliopsida; order Rosales; family Rosaceae; genus Malus; species Malus fusca. The sequence goes on from CM069059.1 coordinate 26,364,270, forward strand.
GGATTGAGAACTCGTATGCGTAATCTTATGTTGTTCAATATATATAATGTTGAACACATTTAAAAAAAAAAAAAAAACCTTGCCTAAATAATTCAGCTCTCTCAACTATAACTGGTAATTCGATTAAAAAAATTAGATTTAGAATGGAAGCTTATTTTCTGTTTGTTTATCTTTATTGTGATGATCTTTGGGGAGGGGTTTTACAGAAACCCTTCTCAACACTTAAAAGCATCCTACCAAGACCCGATGAAATGACGATATGCATGCTGTTTCTGTTAAAAAAAAATTTTGCGCTGCGCGCGCTATGACCCCCCAAACATCATTTCCTGGATCCGCCACTGTGTATGGTCACAGGTGACACTGACAGTTGGGATGGTATTGGTTGGTTGGCTTAGCCGTGAGTTCTCGTGCATGTATGTAAAATTGGGTTCTTGTATTTGCATTCAACATACGAAAATGTATTCGCAGACACAAGCGTCGGCCACATTATTTAGGATTAATTTGCTATGGATTTGAGTTCAAATATATCTCTCCAGTAGAATATGTCTTTGACGTGAAGTATAAACAGACGGATTGAACTGATGCGGTCAAATTTAAGAAAGTCGGCCGATATTTTATATGGATAAATTTCCAACAGTTTATGATGGGATAAACAAGAGCTCACGAATTGAGTAGATGGTTGTAATCGTGAGTGCATGTAGCCATATTTATTGGGAGCTAATGATATAAGGACCAAATTGTAATTTACTTATTTTTTAACACTTTTAGTAATTTTTTTTTTGTTGTTGTTGCTATATTTGACCTTGGGAGGAAAGTCGATTGTGGGCTGGGAGTGGTTTCCTAGCAAGGAAGCATGTTTTGAGGCAGAAAATGGGGGCTTTATTGGCATATCAGGCACCGGATGCTAAGGATTGGCCCCAACTTTATCCACTTCTTCAATATGATTGAATCGGAATCTTTGTAAGACGGTTTAGAAAATGTTACCGTCAGTTGTTGTCATCTCATTGTATTAAGATCAGAAGACACACATTAGTCATTGAACTTAAAATACATCAAATTTCTAAAGAAAATATCAAAAATACGTGGGAACAACTGAACATAACATTTGATAATTTTAACGAGGTCTTGAGCATTTAATATTCTTAGGTTCTCTCTTAGTGAAACTAAGAAAAATAGGAGATGTATTTAACTGGACAGATGGCACCTGTACGTGTTGTGATCTTAAACGGCGGATTAGATTACCAACGTTAAAGATGGGGATTAGGTGGGAGAATTTTCAAGCCATCACTTTGCCCAAGTCCACGTCCACGTTGTGCGACTTAGAATTATACCCACAAAATAGCACGGTTACAAATCAACTCAAAAGGAACAAAAATTGACCTCCATTCAACTATATGTCATTGTAGCCGATTTTCTATCTCTTTCGGCATCATTGTGAGTAAGTTTTCCAACTGGACAATCACATTGTTACATGGTGTTATTAATTCAAATATTATGACTTATATTATGAGTGAATAACAAAAGAAAAATTCTTCAAAATCAATCGATAATAGTTAAGGTGTCATCGATACATCGTATTGGTAATTATGAAAGTCATATGATATAACGTGAATAAACTGATAATATTACATAACGGTTACAATGAAAAACGTCAAATTATTAAGATGAGATCCACGAAATCTCTTCCATCATGACATCAACACTATTATCTGAAGGGTGATACTAGAGACTATATTTGTAGACCACATGATATAGCGGTTGTTGGTTAAATTTTTTTTTTAAATCATGAAAAATGACAATCATAAACCGCCACATTATTTGGTTGCAACCTATTTTGCACAACTCAAACTCATACATGATCGGCACATTAAACACCAACATACTTAATCCACCATTTACAAATCCTAGATTAACAACCTCGTATTAATTAAGATCAAGATTCTTTTTGCGTCCACACTTCGGTGGTTGTTCATGCGTCATTTAATCAACCTACCCCGCCTCAGTTAATCTGAAAAGTATATTAATTAATAATGTATTGAGACTAAGAGGGTTTAAATTCAATTATTTAAAGATTAGTTTAAGAAAATAAAGACCAGCGTGCTTGCCCTGTTCGGAGTTTATGTGGATAGACATTACGTGAGGGGATGGCCATCGTTTGCCTATCTTTTGCAAGTCAAAGGGTCATAAAAAATGCAGGAAATGTTGTTTAGTTTGGGACTGAAGGGACCAGGGGGGCCTAATATTGACAAAGATTTGAGGCATGAAAGCAGCAGCTAACCCTACTTCGCATTAGCTTATCAGATTATGTTCTTGGTGAGCTCTGCATCTCTTCAGCATGGAATTCTAAATTCTAATGATATTCGAGCAGTGTAAATATCGGTTCAGCCTGTTGATTAGGACAATATACTACTCGATATCGATATCAGAAACTCAAGTAAGGGCTTAGTTAACTTTGCAAACAATTTAAGAACGAACGTGTACGAGAGTATGGTCATATGAGGATAGAAGGACTTCAAAGAATGGGTTATATTTGTTTCAGTTTCTCAAATCGCACTCTCTGGGTCTAAAGCTGTATCACTTTTATTAAATTGATGTGTCATATGTGACCTATTCTACGCTGACAATTTAGATGAAATTGTGCAACACAAAGCATCGGTTTAGGAAACCAAATCTCCATGCAGACCTTGGTTTAGGAAACCAAATCTCCATACATCGTATCGGTTTAGGAATGCTAATAACAATTCCCTTTACCAAAAGCAATATAGATGCAAAAAGAATCTGCTATACAAAGTAAATAACCGGCACTATATAGATGGAAAAAGTTTGACACAAACTCCCTCAACTTTTATTAACACAAGCCCAAAATTACAAGCAAACCACAAGCCCTACTTACAACTATACACAACCAGAAAAGGGCCAAAACCAAAAGAAAAACAGAAAGAGGGCCCAACAACAGTAAAGCCCAAAAAACACACAACTGCCTAGAAACTTCTACTGAAATCTCCTCCACCGACAGAGATCCAGACCAGCCAGCTGAAGCGTCATCCACCATCTAGTATCGCTGCCGCAGACACCTCCAACAACCCCGAACATCAACCAGATCACATCCATTACCAAGATGTTCGAGGAACGTGGAGTCAGCACCAAAAATTGTAAAGTATTTATCTTAAGACATGAATCCACGTTCCTCAAGATCAAGCCCATTGCCAATGTGAATAATATCAACAATTTTACAGAACTAAGGCCCAACAAAATTGACACACAGCCGGCCCTGTGCGGCTGCAGCCCAAAGGAGTATATTAAGAAGTAAATCCAAAAGAGCTTCTAGCAACATTGGCATATGCAAGACGCATTACCAAATGATTTTCCGAAAAGCACCAAACACGATTAACATAAACTAAAAACAATTATCTTAAACAAAATATCCAACACATTAATGCCATGAAATTATATCCGATAAAAAAATAACAAAGCAAGATGGTGCCCGCAATACCTAAACAACGCACGTAAATTTCAATATCCTCTAGTTCAACTCTGAACCATAGCTACTTAATCATCAAACAAACTGAAACCCATTTCCTCGTCGGATTCCTCTTCCGGCTCAGGCTTCTTCTCTTCCTCCTTGGCAGCTGCTGGAGCACCTCCGGAAGCAGCAGCAGCAACAGGGGCTGCAGCAACGGCAAACTTGCTCGGGTCCTGCATTGTTAACCCACGATTAAATCACTTGCCAATAAGAATTAACTGAAAAGAGCAATGACGAAAAACAGACGGACACAAACAGTTGAAAAATAGCACAGTACCTTGAGGAACTCCTTGACTTTCTCTGCTTGTGGGAAGGAATATTCGGTGGCAATAGAAACTGCCAAAACATTCTTGTAGGCATTGAGGAACATGTGTGGTGCAGCTGCAAGGGTGGGGTATGAGACAGCCAACGCCAATGAAGTGACCATTGAAACACCAGAAGCAAACTTCACCATGAGATCATCCTCAGTCAGATCAAGCACCTCTGGGCTGAAGACGGAACCATTGTCATACACCATCTCAACAACAAGACCGTACGAGAATGGCCTGATTCCAAGCTTGGCAAGGAGGGCAGCCTCAGAAGAGCCAACCTTGTCTCCCTTCTTGATAAGTTCAACAGGGGTAATGATTTCGACAGTTCCCTTGTTAATCTTAGTGGGGATGTTGAGAACCTGAAATGTGAAACATGCAAGTCAGAACTACAAAATCCCCAAAAGAGTGATCAGTGTATATCGGGAATGAATGTTATAACACACCTGGAAGAAAGAGGTCTGAGATGGGTCAAGACCAGTGTTGCCAGGAGGAACCACCACATCAATTGGAGCAACCAAACCAACACGAGCAGGGGCTCCAACCTATTCAATTAAAAACAACAAACAGCTAGATATTAGACATATGTAATGAAACATATAGACATAATGGGTTGATTGAAAAACTAAACAAAAATTTATGACGAGGCAAACATAGCTCAAGCACGAGCAATTTCATATTTTCAAGGCAATACTCAACATAACCATGTAAAATATTAAAACTCTACATAATCAACTTCTGTTAAATACATACTCAGAGAAACATAATTTTTTGAAAAAAAAAAAACAAATGTAGGTCTCATGGCCATGCCCAAATAGTAAAGGCAGTGACACTGCTCCACAAGGCGATGGGATATGACAACACCGTCAACGGAGGTGCTCCCAACCAAAGCTGAGAGGACCATCAACGCCAACAGCAATCTATATGTGACGTTAACTTCCGGAATTTACAGGCATAAGTAACCTGCTCCGTTAACTTTTAAGTTAGGGACGGATCAATGTCCCCCGTCACAAAACCACAACAAAACCATCAAATCTTGTAAGAAAAACCAAAAAACCTAAACATACATTAACAAAATCGACACAGAATTTGTTGATAAAGCATAGAACCAGAAAACACAGGCGGAGTCTAAAGCCTAAAACCCTGGATAGCATTAAAATACAGTAACTAGCACTTCCTGTTGCATACTTCATAAATAATGCAATACAAACCAGTACTTAATCACATTTGCAAAACAGTAAATCCAGTACAAATTTATCAGCATTATAAATCCTTACAACAATTGAAATGCAAAAACACTAATAACACAAAGTCGAAACAACCCGAAATCGAATAATGCTTACCTTGTACTTGGCAACCTCTTCGCTCACTTCCTTCAGGTCACCCTTGGTGAAAATCAGACCGACGTTGCCCTAACATTCAAAAACAACACAAATCAGAAAACGAACGTACAAAGAACAGATCAGTATGCAGAAACGGGGCGAAACGTACCACAAGGAGGGGGACGAGGTTGAGGTAGGCACTGTTGCCGGTCTTCTCCGCATGGATCCTGACGGAGCGCTTCATCATTGTGTTCTTCCCCATCAGAACGACGGAGTCGCCACGCAGCCCCTTGCGGATGTTCTGGAGCTGCTTGGAGCCGACGTTGTCGGCGGCGACGATGAGGACCTGGCCATACTCGTCGAGGAGGGAGCAGAGCTTGGAATCGTAGGCGATCTTCTTGTCAGCCTTGGAGGGTTTGGGGGCCATTGCGATTAGTGTTTGAAAGACTAGTGGAAATTGGGGGTTTGGGAGATGAGAGAGTAAGACCAAAACCGAGGGCCAAGACGAAGCGGCGGCTCTGTCAAGGCGGACAGCAACGGTGCCGTCCCTTTAACCTCTCTTTTTACTGAGAGCCTAGGGTTTTGGAGGTACTGGGAAAACCTAGAAAGCTTGGAGGCGGGTGGAAGTGGAGAATGGTTGGCAGTGAGGCTTATATAGTGGGGTGGAGGGAAGGAGAGGAGAGGTGGAAAGGGTTTGGCGGTTACGTAAACCTAGATCGGACGGTTGTTATTTAGTTTTGTTTTTTGGATCCGATGGATCCCGGATGGGCCGGTTTTGGTTTAAGAAAGAAATTGGCTGATGTCAAGTAGCCGTTGACATTCAAATGGGCTGAACTAGAGGATTGGTAAAATGTCAAATTTGACATTATGGAGCTGAAGGGCTGGAAAAATGTCAAGCTTAACATTATGGCGCTGGAAGGCTGACAAAATGTCAAGCTTGACATTCTGGCGTTGAAAGGATGGGTTGAAGAGCAGGTTGGCTGGCTGGAAATGGCCAGCCCGCTGGCCTAATTTGAGGGTTTGGACCCGGTATAGCCCACAAGCCATTAGGCCTAACCCTCGGTTGAAGATGATTTACGTGTCATTCTAAATTATTTTTAGTCATATTGCCCTTTTACCGAGTCGGTTAGAGATGACCATCTCGTTAATGAATTTCTTCAATTAAATATTTGAGTGAAATATAGGAATGAGTGATGACATGGCTGAAGTTCATTGGCCATGGAACGTCAAGGGACCCAACTCCAACCTCTACCCTTGTAGGAAGCCATCTCTGCTGAGCTCCGGTTCGCAGGTGATCCAACCACCCCAAACCGACCAATACGTATATCTCCCTCTCTCACAACCAATTTTCATCCGAGGCTTGTCGTTCCCAATGGCCTCCACGTACCGTGATCGGACCACCGAGTTCCGATCACTCTCCCAGACCCTCCAGAAAATCGGAGGAATCGCAGCCGTTCATCAAGCGCAGAATTCCTCATCTCCCTCCAAATCTCCCGGACCCGCCTCTTCTGGATCTGAGTTCAACAAGAAGGCCTCCCGGATCGGGTTGGGGATCCAGGAAACCTCTCAGAAGATCGCACGGCTCGCCCAGTGTATTTACCGTTTCCACCTCTCCTTTTAATTTCCGCTATTAAATACTTATGATTTCATTCCTAGCTGTTTGGCTGCCGAGAAAATGTAGGAAAGTTGCAAAATTTAACTATTTAAGTTGGAATTTGATGCATTAGTTTACTTTTAACTGTGAAGAATTCAGCTAAGCATTGTTCAAGAACTTCAAACCGACTAGCTGTAGGAAAGTTTAGATCTTGGTATGAGCTAAGGTTTTAGAGCTTTGAAATACTTTCAGGGATTGATTTCTGATTAAGTGTCAGATATGAATCATATGATCAGATTTTTAATTGAGTTTTCAAACTGATTGTATTGCGTTTGAAGAATAATCTTGCCGAAAATTTTGCTTAGAAAGCTCAGGGCCTGGGATTGCTTCTGGAAGGGGTTAGAAGTGCTTCTTGGTCATAGAAGCTCTTTCTGGAGAAGCCCCTGAACGATGCTTATTCAGGAAGCACTTCCCTTGAATATTTAATAAAATTTTCAACAAGTTTCTAATCGAAGCGCTTATGAGTACAAGCATTTCCTCTAGAAGCAATCCCAAATGAGACCTCAGTACTGTAATTGGTGAAATTTCTTTTGCTATTGGGTTTGGAATCACTTCGGAACTTTATTGGCTGGGGGAGGTTATGTCGACCTAACAATTGTGCTTGCTGTGTGTTAATCTGCAGTGGCAAAGAGGTCATCTATGTTCGATGACCCGACTATGGAAATCCAGGAATTAACTGCTTTGGTGAAGAATGACATTACAACACTGAATGTGGCTCTCACGGATTTGCAAACCATTCAAAACATGGAAATAGCTGATGGACCTTATTCCCAGGATAAGGTTGTGCATTCAACAGCCGTTTGTGACGACTTGAAAAGCAAACTTATGGGGGCAACCAAACAGCTTCAAGATGTGTTAACCATTAGAACAGAGGTTAGTGCGTCTTTTTTGTTCTACACAGTCCATATGTCTTATTGTTTCCTTACGGTTCTTTGATTTTTGTACCCTCAGAACATCAAGGCTCACGAGAACAGGAGGCAGATATTTTCCACAAATGCATCAAGAGAAAACCCTTTTCGGAATCCTGCAAAAACTGTGACCGCACCTGCTCCCTGGTCAACTCCCTCCAGGGCACCCAGCAATTTGCAAGCATCACCGTGAGTATTTCTTAATAAAAATCAACTAATATTGAAGTCTGCATATGTTCCGATGGTAGGCCTTCCACTGTTCTGGTGCCGGTAATTTATTCATTGTTTCTCGTCTTTCTCTCTCTCTCTCTCTCCAGATTGCCATCGAAGGATGTTCAAGCTGGCAACCAACTAAGGTATGTTGGCTCCGGAAAAAAAAATGAAATTTCTTATTCATCTCTTCTGGTCATTTCCTTACAAATACCTCTGGAACACTGCTACATACATCATGCTTGCATATGAACTTCATATACTTCCAACCATAAATATGATAAACTCACTTCCTCGCAGTATTCTTTTTTTCATCATTTCTTCATGCCTGAAGTTCTTGTATGAGCCATAGATCTAGCCTCTCCCTTTTTTCTCTGGTCCTCCATAATTACAGGGCAGATGTACGTATGGCTGCCAAATCTGCTACTAAAGACTATCACCTATAGTTTCAGCTATCTTCTTTCTTTTTAGAAGTGCAACGTTTTCTCCTTTACTTCCGGATAGCATCTAAGAAGGCAGCATCTGGCCTTTGTCTACTTGGATGATTGCTCAATTAACAAAAATCCATAAATTACGTGTAGAGCAGCCACTAGGATAGGACTCGTAGTAGTTGTGTCGTGCAAGTAAATTTTCTCTGTTCTGAATTTCTGATATTGAAGATTTTGTTAAGTTCCAAAAGTACGGTGTTAAATTGATTTGGTTTATGAAGATCTATTTATAGATACATGTTGATGGAAATTAACTGCTTATTTTAAACGTTGCCAAGTCAGACGAAGGTTAGCTGCAGATAATCCTCCATCACAGCAGATGGAAATGTCCATGTTACAGCAGGTAGTTCCACAGCAACAAGATTATACACAAAGCCGGGCTGTTGCCCTTCACAATGTAGAATCTACGATTACCGAACTGAGTGGGATCTTTACACATTTGGCTACCATGGTTGCACATCAAGGGGAACTCGCTATCAGGTTTTCTCTTTTTGCTTGCGGAACCATCAAATAGTGTTGTGTTTGAAGCTGTCACTAATGCTAGATGCACTTTTCATAGGCTTGTTCATGGCATGTTGTCCTGAATCTGTCTTGTTGGTGTGAGCAGGATTGACGACAACATGGAAGAATCATTGTCAAATGTTGAGGGTGCACACAGCGCTTTACTAAGGAATCTCACCCGAATATCATCAAACAGGTGGCTTATGATCAAGATCTTTGCCATTTTGATATTTTTCCTGATGGTCTTCATCTTCTTTGTGGCCTAAGTACCGAAAACTGAAAACTCGGCAATAGAATCCTTCATGATGGGTGATTAGGGTTATTCAACTCCGCGTGTGGTTATTTTTTACGAAGTTGGAGTATTGAAAGTGATATAGGGTTCTTTGTTCTGTATACTTGGTGGGCATCCGGTATGCCCATTTTTCGATTCTCGAGTGTTGCTTGTACAAGAATTACCATTCGTTGTAGCATATACGGTTAGATCATTGAGCAATATGTTATGTATCTCTGTATCAACTGAAACAGCTTGCCATGTTTGTTTGAAAATGAGAAATAAAAAATTTCTCTAATTACTTTTCGTTTTTGTTGCCCAAGATAAATGTAAATATTTTCAAATGAAATCGATAATCTATCTTGTAACTGGTTGTATGTCTCTCGAACCCGGTCGAAAATAGTTGACAATCTCTTTGAAGGCCCACCAACCTAACTCCGCATGTGACTATAAACCTTCAAATTTACGTATCTGAGTTAAAGCGATAAGATTGATTGTACCAATCATTTATACCAAAACATTGGAAATTTGGAGTTGGAAGTGGAACTTTAACTCCCTCCCACCCACCTTTTATACTTCAATCAAATGGGTTCATACTGCTACTCGGTAGTCGGTACACTGCTTAGTCAAGGCAGGACCTTCAATAATGTTCTAAGCTTTAGTCCAAGTCATGTCCCACACATTGCAAAAATGACAATAAAGCACTTCTAATTATGTTTGTTAGAAAAATCTAAGGTGTTTCTAGCTTATAGAAGCGTTTTTGGAGCAATACCTCCCATACTGGAAAAACACTTGGTAGTGCTTATGGGCATAAGTGCTTCTTGCACGAGCCCTAGGTTCAGTTTACACCTACTTGATTGTTAAAATTGGGAGTTTTGGGCTTGTAACCTTGTGCCCCGCACACATGTTCTGCTACATTGTGATTGTGTTGTCCTACACGGCAAGCTCTAATCAATATTTTAGTTACAAATATCTTAACTACGGTTAATGCATAAGGCAACACACACAGAGTAAGATAACGGTGTGCCATCCATCTCATTGAGAGTGTCGGCCTGTGAGTTTGATGCCATATGCAACGCAGATGCCAGACAACCGTGCCCAAAACTTTGATTGCGGTTTTGCTGAAGTGGGAAGAGTAACGGATGTTAGAGCAAGCAAATGAGAGTTCAGAAATCGGGAAAGGGACACAAATAAGTGCGTTCACTTTGCAGCACAGTTTCTGTGAGCGTTAATGGATGCAAAAACGTTGGGAGCCATTTGTGGCAGACAAAAATCCAAAATTCAAGTCTCCAAGTCCATGATATATTTCATATAAGATTGGGCAGGTGGTGGAAGGTGCCCTTTGAAAAGACTTGTGCAAACTAACACATGGTCCGTGGAATTTGACACTGCTAGAGCAGTAGGCTGATGGTTCTCCAATACCAAATATTCTCATATAGTCATATATATCTTCGGTTATACAGCAGAATCTTCACTCCGATACGGTCAACAGTAATTAGATATTACCTCCTTGTCAGCGGACACAGAGATAAACTCCGTCATATATGCATGATGTTGTAGTGTAAAGTGTGGAGCAAGAAAGAAATTGCAAAGTTGAAAAGGATGGATTTGGTTGTTGTGGACAATGGGACATGTAGGAGATGATGGTCTTATTGAGAGGCTTCTCTCCTAAGGTCCTTTTTTGTATGAGTTGTCAGATTAATCTTGCAGTAAATTAAGCTATCAATTTAAATAATTTTTGTTACACGGAAATAAAATACTAATAGATAAAACAAAACAAAAAACAAAAAAAATAAGTAGAGAGAAGAAGGTTTCACGTCATATCGAATATATTTTATCTGCAAAATCTAGTCTCCTCATCGAATATCTAAACTCAGCAAATCCAATTGCATTTACCTAGTAACTTTACACATCCAATTTCATCCATTTTTTTTTTATCAATAATATTCAAACCCAGCTAGTTACCAAGCACCAAAAAAATTGAGATTGTGTGGTTGTGAAAGGAAGGGGATATGGAGAAGAGAGACGGTAGGGGAAGAAGACATAAGGTTTTACACAAGATTTTTTTATTTTATTTATAAATTTAATCACTTTGCATGATTATTATGATTCGGTGTAATATGAATTATTTAAGTTGATAGCTTAATCTACTATAAAATTAATTTGAGGGCTCATATAAAAAATGACTCCACATGTCCTTAAAATGAGGACCTTAAAAAAGCAGTTATGTGGTCTTATTTAGTATGATTTTGAGTTGAACCATTTTGATGTTTTTGCCTACTTTGATTTCGACTCTATACCTAATTTGATGTAATCTTTGATCTTTCCATGATTTTGTTGCATAACTAAGAGATAAAAGGTTTGGTTTGGTTTCGAATACAACTCTTTAATTCTGTTTACTTTGCATGTTTTGTTCTTATAAACGGAGAGATAGAATTTCGAACTTGAAATTTCTTACTCAGAGAAAATAGTAGTAATGATATTCCAATTTTAATTTAATTAGAGCAATAGTTAAAGTTGATTCGAACTTGAGGGAGCATTGCTACAATTGGATTAAAGTTGAGGGAGCATTGCACAAATTGGACTAAAGTCGAGGGACCATTACTCCAATGGGTTAAAATCGAGAGACGATTATTACAATTTTCGCATTTGGTTTTTCATATTTGCCCATTTGATTCAGCCTCAAGTACGTGGCACATGATTCGTTTTGACAGAAATTCTAAGGAAGTTGACGAAAAGGACCATACATACACGTTTTAATGAATTAACTGATCAATAGTCACAAATTTTTAATTGAGGAACCATTACGCTATAATTTCCTCTTACTCACGTAAATATGATCCAAAATTTACGCAGAGCATAAGATTAACGTACGTAAGTGCATGAAACTTACAAGGGACTCGTTAATACAATTACTAATGTTACTTATCACTGATTAATGCTTATATATTTGGCCTAATAATAATTATCATTCATGCAAATAAAGTTGAAAAAATTGGTGGACCAAACGCCCAAATCATATTACATCCAAACCAGTCATTACTAAATTTTCATGCTGATTCAGAGTCAATGATTAGCCATAAGCCGCATAAACTTGAAGAAGATGCTTGTATAATTAATTAAACATTCAGCAGCATTAAACACAACAAAATGACCCAATGGTTGATAATGTATTTTATACGGCATGTCTTGGGTTCGATTCATTGTGCTATGTGAATCACATGATAGTCGTCAGGAAGAGATTAAAATATCTTTGTAAGTCTTCCAAGTCTCTAAAAAAATAAACTATTATAACTAAGCCGTCAACTAGTCCTTTAAAAAATAAAAAAAACCATTCAACAGCATTATTCCATCAAATTAATGATTGATAATATATTAAAATGTTGTGTTTTGCACTCTCGATTGAGCCGATGGATTATGGTGTGGCCCGGTGAGGCACTTTGGAATGGGATTAGAAATGATGAATGTTCTAGTCAGCATTCATAGATTTTGGTCCTACATTAATAATTAATTTCCATCATTGATGAAATTTTATTTCCAACAAGAGGTTAGCGATTTTTCTCATTCGAGCGGTATTATAATTTAAAACTAGAAAAATAATTTTTACACTATTTTTTTAACTCATTTGAAATTGTTTTTAAAGTGGCTGAAATTATTTTTGATGAAAATGTTTTTAAATTAATCTTTAGTAAAAATGCAAGTGAATTCTAACTAAACTTCCAAACGAGCTATTTAGCTACATGACATTTGTATCGAATAAAGCAAAAGATAAAATGTGTGCATAAAATATTTTTTTCTAACTAAACTACAAGGTGAGAAATTGAACTTGTGTACGTACTTTCTGAATATAAATATACATGCAATAGATCTTTTATTTTTTTTTATCTCAAAAAAAATTAAATCATTTTATTTTATAAAATTTTAAATCCTTTCTTTTATGGGTGCAAAAATCTGTCCCAGGATGCTTGACCAAGACAGATTCTGGGACGAGAACAAAAATTTACAAAAAAAATACCAAGAATAAATTGTAGGCAAATACTATAGATATCAAATTTTTATCAAATTTTATAAATCACGTGATATGGCAGGTAATGATTAAACTATTTTTTTAATGATTTAAGAGAAAAAAAATAATAATCAAACGACACATCCTGTAATTTACAATAGATGAAAAAAAACCAAGTAAATCCTAACGTAGCCTTGTGCAGATGGAAAAAAGTCAAATAAATCCAATATTTTCCTTTTCAGTCTTATTGCAAGAAAATATTATTTTATTTTGTGGTACCCTACGAATTCCTTGTGATAATTATGGCATTTTTGGACCTTTGCCTTGCATATGAGTTTTGAAAAATAATCTCACTTCATCACCACCCAAATTTGTCATGCTGATATGATTAGAGATGTTAGTGGTAGGTGCAATTTGCAAATACTGGAGAATTGTAGTGATGGGAGGAGAGTAGTTCATGGATTTCTCTACGATACGGTCGTAGGAATTCGATGTATGTACAATTTTATCTTTCTCTATTAGGGTATAGTAACTCGAATAACTCAATCTGACTATATTCTCGTTAAGTACTCAAATAATTTTCTTTTAGTGTATATAAGATTAAAGAGAGAGCCTTGTGGCTTAAGTTGAACCTTGGTTATATATCATGGTTTCTAGACGATTTTTTAACCAAAATGGTTTATGAGATTGGCATAACTCCTCATTTTGATCTCTGTGTTTTAAAATCAATAGAATTCGTCTCTGAGATTGTTCAACGTCAATCATTTTGGTCATTCCGTGAAAAATCTATGTTGAATAAGACCAAAATGATAAAAATACCCTCAAAATTTGTCAAATCATTTAGGCCCATTGTTTATTAAATTCAAGATATTTTTGTCATTTTGATTCTTATTTAATAGAGATCTTTCACAGAATGACCAAAATGATTGGTGGTGGACAAACTTAGAGATCATTTCTATCGATTTCAAATCTTAGGGACGAAAGTGAAGAATTATACTAATTTCAGGGATCATTTTGGCTAAAATGTCTTTCTAGAATCCATAATCTTCTTGCTATATACAACATATATATTATGGGAACTTTAACGAAAAACTCTTGGTACTATTGACTTTAACGAAAAACCACATTTTTACATTAAAAAGTCAATCATGGTACTATTCACTTTACCCTTTATTTTGTCCTTATCTTTAAAACTCAAAGTTTTCAAACCATTTTCATTAATTTTCCTATATATTAATGCAACATTATATATATTCTCCGCATCGATGTTACTTAACTAAAAAATTGAATGAAATACTTGTTGAGTGTAATCATTATTTGAACACTGTTTGACTCCTTATACATAACGATTCAAATACTTTCTATAATTATGCGTTTGTACGTGTACTACCGGTCTAGCTTTACTGTTTAATGTTTTTTAATAATTATCTTAATTCTCTCACTAATCCCAAAATTAATGTTGTTTAGGGTTGGGCGCCGGCATGCGTGATGCATAATATATACTTTTAGTATTCACAAAAGGTTAACGGGGTAGGGTTACTTTGATAACTCAACAAGAACTAGCTAGATTACCTCTACCTAATGATTCTCTTAATCTCATGGGTTACTTTAAAACGGCTGATAGAGATGCAAATTTGTCCATACAAATCGATTCGATAGGCACTATTAGGTTAGGATGATGTCCCTAAAATTTAAACTAAATTTAATTAATTAATTAGCATAAAACCATCACGGGGTGGTTTAGTGGTTGACGACGAATTTTAGGCTGTATTCTATACTGCACGTTCTATATTCAATTCCTGGTTCTAGTGAATCACACGTTGGTGGCCAGGAGAATGTTGAAATGCCTATGTAAGTCTTTCCGGCCCTTTAAAGAATTGACTGACGTGGCGAAGCCAATAGTTAATCTTCATTTTTGAATAAAAAAGGAAAAAAAATAGTTAGCATGAATTATGAGTCAGAGTGAGATAATTGAGAAAAGGGAGACAGAGAGCATATTATGGAAAAGCTAAGTAAAAAGATGAAGAACCAAGTGAGAAGGAGGCCCCTCCACCCACTATAAGCATGTTTATTATCTAATCTCTAATGATAAAAAGGAAATTAGTAGACGTTACTTAATGGTGATTTTGATAGAGATTAAAGTCTCCATTTAAAGATTTGATTTTGCTTACTTTTGACTGCATGTTAAAAGAGTTGTTCACCAAATTCCTTAAAGAAAGAGACTTTCTCCACAAAATTTCAATCATCAGATCTCTTCAAACTCATGTTACAAATAAATAAATCTGTTCTTTTTGCGAATATGTTACCAACTCATTCACGTTATGGGGCTGTATAAGTCCATAACAAATCATTTTTTAACATACTTCTTTCGAAAGTGCATAATAACAGCCCATGAAATTTATTGTACTAAGACCTAAAGGATCATCGAAAGATTGAAAGATTCGAAACTAGTCAAGAAGACTGAACTTAAGCAATCAAATGACTCGGTCGGTAATAGCTTTGGGAGTCATCAACTTGTTATCCGCGATGCACGTTTAATTCGTGGAACGAGAGCTATATACTATTAACCACTCGTATCATAATATTATTATAATATGTGAGTTAGTAACAATATATTCAAGAAATATAACAAAGGCCTAGGGTAGGTACTAACAAAGTACTAGCTCTTAAGTGTAATGTAGTGGAAATAAGTAATTTTGTATTCTTCACTCTTCATGATGAAAACTTAGAGTTTTCTTAAGAGTATAAGATAAGATGAATGATTATAATCACCTTGGGTTTGAAGTTAATTAGAGGAGATGTGCTAGCAGACTTGGATTTCCATCATATGTAGAAATATTTTGCTTGCACGACGTGGATACAACGTGTAACGTGACAATTTGACATATGTACGTAAATATCAATTTCAAATTACAAGTCACATTAACAATGACAATGGGTTTAAATACATGGACGTGCGATTCTAATTGATATTCTAAACAAACCCAATAGTAAAACTAATTATAATATATTTGTAGTGTAATTACCATAATGAAGAAGAAAGCGATTTTCATACTCGCTTTTTCTTTACCCATTTTTTTTGTCTAACATTTGTAACGAATAAATTAAAGAAAAATCAAGCAATAAAAACAATATTAGAGATGCAGAAGGAAAAAGAAAATGGGAGTGTAGTGTAATAAAATCTGCCATAATATTGTGCAACATGAGACACAAAAAGGAGTAATTTGACACAAAAGACTGAAGCAGGTTTTAGTGAGACAATCATCCAAGTTTTATCTGTCCACCAACCTCCATTTCGGCCATTATAAAACCACTTCAACATTTCTCACGCACACAGAGGGGAGAGAAAGAGAGAGAGAGAGAGAGAGAGAGAGAGAGAGGTTCACTGAGAGAAGGTAACTTCTCTGCAACAGTTGACAGAAACACAGTACACAGAGACAGAGAAACTGAGAAGAAAAAGGGTTCATGCTCTGGTAATTACGTTGTTCATTTGTTCTACTGTCTTCTCAGTTTCTTCTGAAATATATTATAAAATTGTGTTATATTTTCTTATATGTAAAAGTAGTGGTCTTTCTGCAACTCTTTTCCTCTCAGGTGCTCCCTTTTGTCAGATCTCTCTCTATTCTCTCAAAACCCAGGAATCAAAATCCCCAGAAAACAACACTCACCACCTCTAAACAAACTTCCCTTTTCTTCCCCTTCTTTTCTTGTGTTTCTCACAGAATCATCTTTGACTGCTGCCACAGATTGTGCCAAATTCGGGGAGAGAGAGAGGGTGAAATTCGGCTGCGTCTGACACGAGTCTTAAAAGTCTGCATCTTTATTTTTAAAGTTCCAACCTTTGGAAGTTTTCAGAAATTAAAAACTCTCTGCAACGGCCAACCCAAGTGCTACTGCAATTGCATGCTCCTCTCTCTCTGCTTTCTTTTCATTCATTCAAAGACCAAAACGAGATAAATCACTATCTCTCTCCATCTGCCCTCTCTGTCTATCTCTACTTTCTCTCTCTAGAGTGTGTGGAGTTAAAGAAGGTAACCGATTCTGCAGAGAGTCTCGCATTTTATTAAATCCCCATAAAAGCTTCCATTATAAATCCCCAACAAACTCTCTTCCTCTTCACACATTTCCATCTCCCAAAAGAAAATCAGATTTTTTGTTTTGTTTGAGTTGAGTTGAGTATCTTTTTATCTCACTTTCATCTTGTTTGCCTTCTGGGTTTTGGTAATTGGAGTGATTAATTGTTAATCTCCTGGTTTAATCTGTCTGATAATTGTTTCAGATCATTTAATCCGTCAGCAATGGCAGCACAGAAGCAATCAGAGGAAGCCATAACCTTCAACCAGACTGTTGACAGGGAGGAAGAAGAAGAACACGCAGCAGATGATAACTCTGGTTTTAACGTCAGAAGCTTCCTCTGGCATGGCGGATCCGTCTACGACGCCTGGTTCAGCTGCGCATCGAACCAGGTCAAGCATTTACCAAAAACCCACCTCAAAATTCACATTTTCAGACACAAATTCTGATAATCTAACGTTGTCATCGTCTTGTTGTGTTCTGTTGTGCTCTGTTTCGGTCAAAACAAGAACAGGTTGCTCAGGTTCTGCTGACTCTGCCCTACTCTTTCTCCCAACTGGGAATGCTATCGGGAATCATATTCCAGGTCTTCTACGGAATCATGGGGAGCTGGACCGCTTATCTGATCAGCATTCTCTACGTCGAATATCGAAGCCGAAAAGAAAAGGAAAATGTCAGCTTCAAGAACCATGTCATCCAGGTGATTATTTCTCACAATGCAAAAACCTTTTTTTTTTTTTTTTACATAATTTTCAGTTCAGAAGAGAAGGTTCTTGATCTGATTATGTTATGTGGAATTTTTTTGAGCAGTGGTTCGAAGTGTTGGATGGTTTGCTGGGTCCTTACTGGAAAGCCGTTGGATTGGCCTTCAACTGCACTTTCCTCCTCTTTGGATCTGTCATCCAGCTTATTGCTTGTGCAAGGTATGTCATTTTTAATTGCGCAAAGAAAACCGGTTATACACTGTTTATTGTCTGTTTAGTGTCCTCATTTCTTAACCGGTTGTATTTGAGTGATTTTCCGTTTTAACACGAGTTTTTTTCAATTTATCATTTTATAAAATAAAGTTGAAACATGGTTTTTTTTTTTTTTTTTGGGAGATAGTGTATGAACTAAAAGTAGAGTTTAAAGGGGTTATTATCCGTTTAGTGTCATCGAGTTCTAGTTTTGGCTAAAAATTTGTAACAAGTTTAATCTGTGCGCGTTTCCATCTTGTTTTGCTTGATTAATACTTAATTAAATAGTCGTGTTGTTGATTAATGCTTGATTATGCAGCAACATATACTACATAAATGACCATCTGGACAAGAGGACATGGACCTACATATTTGGGGCATGTTGTGCCACCACAGTCTTCATCCCTTCCTTCCACAACTACAGAATATGGTCCTTTTTAGGGCTTGGGATGACCACCTACACTGCCTGGTACATGACCATTGCAGCCATCGTTCATGGCCAGGTAAAATAATTAATTATTATTTACTCGATCAACGGCCCTGATTGCTCTTCGGTTGTCTCTCTGTTCTTTTTCCACCATTGATTTTGGCCCTGTTTTACAGGTTGAAGGTGTGAAACACTCGGGACCAGATAAACTGGTTTTGTATTTCACCGGCGCCACCAACATTCTCTACACTTTCGGCGGACACGCCGTCACTGTGTGAGGCTTTATTTAAAGTGTTATTAAAGTTTTAATTTTTGAAGCGATTTAATCATGATGTTTCTTTTATTTTTATTTTCTTACTCTGTTTTCAAAAGTGCTTTCTTGCACAGTGGAATTCAATATTATGCAGCTTTTTCTTGCCATTAATATGGGTTGGTGAGAGAAGTGAATATCATGAAAGGGAAATGATAATGTTATATGAGTAAGAATATTTGTTTTTTAATTAACAATTATCCACCTGAGATTCGAACTCAGGATGTTTTCTAATAAAGTGGAACTGAGTGACCATGAATGGTCAAGCTCATATAAGTGAGAGAATATAAGTCGAATAATCCGAACTAGGATTCATACAATAGACCTTATTTAGTAGGATAAGGTTTGGTGGTGATTTTTTTACGGTGTCACTAACTACTCATACATTCTTAATCATAAAAAAAAAATAATAATTAATTTTTGCTTAGTAAACTTTATGTATAATTTGATGTTATTGTTTGCAGGGAAATCATGCATGCAATGTGGAAGCCTCAGAAGTTTAAGTATGTCTATCTGTTTGCTACCCTTTATGTGTTCACTCTAACCCTTCCATCTGCAACTGCTGTGTACTGGGCGTTTGGCGACCAGCTCCTCACACACTCGAATGCCTTCTCGCTCCTTCCCCGGACTAAGTGGCGCGATGCGGGTGTCACATTGATGCTCATTCACCAGGTGATGATCCTGATGACTCTAATTACCTGTACATATTGATTTTTACTAGCTGTTTTGGCACTCTACTAATATAACTTTTCGAAAGTTGGTACTGCCTGAGCTACCATTGTTGCTTTCAGTTTGAACTTTCGGAGCCATGATTTCGAATTTGAAACATTTCGATTGTGGTGATGTAATTTTTCCATGTGGTTGGCATATGCAGTTCATCACATTTGGGTTTGCTTGTACGCCATTGTATTTCGTGTGGGAGAAAGTAATTGGAATGCATGACACCAAGAGCATATGTTTGAGGGCAATTGCCAGGTTGCCTGTGGTGATACCTATTTGGTTCTTGGCCATCATATTTCCTTTCTTCGGTCCCATTAATTCAGCCGTTGGCGCTCTTTTGGTCAGCTTCACCGTCTACATCATACCCGCCTTAGCTCATATGCTCACCTTCAAATCCGCCTCTGCTCGCCAGGTAACGCCTCGACCCTAAACTCCCCATTAGATCGCTATATATGTATGTGTATGTATGTGCGCGTGCGCGTTCACGAGGCCTCGTAGACAAAGTAACCTAGCATATTATGTCTACAACTCATTTCATCGGACAACATTGGAGATTGCGTTACTAATCAAAGTGCAATTATGTGATTTTCATGTGGGCAGAATGCGGCAGAGAAGCTTCCATTCTTCCTCCCGAGCTGGACAGGCATGTACGTTGTGAACGCATTCATCGTGGTGTGGGTGCTCGTAGTCGGGTTCGGGTTCGGAGGGTGGGCTAGCTTGACCAACTTCATCAGGCAAGTTGACACTTTTGGGTTGTTTGCAAAGTGCTACCAGTGCCCTCCCAAAGTCTCAGCCTCCCTACCACCACCACATCACTAAGCTTCTCTTTGACATTGTATCATACACATGGTGTCCTGCATTTTGCCTTTCTTTTGTGTAGCCTCTATAAATATTATGTGAATGGTGAATTGGTGGTGTTTCCTTTTGAATCAAAGCAATATTTTGTTACTCTTAGTTTATCTTAAATTGTTCTATTTGATTAAGCAACGCTATAGGCGGAACGTTTAGCTTTTAGGTCTTTCTTACAAAGTTGTTGTTACTGTAAATCACTCAAATCCGAAACTATTAACATGTGACTTCACATGAAACCCAAAACGTATTATAATGAACAATTTGAAATTTAACTCCTTTAACTGACACAAAATTCTCAGTTTTAAGTTTTTGCAATTTTCTTAGACATATTCACATAAATCAAACATCACGCATGTCGTTTTGCCGCATATTTGTGTACTTCAGACTGAGCATCTCCAACAATTCTTCTAGGGATGTGATATTCACACACCTCATTTTACTTCTCACACACCTTATTTTATTTCTCACACACCCTCCTAATTTTCGGTCGTCAGATCAAATGAATTGAAGAAGATCAACGGAAAGAAATTGATAAGAGGTGCGTGAGAAGTAATTTGGGATGTGTGGATAACACACCCCTTCTTCTAAATGTGAATACAAATTTGTCTCGCTTGGTAATTTAAAAACTAAAATTTGTAGATTTACAATTTTGCACCTACATACAACAAATCTTAGCATTTTTTCTTACTTTTCATTAGGTGACCTTTTTTATTATTTTATTTCTTGGAAAAAGTTGATAAAGACACATTATTATAATAAGAATAATATTTGAAGAGTCTAAAATCTTAATAAACATAAAATTATACGTGGCACTTCAAATTTTATTTTGTGAACTCTTTTAGAGATGCTTGTACATTTGAAAACCTAACTAAACTATACTAATTAAATATTGGATCCTAATCATGCTCCGAGCTGGTAAGTTTGCTTGACAGTAGTCACGGATAGGGTGAAATTCCTCATAACCTCTCTGCGCTCGGAATGAGTGGATAACTGCGGCTTGCCGCTAGTTGTCCCCCTTTTCTGAAAACAAAAAAAAGGATTGGTTTCTAATCTTGAGATGAAGCTGATCCTAACCATGCTTCGAGCTGGTGAGTTTGTTTAACTGTGGTCATAGGTAAGGTGAAATTCCTCATAACCTCTCTGCGTCCGGAAAGAATGGATAACCTCGGCTTGCCACTACTTGTCCCCTTTTTCTAAAAAAAAAAAGAAGAAGATTGGATTCTAATCTTGAGATAAAGGTGATCTCCAATCTGATTATTGATCTTCGTGATTAGGTGCAAAGACTAAGACTTGATAAGGTTGTCTTGATATGATCTTATGATTGGAACAAATCCCTACCTTCCTTTCTCTAAGTTCATCCTTCATGCATCTTTTCCTTCTTTCTAAATCTATATTTGTCTTTAATGCAATCAACTATTTGATAAAGCTCCACCTTCATGTTATTATCTCCATAAAGCAAGTAAGCCCCTTGACTTGATCCATAAAATCATCATTGCATTTTGTTGTTGGCAATTGGCACATCATAGTTGTAATCAAGGATCTTCAATATACTCTAGTGTATGACATGAACTGAACGAATGACGTATGAAATTCAATGATTATAAATATTGGTGTGTAGTATACATCGATTCATACTAAAAATCTTAATCGATACTATGTCAAGTCTATCATCAAGTGACATTGCAAACCATGTTTTTGGACAATAAAAGACTGGCAATATATGGACCAATAGTTGCTAAGGCGCAATCTAAGATTAAAACTATTTCTACCATTTGAACTGGTTATCTAGTCGTGTTTCTAGTAGAGGTGATACACTCATAATGTAACATATTGTGAACGAGAGAGTGCTCGGGATCGTAAAATTAAAGAAGGAACCACTTGAAGTATTTGCTCATAGAAAAAATTCTTTAGTCCGGACACAAATTTAGAGCATCAAACACAAATGGTTGGTTAAATAAAAAATAATTATTGACGTTTTATACGGGCAATCGAATTGTTGTAACAGAATAATTTATCTGTTGTTTAGAGCGGTCATTTTTTTTTGTTGAGAAATGAGAAACCGGTTCCTCATTAATCTTGAAGGAGTAAGAAACGGAAGAAATACATACCATAATCAAGCGAATCCATTCTTCAAAAAATCCCAAACTAGCAACATTGCTTCCAAGAAATTCCACTCAAGGCAATCATAAGCTTTACTTATGTCGAGCTTCAAAGCCATGAAACCATTCCACCCAGATTTTCTTTTATACATGTAATGTGTGAGCTCAGCTGCCACTAAACTATTGTCGGAGATAAGACACCCAGGAATAAACGCACTCTGTTGGTATTGAAACAGGTTTGTATGGATGAGTTGTATGTATGAGTTGTCATCCTCACTTTAGCTTGTCATTCGCCAGTCACTTTCCATAGCTTGTCATTCACCTTACATCAACCTTTCCATAGCTTGTCATTCACCTTACATCAACCTTTTCATAGCTTGTCATAGCTTGTTATTCACCTTACATCAACCTTTCTTAGTTGCTTGTAAAAGCTTCTTTACTTGTAATTTGGTTTTTGCTTTTCCACTTGTTAGGGCAGATTTTAGGGATTGTGTTTGTGTAGTTATCCTACAATCTATTGTAGCTTTCTTTTGGCTCTCTATAAGAGTTGCCTTCACTCTCTTGTAACATTCATAATGAAATATACAACAAATATTGAAACCAAAACTCAACATGGTATCAGAGTAGGAACCATAGGGTCCTGACTCTGTTCTTTTTTTTTACTTCTTCATTTGCTCATCATCGATAGAGATGGCAGAAGAAAATATGTCTAGTGCCGACATTGCCTCATCATTCTCCCTAAACTTAACCCAAGGGGTTGAGAACAATCCAAATCAACGACTCTGCTCGGTGCTACTGAACGAGTTCAACTACCTTCCTTGGTTAAGAGTTGTGTCACTTGCTCTAGGAGGAAAATCGAAGCTAGGGTTTATCAATGGAAGCTCTGAGCCCCTAGAATCCACTTCACCAACTTACGATGCATGGCATGCTACTGATCAGCTGGTTATGTCCTGGTTACTTAACTCCATTGAGCCAAAACTGTCTAAGCTTTTCAGCTACTCATAGTCTTCCCTTTTCCTATGAGAGTCTGTCAAAGACATGTATGGCAGCCAAAACAACTCAGTTCGCATCTTTCAACTCAAGAAGAGTGTGGCTAGTTTAAAGCAAGGTGATCACTCATTTGTTCAACACCTTGGAAGTATGAAATCCATGTGGAATGAACTCGATATGTATCGTCCACACACGACTGATTCCGCTGTGCTACTGAAGATGGCTGATGAAGACAAGGTTTTTCAACTCTTAGCAAGCTTGGGAGCGGAGTATGAAGACCTGCATAGTCACTTGTTAATGACTCAAGAGCTGCCCTCATTTACCAGTGTGTGTCATGCAGTCCAGAGAGAGGAAACTTGACGAAGAGTGATGAACGTTGAGCCCAAATCCAACTCTGAAGCTAGGGTGTTCACGACAAATCACAAAGCAAGTGGTGATAGGGTGCTTGGCAAGAAAGTAGATTGGAAATGTTCTTATTGCAACATGAAGGGACATTTGAGAGAAAAATGTTGGATTCTTCATCCGGAGTTAAAGCCTAAGTTTGATAGGGAAGGCAGGATGATCAAAGATGGGAAGGGTGAAGTCACTCCAAAAGCATTTCATTCAGCTTGTTCCTCAACTGATGGGATGGCCAATTTCTCAACAAATCATGTGTCCTTGATCAACGAGTTTGCTGCTTTTCTTCAAAAGAAGCAAGGAAGCACTGAACCTGATGAAATGACACCTGAAAAACCTACTGCAATGCTAGGGAAATTTGCTGGATTCTTGGCTGACCCGGAGAACACATCGAAATGCAATATTCCAGGTATTATCAGTGCCATTTCCACTGCTCTTAATGCAAATGTTACACATGATTTTTGGATTATTGACTCTGGTGCCACTGATCATATAACTAATAAACCCTCTAGTCTCCACGATTTTCAAAGAACTATTGATCCAATTCATGTATCTGTTGCAAATGGGAAAAGGGAACCTATTCTAGGGACAAGAAAGATTAGATTGCTAAGTGAGCATACTGATTCCACTGCTCTCTATGTACCTTCTTTTCCTTTTCAGCTATTGTCAATAGGAAAAATCACAAAAACCTTAGACTGTCTTGCCATATTTTCCCCTCACAATGTTATGTTTCAGGACCGAGTTACTCAAAAGAAGATTGGTGAAGGGTTATTCTTGAATGGACTTTACTATCTCTCAAAGTAGTCCAATTTTGTCAAAAAGCTCAGTGTCAACTTAAGTCAAGTTCAAGAACACTAACTCTGGCATCAACGCCTTGCCCATCCCTCAGAACATGTGATGACCAAGTTGTTTCCCTTTTTTTGTAAAAACACACCGGAGTGTGAAACTTGTCAAATGTCAAAAGCCATTAGACTTCATTTTGTTTCCTCTAATTCTAGAACTAGTAAACTCTTTGAGCTTGTTCACTCTGATATTTGGGGTCCTTCTCGTGTAGAATCCTTTGATGGGTATAGATATTATGTTACATTTATTGATGACTATTCTAGAATAACCTGGTTGTATCTTTTAAAACTTAAAAGTGATTTGTTTGATGCTTTTAAGGACTTTCACAACCTAATCACCAATCAATTTTCATCTAAGTTATATATGTTAAGATCAGATAATGGTACCGAGTACACTTCCAACAACATGAGTAATTACTTGAGCAATCATGGCATTTTGCATCAAACTAGCTGTGTTGGTACACCACAACAATATGGTGTGGCAGAGAGAAAGAATCGAGACTTATTGGAGAAGACTCGATCACTTATGATCCAAATGAATGTTCCTAAGAAATTTTGGTCTCAAGCTCTACTCACTGCCACGTACATCATTAATAGACTGCCAACTCGAGTGTTGAATACTAAATCTCCTTTTGAAGTCATGAAGGGTATGTCTATAAGCTTGTCTCACCTCAGGACCTTTGGTTGTACTTGTTATGTGCACATTCAAGCTCTCCATCGTGACAAACTCGACCCTCGAGCTGTCAAATGTGTGTTTATGGGATACGCCAGTTCTCAAAAGGGTTACAAAGTGTACAACCCTAACACGGGGAAGCTGGCAGTCTCTAGAGATGTGCGATTTGATGAATATTCACCTTATTTCCACAAAGGGTTGGAGACTAATGCTAATATGGAAGATCTTATGGACCTATTTCCACTACCTATTCCAGCAGAAATTCATGCAGTCACTCATGCTCATATCAGCACTGATAATTCTCAACTCACTGAGAGTGTAATTGATGCAGTGCCATGCTTTTCTGAACCATTAGAAGCTCAACCAAATCAGCAAGCTATAAGTGCACCAAGAAGAAATCCTACACGAGATAGACATCCACCAGTGAGGTTACAATAGTATGTTACTTACACTACAAGGCATCCTATCTCTGTAGCCATTTCTTATCACAGATTCTCATTTTCTCATACTTCTTTCCTTAACAAATTGTCCCACTATTTCGAACCAAGGAATTTTCATGAAGCCACATGCATGCCTGAGTGGCAAGATGCTATGACTAAAGAGCTTCAAGCTCTGAATGACAACCAGACATGGATTGTGGTGGATCTTCCAAATGGCAAGAAGGTCGTGGGAAGTAGGTGGATATATAAGACCAAATTCAACTCCAATGGAAGCATTGAAAGACACAAGGCACGGTTAGTAGCTCAAGGCTTTACTCAAACCTATGGCATTGTCTATAAGGATACATTTGCTCCTGTTGCCAAAATGAACACATTGAGGGTATTGTTGTCTGTGGCAGTCAATAATGCATGGCCCTTATTCCAAATGGATGTGAATAATGCATTTCTTCATGGGGATCTTGAAGAAGAAGTGTACATAAAGTTGCCTCCTGGTCATCCAAGAGAAAATGAACCCAACAAGGTCTGCAGACTTCATAAAGCCATATATGGTCTCAAACAGTCCCCTCGAGCTTGGTATTCGAAGCTTAGTTCAGTCATTGAAGTTGCAGGGTTCAAAAGGAGTCATGCTGACTCTTCTTTGTTTGTTCGAAGTAGTATTGCTGGCAAATTGGTTGTGCTTATATATGTTGACGACCTAATTATTACAGGTGACAATATAAGTGAAATCAAGACGCTTAAGCAGTCACTTCACCAAAAATTTGCCATTAAAGACTTGGGGCCCTTGAAATACTTTCTTGGAATTGAGGTGGCTACCTCTTCAAAGGGATTGTTCTTGAATCAAAGAAAGTATGTTCTCGATCTTCTAGATGAAGCTAACATGATGGAATGTAAACCAGCTCGGACACCCCTAGCTAGCAAACTTCAGTGGCATGAAAAAGGTGAACCTCTCTCGGACCCTAGTGTTTATTAGCGAATGGTTGGGAAACTTATTTATCTCACCATTACTAGGCCTGATATCTCATATTTAGTTAGCCTAGCCAGTCAGTTCATGCACTCTCCTACTCTAGTTCACTGGGAAATCGTCAAGAGAATACTTCGATATCTCAAGGGCTCAGTAGGAATGGGGATAATTATGAAGAACAATGGATCAAATCACATCTTGGCCTACACAGATACTGACTGGGCTAGAAATGCCCTTGATAAAAAATCCACAACAGGTTTTTGCACATTTGTTGGAGGGAACCTTGTCACTTGGAAGAGCAAGAAACAAACTGTTATTGCTCGATCTAGTGCCGAAGCTGAGTATAGGGCTATGGCAGCAGCAGCCTGTGAACTCATATGGTTGAAAGGTCTTCTTTCCGAGCTCAGATTCACAAGCATGGCACATATGTCATTGTATTGTGATAACCAAGCTGCCATGCACATTGCCTCCAATTCAGTATTCCATGAAAGGACCAAACATATTGAAGTTGACTGCCATTATATTCGTGCTCAAGTTCAATCCAAGGTGATAGACAACGTATTCACACGCAGCCACGATCAACTTGCTGATTTATTCACAAAAACACTAGACTCTACTCAGTTTCAGCGTTTGTTGTGCAAGCTTGGATCAATCAATCTCTTGATCAAGCTTGAGGGGGTGTATTGAAACCGGTTTGTATGGATGGGCTGTATGTATGAGTTGTCATCCTCACTTTCGCTTGTCATTCACCAGTCACTTTCCATAACTTGTCATTCACCTTACATCAACCTTTCCATAGCTTGTCATTCACCTTACATCAACCTTTTCATAGCTTGTCATAGCTTGTCATTCACCTTACATCAACCTTTCTTAGTTGCTTGTAAAAGCTTCTTTACTTGTAATTTGGTTTTTGCTTTTTCACTTGTTAGGGCAGATTTTAGGGATTGTGTTTGTGTAGTTATCCTATAATCTATTGTAGCTTTCTTTTGGCTCTCTATAAGAGTTGCCTTCATTCTCTTGTAACATTCATAATGAAATATACAACAAATATTGAAACCAAAACTCAACAGTTGGTACTACCACAATCTTGCACAGTACATTACATATACTAATAGGATGGAAATGGCACATTTCCGTTGGGTCTTTGATTTTTGGAATTAATGTTACATGTGTGTAGTTAACCTTTCTTAGCATGCATCCTGATTGTATTAAAGACCGGACAACATTGAACACATCATTTCCAACAATCCCCTAATGTTTCTGGTAGAACCCCTGTGTCATTCCATCCCAACCCGGAGCCTTCGTGTCATTCCTTTCCAACAGTAAGTCATGACTTAAAAAAAATATTGGGGAATTATTTTCTCTGTATATTGATGTGAGAATAGTATAGGGGCTTATATTTACAACTAAGAGCAAAAAGAACTCCTATAATTAAGCTATTCTAGATTCAAATCAAATATACAACAGGTACGTCAATTTCTTCCTTGATTCTTGGATATCAAATAATCCACTTTGGTAGTAAATCATTGACTATCGTAACTCTCCCCCTCAAGTTGGTGAGCAAATGTCATGAGCCGCCAACTTGCTTAATAAGGATCGAAAGTTTTCTTCCCCCAAGGCCTTAGTGAATATGTTGGGTAACTGCCTTGATGATGGAAAACAAATTAAGTGATTACTGCTCTTCCTTGAATTTTATCACACACAAAATGGTTATTTTGATATATCGTGTGTTCTTAATTTCATGGAACCCTTGGTTCGTTGCGGTATGTAGGGCTTCTTGATTATCACAATATAACACTAATGGACCCATTTCACCCACATGTAGATCTCGAAAACGTTTTTGCAACCCAACTATTTCACATCAAGTTGCTGACATGGAACGGGAATCGACTTTTGCGGATGACAAAGAGACAATTTTTACTTTTTACTCTCTAAGATATCAATGAATTTTCAAGAAAAACACGGTGCCCGTAGTAGATCTTTGAGTTATTGGGCATCATGCCCAATTAGTATCACAATGAACATTCACTTACAAAGAATTTTTTAAAGAGAACATTCACTTATGAAGAGAGAGTAATCAGATTTGGATTGAGTGTATCCAGCAACTCGAATAGCCTCATAAAACTTGAAGAACCATTGTCGAGATGCTTGCTTTAGGCTGTATAGAGACTTGCTTAGGCAACACACCATGTGCTTCCTTAATCGCCAGAGACCAAGAGGTGGCACCATATAAATTTCCTGATGGAGGTCCCGTCCAGAAAGGCATTATTAACATCCACTGATGGAGAGAGCAATTCTTGGAGGCAGAAAGGTCTAAAAGGCAGGGAAAAGTGACAAACTTCGCAGTGCGAGAAAAAGTATCCTGATAATCGATCCCTTCAAGCTTAGTGTAACCTGTGGCCACATAACGAGCTTTGTAACACTCGATAGTGCCATCGGAATGGTGCTTAATTTTGTAAACTCACTTGCAACCAATGGACTCTTTGCCAAGAGGCAGAGAAGTGAGGGTCTAAGTGTGGTTGGCTTTCAATGCCTGCAATTTTGAGGTCATAGCTTTCTGCCATTTTAGGCATGTTGACAGCTTCTGTATATGAGTTAGGTTCAACAAAATCGAGTAATATTGGCAATTAAAAAGTGATAAGAGGAAAAAAGATGGTGGTAGTAAGAAATATAGTTACATAAAGGGTTCTGAGTTCTTGTAAAGGACAACGCTGAAGCTTTTGGAGGTGGTAACGCAGCAGCTAGCAAACATAATCCTGGAGATGGGCTGGTTTCTATTTGGGTGGACTTTCACAAATGAGGCTGCAACACAAGTGGATGGATGGTCTCGATGATAGGAGTTATTTGGTGTGATGGTTGAAGTTTTGTATAAATGTATCGCCATGCTATTAAGTATTTTGATATAAGTTCTTTTATGGAAATTCCTGGGATGAGCAGACACTGTAGGTGAAGATTAATATACAGGATGGACAGTAATAGTCGCTGATAAGGCTAGAACGGACTAACTTGGCTACTTACGGTGAGGTCAGTGAAACTGGTGATAAGGGAAATTGTAATTCATGAAATACAACATCCCGACTAGTGGAAACTTGAAGGGTGTTAAGATTGTATAGTTTATATGTCTTTTATCCAAGTGGGTGTTTGAAATGTGCCCTAAAGCTAATCATGAGATGCAAGTGACCATTTACCACAATGGTGGAAATGTGTTGAGCCCTCGCATGATGACGTGGGTTCAAATTAATCCCGTTGTTAACTAATCTAACATCTAATTTAATAAAATCTATCGTTTGACAAAAAAATATATCTATAAAAAAAAATCATGAGATAATACTTTACAAACATTTCTGATATTAAATTATTTCAGTTTAACCTAAGGGCAAAGATGATTGTTTGAAGCGGTCTAATAAAATGTTATACACTTTAACGCTAAGTCCAAGGAATATGTGATTAAGAGAATATAATATAAAGAAGTTAGATTCATAAGATCTTTTTCTTTATCCTAAAAGTTCCTAATTATAGGATTGCCACTTGGGTATTTGACAATCCTGACAGATCAATACATACTATGTTTCTCTTTGAAGAGTGATTGGTCTCGAGTCATTAGTGTGAAGGTGAAGGAAACATTTTGTCCTAACTAAGAACATGTGAAAACATTTGAACACATAAGCAAACTAATAACACTTTAAAGTAGGCATGCATTAAAAAACAATTCTAAAACCCATGACTTTCAAAGCCTAGTGAATGGTGAACCAAAAGACTCTATAACAAATTAAAGAGAAGAGAGAGTTTGAGTTTCATTACCCTTGAAGCTCATCCTTGTTTACACAAGGGATTCACCCAATTGGAGGGCCTTTAAGTCACCTTCTTTACTCCTTTGGATGGTTGCTTCTTTGCTTCTCCTTTACTCCTTGAGGATTTGAGGAGAGGAACTCCAAGAACACCAAAAGTTTGGTGTCTCTAAGTCTCC
Source organism: Malus fusca (assembly GCA_035220775.1). Taxonomy (NCBI): domain Eukaryota; kingdom Viridiplantae; phylum Streptophyta; class Magnoliopsida; order Rosales; family Rosaceae; genus Malus; species Malus fusca. Next base: position 26,395,168 of record CM069059.1, read on the forward strand.
ACACCAAGGATGAGGTGTGAAGATGAAATGGATGACTTAGAGGAAGGAAGATTGCTAGCTATTTTCCTCTATGTGTGGCCTGCGTCTTTGGAAGACAAAGAGAGAAAGAGTTTTGCTCTTTTGCCTCAAAAGAAAACCCTAGTGAGAGAATGGCTATAAAGATGCCTTTATACCACCTCACATGTGAGTGGCAAACTTACAATTAACCCAAGTTTGCTACCACTCACCCTATGGCCGGTTTCCTTTAGTTATTGGGCTAATTGCCCATTTTATTTTAGTTGTCATACAACTTAAACATAATGGGCTTTGTGGACCAAACCCTTTTGAGCCCCGAGACTCAAAACTAACTTGAAAGCCTAATACGAACCTTTGGTATAATTAATTAACTAATTAATTAATCTTGACCATTCTCAATTAAACCATTTAATTGCTTATCCATCTCATTTATATTTCTTCACTTTCATCCTTACTCAGTGTACGATCCATTAGGTTCCAATCAGCGAGGCAGTGGGCGATTGTTACTCTTAACGATCAATTGTGAATTGAAACTTCATTTCAACTATCCCTTTGATGAAGATTAGTGTCTGCTAATCTTTAGGGCTTCCACAAACCATTAGTGACACCTAACAGTATGTCATGGCTACCCAAGTTAAGTAGAAGTGCTTGGAGAACCTATCTAGTTACAATTACAATGCAATACGGTCATTCTCTAATACAATACTCTTAATCACATTGTTTGAGTGATAGTTTGATTCATGTCTACTATCCAATGTGATACTTCTCTATATGATTTGATTGAATATGATTTGGAACAAACTTCCTAAGTCATATTCGTATGCTTTGGCCAAAGACTCCCGAATCATATCTTAGAGTATTCTCCCTCCACCATGGAAGGTTAAAGATCCCTTATTGTGCACTCATATGCCTACATGACTAGATAGTTTGACCCTAACAATGTCGTGGACACTCTCGATGGAATGCCTTTGACATGATCAAAGATCAATGACCTAACCATTAGACATCTATAATGCCTCAGGTCAAATGACTACTTTGCATATTGCAACTTACAAGTTCTTACATGACATGTATGTTTGAACTCTCTTTTGATTGTAGTTCAGTGTACTTGATTACCTTTTGAGCACTTATGTGTTTGTCTCAGTGTCCAACACTAAATGACTTGAGACTAGTCATGCTCACGCTTAAGTTAACACAACACATACTAACCTTAGCGGATTGTCAATGCCCAATTGGCAATCTTATGGCTAGGAACGTTTTAGGAATGAACATAAGAGAAAGGTCTCGTTAATCTAACTTACTTAGATCATTTCTCTCTTAGATTAAATACATTCCTTGGATTCCCTTATTGCTTAAACACATAATACAATAAATAAGGATTAACAATAAGCTTTGCCCTTCATTAAACATATAATAGTTTAACACAATTCCAAAAGCTATTACATCAAATGAGTGGCTTTGTGGGCATACTTCCAACAGAAAGACACCAGACAAGTATGTAAGTGCTCAATAGAGAGTGAGTACACTGAACGCGATTAACCAGGAGTTCTAATACTCATGTCACATGAGAACTCACTCATTCGGATAATGTAAAGTAGTATTTTGACCTGAGGCATCATATTTGTCTTTGAGGGTGTCCACGACACTGTTGAGATTTGTGGGACCATGATTTTTTAGGGCCGGAGGAAGACAAATTTGGAATACGGACACCTCAGATGTCTGGTCATAGACTCAACAACTTCTATCGTAGAGTTGTACAAACGGACCAGCGATTCACCGCATAATGTGTTCCAGATCAGTAGGCAAAGTTTGTCGACTTCATTGACAATAACCATTCTTGTTCCGCAGGATACGGAAACTTGATACGATTAGGAAGCACATACGTTTCCTATATTCTGATTTCTACAATCTAGAGATTGACGTACACCACAAGTAATCACACTCCTAAGAGGACAATATCTACTCCTAGATATCCTCTTGAATTCTATATCCTAAAAGGAATCTCTCTACTGGTATAAATACTCCCTTCTAGGATGTCATTGATGCTCTCACTGATTGGGATGGTAAAACCCGAAAGAAGATGTGTGAGTGGAGATTCCTCTACGAAGAACCGGATGAGGGGAGACATTCACGTCTAGTTCAGAGGGCAGGGATATCCCGACCCTACTATCATTATGAACGAAGAAGAGCTGACCGAGACACCCCACCTTACTCTCCTCATCGGAATGACAGGAGATGACACAAGGATGGGCAAGCTCCACCAAAGACGAAGATGTGCACGGCCTTGAATACTGCCATCAACAATGCCCTTCATAGCATCAAGGACAAATCTAAGGGTTAGAGTCTTTATCTTTGACTAACTACATCTAGAGTTCATCAATGTCTCCTAGTGTAGATTAGTCTAGAATATCAGTTGTAATAATGGATTATGTATAGTAAATCAGATTAGTACACGGTAAGTAGAAAATGTGGATATGTGAATGATTCACAAGGGTGAGAAAACGTCATATCCCTGAAGTGTGCATTATTTGAGTTCTAATTTGATGTGGAATACTTTTTTCGACCGGGAAAAAGAAAAGAAAAAAATAATTAAAACATGGGAAAAAGAATGAAGAATCACATGCGATCAAATTTTCTAGTACCACCTTAACCACTCAAAAATAATTTATCAAAAATTGTATAATTTGGGACAAGGGACGTGCATGATGACTGAGTACATTATCGAATTTTTTCAATCAATGGCCGCATTGACCTTTAAGAGATTGTGCCACGATATATTGGAGACCTTCATTCTCAGCTTGAAGATATTCTGAATTTATGTGATCTATTTTCAGCTTACTAAATCAGTCTACAATTTATGTGAAATTTTAGTAAGTCTTTTTTCTCCTTTCACGTGGGTGAGAGACGAAGAAAGAATGAATCAGCTTTGAAGAAGAGGGAATTGCAAACGAGGCCAATTTGGTTCGCGCAAAATCTGAAACGAAAGCTAAGTTTCGCTTTAAATTCACACCATAGGTTTCTCATACACAGCTTTACCAAAGGGTCTTGCAATCAAAACCTTTTGTAAGAAATTGTCCAATAATTTACCTCAAACGGACACTGGGGCTTTTTCTGACTGTTTGGATCACAATGTGCGTCATATAATATCACAAACTATGGTGGTTATGTGTGATGATCTAGGACAAAATTTCTTGGTTTAACAGTACTTTTTCAAATTTATAATATTCAAATCTCACTCCTCCGGTTTAAATTTTCTATTTCATAAGAGGTGGTATCAAGCATAAATTAAAAAGTTACGAACAAACAAAAGAAAAACCGGAGAAAAATCCATCCAAACTAACATGTATACTCACCCAAAGAAATAGATAAAAAGACAATTCATCTCGTTGGTTGTATATATTGTATATTACATGCAAATGGCGCATACAGTATCATTATTAATTAAGTGATATTATTTGAACACACAAAATTAATGCATTTATACACACTTCACTTATTATTTATTGTCACAAAAAACTGACACTCGATGACACACTCTTTAATCTAGTACATATGGAATATAATAGTAGGGCGACCAATATTAGCTAGAGCATGTGTCTACATAATTTTATTGATACAATAATAGTAGGAAGATTTATTTTCAAGGGTAAACTTCAATAAGAGACCTCAAACCGAGCGTTTGAGTGATGTTATATATAGTAAGTGAATCCAGCAGCCAAAAAAATCTTTTCCCATTCTGATTTGCTACACTCTTTGCCAATGATGGCATACATCATCAACATATCGAACCTGAGCTAGGTGTCAACTAATTTCTCATCCATCATCTTCTTCTTGTTATCGACATACCCCACAACTATGTCTATGATGATAATCTTCTTATTCCCTCCCTCGTGTTTGCTTAAAAATATTCCTTCTGTACGCTTCTTCAATATCATGCTTTCTTCTTCGCTCCAATCATGCAAAATCTATTGAGATATAAATCGTTAATTATTTTCATACATTACACGATTAGTCACAACATTTCCCAATTAATCTCTATATAAAAGGAGGATATGTACACACAAGTACATTAACATTGCACCGTTTGTTTTGTCCGTTTCATTCCAGATGAAGAGAGAAGAGTTTATGTACAGCTTCTACAGGATTCTACGGATTTGATACTCATTTTCTCTCTGCTAGTTTCTCATCTCTGTTAGTCAAGGAGATTTCGTATGTCTTGATTCTGTGATTCTTCGATTCATTAGGTAATTTTCTTTTCAAACTAAATCAAAATCCACTTCTTCCTTCGTCATGGGACGCAAAGCCCAAGCTTCGACCTCCTCCAATCGAAATCTGTGGGTATGCGCAGCGTAGTACGCATTTATGGTTGGGGTAAATCTTGGCTCTTTTGTCTTTTAAGGTGGGGAATTGTTGCAGATACGTACATTGGTGAGAATTCTGATGGTGAATTAGGAAGCACATATATGTTCCAAGGACTACAGTCTACAGCTCCGTTCAAAATTCACTGTCTCCCCCTACAACGATGTCGTCGTGGTATGCTTTCGAAGCTCTTATTTAATTAATATGTGTATAGCTAATTGAGGAATCAAGAAATATAGTTTCGGATCGTGAATTAAAGGTTCGGATTGATGTTGAGGCTTTGCTTAATTGTTTGTTTTCAGATCATGCTTTCTATGATATTGGGGATGTCTCAGCACCAGAAAGGCAGTGTACGGACAATTTATCTCAGATGTTACTAGACCTTGAAAATGCTCTTGTGGAGAAGAAGATGCCGAAAGAGAATTGGCTCTAATTTAATAGATTATACAAGGTTGGTATCGGCTTAGATTGATGTAATTTGTCATTGGGGTATCAAATCCCAGATGAATTGGTATGAATGTTGATTACAATAGTCTAAATGTTTCTATAACTACCGCATAATTGCCATGTGCAATGGTGCTAAGCTCGTTATCTAGTTTGAGAATCGAGATTAGTGAAGGCATATTCTAATGGTATTTGAAAGGTAAGGCCTCCAAATACATGTATTTGCCTTTGTTATATGTGCAATCTACCATCCCTTCCATGGAAAAATGCTGAAGTATTTGATATTAGAGATTCCATGTTTATCATCGGCAAACTTTGTGAAAGGAGAAAGGCAAAGTTCTAATAAGCATGAGTTGCTTACGAGTGAAAGGCATGGGAAATGAAGATAGATTTAAAATTATTAAAAAGAACCTAACGTGCAGGATTCACGCTCCATAACAGACACTGTTTATGTAATTGAGCAAAACTATACTGTTTATGAAAGTTAACGGTACTACACTATTTATGAAACTGAACGGTACTATACTATTTATGAAACCGAACACTATTTTATGAAACTGACTGATACTACACTATTTATGAAACTAAACGGTACTACACTATTTATGAAATTAAACGGTACAACATTATTTATTGGTCCTGATTCATAAATAGTGTCTAATTCATGATTTACTTTTATAAATAGTGCCTAGTTATTGGGTATTGTTTCATAAATAGTGTATAGTAGTTGGCATAGTTTCATAAATAGTATCTCATTCTTGGTCTAGTTTCATAAATAGTGTCTAGCTCTTGGTCCACTTTCATATATAGTGCCTAGTTTTTTGTCATGTTTCATAATTAGTGTTTGGTTCTTTATCTATTTTCGTAAACAGTGTACAGTAAGTGGTACAATTTCATAAATAATGTCTCTTTCTTGGTCCAGTTTCATAAATAATATCTGGTTCTTGGTACAATTTCATAAATAGCTATTCCAGTTAGGGGTGGTTCGGTATGGGATCCCATATCGAAACCCTTGTTCCGATTCCCAAACCCAATTTTCGGGAATCCCGAAATGGTTTCGGGATTTCGGGACAAATCGGGAATCCCAAAATGGTTTTGGCTAAAATTTGACATATTATGCTTTTGGGCCCAATCTGCCAATTTGTTTCTACTAATCTGCCAATCAAATGGCAAGGCGTTTCTACTAATCTGTGCACAAATTTGACATAGTTTCATTCTTCCATAGTATATAACCAATTTGCCGCCCACTGCCCATCTGTGCACAATAGCATCTACCTATTCAATTTTGTACGCACAAATATAAAAGTTTAAAACAAGATATACGTAAAAAAACATCACTGCAAAGGTTCATAAGGGTTTGTCCTGCATAAAGGTTCATAAGGGTTCTACCACAAATTAGATCGCCGAATGAAGCGAAGAAGTATATTTCTGCTAAATAAATGAAACTCAAATAAATACTCCAAAACTTTGTCCTGCATCATTAAAATATATAACCTCTGAACCTCTACAAATCCATGTGCTAAGTTACTCATTGGTACTACTAGTAAACCCATTGGTTTAAGTTCTGATTATTTGCTTTCTCTTTTAACTAAATTGCAGCAATTGTAGATAATAAAACCTTAATCGATAATGACGACGATGAAAATAAGAGCAAGCGACAATCCAATCCAGAAGGTATACTGTTATATTTCTTGTGGATCTTAATTTGCATATGCATTATAAATAATGAATTACTCCATCTCTCATTCATCTATATACCACACCTAGTTGTAAAAACAATGAATTGCTAGATAAGCATTATAACAAAACCTACTGCATAAAACTTACATCTCATTGTCTAATACAAAATGACCAATGTCACGTACTGATATGCAAGTGAGAAATCAAGCCAAAAAAGGAATGGTTTTGCCCTTCGAGCCCCTTTCACTTGCTTTCAACCATATGAACTACCACGCGGATATGCCTCCTGTAAGTAACTTTGCGTCTATTTTCTTTGATATTATAAGCTAAATTCAAGAAATCAACGTGAGTACTTATAAATTAACAATGCATTAAACGAAATGAAAAATGAATTTCTGCTCATTGGTTAAGAAGTGACTGTTTTAGTCTTGCAATCGATCATACATATGATGCAGGAAGCAGTTCCTAGTTAGTATTAGCAGTTAAAATGGGTTTGTACTTCTGAATTTCAGACCCAAAAATCAAGTTTAGCAAAAACAGAGAAATACCAACAAATAAAAAATTGAAGAAGGAGAAGACAGAGATATGTTGACGTCTCACCTTAAGTTAGTATGGCTTCCGCAGACGATCCCAAAACTGAATAGAAGTGAACTCTGCAAACAAAATTAATTCCAAACCCTAAATTAAATTTCAAAGGGAAGACATAAATTAGATTTCAAAACACTAAATTAATTACCTAATTTGGGATCGAGAGTTCTGTGACTTCTGTCTGTGAGAGAAAATCGCCCCGAGAGAGAGAGAGATCGCGAGAGAGAGCGGTGGTGTGGCGGTGGCTGTGTGGTGAAGGAAGGCTGGAGAGTCAGAGACGATAGTATGGTGTGGTGGTGGGCTGGTGGCTGGCCAGAATTCGACACAGAGAGGGTCAAGGGCTGGAGATGAGGGCTCGATAAGGGAGGCTCAGGGGATGCGTTCGAGTTCGATGGAATAGCACGGAAGTGAAATGGGAGAATGGAGATTAGACCTAAAAACAGATGAACGGCATAGATTAAATCCAAAACAATGAACGGTTGAAATAATTTTCTTATAATTAAAAAATAATATATATAATATAATTTTTATTTTCGGTTTGGTATGGGAATACCGAAAAAATGGAGATGCAAAACCAAATCCCATACCGAAAATTTCGGGAATTTTGGTTTGGGATTTTTTCGGTTTGGTTTGGGATTTTTTGGATTTTTTTCCAACCCTAATTCCAGTAGTCATCACGGCAGAATAATGTCAGGATGGGTAGTCTAGTTGAACTTACAAGATTGCATTTAGGATTTGGGATTTGCATTTGGAAGTGATTAATTTTTAGTAATTAGATGATAGCTGAGACCATCCTATCCTCTAAGAAGTCGGACATCCTCGATAGTGTCAAGATCAAGGTCCACACCAATATCATCGAGGTCGAAGGTCCTCACGAGAAGCTCATCCGCAACTTCAAGCTTTTACTCCAAATTATGGACTTATCGAACAGTAAGCTGCATCTAGTTTTAATCTTGAATAAGGAATTTGATGTATAAAATTTTGTCTAGTTTTGACATATGCTTATTTTGTGATTGCAGCTAATGTACTTACTTTTCTCTTTCTTGGAACCAAATCGTCCTCATAGTGCCCCGTTGGTTGGGTACTTTACAAAACAATGTTTTTGGTCAGCATATTGTAGCCAATCATGATGTCCGTTATTTACAAGACAATGGTTGCTTTCATTTGCATAACTCCTTTTTTTTGTTTTTTTTGGCAATTCAGTGGAGGCATCATAGAATTGTTGTGTGAAGATGGCTCTGCAGTCTGCACATTAGATAGGTTATAGGCGATGAACGCCTTCGAGGTTGCAAGGAGTGTGTTGCTGTTGAACTTAGAAAGCCTTATGTACTCTGAGTTTTGTTTCCAGTGATGAACATGAATTGGGTTTTCTGATTTAGAATTTGCGGTGTTACTAAATTTGGATATCTGAGTTTTGTTTTCTAAGTTAAAAATTAACGTGTGGTTTAGTGTTATTTGGCTTTTTGAGAAACTATAGCAAATTACCACACTATTTAATATTTATGAAACTACAGCAAAATTACTCATATTAATTTTGAAATTACAGCAAATTACCACATTATTTATGAAACTATACCAACGTTACTCACACTATTTTTGAAACTTTATCCAGACTACGTGAAACTACAACAAAATTACCACACTATTTATGAAACTACAACAAAATTCTCACATTATTTCTAAAACTACAACAAATTACCACACTATTTATGAAACTATAGAAAAATTGCTACACTATTTATGAAACTACAACAAAATTACTCACATTATTTCTAAAATTACAACAAATTACCACACTATTTATGAAACTATAGCAAAATTACTCACATTATTTATGAAACTACAACAAAGTCACCACATTATTTATGAAACTACAACAAAATTACTCACACTATTTCTGAAACTACAGCAAAATTACCACACTATTTATGAAACTACAACAAATTACCACATTATTTATGAAACTACATCAAAATTACCACATTATTTATGAAACTACAACAAAATCACTCATACTATTTCTGAAACTTTACCCACATTATTTATGAAACTACAGCAAAGTTACCACACTATTTATGAAACTACAACAAAATTACTCACACTATTTCTGAAACTTTACCCACACTATTTTTGAAACTACAACAAAATTACGACATTATTTATGAAACTACAGCAAAATTACCACACTATTTATGAAACTACAACAAAATTTCTCACATTATTTTTAAAACTTCAACAAATTACCACACTATTTATGAAATTACATCAAAATTACCACACTATTTATGAAACCACAACAAAATTACTCACATTATTTATGAAACTACAGCAAATTACCACATTATTTATGAAACTACAACAAAATTACTCACATTATTTCTAAAACTACAGCAAAATTACCCACTGTAACAACCCGTCCCTCAATATCTATAGTAGAAGAAAGAAAAAAGATATGGTGAAAGTTATAATTCATACATGATTGTGTAACTATTTGCTATAATTATATAAGAGGTTTATGTCTTTGTGGATGGATATCTCATGGTAGCTTACTGCCATTGTTAAATATCGAAACAACCCTTTCTAATCGATGGTAATAGAAATTACCAACACGTTCTTGTAGGCATTGAGGAACATGTGTGGTGCAGCTGCCAAGGTGGGGTATGAGATGGCTAACGCCAATGAAGTGACCATCAAGACACCAGAAGCAAACTTCTCCATGAGATAATCCTCAGTCAGATCAAGCACATTTGGGCTGAAGACGGAACCATTGTCATACACAATCTGGACAACAAGACCATATGAGAATGGCCTGATTCCAAGCTTGGCAAGGAGGACAACCTCAGAAGAGCCAACCTTATCTCCCTTCTTGATAAGTTCAACAAGGGTAATGATTTCAACAGTACCCTTGTTGATCTTGGTGGGGATGTTGAGCACCTGAAATGTGAAACATACCAAGTCAAAAAGAGGTCTGAGATGGGTCAAGACCAGTGTTACCAGGAGAACCACCACATCAATTGGAGCAACCAAACCAACACGAGCAGGGGCTGCAGCCTATTCAATTCAAAATAAAATACTCCAAGGAATTAGATTGATATAGTAAAACACATAAACAAAATGGGATAGATTGGAAAACTTACTAAAATTATCATGAGGCAAACTAATCCCATATAAAATATGAAAACTCGATAAATAATCATCCAAGTCGATAAAAGATGCCTCCTGCTAAGGTATACTAGAGAAGCAGTAACTCTAGATTACTCACATTCAAAAACAGCAGAACCTTCATAATTTTACTCTTACGGATAATTCAACAAATTGGGTTTAAATTTCATACCAATTTGAAATCTACGCAAAAAACAATTACAGATTATAGTTTCCTATAACACAATAAGCATCTTACATCACTACAACAACTAAAATGCATTAAAATTGATAATATCATGAATTCCAACAACGAAAAAGGAAATCGAATTCGGTTACCTTGTACTTGCCAACCTCTTCGCCGACTTCCTTCAAATCACCCTTTGTGAAAATCTGACCGACGTTTACCTAAATCCCAAAAACAACAACAAATCAAAAAACCAACGAATACAAACAAATCAGCAACCACAAATGGAGCAAAAGAATGGACCACAGAGGGGGACGAGTTGAGGTAGGCATTGTTGCCCGTCTTCTCCGCATGGATCCTGACAGGCATTTTCATCATCGTGTTTTTCCCCTTCAAAACGACGGAGTCTCCGCGCAGCCCTTTGCGAATGTTCTGGAGCTGCTTGGAGCCGACGTTGTCGGCGGCGACAATGAGGACCTAGCCATAGTCGTCGAGGAGGGAGCAAAGCTTGGAGTCGTAGGCGATCTTCTTGTCGACCTTGGAGGGTTTTCTTCTGTTAAGGGTACTTTTGGAAACTTATTTTTGTCTATGTTGAGCCCTGTAATCCAACCCATGTCGAATTTGGAGGCCCTGTCATTAATTTTGAGATGCTTTTGGTTAAAGAAAACTATAGGTGGTCTTTAGTTAAAATATTCTGGATCCAAGCCCTTTTCATTAAGGCTCCATAAGATAAATAGTTAGAAAACTATATTTTAATTCTTAAATAAGATGAATTTTAGAAAAATGTGAAATCCCATCCCCGGATTTCACTACTTAAAATTGCGTATTTTTGTATTATTAATTTCAACGCGTTTATATTTGCGGTGCATAATTTTTTTAGTAAAAGGACGAAAACACCCTTAATGGATTAAACGAAATTTTTTAGGACATATTTGATGCGTATGTATTTTTCCATTTTTCTTTACGTATTTGGATATTACTCGTCAATACGAGCACGTGAGAGTAAACGGAACGTAATTTGGAGCTATAACGAATGAGTTATTAACGTTTAAAGTTGTGGGCATTTTAGTAAATTTAACCTTCACTCTAAAAGGCTCCAGATTTTCTGGAGCAATTAGATTGAGCCACGTGGACGGTTATGATGAAGAGTGGAAGAAAGAAAGGAGAGAGATGGACGGAAGAGAAGAGAGGAAAGGGGGAGAAATGAGGGGAATGAGAGAGGGGGAGGGGAAGGCACCGAATAATTCCGCCCATTTCCCCTTGCGACCCAACTCGGTCGGAAACAATGGAACCCGTTGGTTCATTCGGCCAAATTTTGGCGTTTTAAGCCGACCCACCACCTAGGAAGTACTCCACGACCGTCTCCTTACCATTTCCACCCCAAATTCGAAGAAATTGGGCTCGGAATCACGAAGAATCTCACCAGTGGGTGCAACGGACCACGCCTGCGATCGACCATTTCTGAATGCAAGCACATCGATCTCCACCACCATTAGACTCTCCTTGAGGCTAGGAACAAAGCCCAAACAACCTTACAGGCGGCGGAACACCAGAGAAGTCGAATCAAAGCCACCAATTTCTAGGGTTTCTGGTAGGTTCGTGGCGATTTGAGGTTCTTTTCAGCCAAATTGGCTTTAGTCACAAGTATGAAACTTGCTCCACTCATTAAGATCTTCAATTTGGTAAAATTTGGTAAATTTTGGAATTAGTTGAATTTTCCGGCGAGTCAGGGCGGCCGGTCGCCGTGGGCAGCGGAGCGTGGCTGCGACGCGTGGGCTGAGAACTCCTCGAACCATCCTAGGCTAATTTTGATGCCCCAATTCCATATTTGACATCTGTTTAGTGAAATTCCGATGTTTTAATATAGTTTCCTAATTGATCGCCTAGTTGGCATTCACTTAATTATCATATGAATTGACGATCCGACCGTTGGATCAACACCAAACTTTAATATGTAATAGTATGTAATATTTGAGAACATTATGAATTGGCAGATCAGGAATCCAATGTGCGGATCTTTCCGAAGTGGATTTCTAAGTTTGTAAATCAAACTTTGACCGCCACTTGAATTTATTATTGGTGGAGATCTAACCGTTGAATCATAATGAAATTTTAGTATGTTGTTCTAGAAGCATAATATGGACTTTTGGAAGCTACGGATCAGAAATCTAATTGGCGGATCTTCCAATTTAGATTTCTAGGGTTGTGGACCCTACTTTCGACCTTGATCAACGGCTGGCTTTTTAGTCAACTAGCCCGAGTTCTTCTAGAGTGTCGGTTATCTTAGAGTGCAGTTGAGATTTCATGGAGCTTGATGGGCTCATCATGATGACGTGTCTCCTCGATTGACGTGTGACTCGATTCGCGTACTAGTGGCATCATATTATATTATACTTGTTTATTAAGTATGTTTTGATTTGTGCATTAAAAATGTTTATGGAATGTGGTTTGATTTGTATGATTGGTATGATGTGATGAAATGTGAGGGCTAGTAGTGGACTATTAACCCACTGTCATGGGGATTCATTGCTTCGATATCGTTTCATATCTTGCTTTGTTGATCCGTTCTAAACTTAGTACTTGCGCTTTGTTTCATTTCGTTCAGCCTTCTAAATTGAGTACTTGGTTCTTGTATTGTTTCTTAGAGTCGTTGCTATATTCCTTGGACTTCCGCTTGGTTCCGTTGAGTGATCGAGAACTGGGTTTTCGATGGGGTTCTGTATAGTGGTTCGGTTCCCTGCTCCGTCTGGATTTCGTTGAGTGGTCCAGAATTGTATTCAGCTTGGATTTCATTGAGTGGTTCGATATGCATTGTACTTCGCGAGTCTGTTGAGTGGTCCGGAATCGTATCCACTCGGATTCCATTGAGAGGTCCAGAATCCCTTCTACTCCGTGATTCCATTGAGTGGTTCAGAATTGTATCCTGGTTTGGATTCCGTTGAGTGGTCTGGAATCCCCTTTTGTGTCTTGGTTCCGTTGAGTGGTCTAGAACTTGATGTTGATGGATTTCATTTAGTGGTCTGAAATCGCATCATTTGACTTATTGGTTCGTTGGATTTGATTTCAGCTTCATAGATGTAGGCTTCGACTGAACTGTGTCGCTCTAGCCCTGCATTTCGGTGTATGATATGTGTTATTGATTGATGTGATTGTGGAATGATGTTGGAAAGCCTATATGTGTGAATGGTATACCTGTGTGCATGGCAAGATGATAATTGTTGTTTAGCTTATGGTTGATATGTAGTGTGGTACTTTATATTTTATGCTAAAAGTATTTTATGAAAAGGTTAGAGTTTGACGAATGACGAACTACGAATGACTTAATCCCTATTTAGGGTACGTAGGCAGTCTAGCAACGAGGTTAGATGCATCCATAAAGTGTACAAAAAATTACTACGTAGTTGGATCGTGAGTTGTGCTTTGCACATATCCCGGAGGCGGGCTATGTTAGATATACATGTAATTGGTGACGTCACGTGTCGATCATAGACATATGTCGGGATTGAGGCATGACAAAAAATGTCTTATACAAGAATTTAAGAAAAAAAAAACAAACAATGGTATCTACACTAAGAGTGAGAAAGTGAGCTTTGACTAAAATTAATTTTTAATATTGTCTTGTCTTACACAAGATTAAAAATTGATTTTAGTCTTTATACTCTATTTAATGTCAACGCATGCATTCAATGTCTCTTTTTTTTTTATAATAATTTTAAACTTTTCATGAATTAAATTTTATAAAAATATTGTAAATTTAGTACTCTTTTGAATTCCAATGAATTAGCTCTTATCTTTTAAAATTTTGCATCACCAATTTCTGCTAGGAGATAGATTGTATGCCCTCCTGTTATGATGTCATTCCCATCTTATCATATTTGTGCGGTCACGGTTAAGTCATGTCAACATTTTATATTCCTATTTTTTTGTCTTATTATCTCTATAAAAAAATAAATATAAAATGTTGACGTGGCTTAACCGTGACCGCACAAATAAAAGGGGATACGAAGGGGACCATAACAGGAGGGCAGACAATCTGCCTCCTTTCTGCTAAGTATCTTATATAAAAAAATATTTTGATAAAGACTTTTCAGTACACACGTTGAGCATGCCAAATATAATCTATTATATCTAAGATTTTATCAATCTATTGTAATGATTGCATGCATCACGATGATTCAAGTAATAAAAAATGTTAAGGAGACTCTTAAAGTAGAAATCTTTATGGACTCTCTGCTACTCATATTTTCAGCACAATATTTTATAATGTTGGTACATAAATCGATGTTAAACTGTAAAATAGCAGAAAGTCTCCTAAGCATATCTCTTAAAGTAATATATTATACCTAGGAATATAGTAACCTTTTATAAATGACCTATTTGTTGATTTCCTCCCCTCGACATTGTATAGAGTTGCCATTTTTCCCTCTGGCGTTATTTTGAAATTTTCATCCAATTTAATTTCCATCCATTTTGGTCACCCGAACAACACATGGCAATTGTATGAAGTAAAAAAGATAATTGTGTTTTAGAAAATTGGGCGCTTAGCCAATACTTTGTAGCTACATTGGACTCCCATGACTAATTCAAACAGAAAGTGTCGGAGCTAACTAGCGAAAGAAGAAAAAAAAAAGTTTGTTGTCCACATAGGGATAAAACTACTTTATTGCCCTCAAAGATCTACAATGTGACCCAAATGGATAGAAAATTAAGAGAATTCCAAAATTTAACACTAGGGGAAATTGGCTAATAAAAAAAAGTTGAGGAGATAATCGGTTAAAATTAAAATTCATGGAAAAAAAATTCGGAAAACTAATGAAAATGGCTTGAAAACTTTGAGTTTTAATGATAAGGACAAAATAAAGGGTAAAGTGAATAGTACCAGGATTGACTTTTTAGTGTAAAAATGCGGTTTTTCGTTAAAGTGAACAGTACCGGGAGATTTTCGTTAAAGTTCCCAAAAAAATTAGCAACTCCTTACAAGTTTGGGAGGAAATTGGAAAATACCTCCTTATAAATTAATACATATACGTAGTGCCAACCACTCGGGTTAATCCAGTGATGAAGGTGAGTTGAATGATGGATAAGAATAGGTTTACAATTAACCAAACGTATCAACTATTGGCTCGGGGGAAACATGTCAATTATTGCATGGGTTACATTAATCTTTCATCCATCTTTATTTGGTAATAAAGTGGCTAATAAGTCAGATTTGAATCATGTTATCATATCCCCTAAAGATTTCCAATCGTAGCTAGTGCAGACCACGCAAGCAATAGAAACATGCAGTTGCAACCGGCTATATGGGCAGGGTGTTGAATTTCTACACATATGTGACAGTTCGAATTCTTCATTTTAAATTATTGTAATAATTTCAAACTCTCTCCTCCTTAAAAAAAAACATATCTATTATGGGTTTGCTACTTGTAGGACATGCAAACAAGAAAATTATCCCCCTCCCCTTAACAATAATAAATTAAAAAAAAAAAAAGGGATGGGTTTGCTACTTGTAAAACATGCAATTGTTCCACATGTAAAATATTGGACACTTACGCCACACACTTATCTTTGATGTGAAGACAATATTGGTTCGATTAGTCTCTAAACAGTGGTCATACTTAACACTAAACATGTTAAAATCGATTATTACTTTATTATTAAAGTTTAACACTAAACATGTTAAAATCGATTATTACTTTATTATTAAAGTTTAATGTGGTGACTTATCATTATCTATCATTCTGATATATGTTTTACTAACGAGGGCGTCCGTGTGATGATGCGAGGTTTAAAACATTATAAAACATGTAGAAAGTTCTAAATATATATGATATACAATACTATTTATATACATGTGATTCATGTGGAAGCTTAAAAGATGTTGTCGTACAAACTTCCATAAAACAAAAAGACCAAATGTTTAGCCCCACACATTCAAGTGCAACTTGATAAATCGTGCGGAACACAAAAGTAAAATGGAACAGAATTTTGTTGCATCAAGATCAGTGGACTCATGAATTGTGTTCTTCATAATCAGAATATATGATTAAACATAGTGCCTTGCTGGACAATTAATAGAACCATTAAAAGAAAAAAGCAATTAACTTCTTCGATCCTAATTACAAAACCAATTGGCATATTGTTAGATTGATATTTTACATATATTTTGTATCTCCTTTACTTAATTTTTAGTCATAATTTAGTTGGGTTTAATGCATTTTATGCAATTTTGATAGAAATTATAATTTGAGAACAAAACATGAATTTTAGGGCGAAAATATGAGAAACCCAAAGAGTTATCCAAGTTGGACTGTATGAGCTGTGCGGATCGGTGCAGAATTTGAATTATTTGGCTTAGTGCACGTCTGTTTGGCTTCACGGCTCTCCCAACTCGGATTTCCTAATGTGGTTGGTTTTATTTATTTAACCTGTTGGGTTAGGGTTGTTGACCTATCAATGAGGTAAGGGTAAGGATTCTGATGTGAAGCTTTCTCCATTTTTGGTAAAGATGCGAAGCTTTCTAGGTTGCCCTAAGTTGCCCTAAGTTGATAAATGTTTTCCTAATCTAATTGGGCTGCTGCATTCCCAGTCGAGATGTGCGAATTGGTTTAATTGGTGTCGATTAGTTGGCCCATATTTTTAGGAGCAGTGCTGCTCTTTTGTTTCCATCAACGATTGGGAATTATCTCCTTGTTGGGAGAGACAAAAGGAAGAAAAGAAGATAAAATATAAAAATGTTATAAATAGGCAAAATTTATAGAGATAACCTTTACTCGGAATAGGAATGAAGTAGTTGCAGAGTATTATACCAACACAAAACTGTTGCAGAGGAAGTAATGTATATTATTGCTATTAGATATTTTTTCTCCTCTCTCTCTCTCTTCTCTCTTCCGTCCGTGAACCTACTCACTTCATCTCATCTTCTTCCTTTATATAAACAAAAGAAAGCACTATTCACTTTACAAATTTTCCACAAATGAATAGTGAAAATACTGTGCATAAATAGTAACAAACTATTCATGTGGGCCATCCACAAATTATTCACAATATACTATACAACACTCCCCCTTGGATGCCCACATATCAACATCAGTTGCCTCATTAAAACCTTGCTTGGAAAAACCCTGTGCGAAAAAACCATAGCGAAGGAAAAAGAGTACAACTTTACCCGGATGGTGTTGAGCATGCTTATGTTGCCTCGTTAAAACCTTGATAGGAAAAACCCAGTGGGAAAAATCCTAAGCGAAGGAAAAAGAGTACAACATGCATGTATCATGGATGCTCCCCCTGAATCGTATCTCCCCCTGATTCCGCATTCTTCAAATTTGTAAGCCGACGTAATCCGATCCCCTGCACCAACTTCTGAAATGTGCACTTTGGCAGAGATTTGGTGAACAAGTCTGCTAAATTTTCATTGGAACGGATTTGTCTGACTTCAATAACTTTAGCCTTCTGAAGCTCATGCGCGCTGAAAAATCTTGGAGATATGTGTTTAGTTCTGTCACCTTTGATAAATCCTTCCTTCATCTGGGTGACACAGGCTGCATTATCTTCATGGATGACAGTTTGAGTGTCTGTCTTTGAAGGTAGACCACATGAATTCCGGATGTGATGGATCATTGATCTTAACCAAGAACATTCACGACTTGCTTCATGTAAAGCAATTATTTCCGAGTGATTGGAAGATGTAGCAACAAGCGTTTGCTTCGTTGATCGCCATGAAATTGCAGTATCTCCATTAGTGAACACATATCCATTTTGTGAGCGGGCTTTATGCGGATCGGAGAGAAAACCAGCATATGCGTATCCAACAAGGATATGTTCATTTGTGGGCTTGTCTGAGTAGAAGAGACCCATATCTGTTGTCCCACGAAGGTATCGTAGAACATCTTTGACTCCCTTCCAATGACGAATTGTTGGAGCAGAGCTGTACCTGGCTAACAAGTTAACTGAAAAGGCTATATCTGGTCTAGTACATTGTGCTAAATACAATAAAGCACCTATTGCGCTCAAATATGGTACTTATGGACCAAAGACCAATTCATCATCTTCTTTTGGACGGAATGGATATTTCTTAATGTCCAAATAACGAACGACCATTGGGGTGCTAAGTGGATAAGCCTTGTCCATGCCAAATCGCTCCAGTAATTTTTCAATGTAAGCTGATTGATGGACCAAAATTCCATTAACACAATGCTCGATCTGCAAGCCGAGACAATATTTGGTTTTCCCAAGGTCTTTCATCTCAAATTCGCTTTTCAGATATTCAGCAGTTTTGTTGAGCTCTTCAGGGGTTCCAACTAGGTTCATATCATCGACATATACTGCCACTATAGCAAATCCAGTATTTGATTTTTTAATGAACACACAAGGGCAGATGACATTGTTGGCATATCCTTCTTTAATCAAATACTCACTAAGACGATTATACCACATTCGCCCAGATTGTTTCAGCCCATATAGTGATCGCCTTAATTTGATTGAGAACATACCCCGTGGTTTGTTATTTGCTTCAGGCAACTTAAGTCCTTATGGGACTTTCATATATATGTCAGTATCTAATTCTCCATATAGATACGCGGTGATGACATCCATAAGACGCATGTCAAGTTTTTCTGAAATCACCAAACTTATTAAGTAACCAAACGTAATTGCGTCCATTACAGGAGAGTATGTCTCTTCATAATCAACTCCAGGTCTTTGTGAAAAACCTTGTGCAACGAGTCGTGCTTTATATCTTGCAATCTCGTTTTTCTCGTTGCGTTTCCTTGTGAATACCCATTTATAACCTACGGGGTTCACACCAGGCGGGGTTTGGACTACTGGTCTAAAAACACTTCGTCTTTCCAAGGAATTTAATTCTGCCTGGATTGCATCTTTCCACTTAGGCCAATCTTGTCTCTGTCTGCATTCATCAACAGAGCGGGGCTCAATATCATTACTTAATATAATTTCAGTGGCTATTGCAAATGCAAACATGTCGTCGATGATTATTTCATTTCGATCCCACAATTCATTAGTACATGCATAATTTATGGATATTTCTTTGCTTTCATGTACTTCTGTCTCTTCAGGGACATGTGTCTCATCAATGACATTTTCTTTTTCTGGAAGTACAGAATCAAGAATTGTGGATTTATCATTCAATTCCTTTTCTTGAATGATATCATTTGGGTTCAACTGTGCCCTCATCTTTCTCTTTCGATGAGCTGAATCTTTTGAACCTGGGGGTCTACCACGCTTCAGGCGTGCATTGGATGAATCATTCGCTGCCACTTTATTTTGTCTAACAGGGACATCAATTCTTGCAGGTGCGTTTGCAGCTGGTATATATGACTGTGTCACTTTCGAAGCATCATTAAATGCATCTGGCATTTGATTAGCAATACCTTGAAGATGAACGATCATTTTCACTTCATTTTCACATTGAGTGCTTCGTGGATCAAAATGAGATAAGGTGGGAACAACCCATGTTAGCTCTTGTCGTTCTTCTGGAACGGTCTTTTCTCCCCCTAACGACGGGAAAACTGTCTCATCAAAATGACAATCAACAAAACGAGCTGTAAACATATCACCGGTCAAAGGTTCCAAATATCTAAGGATAGATGGTGAATCAAAACCCACATAAATTCCCAGTCTGCGCTGAGGTCCCATTTTAGTTCGTTGTGGTGGTGCAATAGGCACATAAACAGCACAACCAAAAACTCGTAAATGTGAAATATTTGGCTGATGTCCAAACACGAGTTGTATTGATGAGTATTGGTGGTTGGCTATGGGTCTCAGTCGAACCAATGATGCTGCATGTAAGATGGCATGTCCCCATACAGAGACTGGCAATTTCGTTTTCATGAGTAGAGTGCGGGCTATTAATTGAAGCCGCTTGATAAATGCCTCCGCTAGACCATTTTGGGTATGGACATGAGGAACAGGATGTTCAACATCAATGCCCAGTGTCATGCAGTAATCATCAAAGGTTTGAGACGTAAATTCACCAGCGTTATCAAGTCGAATGGACTTAATGGGATGATCTGGAAACTGTGCTCGCAACTTAATTATCTGAGCAAGAAGTCTCGCAAAAGCTACATTTCGAGTAGACAATAGGCAAACATGTGACCATCGGGTAGATGCATCAACCAAAACCATAAAATATCGAAATGGTCCACTAGGTGGTTGAATAGGTCCACAAATATCCCCTTGAATTCTTTGCAAAAATGATGGGGATTCCTCATCAACCTTTAGATGTGATGGTCTAATTACCAACTTCCCTTGGGAACAAGCCTTGCAAGGGTTATCATTTGAGACATCAATGTGTTTGCTCAATAATGGATGTCCATTAGAGTTGGTAATGATTCTTCGCATCATGGTAGATCCTGGATGACCTAGACGGTCATGCCAAAGCATGTAAACCTTTGAATCAATGGACTTCTGGTTCATGACAGTATATGCCTCAACTGTCTTTATGTATGTATAATACAATCCACTCGATAAACCATGCAACTTCTCCAATATACGCTTCTGGGTATCATTGGAGGTAATGCATAAATATTCCACATTTTCTACACTTTTCGTTTCAATGTGGTATCCATTTAGACGTATGTCTTTAAAACTCAACAAATTTCGAATGGATCGAGTACCATACAATGCATTCTTTATAGACAATATTGTTCCATTTGGTAACATAATTTGGGCTTTTCCTGAGCCTTCAATTACATCTGATGGTCCTGATATTGTTGTTACCTTTACTTTTGCAAGTACCAAATTCGAGAAATACTTTCGATCGCAAAGTATTGAATGCGTGGTTGCGCTGTCTGCAAGACAAAAGTCTCCGCCATTGCTCTTGTTTTGATAATAACCATAATTTTTATCCATGATCTCTGAGTAAAGAAAAAACAGTTTATTCATACTGGAATACTACTTTTATTGAATTAAAAATGCGAGTATTAAACCACAAGTACAAATAACAAGAGTACATTAAACATAGATAATTCAATCGGACCCATAAACTTCATTCCCTCTTTCATTAACAAAGTCTGTAACATCTAGGTGGGTTGTGTTTAACTGTCCCGATAAATTTGTCACCGGATCAGATGTTTCCATTGGTTGAGCCTTGTCAAGGAAATTGATCTCGACACCCTTCTCCTTGAAGGAGGCTTGATACATATCCACCAGATGCTTTGGGGTGCGACAAGTACGCGCCCAATGTCCATTGCCACCACACCTATGACAACCTCCTTCAGGATTTCTAGGAGGGTTCGTATGAGCTTTTCCTTTCTGGCGATTTGCATTTTTAAAGCTCGGGCCTGGATTATACCTTGGAATCTGGTTGTGAAACTGAACACCATGGTTCTTGCTTTTCCCGTTCCACCTGCCTCGCTTGTGGCCACATCCTCGTTTGTAATTATTGCCACGAGAGGATATGGAATTCCTTTCAAGGGAAGCAACATTCACTTCTGGGAACGGTGTTGATCCAGTAGGTCGGGCATTATGGTTTTTCATTAGGAGTTCGTTGTTCTGTTCAGCTACCAGGAGCACAGATATCAGCTGGTTGTATTCAGTGAAGCCTCCCGCTCTATACTGCTGCTGCAGGAGCATGTTGAATGCATGAAATGTGCTGAAAGTCTTTTCCAGTAACATCTCTTCAGTAATAGTATCCCCACATAGCTTCATTTGAGATGTAATTCTGAACAACGTCGAATTGTACTCAGCCACAGACTTGAAATCCTGGATCCTTAGATGAGTCGAGTCATAGCGAGCTCTTGGAAGAATCACCGTTGTCTGATGATTGTATCTGTTTCTCAAGGCCTTCCAAAGGGCTAACGGATCTTCAACCGTCAAGTACTCGCTCTTTAGTGCCTCATCAAGATGGCGACGAATAAAAATCATGGCCTTCGCCCGATCTTGAGAGGATGAGCTGCTCTATTCCCTGATGGTATCACCAAGATTCGCTGCTTCCAGATGGATCTTGGCATCTAGTACCCATGTAAGGTAATTCTTTCCAGTAATGTCCAAGGCAGCAAAATCAAGCTTTGCCAAATTTGCCATTTTCTTTTCTGAAAGAAAAAATGAGGTGTGTAAGAACTTGCAATAATATGTGTTCTGGAGGAGTATATTGTTAGAACTTCTGGTTCTTACAAATTATTGATCTTCAGGCCAAAAATGATAAGTACTCGAAACTTCAGGCTCGAGATTTACATGATTAATGAGAAGGGCGATTGTACCGCACCATTCTTATCGAAACAAGTATAGGATGGGCGATTATTTCGCACCACTTTAAACAACAAGAAAATTTAAATATGTAGAGTAAGGTGGACGATTATACCGCACCACCTAAAATTGCGATAAAATTAAATATGCAGAGCAGAGTGGGTGATTATTCCACACCACCTAAAATTGCGATAAAATTAAATATGCAGAGCAGAATGGGTGATTATTCCACACCACCTAAAATTGCGGTAAAATTAAATAGCAGGTAAATTTAAATATGCAGGATAGGGTGGGCGAGTATACCGCTCCACTTAAATTTGCAGCAAAATTAGATATGTAGTCCAAGATAGGCGATGATACCGCACCATCTTGGATTGCATAAATAAACACTAAGTTAGTAGTCAAGATTTACACCAAACAAAAAATCAAAGATATAAGTAACTGTTAGTTGGAGAACTAGAAGTAAACATGGTGCAAACAGTTCTTCATGAGGGTATATCCAGTAATTGAGGCAGATGAAGAAGAAGAACAGTAAAAATCTTAGAGGAAACATTTTTTTTCTTTCGGTGAAGGGAAATGAGGAAAAATGATTAGAGAATCGTGCTGATAACGTGTTATAAATAGGCAAAATTTATAGAGATAACCTTTACTCGGAATAGGAATGAAGTAGTTGCAGAGTATTATACCAACACAAAACTGTTGCAGATGAAGTAATGTATATTATTGCTATTAGATATTTTTTCTCCTCTCTCTCTCTCTCTCTCTTCTCTCTTCCGTCCGTGAACCTACTCACTTCATCTCATCTTCTTCCTTTATATAAACAAAAGAAAGCACTATTCACTTTACAAATTTTCCACAAATGAATAGTGAAAATACTGTGCATAAATAGTAACAAACTATTCATGTGGGCCATCCACAAATTATTCACAATATACTATACAACAAAAAAGGATATGTGGCACCAATTAAGGAGAACCTCCCTGCACAACACACACACACATACAAAGAGGGAGAGAAGCCGAGAGCATAAGGAAGAAGGAAATGGAGAATTCAAAAGCAATGCATTTATACAAACACACTTTACTTATTATTTATTTGTCACATAAACTGACACTCGTTGGCACTCTTTATTCTAGTACATATGGAATATAATAGTAGGGCCACCTATATTCGCTACAGCGTGTGTCCACATAATTTTATTGATACAATACTAGTAGGAAGATTTACTTTCAAGGGTAAAGTTCAATAAGAGACCTGAAACCGAACATATGAGTCATATTATAGTGAGTGAAACCAGCAGCCAAAAAGATCGTTTTCCATTCTGATTCGCTACGCTCTTTGCCAGTGAAGGCAGACATCATCAGCATATCAAACATCAATTGGGTTTCAATTGATTTCTTATCCACCATCTTCTCCTTGTTATCGACATGTCCCACAACTATGTCTATGATGATAATCTTCTTATTCCCTTCATCGTTTTTGCTCAGAAGTATTGCTTCTCTACACTTCTTCAATATCTTCACGCTTTCTTCATCGCTCCAATCATGCAAAATCCACTGAGATATAGATTATTAATTAATTTCATACATTACCCAATTAGTCACAATATTTCCACAATTAATCTATAAATAAAACGAGGATATGTGCACACAACTACATCAACAATGTATATACTTGCTTGTCGGCACCTTTTACGTATCAATAATCCCATTTAAATACACTTGTTCATACTTTCTTTAATAGAGGTGGGAGATGTTTTTACTAACAAAAAGGTTATTAATTACGAAATTAACTAAGAAACAACAAATAATTGAGTGTTATATATTACGTACCTTGAGCAAAATTGCATTTGCTGGGGGTATTTCCACAAACATGTCTCCCCCCACAAAACCCAAATTATGGGTGGTTCCTTGCAAGTCAGCCACCACATGTGGTTGGTCAAACACAATGCAGTTGATGCTGGGGAATGCATTGGCAATGGCCTTGGCCATGGTTCCTGTTCCTCCTCCAACATCCACCAGGGATTTCAAGCCCTCAAAAACTCCTCCACACTCTTTCACCACCTCCCTTCCGAGAAGCTTGGAGTCAGCCTCCATTGCTTCATCAAACAAGTTACCGAACCTTGGTTCCTGAGCTGCCAAATCCCAAAAGGGCATTCCATTTTCCATTTCAAATGGTGTACATATAGTAGCTGGATCATCACCACCGTTCATCTGCAACCAAGCTCCCATCAAGTGAAATGGGGTTGTCAGTACCTGGTAGAGTAGAACCTAGTTAGGATTCCTTGTTCCATAAGTATTGTAACTAAATGTAAATTAGTTTTTCTTGCTTTCCTAGTAATCCTAATATTCATTGTCATTAAATCCCAAGACTTATGATGTATATATAAAGATACGGTCTCTAGTTATCAATGTTCTTTGACTGAAACCTTGTAGGTTTTCAAATTTTTATCGAAGTTACTGGCATTAATGTAATGGTGTGGTTCTATGTAGGTTATTACATTTTTAAATTAAAAATTGAAATTTGTAGTTGGTTATATTAGTGAGATTTTAAATAAAACCCATATTTTGTGGGATTAAAAATATCAAAAGAATAAATTATACTCTCCAATAAATTGTATACATAAAGACATGGGTAGATTCATTAAAATTACCAAAAAATTATTGTACCAAAACATGAATACATTTTTCAAAACTAAACAAAAAAAAAAAGAAGAAAGATATGAGGCTTAGTAACATTATTAAATTTCTTACTTGACATTGATACATTCTCAAATCAATGAAATATAATGTACCCATATAAGTTTAAAAATGGATTTTAAAAAAAAAGAATGAATTATATATATATATATATATATATATATATATATATATATATATATAAGGGTACATTTTATATTAGAAAACGGTACATTTTACATATAGCAGATTGTATATTTAAGAATTGGTACATTTAAGATTAGAGAAAATTGCAAAAATTATATAAATGGGTACATTTAAGATTAAAATTTTGAAAAAAAAAAAATCCTTTTTATAAAAAAACAATTAATGGGTATAAACTTATTCTAATTTTTTTTTTTTTTGGAAATGTTTGAATTGAAAATTAATTAGGTAATAAGGGTGTGATTATTAAACCCTAATAATCTACTAATTTTTATTTTAAA
This sequence comes from Malus fusca, assembly GCA_035220775.1. Classification (NCBI taxonomy): domain Eukaryota; kingdom Viridiplantae; phylum Streptophyta; class Magnoliopsida; order Rosales; family Rosaceae; genus Malus; species Malus fusca. The sequence continues at coordinate 26,420,946 of CM069059.1, forward strand.
ATTTATGTAACTGGCTTGTAAATTCATTAATGCTAGTGACTTCAATCAGAATTTGAAAACTAATAAGGTTTCGGTCAATGAATATTCGTAAATAAGGATTGGCTACTAATTTTTCCAATAAATAATATATATCAAATTCAATATGCACTACCGGATCGAGTATCATGAGTATAAGTGGTGTGGTGTTTGATGGCCCGTCTTTGAGAAGAAGCCTAGAAGTTGGTGTTAGGCTATACAATACAACAGCTTCTTCTTCCTCCACATCGTCACAATCATGATGAACATGATGATGTTGTGCAAAGAAATCGGAGTGGACGAGGATGCGCATCAGGCGTGAGACGAAATGAGCTCTTGAAGGGTGGACATTGAGCGCAGCGATGAGCTCGGAAAGAGAGATGGGTTGGCCGTGGTTGTGAATCACGTCTGGGATGCCCAGTTGAGCTGCACATTTGAGTGCCATGGAGTTTATGAACTGGAACATGTGGTTCCAAATCTGAGCTTGAGCTTCAAGAAGCTCATGGCTAGTAGCACCCACTTCACCATTACTCAAACCCATGTGTGCGTGTGTGTTTGTATTTCTATGTAGTAAGTCTGTGGCTTCCAGATTATATATTTTGATTGATTATTCTCTTGCTATATTAGTTTTGAATACATGGGTTATGTGGATCGGGATATATATAGCACTGCCCAGTGCCCACATACAAATATTGAAGTGAAAAATCATATTATATACTCGACACTCTTACCTATCGAGGTTTCATCTTTCACGCACGCTTTAAGCATATCAGGTGCTTTCTAATTGTTCACAATTTGAGCGTGCCAAACATAAGCTATCTAAGATTTTGTCAATCTAAATTGTAATGATTGCATACATCACTATGATTCAAGTAATATATTATAGGGAAATTTTATGTGAATCCGTATACTTCTTTCTACACAACTTACTCTTCAAACCATATTATTTTAAATTAAACTATCAATATGTCTTTAAATTCAAATTTATTACCTAAACTATCCTCACAAACTCCATTCAATATGTAAATTTATCTTTACACTCATTTAGAAAAGGCTTAAATGTCAAAATGGTCCATGTGTTATAGCCATATGGCTAATTTAGTCCCCGTGTTTTCGATTTGGCTAATTTAGTTCTCATGTTTGTCTAGGTTAGCCAATTAATAACATTCCATTTAATCTTCTAAAAAAATTATAAGAAAAATTATATGAGATATAATTACCCTTTCTCTTTACAAAATCAATGAGAAATAACACATATAAGAGATAAAACTTCCAATCTGAAAAATGAGTAAGGTTGTGACATAGAAAAGAAAAGGGGTAATGTTAGGGAGAAAGTCAGAGAGTTGAGAGGAGAATAATTTTTCTTTTATTTTTTTATTTTATTTTATTTTAAAATATTTTAAATAATAAAACAAATAAGTTTAATATAATTTATAAAAAAAAATTACAAAAATTAGATGAAAATGTCCTTAATTGGCTAACGGTGATAAAAACAAGGACCAAATTGGTCAAGTTGAAAACACATGGACTTTATTAATCCAATGACTAAAACACATAGATCATTTTAATAGTTAAGCCTTTAGAAAATAAAAACCCAAAATTAGTATTCATGAATATTTTGCAACTTCTAAACTTTTTTTTTTTTGTACAAACAATGTTATCTACATTAAGGGGGTGTGGGAGTGTGATAAGCCTCACAACGGCCTAGAAATAATATGGTTCAAATTTGCGTTTGATGAGAATCGGACCTAAAAATAGAAATATATGACACATATTTTAGCCATAAGTAGTATTCCTCTTTATTTGTAAGTAAGAGATTTTAGTAATAATGTGGTTCAAATTTGTGTTTGGTGAAAATCGGACCTAAGAATATAAATATATGATGTAAATTTTAGCCGTAAGTGGTATTCCTTTTCACTTGTAAGTGAGAGGTTTTAGGTTTGATTCTTGCCAAAAACGAATTTGAACCACATTAGTGCTAGCCCATTGTGAGGCTTAGTCACCATTCTCTTAGTGAAGATAATATCGTTTGTTAAAAAAATATATATATATATACCAAATGTAACATTTTTAACCATACATAGATATATTTGGAAAATAAAGTTTAAATATGCTGACATGTAAATATTTTATTATTGAAATAATGACGTGAATAAAAATCGAAGAACCTTGATTAGTAACTAAAAAAGAATAATGTTTCAATCAATGAAATAGAAAAATGAGGAATGAGAACCTAATTTCTTCTAAAAAAAAATTAGAACCCTAACCGAACATATCAATTATTAGCTTGGGGAAAACATGTCAATTATTGCAGGGGCAACATGAATCATGTAGAATTATATCATTTGGCATCAATTATTGTCTTGGGGAAAACATGTCAATTATTGTAGGGGCAACATGAATCATGTAGAATTATATCATCCATCTTTATTTGGTAATAAAGTGGTTAAGTATATTATTCATATTTAAATATTGTTATCATATCCTCTAAATAGAGTGCTTCGTGCAAAATAAAAAATATATCCTCTAAATAGAATGCAATTGTAGATAGTGCAGAGTAGGAATTTTATGTGGGAAAGGGGTCCTCTTTGGATCCCTTACTCTTAATCCATCAAATTAGGAGAATCCATGTTATTGAAATTTGATCCAACGACTACAAACAGAGACCCACTTTAAAAGTTATAATAACTTCAACCGTTGGATCAAATTTCAATGTCACGGATCCCCTAATTTAATGAATTAGAAAGAAGGGATCCGAAAAGGATCCCTTTCCTTTTATGTGCGATGGGGCCATTGACAGGCCATATGATACAAAAGAAAAGATAAGAAAAGATAATCAAATCTTTCAAATTTGGACAAGGATTGTCTGCCCTCCCGTGCCCTCCTGTTTTGTGTGATCACGGTTAAGTCACGTCAACATTTTATATTGTTTTTTATAGAGATAATAAGACAAAAAATGAATAGTAATATAAAATGTTGACGTGACTTAACCGTGACCACACAAACAGGAGGGCACCGGAAGTGGGAGGGCAGACAATCCTTGTCCTTCAAATTTGGCAATGTTTAGAAAAATACAAGACACAAAACAATTGTTTACTCAATCGTGTATCTAAGGGACGGATGAGGATCCTCTTAGATCCTCTTTAGGTGGATCTTAGGAATCTTTATGTTGATGCACAAAACCGGAGGTCTTGGAACAACGTAAATCAGACCGTGAATCTGCAAGAAATGTAAATAACACAAGATGTATTGTGGTTCACCCCAATGTTTGGGCTATGTCCACATTGATATTGTATTTATCTGAGAAGTGAGGGAGAGAATGTGAGAGCCTCTGTAATGAGAGTGAGGCTTTGAGAGAGGTGAGAGGGCCTAGGAATTGGCCTCTTCCAATTGTGAGGGTGATGAGTCATTTTATAGAATAAGGGCTCCTCACTTATTACATATTTTCCCCTTCCTTTATTACATAATTACATTTAAGTCATCCGAGTATTTGTAAGAGATCTAAATACGGAGGTCCTAAGTATGGTATAAACAATAGTCCCCCAAGTCTTCAGTCAAGAGAGTCTTTTGGCTGGAGACTTGAAATTCAGTCCATGAGTGGGTCGAAGTAACTAGATGTCATCTAGGAGATACTCGATATGTGGTGGTGCCCAATCCGAAATGATGCTCATCCAGAAGTAGCACATGTTGCGAGGCTGCTCTGCTTGTGGCTTATATTTCCTTGGTTGGCTCGGCTTGTGGCGTTGAAGGTGAGGGAGTCCCTTTTATAGAATAAGGGCTCGCTCCTCAATACATAAATGATGGGCTAGAGTCGATGCTCGTGGCGAGGCGATTGCTCAGTAGGCGGCGATGCTCTCTAATGGTGGTAAGGGAGTCCCTTTTATAGAATAAGGGCTCGCTCATCAATACATAAGTGATGGGCTAGGAGTGATGCTCGCGGCGAGGCGGTTGCTCAGCTGGCGGCGTTGCTCTCTAATGAAGATGAGGGAGTCCCTTTTATAACATAAGGGCTCGCTCCTCAGTACATGAATAATTGGTGCTCTCTAATGAAAGTGAGGGAGTCCCTTTTATAGAATAAGGGCTCGCTCCTCAGTACATAAATAATGGGCTAAGTCCCCCAAGTATTTTTCATGAGGCCCAATTGGGGCCCAATATATGGTACATAATGTAGTCCACCAAGTCTTCGGTCAATGGAGTCTGTTGGCTGGAGACTTCAAATTGAATCCATGTATGGGCCGAAGTGATGGTTGTTCGGAGGCGGTATTTGTATACCTTGCACTGAAGCTTTGTAGGTGAAGTTTTGCATGTGAAGTTTTGAAGCTGGAGCTCTGTAAATGAAGCTTTTGAAGCTAGAGCTTTTGTAAATGAAGCTTTTGAAGCTAGAGCTCTGTAAATGAAGCGTTTGAAGCTAGAGCTTTTGTAAATGAAGCTTTTGAAGCTAGAGCTATGTAAATGAAGCTTTTGAAGCTAGAGCTTTTGTAAATGAAGCTTTTGAAGCTGATTGACATGAGTGATGCTCATGAATGTTTATGTTGATTGATATGAGTGATGCTCATGGATGTTGACATGAGTGATGCTCATGAATGTTGACATGAGTGATGTTCATGAATGTTTATGTATGATTGATATGAGTAATGCTCATGAATGTTTATGTATGATTGACATGAGTAATGCTCATGTATAATTTGGGAGTACTGGACGTACTTTTGATCACCTGATTGGTGGTAATAGCGGCAGGTTGCCGAATAATTTTGGAGTACTGGGCGTACTTTTGATCACCTGGTTGTACTTTTGATCACCTGGTTGGTGGTAATAGCGGCAGGTTGCCGAATAATTGTGGAGTACTGGGCGTACTTTTAATCACCTGGTTGGTGATAATAGAGGGTCTGGCTCTTTTGGGCATATGGGCCTTCACCCTCCACATAACATTCCAGCCCATTATTTTGGGCTTTTTTTTTATTATTGCCCTCTAATGGGGTTTATAACAATGTCTTCGAAAGATCAGAAAAATAATTTACATCATTCAAAAAATAAGAAAGGTAAATCACATCATTCTGGTGGGGTGTTTATTCCTTACTTTTGCAGTGTCCCCATGTGCCTCTTTTTTGCTTTCTCAGAAATCAGAAAATGATGGCTTTCTCATTTTGCTTTTCTTGATTTCCCCGCTCATTCTCTGTCCACCCATGTTGCTTTGCAAGGTCATCTTTTGCTTTTCTTGAAAAATGATTTCACATGGCTGTGACTGCTTTAGATATGTCGCTTGATGACATGATTGAGGGCAATATTCCTTTCTAAAGTGACAACTGCTTGGACAACCTTTATTGACGGAGAGACTTTTGGACGATCCTGTTGGTGCTCTCCCATTCCATTTCCATACAAACCACCACCTCTTCAAGCACAGCAGCAACATCCCCCTTGATGACGTCATAGAGATCGCCAAGGTTATGAGGAACCGATCCATGGTCGAATGAGCTCGCGGGAAACGGTGAAGTAGATTCTCAGGATCTGCTTCTCGATGGGCTTCACGGTCACCGGTAAGGACCCCAAGGATTTGTAAGAGAAGATCGTCGTGGTCCTAGAATAAAAGCCCCAGAGCTCCTCAGCTTCGCCATAACCCCGACATCCCTCGGAACTTTTGAACCCAACGGCGCAAACGACCTGGCCGTGGTGTTTAAACTTGTCCCTGGTTCTAATATTGTCCTTGAGCAGGATTGGAATCCCGTGCAACTTCGGCAAGGGTTTGCTTCTAGCTGGTGGGTTGGATTCTCATTCCCAGCGTTGTTTGTCGGCGGAATCGACCTGGGAAAGCTGTCAAATCTGCACTCCACAAATAAATGCATGCCGGTCTGCTTCTGGTTGATGGGTTGGATTCCCATTCCCGGCGTTGTTCGTCGGCGGAATCGACCTGGGAAAGCTGTCAAATCTGCAATCCACATTCTAATAAATGCCTGCCCGTGGGGGAGAAAACGAATTAAAATCGTTGAATCTGGTGCAGTCTTCCAGATCATCGAGCTTGAGCTTGCAAAACCCGAAAAGCGTGTAACAGAGCTGATATTCAATCTTTTGGCCAATTTATGTGGCTGTGTTGATGGGAGAGATCGGCTGCTGAAACACGGTGGAGGTATGCATGAGCTTTCCATTTTGCTGTCGTCGTCGTCGACATTGAGAAGCATGAAGCTGAACCTGCAAAGGATATGGTTTGGGCAGAGAAAGAATAGCCGAAACCATGCTTGCTTTCTTGGTCATCGGGTCCCGCAGATCCCTCGTCGCCATAACTCTGTCTCCCTGGAATAAGCCCTTCGTTTTGGAGAAGAATAATAACCACAGTTGTGAGATCGAGATCTTGCATGGCATGAAGGTGGAGGATGGGAATATCGTGGAGAGCGTGAATAGCGAGGAGGAGACGGAGCCATTGCTTTTGATCAGCGGTTACGATGATTGAATGCGTTGATCAGACGGTGGAGAATAAACGATAGGGTGAGCAGTTTGGTGTGAGAGGGGAGTGTTTGGTGTGCCGGGGTCTCGTCCCCGTCGTCAGTGGCCTCCTTACGTACATCACCAACATGCTTCAGTACGATCTTGGGTTATGCAGATTCACGATGGAGGTGAAAATTTGAAAGAGAACCAACGTAAGTTTTTTTGCTTCGATTCCCACAGACAGCGCCAAATGTTGATGCACAAAACCGGAGGTCTTGGAACAACGTAAATCCGACCGTGAATCTGCAAGAAATGTAAATAACACAAGATGTATCGTGGTTACCCCAATGTTTAGGCTACGTCCACGTATTTATCTGAGAGGTAAGGGAGATAATGTGAGAGCCTCTGTAATGAGAGTGAGGCTTTGAGAGGGGTGAGAGGGTCTAGGAATTGGCCTCTTCCAATTGTGAGGGTGAGGAGTCCTTTGATAGAATAAGGGCTCCTCACTTATTATATATTTGCCCCTTCCTTTATTACATAATTACATTTAAGTCATCCGAGTATTTGTACGAGATCTAAATACGGAGGCCCTAAGTATGGTATAAACACTTTACATCATAATTGTTCATCGTATATCGTAATGTCAGTTTTCGTTAGATACTACTTGTACTTATGTTTAATTTTAAATAAAAAATTCAAAATAATTTATGACCGCATGATGTACAATGAACAATTAAGATATGAGGATCCCTAAGATTCCCACAATTTGTATCTTAGATCCAAATCCCTAACGGACACTCATCATTCTTTCAAATGTCAGAAAGTCATTTATGAATGACTTTTGACATTTGACAGAATGTCAAAATGATTGACGAAGATTTTTAATAGAATAACTAAAATGAAATCAATTCTATCAATTTTAAATTTTATAGGCCAAAATACAAAATTATGGCTAAATTTTTTTTTTTTTAAATTGCAGTGGAATTTAACTGGATTTTCTGTGCTGCTACCATGCAGTCCTTCCTGGTGATTTTTGGGGGTCAGGTATACAGGTAAAAGAATGTCACCATTTCAACTAGAAAACCTAAGTTATTAATATAAAGGGTTAATCTCAGTTTACTACCATGAAGTTTCGTGGTTTTCAACATTTGGTACATGAAGTTTTTTTCATCCCAGAGTCATACCTCAAGTCTTAATTTTGGGACAGTTTCATACATCCGTTAAGTTTTCCGTTAAAAGTTCTGTTAAATGATGAAATGGCGCACACGTGGACAATAACTAAGCGTCACGTGTCGATATGAGTCCCACGTGACGCTTAGTTAACAGAAGTTCTAACAGAAAACTTAACGGATGTATGAAACTGTCCCAAAATTAAGACTTGAGATATGACTCTGGGATGAAAAAAACTTCATGTACCAAATGTTGAAAACCATGAAACTTTAGAGTAGTAAACTGAGATTAACCCTAATATAAAATAAACTTGTTATAAGTTCAATTTGTGAGTCATTATTAGGTTTAGTCCACTTTGTTGAGTTAGGTTCATTTTATTATTTTTTAATTAAATTGTGATAAATGTTATCCTTTATTTATACTAGCAACCGGCACATACGCTACACATGTGCAACTCAACTTTATTTTCATTGTGATATTGTTATAATCAATGTGCAATGTAAAAGCGTTTCGAAAAGAAAATTCTTTTCGCTGTGGTATGAGTTACATAACTTATGGAAAACAAATCACTAACATTAGTGAAATAAAACCAAACTCATGAGTTAAGTAATACTTTGCATGGGGGAAAATGCAAAGGATGTGGGAGAAGTTGTTGAGTGGTGGGTCTGGCGGAGGGCAATTAGGCTTTTGGAGGAAAGGAAGAGCCTACATAATTTGCAGGTGGGTTAGAGGCAGGCGGGGTGGGAGAAAGGGATGAAGGACGTGGGGTGGTTAAAGCGGTTGAAGAGGATTTAATTCTGGATTTTTAAATGTTTGTTATTATTACCTGGTTATGAGGTTCACATAAAAAACAATAAAATTTGTGATCCTATATAACACTATTAAATTGCCTATATTTTTATTTCTATTCAATTTTAATTAGAGGGTTAGAGTGATAATTTTATAGAGATTTGGTTGATAACTAGAGTTCTATTCATATATGTTGTTTAGATATTTATTTTTTTCACTCAATTTTAGAATTAAATAAAAATATTGTATCTCATTCGTAGATCTCAAGAGCAATTCATGCTTTTGCTCAAAATTGCCCTGGAGTAGGAGATATTTTTTAATGTGCCTAGAAGTCGAAGTGGTACACCACGTATTACTATACAAGTGGTGATATACTTGTATTAAAAATTTAACAACTTAAAAAATATAACTTCTCTCTATTTATATGACGACAGGTAATGTACTATCCATATTCCAGGTACAACGAAAAATTTTCTCCAGAAGAAGGCCATGGGTAGACCTGGCATTCGTGTCGTGTTTCCCGTGTTTGTGTCGTTTTTGTGTCATACCCGATATCTTAACGGGTCGTGTCGTGTAACACCCATTAATATAAACGGGTAAAATGATCCGACCCGAAATCAACCCGATAATATTAACGGGTAATACGACCCGACCTGTTACCTGTGAAGGAAAATATTTTTTAAATTAATAAATAATCAAATAAAAAACATAATAATTTTTTTGAGTGAAAAAAAAGGTTGCACGCACGCCCAATGGAACTCGACTCGAACCCGCAATTGCTTGATTAGAACCAAAACACAAATCAATCTTCTAGTCCCAAAACTCAAATTTGATTAGAACCAATCTGTGTACACCAATTTAATTCACACCCATACCCCTGCTTCCATGAATAAAAAACAGCTTGAATAAACTGTCATGCAATTTCCCTTTTTGATCTTCTTTCTTTCAGAACAAAAGTGAAGAATAGGTGAAACAGAAAAGAACATCCAGGAATATTCTTGTAATGAAATTCCTTGGCATTACGTGCCCAAATCATCATCCAACCAATTCACAAGCAGTTCAAAGAAATGTAGCACCAAAATCTAACAAACTTTTATAAGGTATACCAGCACACGTATATATACAAGATCAAATTTAGCTGCAGAGAACACGATACCTGCGCAAAACAGCATAAGGGAAGGACAATCATCAGATGTGAAAACACTTAACCTTTAGGCCAAATCTGGAATTAACCAAATATAATGAGCAGCACATATCATCTTATACTAGACAGAGGTGACCGGTTTAGTTGATAACCAAATATAATCGGAGCAAATTTGTCCAAAACTGTGCATCATCGTAGTGAACAATCATCACCCGAACAGCATTCATTCCCATCAGTTAATAAACTCCAAAGTCTTGTCTTCTTTATAAAGAAACTAAACATTAGACCAAATCGGTGATAACAGGCAAGAAACACAAGCTTGGACAAGTCATATATGTCATGGTTCTCAAATATAAGGAATCAAAGAAAGCAATTATTCACACCGCTTAACAAAAGGTGACAATTCTTCTCCCACTATATTATCCATGGCAATATCCAAGATTGCAAGAAGACCAAAAGTAGATGACGAATTAAACACGATTTCATATCTTTGTAACCGAAAACCGTATTACTGGTGGCAAGTTTATACAATTAAGAACACAAGGATCACAATAAGAAACCGTTAATGTTAACGAATTTCATTCCTGGCATTTAACATTTCTAATCGTTTGAGTGAATATCCATATCAATATCAATATCACAACATACTAAGTGCACTTATGAGATTCAAAAACACGGATCTAAAAACCTCAGGCGATTATCTTATTCATATGTAGCATACAAAGAAGTAATTCACTTACCAACATTACAAATTTACTTGAAGAAAAAAAAATACTCATCAAGTAATTTTCGAAATTTACGGCTTTAAAAGCTATCAAACTCATGTACTTAACAAGCAGTAAACACACTCAACAAACGAAATGCAGAAACTCAAATACCCATTGAGCAGATTTCAACAGAAAAAGTAAACAAAAACATTGCCATATCAGTTACCAAGTCAAATAATCCAGAATCAGAGAATCCCCATATCAGAAAAAGTAAACAAAAACATTGCCATATCAGAAAAAGTAAACTCAATACTGCTTTGATATCAGTAGTTAACAAGTCAAATAATCCAAACTTAAATCACTGCATGTTGGAACTAATCAAAGATTGTCAGATTTTAAAAACAAAACATGGTTTTTTTTTCAAGAAATGAAAATTCGTAATTTCGAATGAAAAAGAAGAAACAAAAACATAAGATTTATGAAGATACAACATTAAACAAATGAAAAGAACACAGAAAGTGTGTATATATAGTGATATAAAAATACCCAAGTACGTATATCAGCATAGAAAGAGTGAAGAGAGAGCAAGGTTGAAGAGGGAGAAATACTTACACAGAAGTGGTTGTATGAATGGAGGACAAGAAGATCGTGGCCGTCGGATCAGAGCTTTTTGGAAGAACAGGCAGCGGGAGAGAGAGGCTAGGAGGAATAGACGGCGCCGTGACGGTTCGGGATAGGGGGTACGGGAATGGGGAGAGAGAAAGAAAGAAAGGGATTAGAATTTAGGGCTGGGCACTGGCTTCTGATCAAATCAGATGGAAAAAATTGGAAAATATAAGGGGTTTTTTTCCCAAAAAAGTTTTAATAATATAAATGAAATAGAATCTAACGGTAAAGATTTATTCTCATTTATCTGACGGCTGTTATTTAAGTAAAGTTTTTAATAGTTTTTTAATTAATGTAGAAGTATAAAAAAATATATAAACGCTCGTAATGACAAACTTTTCATCTTTCGTAAAGAGCTTAACTTCGAAATTCGCCACTATAATCATATAAATCATAGATCAAAATTTAACCGTTGATTGTTGTTTACATTTAAGCTTCATTTTTCTCATCAAATTTTTTTTTTTCAGATTTTTTTTTTTTTGAAAACATGATCTATTAGAGGATGCAAGAAGATGAATGGTTTGGATCGTTGATATTATGTTAAGAGTTTTATGGTTAGTGAAAATATGGCTTGATGTTTATAAAGTTTCTACAAACTATATGACATCGACTCATATTTCAGTTAATCGTAAATATCGAAATGTGATATCAAAGATCTAAACCGTTCATCTTCTTACATCGGCCAGATGATCATATTTTCAAAAAAGAAAATTCAAAAAAAGAATAAAGCGTAAATGACAATCGACGGTTAAATATAAATTTAAGGTTTATGGATTATAGTGTTGGATTTCGAAGATGACCCCTTCATAAAAGTTGTAAAGTTTGTCATTATGAGTGATTGTATATTTTTTTTACATTTTCTACACTTCTACAATAATTATTATTAATTTTATTAATTTTTCCCTCAAATAAAAAACATTATTCATGAGGGTTTGGAGGATTTTAAAAATCTAAACGATAATGTAAGTGTAACCATTATCTACTCGTGGAGAAATAATGATGAATCACAAGTGTTTATATATTCTTTCACATTTTTCATACTTGTATGTATGTCTTCTTAGTTCTTGCCCATACAAATACTATACTAGTTTATTTTAATTTTGGACAACAACATGTTAAGTAAAATTTATCCTAGTAATGATAATAAGAAACTCTCATAATAAAAATAAATAATGACTAAAACTTTTTTTTAACTTATATAGAATAATAATACAAACTATATATTTAATATAAAATATATTGTATATATTAATATGGCTGTTGTATAAAAACATGATAATAAATCTTTTAGTAATATGGCTATTGTATATATTGTATATTCTTATATAGAATATATTGTATATATTAATATGGTTGTTGTATATATTAATATGGCTATTGTATATATTGTATATTGTATATACTAAAAGATTTATAATAAATCTTGTAGTAATTAAACTTTAAAATTATAAAAATAATTTTTTTTCTTAACGGGTCGAAACGAGTCACCCACATGTTACCCGCGTGTATACCTGTTAAGAACCCGTTTGGGTCACCCGATAATGACCCGATTAGTTATCGTGTTGATCCGAAACCCGTTATTTTCGTGTTGTTTTCGTGTCGTGTCAGAAACTGCCGCGTCTAGCCATGGGTAGTCCACACACGACTCCTATACTAGTGCAGGAGATATTTTTTTTGCAGAAGCCGGAGTAAGGTGTTTGTAAGAGGAACGTGTGGGGTCAGGTGGGGAAGTGGTGGGCTTCAATAGCAGGTATGGGGTGATTTTTGTGTCTATGGTCGTAGGCATGGCGGAAAAAATACTGAAAAAACCGACCGAACCCGTACCAAAACCAAACAAATCCCGAATCGACAGTACCAAAACTTTGGTATCCAAAACCGAACCAATACCGAAAGTTTCAGTACAAAATATGATATGCCACTTGCATTAGTTCAATAAGACCGAACCGAATCGACATATATATATATATATATATAATTTTAATTATTATAGGTTGCTGGACTTGTTGAGATCAAGGAACAAAATGCCGATAATATCGGTTTTTCGCCGGACCGATATTTTAATAGGTATTCAAAGGGTTTTCGTCAAAATATCGTGATATTATCAATAATATCGATAATATCGTGATATTTCCGAAATTATCGCGATATTTTTGGAACTGGGCTACTCGGAGAAGAACGCCAGAAATGGGTGTGCCGATTCCCGAGCCGATTTAGTCCCAAAAACCTTGCAAAAACACAATTAAGATCAAGATCTAAGCTACAGAGCGATTCAAAACACAACCACAATTCATATGCATGAATCAATCGAAGAGGTAAGAAGGTGAGGGACCGGGAGTTGACCTGACCACCGACGGCGATGGCGACGACGGCGAAGACGAATGCGCCACCTTCGCCATAGTCCCCTAGAGCAGTACAAGCTCTCTGGATTTTGTTCACCAACGAGATCAGGTTCTCCATTCTTGGCTTAGGAAGTTGGTGGCGGCGGCGACGACTACGGCGTCAGAATCAGATCGCCTGGATCTGAGGCGCGCTTGAAACTTTGACGTTCAAAGACCTAGATCTGCGGTGGAGACGATGACGAGGGGCGAGGGGCGAGGTCTCTGTGCGTGTGTGTGGGAGATGATGACGATGACGAGGGGCGATGTCTCTGTGCGTGTGTGTGGGAGAAGGGAGAAGAGAGATCGAGAGATCTGTGTGTGTGTGTGTGGGAGAATGGAGAAGGGAGAGAAGAGAGAAGGATCGAGAGAGAGAGAGAAACCTCAGTCTCTGTCGGAGAGAAGAGAGAATGATCGAGAGAGAGAGAGACTTCAGTCTCTGTCTGCGTGTGTGGTGTGTGTATGCGTGTGTGATCTGTGTGTGCGTGTGTGTTGGCGTGTGAGAGTATGTGTGTGTGTGTGTGGGTGGCGTGTAAGAAAAAAAAGCATCTAAATAATTCAACTTTTACAACTTTTACATGTACAATTTTTGATAGTCTGTGACTGTGTGTTTAAACTTCTTTCATTAATTACTACATATTTTCTACACTCACAATGTTTGCTAGCTCGCTATATAATCAACTTAAATCAGTTAAATCCATCATGCAATGCATTTCCTTCCAATTTTTTGTGATAAACTAATAGATAATTGACTAAATAAACATCCTGCAAAGTTTCAATAAAAATTTCCCAAGTTTTTCTTACAATTTCCGTGGTTTCCATATTATTTTTATCGATATCGATAATATCCCAATATTTCCATCGATATTTCTGTGTTTCTGGACTACCGATATTTCTGATATTACCGATATTTAATACCTTGGTTGAGATTTAATCAAGCTTTCATTCAAAATAAACCCTTTTCTGTCTCTGGACCTCACATCACTCTGTGACTCTGTCTCTTTTGACTCCTCTGCCCAAACCCAAAAGACTCAAGCTCTCCTCCCCTAACTTCGTCGCCCAATTCGCAGTCCACCCACACCACATCCACACCTATCTTTGATTCTCTCTCTCGAAACTCCTCTCAATCTTCATGAACTTGAACTTTCAAGTTTGAAACAATTTTAAATTCATTTAGATTTTTGGTTTGTAACTTAATTTTAAATTCATTAGGCTGACCAAACTAAGATAAGTTACACATTCAAAAGGCCTTAAAATTGGGCTAACCAAATTTTAGCCCAAAATCTAGATCAAATTAGAAAGCCCAAAAATTGGACCTGAAGGCTCATTCCCGATCCCAAACCAAAAAATTGAAATAATTTTTGTATTACTGAATTTCAAGAAACTAAAATTTCGGTTCAGTTTTGGTTTTCAAAATTCCTTCCCGGAAGTTTTCAGTTTGATTTTCGGTATTCAAGTATCGGTTTGGTATCTCGAACTGAACCAACCCTAGCTGTGGGAAACATGTGGTATGGTTTCTGGACCACATAATTTCTCCTCGTGCAGATCAGGGGTAGGCTTAAATACCTTTATAAGCCTTCCCAACTATCGAAAGAATGAACTGTTGTGATGGCCCCCTTTTCATAAAAGAAATAAACAACTTAAAAAAATTAGCATGCTATAAACATATCAGTGAAGGGTTTGCTACTTTAACACGCAATTTTTCCACATGTAAAACAATGATCATGCTTAACACTAAACATGTTGAAATCGATTCTTACTTTTTTTTATATTAAATAATAATGTGGTCACGTATCATGATCTGTCATTGTGATATATTTTATTTCTACTCACAACCAATCGACCGTTGCGCTCAGATTGAAAGTTTGTTATTCTTCTAGGCCAATTTACCGTTCGTGAAGCTCCTTGAGCTTAATTGAAGAGCATGAAGGGATATTAAGGGGCTCGTTTGGTACTGCGTATGTTCTGTGACAACCCGTCCCGAAATATAATCTATTTTATCTTTGCTAGCGTGGAATAACGATTTTGCCCTTGGACGTTTGGTTGTGGGTGTGTGAAATGGGCCAAGGAATTGACCAATTAGATCCATTTCCTAATTGTTTGGACCCAATTGGAAATTTAAGTTTGTTTTGTTGTTGTAGTGTGGCTGCAATCTGGACCACACACACACACACATACCTGTTGACTCTCTCTCTTGATTTTTCTTCCATTTCCGTACAACCCGTACAGTCAAGCTTTCATCTAGCTTCATCTTGCACAAATCGAGGTTGTGGACGTTATTTTTGGTTTCCTTGCACACTCAGGAGTCGAGCTATAGCTTTGGTTGGACGTTAGGACCTTAGAAACCCGAGAACCCATAATCTCTGGTGAGGTACCATTTTACTTTAAGGTGATCGTGGGGGTTTTAAGGTGTTTTAAGACTAGAGGAAGTCTTTAACTAACTTTATAAGGATTCTAGGTAAATTTTGGAGTGATTTGGACGTCGGGATACTCGCGTTCATCGAGTTGCAAAGGTGGCCGGACTGTTGAGAGTTTTCCGACGAGATTTCATTGGTTGTAGGTCCAAAAAGTGGTAAGGATGTGTTCTTCTCGTCCTAAGCTTCAAATTTCGTGACGGGTTGTCACATGTTCAATGTTAAGAAAATATTATGCCACATTTTCATCGAGGTATGAAAGTGAAATGTTTTAAAGATGTTGTATAAGATTGTAAATAGACCTCAAACCTGAGGGGCTACTAGGTAATTTACACAAATATTAAAGACACACCCCCAAAAGCTGTTAAACTTTTCCAAACACCCAACCCTCCACCTGCAATTTTCGAACTCTAAACACTCACCCAGCTCACAGCCCCTCAAGTTCCTTCCTTTTTTTACCATTTCGAGTAAAATCAACACAGCAGCAGATTTGGGCCTTCAGATTGTGGCACGACGGAGCTCCAACGATGGCTCCACGAGCACGAGGCAGAAAGGTTCTACCTTTCTTTCATTTTCTCAACAGTTTCTCGCCTTTTCCCGCACTTTCTCGCGCGTATTTTCTGACATTTTTGCACTTTCACTTGGTATTTGCAGAAGGATACTCGAATGGATGCAGCCATTGATGCGACGCGTGAAATGGGTTTTGACGAGAAACTCGTTCGTGCTACGGTGAATGATCTACTGAAGGTGGGTTTAAATTTTAGTCTTCTGATTGTGTTTTCAGTATTTTCTAAGAGGAAATCGCATTAGGGTTTGGGTTTTGTTTGAAATGTGAAAAGGGTTTTGCTTTCAGGTTTATAAGGGAGATAATAGGACAGAGAATCCATGGCGATTTATCGAAGAGGGTTCTTATACGCTATTGGTTGAGCAACTTCTTGAGAAAGTAGAAGCCCAAGAGGCTGCTGAAAAAAGGGTAAGTTGATTGCTTGTTGTTTTTGTGTGCTGAACTTGCTTCCCTTTTTGGTACATTGTGCTCTAATTCTCTCTGGCCCTTTGTAATTATGTTGTGTGATGCCCAGAAAATCTGTATCCTTTTTGTTAGTTTAGCCTAAGAACGAAGCATGTTTGATTCTAAGTCGGGGTATTATCAATCCAGTAATGAGAGAAGTTTAAGTGGCACATGCATAAAACCCAAATTTAGAAGGGAGAGAATCTGCAGAGAGTGGTGTATGAGGGGAAGATTTGTGGCGTAAAATATCCTGGGAAGAGAGAAATTGCTGAAAGCATGACTAACAAACTCTCCACTGCCATCAAAGTGAAACACTTTAGTTGAGGAAGAAAATGAGTTATTCACGTAAGCTGAAAATGCATCAGTTTTATCTCATGGGAACAACCAGGTACTGTTATCCACAAAAGGCACATAACACCGATGACCATGCATCACTGTGAATTACAGCAAAAGGGATAGTAGATGGCTTGGAAAGAATGAGCATCAGAGATAAAGCGGCAATGGTTATCTTGACAAAACTGATTTACAAAGATAAAATATGCGGTGATGTCAGGAAGTATATTAGACAAGTTAAAGGTTTGGTTTTTGGCAGTTAAAGTGAAAGAGCCAATATGTCTAATAGAGGGACAAGAACTATTACCTGTTTTAATTGGATCTTGGCCATGACAGGTGCTAGCCAATTAGCTGTGATATGGTTTGTTGCTCCCCTGTCGGTGAGACAAAAGTAACTACGGAAACTGATGACCATAGGCTGGAGCCATGAAAGTCGGTGATGGAGAAGGTTCCTTGCCTTGATAAGAGAACTTGGCTTGGTGTGGGTAATCCAGAGCAGTATGTCCAACTGTGTCACATGAATGACAGTGGATCTGTGTAGTACCAGAAGGTGCAGCTTGTTGGGTCTGTCTAGGGTCATGGTAACCTGAAGACTGTCGTTGGCTAAATTTCCATGGTGCTTGATTATGTTTGTGAATATTTGATTATAAAATCGTGAAAATGACCATAAGACTGATTGAGATTGCTAATTTTTGGTGCGAAAAGAAAGCTAACGTCATTGGTTTGCAGTGTGCTGCATTGTGTTTCTAGTAGCTGTTATCATGTCCAAGATTGGCTCACTACTAGGCCTCACAATATCCTGCTATTCCAACTTCTCTAAAGTAGGATTGTATATTAAATTGCCCTGCATTTCTGTGTGATAGAACAGCATTGCGTACATCCGTGATGTTGGTTCTCACCTTGATCCTTGTTACTTAATTGTACAAAATTAGTCATAATTCTAGTCTGAACCTTTCAATTTTATGTTAATTACTGTTGGTAGCGTTGAGCATACATTGTTTTCTTTTTCACTTTAAAAGGATGCTGCTGCACTAGACAATAATGCTCCACAAGACAAAGCCGCTATGCAAGAAGACACTGGTATGCTAGATGTTGCTATGCAAGATGATGCTGCTCCGCTAGAAGATGTTGCTTTACTAGAAGATGCTTCTCCGCTAGATGATGCTTCACCACTAGATGATGCATTAGCTGATGTGCCCTCAAACACTGCCATTCTATCTACTTGCGATAATGCTCCACAAGATGCTGGATCAGTGGCCGGAACTGCAAGGACTGCCATTTTATCTACCTGCTCAGAGGCTGTCAACAGCACATTGCTGACTGAGGATCCTTGTGACTCTGCATCACATACTAATGGACCTATCCCGGCATCAATGATTAAAATGCCAGGTAGCTTATCTTCTAATTATTCGTAAAAATCTAGTCATGTACAGTTTCCATTCATCACTACCATTATAAATGTTCACTTGTCTTACAGATGCCAAGGATGGCCTCCGAGTAGACAGTCTCCCACCCCAGAGGTCTAGACCTTACTACGGCTGGGTCTGTAGCAATGACGAGGAATATCCTGTGGAAGTGGCATCGTCTCCATTGTCAGAGTTGGTTAAATTGCTTATTAGGCCAGATAAGAAGAAAAAGCGGAAGTCGAGGTGGGACATGGGACCTGAAGATCTGTGAAGCTCTTGCCAATCATGTCATGCTTGTAATATGTAGAAATAGGAGTGTTGTATAGAAAACCACAGGTTTCGAACCTTCCAGCGACAAACTGATAGTATGATCATTCAAATCTGTTTTATGGCGGTCGTACGTATCTTGTCGACGTTTTGTGCAAACCAGTGCAACTACAGAGAAGAGAAATGTACATTTTGGACGCCATTGGAACCCAAATTTTTTGTTTAGAAGATGGTGAAAGCTTGTGGGTGGCTTTAGTTCGTTGGTTCTTTAATGCGAGTAATCTAAATCTGACAGGTGATTTTTCATCTTAAAAGTCAGCCTTTTTGCTTTACTTTGATTTTCAGGAGGATTATGGAGATTGGGTGTTGTTTTTACTTTCGGTTCGAAACTCTCTCTTTTCTTAGGAATAATAATTTTGAAAAATCTTAAATTTGAAAATAATTATTAAAATGGTTTCATAATGATGAGACTGTACAAGGACTTGTAACTCATGTAATTAAGATTTGAGAGCATTGGTTAAGCACCTTAAGTCGGGGATATTTTTCTACTAAAAAGTGTTAGAAACGTTTTTGATAATCTAAAAGTACTTTTGGTTATTTTTAAAGAACGTTCAAACATAAGCATAATATAAAAATTCAAACTTGAATATAAAAATTCAAACTTGAAATAGAGGTGAAATGGGAGAAGTTTTTCAGTATGCTAGAAATCCGGTTCACACTTCAACAAATAAACAAAAAATAATAAAAAATATCAAATTACGCGCGTATTTAACCCAAACGAACCTGAAAACAGATATTCCCCCTCTGCGTGGAGCTTTTCTCTCTAAACGGATAAGACTCCCTCTCACCTCACTGAGACTCCGAAAGCTTCAAACTTTCACACAAAAAGCTTCTCTCGACCTTCAATGGCGCTAGGGTTCCATCTGAATTAGAACCTCTCGCCGACTACCTACTAGTTAAAATGAACTTCTCGGCAACTTTTCGAGGGAATTTTGTTCCCTTATCGCAGTGCAGTTCTTGCTGCGATCTTCGTTTTCAGCCCTGTTTCTCTTCCGGAACTGGTTCATGGGGAAAACGGCACCGTCGCAGAAGCAGCTTGAAGCTCCAGGTTTCAAGGTAAGGTTTTCTCTGTAAAATCTCACCAAATAATTACCAAGTTATTATTGTTCTTGTTGCTGTTTGGAATTTGATTATTGTGGTTAATTTAGAATTTTGAGGAAGCGAGAGGTTGTTTGTAGAGTGAGTGAGACGGAGACCGAACCGGATAGCAATAACGATGAGGTGCAATTTCTAGTCCTTAATTTCGTTAAATTTTGATGTTAATTTCTGTACATTTTTTTCTCAATTCTTATTCATTTTGATATGGTAGGAAAAAGGACATGGAAATGAAGGTGGAGATTCTGATGCTGCCGTCCATCACGATTCGCAGCCGGTAGTTGCAGACCAAACAAACAGTGATGCCGAAACTAAGGCTCAATTTGGGGTCCAGGTAATGTCAGTCAATTGAAAAAAATTATTTTCCCTTACATTTCAGAGTTTTGTGATGTACTTAGTAATACAAATTGTTTTCTTTGTTGTTTATCATGATCGAGGTAGTAGTATGAATAACCATTCATTAGTTATACATGAAAATATTGTCCCTTGGAGTTCAGTATGAAATTCCGTGGCAACTTTTCCATTAGATATCAAATCCCCTAACAGGGGTATTGCAAAATAGCTCTGTTGACACTTATTGTGCTAAGGTTGTGTTTATGACAGGAGGTTGAAAATGTAGAAGTTTCAAGTGGATCGCCTCTTCCAGGTGTGAAGGTGATTATGAAGTTCCTTGATGTTTCTTGTGTAAGACACCCTTTTTTTATATCATCTCTTTTTTTTAACACCCTCTTCTTAATAATTTCTTGAACAGCCGCAACTGGGTGAATCCATGCGGATTCCAAAGGAAACACTCGATATTCTTAAGAACCAAGTTTTCGGCTTTGATACTTTTTTCGTGACAGGCCAGGATCCATATGAGGTGAATTGACTGATTGCATTTCATTTTACTTTTTATGTCTATGTCAATTTCTCCACTGGAAAGAAGTGAAGAAAACATAGGGAATGGCAATGCGTGTATAACCTCAGTTGTTGGGTATTGGGTAAAGTTCCTTTCAATATTCCAATGGAGCGTACGGACTTATGCACGCTTATTTGTGGACTTAAAACTATCCTTCAAACTATCCTTCAAAGAGTAATTGAGAAAATACTGATAGTAGCAAACCATTGGAATGGTAAGATATGCTTTCTAGCCTGCCTGGTTGAAAATCTCTGATTTTGTGTTACCTCTGCCAGAGTGGAGTATTGTTTAAAGGAAACCTGCGAGGAGTGCCTGCTATAAGTTATGAAAAGATATCAAAGAGACTGCAGGTATCTATTTCTATACTTGATTTCACAGTATAAACTTAGGATTGCTTCCCTATTAACATCTGCACAATCTGTTTGTAGGATAAGTTTGGGGATGAATATAAGCTTTTCCTCCTAGTCAATCCTGAGGATGATCAACCGGTGGCAGTTGTAGTTCCACGAAGGACATTACAGCCAGAGTCAACTGGTGATTCTTTAGCTAATTAGCTCCTGCCCTGTTACGGGATTTCTGTGGAAGTTGTAAGCAGAAATCAATCTCTAAAGCTTATGATTTGTTCCAATGATGGATTTGGTGTCAATCTTGCAGCCCTCCCAGAGTGGTTTGCAGCTGGTGCTTTTGGATTGGTCACATTGTTTACCCTACTTCTTCGAAATGTTCCTGAATTGCAGTCCAATTTACTGTATGTAATTTTCTTTTCTTGTATATTCATTATATTAAATAGATAGATAATAATGCACTCATGATAATATGCCCCAGGTCAGCTTTTGATAATCCTGAGCTGTTGAAGAATGGTTTACCTGGAGCCATTGTAACTGCAGCTGTTCTGGGCGTGCATGAACTCGGCCATGTTTTAGTTGCAAATAGCACTGGAGTCGTGCTTGGAGTGCCATACTTTATCCCCAGTTGGCAGGTGAATTTCATATGAAGAAAGTGCCCCCAACCCCTGTATTTTTATAAGACGACTGGACATATACTAAGTAATTATCTGTGTATATCTGCACAACAGTATCTTTACTTTCCATATAGGCTGGTTGTTGTGAATTTTATTTGTCACTAGTTTTTTTACGATCTTGTCACGAGTTGAAAGAACTGGTAGGAGAAGTACAGAAATTATAATCTAACTTATGTCTTGCTTCTCATGAGGCAGGCATTCTTGCTTCTACGTGCATACTGGTTTAGTTTGATTTTCTTCTGCTAAAACACAGACAAATTTTGATGAACTGTTTGCTGGCAGATAGGCTCTTTTGGTACAATTACAAGAATTGTGAATATTGTACCCAAGCGTGAAAATCTTCTGAAAGTTGCGGCGGCAGGACCCTTGGCTGGATTTTCCTTGGGATTTGTCCTTCTGCTTTTAGGATTCTTCTTACCACCTAGCGATGGCATTGGCGTTGTTGTCGACGCTTCTGTTTTTCACGAGTCTTTTCTTATTGGGGGTACTGGTAAGCACTTCACTTTAGAAATGTAGTTCATGCTTAAACTTTGTGTGTATATGTCGACTGTAACATTCATTTCTTTTACAGCAAAGCTTCTTCTCGGTGACGTGCTAAAGGAAGGCACTCCCATATCTCTTAACCCTCTCTTGTTATGGGCGTGGGCTGGACTCGTTATCAACGCTATTAACAGCATTCCGGCTGGAGAGCTTGACGGGGGCAGAATTTCGTTTGCCATTTGGGGAAGAAAGGTATATGCAATTCGAAGTTCATCATGACTTAAACCAGCAACTTGAAGGCCGGAAATCTGTACTGATCAATCGTTTCATTCAACAGGCTGCAACTCGCATCACTGGTGCTTCAATCGCGCTGCTCGGATTATCATCCCTAGTCAGCGATGTGGCGTTTTATTGGGTAGTTTTGATATTCATCTTACAGAGAGGGCCGATTGCTCCGCTCTATGAGGAGATCACAGATCCTGACGACAAGTACGTTGGCCTTGGCGTATTAGTTTTGTTCTTGGGATTGCTGGTATGCTTACCATACCCCTTTCCGTTCGTAGACGAAATCATGACGAGTTTCTAAGGGAAGTGGCTCATGCATACATACTGGAATCAGATACTAGTCGATACATACGTCGTCGTTCAATAGCATGGATTGTTCACCATAAGGATAACAATCAGCCCATGTGTTGCTATTAATAACAGTCAAGTTATTTTTTAGTTCTCTTATTTATGATGCATGTTCAACATTGGTAATCAAAGAGGGAGGACTAGTACAGAACAAATTTACTGTCATCTGATATTCCGGTTCAATATGGCGTTGTGTGGAGAGAAGAACAATCAGCCTATACGTTTCTATTAATCAGACGTTTTTGCTTTAATTTTTTTCATTAGGTTTGATTTGAGGTTGGTGGCTCTTATGGAGTTTAGGCAATTCATTACTTGTGAGTTCTGAGGAGGACTTCGGTGGGAGAGAGGAAGAAGTAAGGGAGGTATGGGGTTTAGGTTTAAGGAAGAGAACGATAAAGACGACATCATATTAGACTCAACCAATGTTAGTTAGTAGGTTGCTCACCACAAGACACAATAATTTTTGTAAGATCAAGAAAGCATTTCAAACAAGACAATTGGATCCGTCCTAATTAAAAATTTTGACTGCACCACTGCGAACTTGTTTCGTATGCAAGTTGTGCTTCCAAAGAGATCTATTCGCAACCCATGACGTGAATATCAAGAAAAAGAAAAAAAAAAAACTGCAATCGTACTTCAAAAACCGCTGCCTAAATTCTGGTAAAGTGATCGTCAAATTGTCAGTGCCAATGTGTGGATGGTATTTCTGGTGTGGACAAAATAAAAAAACATGCCATTCAAGAGATTGAAAAACGTTTACACTTTTTCGGATGTCGGCACTGAAACTCGTAAAGTTATTTTTTTTTGGGTGAACACTCGTAAAGTTTCACTTGACTACCAAACTCTAATTTTTGTGCTGAATGACGCCGATACTACGGGACCACAAGCAAATCTACGTCAACTTTGAAAGATAATGTTAAGAAGATTAAAATTTTAAAATAAATTTGTAAATTAAATAATATGTCACTAATAAATAATAAACACGTAATCAACGTTTAAGTAATAATTTAATCGTCAACATTCACATCATGGTGAGATTGAATTCTTTCTCAAAAGTGATAAGCTCTTAAAACTCTCTATACTTAAAATTAGAACAATTCACATTATAAATTATTTCATAAAGATTGCTTTTACAAAAAAAATCAATAAATATGATAAAACAAAAGAGAAAATTGATTTTTGCATTCTTCTACCCTTCCACTTTTGTATTTATCTCTTGATTTTTTTTATTTACTCAATTTTACGATCGAAAACAAAAGAGAGAAATGCAAGAGAAAAAAAAAAGTGCGAAAATCAAATCTATAAAAGATATGACAAGGGCAATTTCAGTGATCTTGCAGAGCTTGGTCACGGTGCAACCCTTCGCCATCGAGTAGATGTTCATGATGGAGAGGGTTCTCACTGAAAGGAGAAAAACTATGGGGAATATGAACATGGAACTGCTAATCCCAACCTTTCACATGGCACTAGTAGTGAGATGTTTAGCGAAGGTGAGTCCAACTTAGTCTCATTAAACTGCTTTTAACCGCGTCAAATAAGGAATTAGGACAGTAACTAAGCCAATCCTACCTAAAAAGGAACAAACGCGGCCTAATCGCTCTACTTACCTACCCAAAAAATCTTAGCTACAAAATCTAACGTTAAGGAGAAAAGATTTATCATTAAACTTTTACCAAAAATTCTAATAATTAAAAAAAAAAAATTGAATAAGAGATTGTTACATGCATACACATTTCTGGGAACTTTCACAGGGAGCACACCCCCAGAGCACCGCCAGAAACACAGAGTGAGTACCGGCGCCGGTCCATATTTCCGGTTTCCCTTTCGATAATGCTAGCCCTCTGCTTCTCCCAGCGCCTGGTGCAGCCGAGTCACCGGCTGTCTCGCGTTCCGGTCATCGGCATTTCGAGTAGAAACTCGAGCTCACTTGCATGCGTCCCCAAAACGAAATGCTGCGCTCTCTCGAATCAATCGTTGGGTAATTTAACATTTTCTCGGCTTTATGTATACTGTTTGGTTGCTGGGAAAATGCGGGAAAAAGGAAAGAAGTATAACAAGTTTGAGTTTCATGTATTCGATCGTTTGTGGTCCTGTTTTCATATAATCACCTCATTTAAGCAAATTATTTGATTTAAGCTCAGTTAGTTGGTGCTTAATTTTGGTTTAATTCTAGCGATTAGAACTTGTAATTCAATGTTACTTGTTTTGTACGTGCAATTCATATGGATTAATGTTATTATTTTCAAATATTTTCTTTTAACATCAAGAGCATAAACTTTTAAGTTTTTTAAGTTTAGATTTTTTTCTTCTAATTTTTCAGTTACTGATGCAAGCAAGTTTGTGGAAGCTTCAAAGAATGGAAATTTGGTTCCTCTTTACAAATGCATTTTCTCTGACCAGCTCACTCCGGTTCTTGCATATCGATGCTTGGTTAACGAGGACGATCGAGAGGCTCCAAGCTTTCTGTTTGAATCAGTGGAGCAAAACTTGCAGGTTTCAATCAAACTCTGCTAAATATGCTTTGATACTTGCTGGTTTTGAATTGACGGGTCTATTAGTTTTGTACGTCGTAATTTCGTGTTGCATTGATTGTATTAGGGGCGCTTCAGCGTTGTTGGAGCTAAACCAACGATCGAAATAGTGGCAAAAGAAAATAAGGTGACGATAATGGATCATGAAGAAGGGCGCATGACTGAGGAGTTCGTCGAGGATCCAATGGTTATTCCCAGAAGAATCTCGGAGGGTTGGTGTCCTAGTCCTCTACTTATTGATGACCTTCCTGATGCGTTTTGTGGTAAGAGAAGTGAAGTTCCAGGTTGCGTTCTTTTATGACAATATATTGCTAAGTACACTGCGACGAAGCTGTTTTCTGCTAGATTGTATGGTGCTTGTAGTTCCAAATTGGTTTCCTAGATTTCCTATGCCCAAGCTAACATGGTTCTTTGGTGTGTTTGTGTTTTCCTTTTCTGCGAACAATGTACGCAGATTTGACATTGGATGCGTTGCAGAACTGAGTAAATAACTTTCTGATAAACCGTTATGCACAGGTGGCTGGGTAGGTTATTTTACGTATGATACAGTTCGGTATGTGGAGAAAAGAAGACTGCCGTTCTCAAAGGCCCCCGAGGATGACAGGAATCTTCCGGACATACATTTAGGGCTCTATGATGAGGTCATAGTGTTTGATCATGTGGAGAAGGTACTCTTCTTTCGATCTTCTCACACGTCAAACTGTGAATCATCTTGAACGTACTAGATTATAACTTTGTTGTGTATATGTATTATATGCTTTCTCTTCACATATGACCGCGTTATGCAGAAAGGTTCCCCACATTCTGTTCTTAACAAAAAGGAAGGGAAGTAAAATACTCTGACTCGGTTATGGTTAAGGTTCTTACGAGCTTTTGTTAATCTATCATCTCAGAGAGTTTATGTGATTCATTGGGTGAGGTTAGAACGGTACTCCTCTGTTGAGGAAGCTTATACAGACGGAGTGAAACGTTTGGAGGA
The DNA here is from genome assembly GCA_035220775.1 of Malus fusca. Taxonomy (NCBI): domain Eukaryota; kingdom Viridiplantae; phylum Streptophyta; class Magnoliopsida; order Rosales; family Rosaceae; genus Malus; species Malus fusca. The sequence goes on from CM069059.1 coordinate 26,447,355, forward strand.
TTTAGTGGCTAGAGTGCACGACGTCAACCTGTGAGTAACTATTATACTTGCTTAAAGTTCCATTCAGCGCATATTGATTTGATTGTCTGTTGTTAGCCCAAGGCTATCTCCAGGATCGATGAATCTACATACTCGCCAATTTGGTCCTCCGCTAAAGAATTCAAGCATGACAAGTGAGGATTACAAGGACAAAGTAAAGCAAGCAAAAGAACATATACTTGCAGGGGATATTTTCCAGATTGTATTAAGTCAGAGATTTGAACGTCGAACGTTTGCCGACCCGTTTGAAGTTTATAGAGCCTTGAGGACTGTAAATCCCAGCCCATATTTGACTTACTTGCAGGTTTGTGAGTGTTTTCCTTGGAGTTTTGTTACCCTGTTTTGGTATGGCCAATATCTGTTCCTTTTTTGTTGGTCAAAACTATGGTGATCAGGATTGCAGTTTCTAAGTAGGACAGGCTGTAAGAATCCTAGAAATCCACTGTGCTCGGTTTTGCGCCAGGATTTCCGTTAGCTATAAGTACTCCATATCTTTTCTTATAGTCTTTTTCCAAGTCTTCCTCTAACTCTTTTGCCATGAGCATCCGTCTCATAATCGCATCTTCTAAATAGAGTATCGGTAGGTTTTCTGTTCACGTCTCCGGACTATCTTAATTGATTTTCTCTCATCTTATCTTCAATTACGACCACTCTTACTTTAACTCAAATATTCTTATTCTTAATCCTATATTTTCTTGCGTGCATAGGCTCGAGGGTGCATCCTGGTTGCTTCAAGTCCAGAAATTCTTATGACTCTGAAGAAGGTAAATATGACCAGTAATTCTGTATTAACTTTTCCTTAACTTCTTTGAGTTCATATATGAGTGCGTAAAATTTAGATTTAATTAATAGAGCATAGCTACTTTTACTTGATGATAATTATAACGTTACAAGCAGAAAAAGATCGTGAATCGGCCGTTAGCTGGAACCGTTAGAAGAGGGAAGACTGTCGAGGAAGATAAAAAGTTAGAACTGCAGCTCCTTGACGATGAAAAGCAATGTGCAGAACACATCATGCTGGTTGATCTGGGTCGAAACGACGTAGGAAAGGTTTGTCTTGAACAATTACCAAATAGTGTGGACATCAATGTGCAGAACACATCATGCTGGATGATTCTTATGAGTTTCAGTTGATAAGCTTGTACTGGTGATGTCGTTTGATATAGGTCTCCAAATACGGTTCTGTGAACGTGGATACATTGATGAATGTCGAACGGTATTCCCACGTAATGCACATAAGCTCCACGGTGAGAATCTCCGGTCTGATCGAGTTTGGAGTCGGTTCACGGTTTCCAAATGTTCCGTAGTTAGAGATAATACTTAAAATCTTTGTGACGGAATGAATCTTCGGTGACAAAAGCCATCACATTCACAATTCATGTTGCAGGTTACGGGAGAGCTGCGTGATGATCTCACTTGCTGGGATGCCCTGCGAGCTGCATTGCCCGTCGGAACTGTTAGTGGAGCACCGAAGGTTGTCAGCTAGCATTTACTTTCTTCCCTTTTGCAGTTTAACTTCAACACAATTTCATCGTCGTTTGTGATCTGACTCAGGTGAAGGCCATGGAGTTAATTGATGAACTGGAGGTAACAAGGCGTGGCCCGTACAGCGGTGGGTTTGGAGGGGTTTCCTTTACAGGTGATATGGACATTGCTCTAGCTCTGAGGACCATGGTGTTTACAACAGGATCCCGTTTTGACACAATGTACTCTTACAAAGATGCCAACCGGCGCAGGGAATGGGTCGCTCATCTTCAAGCTGGTGCAGGCATAGTGGCTGACAGTGACCCGGATGATGAAAACCAAGAGTGCCAGAACAAAGCTGCCGGTCTCGCTCGTGCCATCGACTTGGCGGAGGCAGCATTTGTTAAGCAATGAGAGAGTGTGTTCCTTCCAGTTGTCTATGTAATAATATGGTTCTCAACTCTCGAGTGCACCCACAGTGAAAGTATCATGCACCCAGTTTGCAACGTATCTTTGTACACAGTTCAGTAACCATAGTAAAAAACAGCTTGGTTATCGGAGCCTCGTGCCAAATCCGCTTGGATAGCCTTCAAGGATGACGATGAACTTCTGGGAGCACTAAGGTCGAGAAATAATTCACAACTATGGTGAATGCAGTGCAAAACAAACTGCAGAAACAAAACCAGAAACTTTCTTGGGATTCAACTTTTCAGCTTCATAGCCAATATTTCCGTCTTAAATCCGGGCGGTAGAGTAAGCGGCCACTTGAGCAGCAGGTTACCTCCTTACCCTTATAGCTTATAAGAAGAAACAATCAAACTTTGGGGAAGACATCATCTTAAAACTTCTCAGCAGAAATGCAGAAAGTTCACTATCTCTTAGAGACCTAAAACTAGTTCAACAATCATTCTACCCAATTACAGACTCCAAGGGGCCTGAAACTCGCTCCGAAAAAGAACTCTCGTGCACCGAGATCACGAAGCCAATCAGGCATTGTCAACCACTATGGCCGACAGCGATGGGCAGATGGAGCAGCCCAACGACTACGACGGCATCGAGTTCTGGTCAAACCCCGAACGCACCGGTTGGTTGACCAAACAAGGCGAGTACATAAAGACGTGGCGTTGCTGGTGGTTCGTGCTCAAGCAAGGCAAGCTTTCTGGTTCAAGGACTCTGCCGTCACCAGCGGCTCTAGGCCAAGTGGCGTGATTGGCTTCGTGATCCTGGTGCACGAGAGTTCACTGTCCAAAGCCAATCACGCACTGTCACGCCGCCACTGTGGCATCCCAGGTGTACGCAAGTTTGTCTCCTGAACTCCGATCCCAAATCGGCTTGTAACAACAGTACAAAGAACCTCAACGGACATTAAACAACCCAAATCGGATCAAATTGACCCCCAATTCAACAACTTTAAACATTCAATCCAACTAAATCATAAAATTCCGATAAACCCTAGCAATAAAGCAGCTTAATTTAACAACTAAACAAAAAACCCAAAATCCAAAAACGGAAAGCAATTCAATTTCAATCGAAATCTGATCGTTACCAAACAAATAGACACTTTAAATTGCTGCGAATTCGAAAACACAAAACGATATACCTTTACAGAAGAAAAACAGGAAACAGAGTTTCACTGAATATTTATGCACGAACAAAAATACAAGGAGCGGAGCTCCACCAGCACTCACCTACAGTAGTAATCTGACCAAATTGCCCCTCCACTCCACCCTCTCACTTCTTGCTATCGTAATCGACGACCTCGGAGTCGGTGACGGACCTCGAGTGCTGCACTATGGACCGTCCGATCGAGTTGATCCAGTCCTCCTTCTCCTTCTCCGAGTCGGCGATGAAGTACATCGTCTCGGAGCGCGTCGACAGCTCGAACGCGTACTGCTTGTTGAGGACGTCCTCGGCTCCCTTCACTGTGAGGCAAGACGCCACCGGGATCACGCCACGTGGCCTGGAGCCGCGGTTGACGGCGGAGTTCATGAACCAGAAAAGCTTGCCTTGCTTGAGGACGAACCACCGGCGACGCCACGTCTTTATGTACTCGCCTTGTTTAGTCAACCAACCGGTGCGTTCGGGGTTTGACCAGAACTCGATGCCGTCGTAGTCGTTGGGTTGCACCGTCTGGCCCATCGCGGCCCGCCATAGGCTCGCCATCGGAGTTCGGGTCGAATTCGGGTTTTCTTCAGAGCGTTCAACTGAATCTCGTCTCTTGCAGAATGCGTAACGGAAGGAAAGGTTAATAAATATATAAATAAAAATCTATCTGTTACACGACAATAATTTAGGATATTTTCCTATTTTTACTTTATTTTTTTATTCTTTTCCATATTTTACTTTTTGGGGAAATAAAATATTGTGAAATTTGGTAATTAGGAAAATATAAGTTGGTGAATAAGTTGATGATGACATTGGACTGTTAGGTTATTAGATGTAAGATTGTACCATTAATTAATGATAATCAAGTTTACATGCTCAATTTTTTTTTTTAAAACACGATTCGATACATCAAGTATCATAATATAAGCAATTAAAGTATTTAATTATTTGTATTATGACATTTTATGTATTAAACCGTGTTTTTGTGTGTCGGCACATAAAAAATCTCCCCCAAAACAAGAAGAGGGTAGTTGTAAGCTTTGTCCTGATCTTGAATATGTTTCCATGCATATGATGTAACACCTATAAAAGCATCATGTATTCCTTGGTGATTAAGAAAAGAAGAAGAAAAATAGAATATGGCTTTCTTTTTGCTACTCCACCTGTCCATGTATTTATGTGTAATGAGATATAGCTCACATTAGTGTTTTTATCATTATATTTTACTGGCTTCTTATGTATAACACATGTTAGTATATCATTCGTCACGTGATGAGAAATATGCTAATAGTTGGAATAACGTCACAAAATTGAACACTCTCATATATTTATTTGATTCTCAAAATTCATCAGCTTAATTGTCTTCCGCTTATACTTAACATCTTACATTTTCTTAACAGCTGCTTATTCGTAAGTAAACTATCATTTAGCTACTGATTTTCGGTTTCTCTCGACGGATTTCTTCACCGATCAACGCATTTTGTATACGATGCAGCTCCCCGGTGACATCCTGCATTTTCACTCTCCGTTTTGGTGATTCTTCCGAGCACGCGAGCCCATCTCGAGGACTGGAAGTATGCACTTACTCACAAGTGGATTCATTTCACTTATGTTCACGTAGTTTATGTTTTCTTCTCCCGCCTCATTTTCGTCATTGATGTAGTTTGCTTCCTTTCCTTTTGCTGCAGGCGCTTTCTCTTCAACAGCGGCGAGGAGAGCGGGATCCACGATCTGCATTGTTCTTTCAGGTATTGCCATCTTAACAAAGTTATGGAGACTGAAACCGTCTTTGAACATTTCTTCAGTCGGTCTTCTTCCAGTGAACATTTCTAACACTAGGATCCCATAACTGTATATGTCCCCTTGTCTTGATGGTTCGCCACCAATTGCATACTCTGTAACTCATGAAACAATCAAGTTTATAAGTTCTGTGTGGACTAGATACAAATTTGGAACATTACGTCTGTGATACGCAAACTTATACTAGGTGTAGATTAAGGGTCACTCCGATAGCCATTTCATTTTAAGGTTTTAGTTTTCTTTTTCCGGTTTTTCTACCTCTTCAGTAAATAGTCCAACTAGGTAGAAATTTGAGAAGTTGTGAAGTTTTAGAAGAGTTTACCTGGAGCCGCATAGCCAATGGTTCCCGTTATTCCAACTGTGCTACTTTGATTTAGAGAGGAGTCCGCGGTAGCTGAAATGAGTCTTGCTAACCCAAAATCACCTACACGAGCATTCATGTCATCGTCAAGAAGAATGTTGCTTGGCTTCAAGTCACAGTGAATGATTGGTTGTTCACAATGGTCATGGAGATAGTACAATGCAGAAGCCACATCAACTGCAATGTTCAATCTTTGGTGAAGGCTCAAACTCCTTGATTGGTTTTCTCTGTGCAGCCACTGCTCTAAACTTCCGTCTGACATGTATTTGAAAACCAGAGCTTTGAATTTGTTGCCATTGTAATCCGTGATGGAGCAACATTTTAAGATCTTAACGAGATTATGTGCCGGATATTTCTTAGTGCATCGCATTCCGCCATGAAGATGTGACTACGGGACAGAGGTTCAGGGCCGAAGGGGTAGAGGAAGACCTAGGAAAACTTTGGAAGAGACCCTAAGAAAAAACTTAGAGTACTTCAATCTAACGGAGGACATGACACAGAACCGAGCGCAATGGCATTCTAGGATTCATATAGCCGACCCCACTTAGTGGGAAAAGGCTTTGTTGTTGTTGTTGTTGTATTGCATTCCGCCATGAAACTCTTGGAAGCTCCTTTTTGTTGAAGGTTGAGGACCTTTATAGCAACTGAATTTTCTTCATTTTCAAGAATCCCCTTATATACAGAGCCAAAACTTCCTGAGCCAATTAAAGCGTTTGGAATGAATCAGCTGGTAGCTCGATGAAGTGTTTCATACGAAACCTTTGAAAGGAAGTTGATTGATGAGACTGCAGATGGTGGTTTCTTTTCCTGTTTTCTCCTCCAGTAAAGTGCAAGCAAGAACGAAAGCAGGATGAGACATCCCACCACTAAAGCAATTATAAGTTTTTGTTTGTGACCAAGGATCTTTCTAGGTTCTGATCCTTTGATGGGGCATGCTGGTAGCTGAAATTCCGATACTCTACCACAAAGCTTTGCATTTCCAACCAATGATATTATGCTCGTGTTTTGAAAGGCGCCTTCTTTTGGTACCTCACCCTCCAGATCATTGAAAGACAGGTTCATGTACAGCAAGAAAGGAAGTCTCTGTAGATCTTTTGGAATCTGTCCTGATAAGTTGTTTAGCGAAAGATCTAAATGCTGAAGACCACTCAAAGAAGCCAAAGAAGAAGGTATGATTCCTTGAAAGAGATTTCCTTGCAGGTAAAGAAACTCAAGGCTCAGACAGTCTCCAATACTTTTTGGAATTTCTCCAGTTAGACTGTTTCCAGAGACGTTGAGCGCATTGACATTCTTTAGCTTACTCACCCCAACAGGCAGACTCCCAGTCAGTGAATTATGTGATAAATTGAGTAGGACAGATAACGAGGAAAGACCAATAACCTGTGGTGGTATATCTCCACTCAGGCTATTGTCTGAGATGTCCATATACTGCAAAGTTTTGCAGTTTCCGATGCTCAGGGGAATGCTTCCTTCTAATTTATTTTCTGATAAGTAGAGTTGAAACATTTGAGTGAGGTTTCCTATGGAAGAAGGGATCTGTCCTGATAATCTATTTCCATCTAAAGCCAGTATTTGCAGCTGTCGGAACTTCCCAAAAAAAGTAGGAATGATGCCGGTGAACAGGTTAGCCTGCATGCCTAAGACTATCAAATTGTTGAGGTTTTCTAATGATGCAGGAATATTTCCAGATATTTGATTGACTCCAAGGTAGAGTTTAGTGAGTTGGGTTGAAAGATTGGCTACAGAGTTGGGTAAAACACCTCCAAAGTTGTTCAAACTCATATCAAGTATTTCCAGGTTGCTGCAATTTGTCAAGGATGTTATAAAATACAGGTCATTATCTGAATAACTTCCTACGTTATTGTTGCTCAGACCGAGCCAGCGGAGATCTGGAAGATCTCCGAAACTTGCTGGAACTTGCCCTACAAAATTGTTTTCTGCGATGTCAAGTATTTGAAGCTGAGCATTGGAAAATGAAGCTGGGATTGTCCCTGAGAATTCGTTTCCACCAATGGCAATTTGTTGGAGATTAGGCATTTTGAGGCCAATGTCAGGTGGAATAATGCCCTCAAATTCATTATCCGTAAGTGATAAGGTATTCATAGATGAGATGTTAAAAAGGGAGGAAGGGATCATACCGGAGAGATTATTTGGTCTGAAGCTTTTCAGTTGGCCTATTTCCTCCGGAACATTCCCCACCAGGTTGTTATATGCCAAGGAAGGTTGTGTGATTGATGAAAGATTTCCCAAGGAAGGTGGGATGCCTCCTGTCAGATTGTTTGTGCCGAGATTAAGTGTCAAAAGCTTCGTCAACGAGCCAAGCTCCGACAGTATGTTGCCTGTGAGACGGTTTGATCTCAAACTTATGATGCTCAATTCAGAGCAGTATGTCAAGTTGACTGGAATTTCCCCCTCCAAAATGTTGTCACTAAGATTGAGATGCTGCAGTCGGAAAAGATGACCTAAGAAATGAGAGGTTGCCAATGTGAGGTGTTATAGTTCCTCGCAAATCAGAGCCTTGTAGGTTCAAGGCTGCGACTCTCTGATGCCTTCTGCTGCAAGTAACTCCATACCAGTTGCAGAAATGAAAGGAGTCATTGCATGAGTTCAAGAACCCAAGTGGATCAGCGGATATGGATTCTTTAAATTTGAGCAAAGCCAATCGATCAGTTTCGTTCCCAAATGGATTTGCAGAAGAAAGATTCATAACAAAGAGAAGGGTCGTCACAAAAAGGTACACAGACTCAGAACATGAAAACCCATTATTCAGTAAGCAGAAGCAGGAATTCTGGTGATAAAATTATGTAGATTATGAGTTTGTAGGACGATGAGTAGACTTTCTTAAACATCACGGGAAAGGCGCTCTGCTTGCCGAATTAGTTGACTTCTTAACACCATGACAATTAGTTAACCTCTCAACACCATGACCAGAGGCAAAAAATAAATTATGCAGCAAACTTCCAAGAATAAGACCATAAATTATGTTTTTGTTTATTTATTTGTATTCAAACTTCAAATTTCCATGCAGCTTTCTTTGAAGCTATTCTAACCGTTGACAATTGGCACACAGAACTAATACATGACATGTTCTGCTGCTGTTGTGGTCAAACAAAAGAAAAGGACAAACTGATGTTTGAAAGAAAGATTCTGAAAGGAAAAAAAATGCAGTTAAGTTCAATTTCAGTTGAAAGTTATTCTTGTTTATTCTAATTTTCAATACAATATTCTTCGTTTCTGCGAATTCTGAAAATGTAACTAATTACTCGAACAAAAGCAGGTATTTTTTGGGCTGATTAGGCCGTGATCATATGATTTATAGGAATTGAGGTTCCAGTTAGTACATCCCTAACTAGGCATAATTCTTTTACAACACGTTCAATATCCAGCCGCTCTCTCGGCAAATCTGCGGAACAAGCAACTCCTATCTTGGCCATGATAACCAAGCACTTGCTAATTCTTTGCCTTTGATCATCTTGGACATGGTTCCTATTAATTGTGGCATTACTACAAATGCTGCTTTTTTTAACTTGAAGAAGCACCGGATCACATATTTCTTCTACGCGTTGAGGCAATGCCATCTGAACAAAGTTGTGGAGGGTCAGACCATCTTTGAACATTTCATCCGTCGGTCTCTTTCCAGTAAGCATCTCCAACAGCAGGATTCCGTAGCTATACACATCTCCATATGCTGAAACCTCATTTCCCACGCCATACTCTGTAATTAAACATACGAACCATAAAGTTAATACCTTAAACCAAATGAAGTAATTTTTTTGTACATTTCAGAAAGAGGTTGAAGAAACAATCGTACTTACCTGGGGCAATATAGCCTATGGAGCCATTTATGACATTGGCAGTGCTTCTGTGTGAAGGAAGTGAACACGAAGCATCCTGGACGTACCTTGCTAAACCAAAATCTGCAACACGGGCAGTCATGTCGCCTTCCAAGAGAACGTTGCTGGGTTTCAAATCACAATGAACTATTGGTATGTGGCATTGGTTGTGCAAATAATTCAGAGCATTAGCCACGTCGATGGCAATGTTTACCCTCTGAATAAGGTTCAAATGCCCATGCACAATGGGTGCCCCAGGTGGTCTATGAGCTGAAAAATGCAGCCACTCTTCTAGATTTCCATTCGTCATGAATTCATAAACCAAAGCTTTGAAATCGTTTCCTTGAAAGTCAATACTTAAACACACGGTCAGTAATTTGATAAGATTTCGGTGCCTAATGTTTTTCAAGGCTTCACATTCAGCTATGAAGCCTTCTCTTGAACAATGAGCATTGAGTACTTTCACTGCAACAATTCTTTCTTCCTGATTGATAATTCCCCTGTACACAGACCCGAAGCTACCAGCACCAATCAAATTCCGAGAAGAGAACCCATTAGTTGCTTCAAGGAGATCTCCATATGAAACTTTTAAGAGTGAGACCTCCCATGAGGAACCTAAAGTTAACTTCAATCTTGCTTTTCTTGATAGATAAAGAAGCATAAAGCTCAATGCTTTTTTGGGTGGATAAAGAATGACGCACCACAACAGTAAGATAACTCCAATGGAGCCCCCACAAACAAATGAGATAAGAAATTTCCGCCATGGAAATATTTCTTGCTTAGATTCGGTGGAGTTGCATTTGGGCAATTGTAACTGAGGTATACCTCCACAAAGCCGTGTGTTTCCTTTGATATGAAGCGGAGTTGTATTCTTGAATACTCCTCTCATTGGTACTGCACCTTCAAAATCATTAGATGATAGGTTCAAATTAAGCAAGAAAAGGAAGCTCCCCAGAAAGTCGGGAATTATGCCAGAAAAGTTGTTACGAGAGAGGTCGATATCTTCGATGGATCTTAGATTTTTTAAGTATATAGGAATTGTTCCCTGCAACAAGTTTCCTCTCAGAGACAAACTCGTCAAACCTATGCAATTCGCTAAGGTATTAGGAATGAGACCGGATAGTTGGTTCTCGGAAAGATCCAAGGAAGCAAGATTCATCAAATGAACCACTTCTTCGGGAATGGAACCAGTAAGTTGGTTGCTGGATAGGTCCAACTCTAGTGACAGGGATGATAAACTCATGACTTCATGTGGAATGGGACCGCTAAGATTATTTTGAGAAAGATCCAAAGCTAGCAAATTTCTGCATTCACCGAGACTTGGCGGGATGATTCCTTGTAAGTTGTTTGACATGAGATCTAATCTGCCTAACCAACTTAGATTGCCTACAGAAGACGGGATGGTACCTGACAGCTCGTTGTGATTCAACGACAGGTCATACAGTTTACCTAGTTTAGATATTGAGCTTGGTATAGGACCTGTCAACCGATTTCCCCCAATGCCTAGTACCCCCAAGTTGATGAGATTTCCGATATCAACAGGAATGCTTCCACTTAAATGATTTCCTCCCAGTGTCATTGCCACGAGCTTAGTTGAGAGATTGCTGATAAATTGAGGTAGCACTCCTCCAAAATTATTGTCACTGATATCCAAACGCTCTAAATTGGTGCAATTAACCAGAGAAGAGAGAAAGTCCGAGTCACCATCCTCATTATTTCCAAGATTGTTAGCATCCATTTCTAACCGAAACAGATTGGACATTCCTGCCAGGCTAGGCACTCTTCCGGAAAACATATTGGCTGAGATACCAAATAATGCAAGGTTGGATGCATTGGAGATTGAGACTGGTATTTGTCCACTGAATCCGTTGAAATGAAAATAAAAGGCTTCGAGGTTTGGAAAAACAGTGTGGCCCAAGCCAGGAGGAAGAGTTCCATGAAGTAGGTTTTCAAGCACCGAGATGGTTGTAATAGAAGAGAGGTTGTATATGGAGGGAGGGATGGTACCACTCAAATTATTGTAACCCAAAGAAAGATTTTTTAAGCTATTCAACTGGCCAAGGCTATTTGGAATACCTCCCCGCAGATTATTTTGTTGCAAAGATAGCATCTGAAGAGAAGAAAGATTTCCCAAGGAAGGTGGGATTTCCCCATTTAAATTGTTCCTGCCTAAATTAAGTACCTGAAGGTTGGACAAGAAGCCAATTGCAATATGAATCTTGCCACGGAGAATGTTATCGCCTAAGTCAAGGTAGCGGAGCTTAGAGCAACATGATATGTTGACCGGAATATCACCCCTGAAGGAATTGTTACCAAGGCGTAATTGTTGCAGCCGGAACAAACGACCAATTTCTGGAGGGATGGTGCTGTTGAATCTATTGTTTTCGAGGTTTAATGTCCTGAGAAAGCTCAAGTTTCCAATGTTGGGAGATAGTTGACCTCCTAGCCGGCTTGATCGGAGGTCCAACACCGTGACTCTCTGGTGTCTGCGGCCGCAAGAAATGCCAGGCCATTCACAGAAGTGGAGGGATTCATTCCAGGAGGCAAGGATGGCCATGCGATCACTCACAGTTTCAGCTTTAAAGGCAAGCAAGGACAGTCTATCCACTTCATCTCCTCTCAGAGTTGAGGAGGATGAAGTGACCATTAGGAGAAATAGTTGCATGAAAATTGACCAAACGCTAACAACAATACCTGGGAACCCCATTTAAGCTGCTAAATAAAGTTCCGGTGATGAAGCAGAAGCAGCGTTATACATGAAAGTAATTTGCAACGATTCCCTCACTTCTTCGGTTGTTATATGATTGTGTTGGATAAGAGCCGTCTCTGTCTGTGTAAGTGGCCCTCAGTGCTACAGACCAAAACAAGTTGACGCAGAGACTTCAAGTTTGATTGTGTTTGGATAAGACATCGCTTTCTTGCAATTCATTAGAAATTTCGGATGTCAGAGTCGTAGAATCAACGCGGTTTTGCCAAATAAGTGTGATGACAGAGTCAATACAACAACCATAGACACAAATGTTGTTGGTGGTGTAATGCTAAAAGCTCACCAAAATTATGTTAATCTATCAATTAAAAAATGTGGCACCTCCTCCTCTGTCGCTTCGGTTTTTATGCGACAATTCCTGCGAGCAATGAGCTGTACAACAGCACTGCCAATGCTGACGTGTCCAATGGTTCACCAAGGAAAGCTTCTCTTGTTGACTGGGGATTGACCAAGTGCATTGATTTTTCCTAATATTAGTTTTCTATATTTATATATATATTATTTTAATTTGGAATTCGATTTCCTTTTTTTTATTTTTTTTATTTATCAAGTTGAGAGTATCACTGATTGTGACCCTGTGTAACTAGTTGTTGATTCGTTTTGAATAATCAACAGAAAGAAAACGATCAATTTGCATCAAGTATCTATTTTCCGCTATAGATTTTCATATAATTTTTCCGCTATTAATAGAATCTCACTCTTATTCGGCTTAATAGAAAACGAGTTGTGCATGACCGTTTTCTTTCCGTTATTCATACGCCCAAGACATTGTAGGAAATAATGTTGATGGTTCAAAACAAATCAACAACTAGTTGCACAGGGTCACAGTCAGTGATATTCCCAACTTGACAAAGAAAGAAGAAAAAAAAGGAAGTCGACTTCCAAACTAAAATAAAATGTATATAAATATACAAAATTGTTATTAGCACTCCAAAAATCTCATTTGACACTCCAAACTTTCTATAATTAGAAAGAAAAATATACTTGTGCGGAATGTAGAATGAGATTTTTGGAGTGCTAATAACAATTCCCTAAATATATCTTAACAAATATTGTACGTGGCATTGACTTAGACTTTCAAAATAGACTTATAATTTCTGTTATCTAATAAATATTCAGATTGAAAATATTCATCGATCTACAAAAGTTTCTCATGGAGGTACCCATTTTTTTGCCACAGATACCAATATAGAGGATAAAAGACACTATGATATTAAATTCATATGCGGTCGAGATATTTTTGAATTTAATCATTAAAATGCATAAGCTCAATTATACATTCAAGTTAGATCAATTCTCGAAGTTTTGGTCAACAATAAAAACTGCTTATCTATGAGTTCATTTATAAAACGTGCAAAGACAATATACTTTTTTACCACAATTCTATGTATTGTGAATTTTTGTCCGCAACTTTTGTGGCATATAGAGGCTAAAAGATACTACGATATTAAATCCATATGCAGTTGAAATATTTATCAGTTTAATCATTAAAATGCATAAACTCAATTACACATCCAGGTTAAATCAATTCCCAAAGTTTTGCTCCACAATAAAAACTGCTTAGCTATGAGTTTGCCTTTAAAACGTGCAAAGACGATATACTTTTTAGCCACAGTTCAATGTAATGTGAATTGTTGTCTGCAACTTTTGTATCTAATAAATATCCACGGTTTCGACAAAAAAAAAAAATATATCCATGGTTAAAAATATTCATTGATCTATCAAAAGTTATCATGGACGTACCCATTTTTCTACCACATAGGAATATAGAGTCTTGAAGATTCTCATTTAATTGAAACATACCAAACTCATTAAACACTCTAACCAGAAACTCATTTAATTGAAAAGAAAAAGGAATCAATACATAAAAATTGAACCAATTGATTGAACACATACCAATTATTAAGCTAATTAGTGCTCTAGAAATTTAGAGATGTCAAATGATGAAGAAAATGAAGAGGAAGAGGTTTGGATGTTTGGATGACTACGGAGGAGTAGATGGGGGTGCAAAATGACAACCATGGCATATGAAAGGATTTTTTAAAAGAGAGAAGGGGGTTTGCTCCATGGAGATGATTGACTGGGGTTAGGGTTTTATTTTTTATTTTTAAGTAGATTGAGTTGGGTGTAAAAAGAAGTTTGATTGAGTTGAGTTTTGATAAGTAAGGATGGTTTCGGAAATAAATGTTGGATGTAAAGAGATAATAATAGATAAATCAAATACAATATGGGTATAAAAAGTAAGATGATTGAGATACAAAATATGAGTTCAAATAAAATTTCCCTTGTTATTATTAAGTTGTCGGAGGATTCAGTCACGGATGCAGGACTTAAATTATGGTAAAGCGAATATGAAAAATTACATATTGTAATAAGAACATTTAAACATACAAATGACAAGAACTGCCGGTGTAAGCCGGCTGTTTTGTTCTCTTTGGATTTTCAGGCCTAATAGCGCAAAAGACGAGTCATGCGGGATCTTCGGTTATTTCTTGGGCAACTAAAAGCCCAATGAGCTAGCCTAAGCCCAACTCAAAGCCCGCGGATATTTCTCCCGCGTAGTTTTTGCCTCTGTGAGCATTTCGCTCGGTTGTTTAGAGCCACAGACAGTGAGAGACGTTTCTTGCGTGTCAGTACATTTGACTCGATCATGGCCTCTTTCACTCAGCCCGAAGACGACTCCATCCCGACCACCGTGTCAACTCGCCCGTTCGACGGCGACGGTTACCTGGGTTACGACCCCCGACTCCCCTCCCAGCGATTCGAGGTTTAATGTCCTGAGAAAGCTCAAGTTTCCAATGTTGGGAGATAGTTGACCTCCTAGCCGGCTTGATCGGAGGTCCAACACCGCGACTCTCTGGTGTCTGCGGCCGCAAGAAATGCCAGGCCATTCACAGAAGTGGAGGGATTCATTCCAGGAGGCGAGGATGGCCATGCGATCACTCACAATTTCAGCTTTAAAGGCAAGCAAGGACAGTCTATCCACTTCATCTCCTCCCAGAGTCAAGGAGGAAGAAGTGACCATTAGGAGAAATAGTTGCATGAAAATTGACCAAACGCTAACAACAATACCTGGGAACCCCATTTAAGCCGCTAAATAAAGTTCTGGCGATGAAGCAGAAGCAGTGTTATACATGAAAGTAATTTGCAACGATTCCCTCACTTCTTCGGTTGTTATGATTGCGTTGGATAAGAGCCGTCTCTGTCTGTGTAAGCGGCCCTCAGTGCTGCAGACCAAAACAAATTGACGCAAAGACTTCAAGTTGGATAAGACATCGCTTTCCTGCAATTAATTAGAAATTTCAAATATCAGAGTCGTAGAATCAACGCGGTTTTGCAAAATAAATGTGATGACAGAGTCAGTACAACAACCGTAGACACAAATGTTTTTAAGTAGCTTTGAAGTACGAGTTTAAGAGTATAATATTTTAAGGCATCCATGACTCAGTCCTCCAACCAAGTCTAGTCACACCCAAATTTTATCTCAAGACACCGGCAATCTTTTCTCACTCATCGAAGTTTTAAAATTGTAACTCGTTACGCTACTCACCCAGAAAGTCTTCCAAAAAATTACCCCTCGCTCACCCAATTTATTTACAGAACTTTTTAATGAAAATGACTTGACATAACAAAAATTAGCCAACAATTCATTTGTGTTTTCTTTTCTCTTAGGAAAAGCTTCACAAACTTGAAATTAGCCAACAATTCGTGAATTACATATTCTTGAAGAAGATGAAGAACAAAGCTGACAGGCCCCGATCCCGATATTCCCTGAACATCATGGTAGGTACGTGTTGGCCGATACCCGAAGGTGACGAAAGCCATTTAGAATGCATGAGAACAAGAATAAATAGGACTTATGAATTTTAAATATAATGAATATGCATTTAAGGAACGTGTTCAGAGCATAGAACTAATTTAGAACACTAAAAAGAAAATAATATAAAATTGAATGAGCAAAGGAATGGGTCCTACACCGAGAGGACTCGAAGATGCCGATGCGGAAGTGCTTTAACGTCGGGATTGTATGCTTCGATTCTAAGTCCTAAAGGAGGTGCAAAACAAACATGAGTGGACCAAGTTGATATATATATATGTATATATGAAAACTCATATAGCATGATAAATAAAATAGGTTTCCGAAACCCTAGCATGCCGTGCAATGTGTCAAAAAGTATCTCGTATATATCGTAATCACTAGTGAATGTCCAATCTCACTCCAGGCCCCGTGCCAGCTCCCCATCCATGTGCCATAGCCAGAGGAAAATCATCTTCAGGCCATATGCCAGCTCTGTGTCTCTCAGCCCGTAACTAAAGATTATTTCTCTCGGCCCTATGCCAATACCGTAAACTCGCCCGTGACGGAATCTATCCCTCGCTCGTAGCGGAATAGGGACCACTAAGTAAGTAAACTAGTGAACATATATATATATATATATATTTAAAAATCAACTTCATAGTATAAAGTCATCCATCATATATACTATAAAGAGGTGTTTGAAACATGTTCTAAATATTATATCGTCATCCATCATATATCCTATAAAGAACATAGGTTATAGGAAAAATAGTATAATTCAAACTAGCCTTAGTAAGCACGTTATCTCATAAAATGTTTCATAAAACGTAAGTATTAAATCATGCTTTTCATGTATGCATTTCTACTGTTAAAACATGCATTTTAGAAGGGGTCTACTCACTGTACACCGTTGATGCAAAGCCGTACCAAACAGGAATAACGGGAACACTGCTATTAATTGCACCTAAGCACATAAAGAGTACAATTAACAAAACTATACTCAAACGATTGAATTTGGGAAAACGGATGTCAAAAACGGATTCAGGACGTCGAATTACCTTAAAAAGGGTCTCGGTTAAATTTTTGAAAAGTCAACAGGGAGAATATTCCAGAGAATATTCCAAGAATATTCTTGGAAGGTTCCTGCAAGATCTGGGCTGGTGGGTTTGGGCCGAAAGGCCTGGGTTTTCACACAGGTTGGGCTTAAAAAGGGTTTTAGGTGGGCTGGATGCCAAGGCCCGAAGGCCTAAGCCCAACTGGCCCTAAGGCCTGAGACCTAAAGGGTTTTGGGTTTCCAATTGGGCTGGGCACTTAGGCCTGGCCCGATTGTTTTTGGGTTTTAAAAATAAAAATAAATTAATTAATTAAAAAGAAGGAACGGGTTGGGTTTCTAACGGGCCTAAGCCCGGTTTTTTTGGGGTCTCAATGACTAGAACCGTCTGTGTAAGTCGGCTGTTTTGTTCTCTCAGTTTGGAATGGTGATAACAAGGTATTACTTGATACATTAGGCCGTGATCAGCTGCAGCAATCAGCATTGCTGATGTCCGGCCGGTCGCTCTGTCTGGCTTCAAGGAGTCAAGGAGTCATTACTTTAGTCTAAAGTAGGAGGGAAATTGGCGCTATTCATATGAATAGTGATTTGGACCACATTTCAGTTTATTTGCAACACTGCCACTCGGCTACTTTAAATGGATTGTCTCTTTATTTACAAAACTGCCAGTCATGCTTTAACTCCTATTTCCACCCACAGCAAACAAACCAGAAAAACAGAGTCTCTCTGCGCACCCGTTCCCGACAAAATCAAAACTAAACATCGGGCCACCAATCTTCCCTCTCTCCTCTTCTCTCACGCACGACTCTTCCACCCCTCCTATTCTCTTTGCCATTCTGCAGATGGAAACAGAGAGACTGACAGATTGGAGAGAGATGGGAGCTACGGGTTTGGTGCCAGGGTCTATGGGATTTTCTGCGATTTTAGACAGAGGAATGAACAGAGAGAGATATGCAGAACGGAAAGCATGCGTGTGTGCATTGTTTAGGGTTCAGAGGTTACACACAGAGTCGATGAGGACGGGATGGGTGAGGGAGGAATGGCAGGGTGTGGGTTTTCAGCTTTCTCCCTTCATAAAAAAGGTAATGCACTGTATTTCCTTAATTGTTTAGTGTGTAATTTGCCATTTGCTTTGTTAAAATTGCCATTGATATTTGGTTCTTTCATTCAAATTGCAATGCATTTTAATATTTTTTTCGGTTGGGTGGTAGGATTAGGTTTCAATTTTTGTAAATTAGGCCTTGCCGTGAATTAATTTATTTGTTTCTTGATAAATTTTTGTTTGATTCATCATTTTTCTGTTTAGCAATTGTTACAGATTTTGTATTCCTTCATTAAACTTTCATAGATCTTTGTAGATTGTTTAGGTCACCTTAGGGTTAACTCGATTTCAGCTTATTGTTTTAAATTGTTGTTCACTGTTTGCTTTGCCATTGCATTTATTAAATTGTCATAGATATTTTTTCTATCATTAATGCTCTCATAGATATTTTATATTGGTTAGCTAACTATTAGGGTTTCCTCTTAGTCATTTGTAGGTTGTTTAGTTCACCTCTAGGTTAGTTGAATGTCCAAACTTATCCTACAACCTAATCCAATGTCTTAATAACCATAATGTACATTTATTTGTAGTGCTCCATTGCATATAGTAATTTTAGAAAGGCAATACCTCTGGATCATCCAGAAGCTTTAAATTACCAACAGATTATGCATTCAGCAACTCACTGACATTCTCATTATATATCTCAAGTCCTTAAATTTTTATTGCAAACTTTCTCTGGAGTCTGCAAACAAACAATAGCAACACCTGCTTAGTAAGTCAAACAGCAGAGATAAAAGCAGAAAACCGCAATTGTTCGTGCAGAAAGAAAAATATCACCATAAATAATTATGTGGTTGTTGATTCTGTCGAACATATGTACAGAAATATCAATTAAAATTTTCGAAGCCATGAACATATACAAGAAAAAAGCAATGAGGATCTAAAAAAGTATGAACCAATAAACCACAAAAAAGCTTATGAGTAAACAAAATTAAGACTCCTTTTTAAGTTTATTATTTTTAAATTAGGGTGTGTAGGCTGTTTAGCTCACTGTTTAGTTTACTGTTAGGGTGATATTTCTGTCTTTATAAACAAAGGGGTTGCACTGTTTTCATTTTTGTGTTTCTTCATACTTTTACTACTGCTTGCTTCTCAACAAATCAACTTCAGGTTCCTTTTCCATATCACATCATTCGAATATCCATATGTTGCTAGGTTGTTATTTCATTTCTTGGTTTCTTATATATTTCTGAAATGCACTTTTGATTTGATTCTTGATATGCATGTAGATCCAACACAACCATACAGATCAAACTATCCATTCACACAGCAGCCACAAAACAGACCATTAGTGAGGTATCTGTCTATCCATTTTAAATTTTCTTTATACAAAATAATTTCTAATACAAATCTCTTTACTATGTTTCAATACAAACTCTTTTTCCTTCTAATTTTTTGCTATATGATGTATCCTTGCAGCTCAAGTATATGCACTTTTTCAGAAACAGAGTCCCATCCATTTGAATCTCGATTTCCTAGCAGCAGGTATACGCTAAACCTTTCACAATCATCTGTTTCAGTCATTAGAATTTTTTTCCTTCTAATTTTTTGTTGATACAACAATGATTGATTATGCATACTTGACTACATCTTTATGAATGGGTTTGACAACCACACTTAACTTTTTCTACTTAAGGCATTGAATTTTTGCTTTTTGTTGCCTCGATTGTGGTTATCAAAATTTGTTGTATGTCTGTGTATAAATGTATGTACAAATTTAGCAGCCCTACTGCATTTGTTGGGTTTTTTAGGCATGAAACCACAAAACAAAGAAAAGATAACATAGTTGTAAAGCTTAGGCTCCAATCAGGTAAAGTGTGAGATTTCAAACACGGAGATTTAGTCCATGTTTAAAAACTGCCAAAATTACAATTTATAAGGCATATTGATGCAGTAAACCTACATCACATATGTCGTGATTAGAAATGTTCTAATGTTCTATTTCAAAACATATCATTTAGTATGAATGTTGTATCATCTGTCAGTTAAGCATGAATGCCACATAGTAAACACACTCATTACATAAATGCACACCATTGTACTGATAATACTTACAGAACCTGGAACTAATGGCTGTAGTGTATTACTAATTGGTGTAGCTTTGCTAGGATCTCTGTTTCACCAACGTGTGATCAGTGGTAATTAAAGTTTGCCACTGTCTCTGAGCTATTATTTTCATTGCTGTTCTGTGAGTTAGTGCTAATCGATTTGCTTTGTTTGCGATTTTCAGAAAGTTGGACCGTTAGCCGGAAAACTTGCCCCTTTGACTTTTGAGGTATATTATTTAACACTGGTTTAATTACCGTTCTTACATTTTTTTTGTGCACATCAGGATTATATGTAGCTATCTAATTATGCCATCCTTTGACTATGTATGAGCACGATAGCAGTAGAATGTGTGATTGTTACATCCTAAGTTGGTGTAATGTAAAAAACATTTGTGCCATCAAAACTACACTGAAACATAATTCTAAATAAAAGGCAGTTAAAAATGAACAGCGTGGATGAACATGCTGTCAGAAGACTGATTCCAAAATACATTTTAACAGCTTTATCCGGCTGATAATTCAGAACATTATCAACTATAAATAACTGGTCGTCAGTTAAACCCTTCTGAGATATACCCTTTGTTTGTTGCACTCTCACAAATTTAATCCGTTCCATCATCACGGTTTTTTTAGCTTTTACAGTTTCCCCACGGTTTCCAGAATACGTTTTCGATCTTAATACTATCTGCTCTGTTGGTTGTAGTTATCAATTTTTAAAAATTGAAACAATGTTATAGTTCTAACCAAAATTTGTGAAGGCCAAGGATGTAACCATCTTCGGTTTCACATTGTTAATTTGAATTATGAAGTTATGAGTGAATAAATTGGGAGTCTGAAATGTGTGTCTGCCACATGGGTTGGGTTGGGTTGGGTTGGGTTGTGTTAGCAACTCTGTGTGAGTGTAGAGGTGGTTGTGGAGGTGGAGGTGGAGGTGGTGGGGTGGTGGTTTCGTTTTTGCGCCATCCCAAGACCAAGGAGAATGCATTTGAGAAAATGTGATGAGTTTTAAACTGATCACTCACTTAGTAGTCAAGTCAACCATTTTCCACTCAACTCTGATCTGCCAATTTGCCAATTGCCATATAGTTTTAATTTGAATAGGTTTAAGGATTAGGTTTGGTTGGATTTCAACCATTAGATTTGGGATTAAAAGCATTAGGTTGAAGGATTAGATTTGGTTGGATTTGAACCATTACATTTCATAGATTTGAAATCTGTTTACTATTTCATTTAATTGGTGTACGTTAGCTCATTTAACTCAAATTTAATGAGATTTGGTCCTCCAATTTCTCGGATTTCCTAACGGATTTACTTTCTTTGGAAATTTCAGGAACCCTGATTCTGGGAGGAATAATACACTGCATTCCCATCTTTAGGTATACAATTCTGCACACTGATTACATGTTCAAAAGCCTAATTAGTTATACACCATTTTTTTTATTACCTTTGGAAAGCTTTTGTACTTAGATTTTAAATATGTGATTAGTTTGCAAAGAATAAACGAGACAACTAATGATGGGGACATACTTCTTTTTCGATTTTATCCTCTGCATTGTTTCTTGAATGAAATTTGATTCATAGATGTAGGGATACAGCAACGACTGAGGTGTGAATAAAAGGTCTAGCCGTAACGATTTTAGGGTTTAGAATTGATTCGAAAATATGAGAAAATGCTGCATTCTCTGTTTTTTTTTGTTTTCTTCTGTTTGCTGTAGTGATTCCAACTTAGTATATACCCATTTTTATAGAACCATGAATAAAGAATATGCAATTGCTAGGATCTCAATTTGATAATCCGATTATAAATGGATCTATATAAATCAAGGCTAATTCAGTCTTAAGTTGATATAGTATGACTTAATATAACATATCATTCGATCTTTATATTACTTATGGTTTTCTGTAGTGGTACCTTAATTAAAATCGAAAAATATAATAAGAATGAGGTTACTCATTCATTATATTTTAATATTCTCTAGGTTTTAAATTAACTTTGATCTATCCAAATATGATGTTAATCGATTGTGAATCAAAAAATAAGATTTGGTGATCCAAATAGGATTCAAATCTGTTAATTCGATTTCAAATATGATGTTACATGTACTGTAGATTGGTCACAGCCTAATAAGAAGACTAACTGGAAGTGATTTAGCCCTTCATTCTCATTTTTTTTGCTCAGTCCAGTGGCAAGAAAAATTAAGGGTGCCTGAAAAGCATTTACCTAAGCATATATGTTTTAACAGCTTCCTTCACTGTAGATTAATATTCAACGATTCTAACCTATATTATATCGTTTATATACTTTTGGAAGTATGTCATAACCAATTTGATTTTCTATTGGTATGTGTGAAACCAATTTGATTTAGGTTACATGGTTGAGGGTTGCGGATAGTTAATCATGTTCAATAACCTTAGTTACAGGGCCATTCACTTAAATTTTGTTTTCAAGTTGTAGAAATACGGCTTTTCATTATTACTTAATATAAGCTTTCATTACAGCTTCAGTTTCACATCATTCATCATTATATTTGCTAATATCAGTTTTTAGTGTGATAATCTTACTGGTGTATTGTTAAAAGGTAGTGAAATAATCTGTGCTTGACGACTTACCTGCTCAAACAGTGCTTTTCATGTGTTTTGTTAACTGCTAAGTAGGTTTTTAGCAACTTTGTATTTTCATGTTTTCACGAATTTAGAAAACAGTTTTGACGATGGAGATTGCCTGTTGAGTGGGAGGACTTGGCTTTTGGGGACATGATAAATTCAAATTTTAGCAGATGTTTGTTTTCCTCCATGTTCCCAGTTTGTTGGTTTCTATTTTCTCTTTGGAATGAATTGAACCTCTTCAGTGTGGTGTGGTGTGAGTAGATAACATTGTAATTGGTATTGTTTAAAGAATTCACAAAATGCTGTCTGTTTATCTCCTGTCAGTTTAATCTTCTTCTTCTGGGTGAAGAGAATGAATTGGCAGAAAAAAGTTTTGATTTTGCTTATTGGGTTCAATCCTTTTCCTTCCACAAACTGTTTGGTTGCCGAGAAAACGATGGAACAGGAAGAAAATAAACATTGATTTGGTTGTATTAATTTTTCCTCATTTAGGTAATTACAGATGCGGTTTATATTCCTCTTATGTAAGAGATGAGTTCTTGAAACCAGAAGAAGTTATTGTTGAATTGATGCTGAATTAGATGCATTTAAATTTAATTAGTTATGAATTATCCATGTTCCTAATCAGCCATTCATTCTTTTCCTTTTCAACATGAGTTGGCCAAAATTTTCTTTAACCATTGAATGAAGTGAAAACGGATGTTGGTTTGGTAGATGGTTTTATGAAATTGGGTCGATGAAATTGAACCATGTAGTTGAATTTAGCTCAGTTGCGTGCTGGTTCGAGTTTTCTCATGTCTCTGTTTCTTCAGTTTCATATGGAAACAGACATTCTGCTTATTTTTGCCTTTGAACAGTTGTGGTTACAAAATTAGCTACTTGAACGAGTCCTCAACACTTTCTATTTTTAATTACATGTTGAAATGGCTGCCTACACTGCATGACACATCGACATCCTCAAATGAATGCTTCTTTTATTAGAGTTGCAATAATCTTCCCATACATGTTGTAATACCCCCATGAGCTTGCCAAAGGTACCGACTGGGTGCTAATTTCAGGTTCACGTACAAGATAAAGTTCCATAAGGAGGTGCAAGCAGAAGAAAAATTGGCGTCACCCTTCAGATTTTCAACCAAAAGGAGGTAACCTTTATAAATGATTTATACAAGCTTCTCTGTTTTGTATCTCTGAAATTTGAGTTCTTTCACTAAAAATGTGAATAGTGATTGGTAAATATTTCGCATTTTTTTTCTATGGGCCATTTGTGTTCTATTTGGGTTGTATTTTGAGTCGTGTAATATAAATTGCATACAAAAGGCTAAAGAAGTAAATCCAGTATACAAGCTCTCACGATGAAGTTGAAGTTGAGACTACACTATGGAATGTTAAATATTTAGTCTAAATCTGAAGACCGAAAAATAAAATAACTTAGAAGCTAAAATGAGTAGAGTCAACTTTTTAGCCTCAAATATCCTTAGGCA
This sequence comes from Malus fusca, assembly GCA_035220775.1. NCBI lineage: Eukaryota > Viridiplantae > Streptophyta > Magnoliopsida > Rosales > Rosaceae > Malus > Malus fusca. Next base: position 26,471,312 of record CM069059.1, read on the forward strand.
GAAACAAAATTTTGACCACAACATCCAAAAATTTGACCCCAACAGCGTCGATAAACATGCTGTCAGACGACTGATTCCAAAACACATTTTAATAGCTTTATCCGGCTAATAATTCAGAACATTATCAAGTATAAATGAATGGTCGTCAGTTAAACCCTTCTGAGATTTACCCTTTGTTTTCATTAAAATTGTAATGGATGTTTATAGGCTGTTTAGTTGGGTGTTAGGGAGATTAGGCTGTTGAGTGCACTGTTTCGTACAATGTTAGGGCGAGGTTTCTGTCTTTAAGAAATGGAGAAACAATCTAATTTTTCTCATATAGTGGAAGGTATTAATTTAGACTAATCAATGTTATATATGATCCAATTTTTTTTTATCTTTTCTATAATTTTTCGCACTCCTATCAAAATTATTTTTCCTTTGAATATCATATCAAGTGAGATAATGTAAAACATAATTCCTCATGCATGTTCTGTATTTTAATTTATTCTGGACAGATGCTGGCCAAAATTATAATTTCCTTATTTGTATTCTGTTTGCTCAACTTCGGTTTAGCCAAAATAGTATATGTATCAATATACCTAAGTATATGTCTAAATATATGTATAGGCATCTGTATAGCTATATGTATATGTATATGTATGCATCTGTGTGTATGTACATGCCTATACAGGTATGCATGCATAAATGTGTATATATGCATCTGTTTTTGTACTTCCATGCATATAATATGATCATTGAATTTGTTGTCAAGGCATACTATATTAAGGATCTTGCAATCATGAATTTGGCTGAAATGACTATTAGTACTTATTCAAGTGTTTAATCCTTTTGATTGCGGAACGTTTAATTTAGTCATTATTCTTAAGATATAAAGTGAATAATGAAGGCAAGCAAATTGAGGTGTTTCTAATTTGTATTAGTTCAGGCTCTAAAAAATTAGTGTTTGTTTTCGACAAATTTTGATATTTTCTATTATTTTAGGCCGTACATGAAGTGTAATGTGGTATGCATGCTAGGCCGTGAACCATTATTTGCTCTATTTAGCCTATTCCTTCTAAAACCAACGTTCTCATACTCCAACCCCTGTACTAATTCAAAACCGACTATGATACCTCATCCTTACTTTAGGCCTTTAAATTAATATGGTGACAGAAGATGCATTCCCATTGTTAGCAGCTTTTCTTTCGTTAAATGTAAATTTGTCGTACATTAAGTCCATTGAACTGTCCCAGTTAGAGTCCATTGCACTGTCGCAAATTGAGTTACTTTTCCTGTATCAAAGTCTTATTGCAACGTTGTGATCTGCTCTTCTTGCTGCCTTTCATCAAGGGATCCGCACCTATTGCATCTGAATCAAGGCTTTGGTATGTCATCTAAACTAACATACATTGTTTCCCCGTGCTTTCTGGTTGAGTTAATGCAGATTTATCATGTTTCAATTGATTGTTTGGTTTTATCAGCTTATGTCATTCGTTTGCTACCTGCTTTGTTTTCATTCTTCGTTATCTCTATGATCTTTTGATACTTAACAAGTTCATTGGTTTCTTTGTTTTTGTTGGTTTTAACTTAGTCTCAACCATTCTATTATTGTTCAAGGGTGCATTGGTGTCATCTGTGATTTTGCTTTAACCAAGTGTTCCTAATTCTTAGTCGAATGTTGTTAGCCATTTTATATGTTTTTTTTGTCAATTGCTTTCTTTCTTTCTGTGAACTATATGTTACTTCTGTTTCTTCTATATATTAGGGAACCAAAACGTTTCGTTTCATCCTGTTAATTGTACAATGCAGTTGAAGATGAAGCAATCAAGCCCCGCAGCATCGTGCGGGCATTTTTTCTAGTTATTTCTAAACTTATTATTATTCTAGTTACTTAAGCCTTCCAACAAAGCTAAAGCTAATTATACTCTGTACTAAGTGCTAATTAGGCTGTGATCATATGCGCACTAGGCGTCCTGGTTCGAATTATCACAGCCCTTCGTCTTGCAATGAAAATCAAACGCTCATGTGATAGTTTTTATTCATATTTCTTACAGACAAATCTGCATATGCCAGTGCCCACACGTTGGAGACTAAACTAGCCTTCGGAAATCGATATGAATCTTCCGGTACCACTAGAAAGTTTTCTAGAAATGAGTTCGAAACCAAAGAAAATTTAAGATTGTTATTAGTTTTGCTGGAGGACTCAGTCATGGATGGATGCAGGACTTAAATTATGGAAATGAAAATATGAATAATTACATATTTTAATAAGAACATTAAACATACAAAAAAAACAATTGCAAAAACAGAAAATTCAATTCCCTCGTTCAATATTTTAATAAGATCACCATGAAAAATAAAAGCACGTCATGGGATTCACTACTTCGGGGCCGTAATCACTGATGCTCTCTAGGCCTCCTTGTTCCAGTTAGCACATCCCTTGTTAGACACAACTCAGTGACAACATTGCTCATGTCCCTTCGATCTCTTGGCATTGCTGCAGAACAAGCAACTCCTATTCTTGCAATGGAAGTCAAGCACTCCACAACCCTTTGTCTTTGATCATTTGGGACTTGATTCCCCCCATTACTTCTGGGATTAGTACTGCTCCTGCTTTCTTCTGTTTGAACAAGTAGCGGATCACATATTTCTTCGACACGTTCTGGTAGAGCCATCGTAACAAAATTGTGCAAGTTCATACCATCTTTAAACATGTCATCTGTCGGCCTCTTGCTTGTTATCATCTCCAACAGTAGGATTCCGTAGCTATACAGGTCACCATATGTTGACACCTTGCTTCCCATTCCATACTCTTTTAAGTTATATGCACAAAAACACAGCTAGGTTCTTATGTGTGGCTTCAAAAACTCATGCTACAAACAGAAACATAGTGCAAGCGCAAACAATATGTGTGTGTGTATTTATTTTCACAAAACCAGATATATTATTTTATGTATGACTTTAGAAATTAATGCTAAAAATAAACGAAATCTCATTTGTGTGTGTATATATAGGTCACAAAAGTTTACCTGGGGCAGTATAGCCTATGGAGCCTTTTATTGCATTGGAAGAGCTTTTGTGCACAGGAAATGGACAAGAAGCCTCTGGGAGGAACATTGCCAAACCAAAATCACCAACACATGCAGTCATGTCACCATCCAAGAGAATGTTGCTTGGCTTTAAATCACAATGAACTATTGGCATGTGAGACTGGTTGTGCAAATAATCCAGAGCACACGCTATGTCGATTGCAATGTTTACTCTCTTAATAAGATCCAGATTTTTCTGCGGATTGGTTGGATTGTCGCCTCGTTGATGCAGCCATTTTTCGAGACTTCCATTCACCATGAAGTCATAAACCAAAGCTTTGAATTCATTCCCTTGAAAATCGATGCTTGAACAGGCAGTCAGTAGCTTGATAAGATTTCGGTGCCTAATTGTTCTCAGAGTTTCACATTCAGCAGTGAAAAATTTGGAAGCTCCTGCACTTTGAAGATTGAGTACTTTCACTGCAACAATTCTTCCTTCATACTGATCGAGTATTCCCTTATATACGGATCCAAAACTACCAGCACCAATCAAATTGGCTGCAGAGAACCCATCAGTTGCTTTAAGGAGATCTCTGTAGGACAACTTCAAAAATGAAACCCCCAATGTTAATCCTGAAGTTGACTTCACTCCTCTTGCTTTTCTTGATCGGTAAAGAATCACAAACAAAATCGCAAAACTCAATCCAACAACCCCACAAGCAGCTGATATAATTATTTTCAGCCTGGAAGATAAGCCTTGCTTAGAATGCTTGGAGACGCATTTGGGCAATCTTAAAGAAGGTATACCTCCACAAATCCGTGAGTTTCCCGTGACAGAAAGTGCACTTGTATTCTCGAAAACTCCTTTCATTGGTAATGCACCTTCAAAATCATTAAACGAGAGGTTCAAATTCAGCAAGAAGCGGAAACTCGCCAAATAGCTGGGAATTATGCCAGACAAGTTGTTGCGAGAGAGGTCGAAATCCTTAATCCCTCTCAAAGAGCTCAAGGATTCAGGAATGGTCCCGTGCAATGAGTTTTCACTCAGATACAGAGTTGTCAAACCTGTACAATTCCCTAAGCTTCGTGGAATCTCACCAGATAACCGATTGTGAGAAACATCCAAGAAATCTAGATGCATCAAGTTGCTCACCTCCATTGGTATGGATCCAGTAAGCTTGTTGCTGGATAAATCCAAAATTCGTGACATGGATGATAAACCAATAACTTGTTTAGGAATTTGACCGCGGAGATTATTTTGGGAAAGAAGTAAAAGTAGCAGATTCCTGCATTCTCCGAGACTTTCCGGTATGTTGCCGTCTAACTTGTTTGACTTGAGAATCAACCTGGTTAATGAAGTTAGATTTCCAATAGAAGATGGGATGGTACCTGATAGTTTATTCTCCTTCAGATCCAGAGCGTCCAACCTTTTTAGTTTACCAATAGAACTTGGTATTGTGCCTGTCAGTAGGTTTCCCTCAGAGGCTACTACCTCTAAATTGATTAGATTTCCAATCCCAATGGGAATTCTTCCGCGTATCTGGTTACGACCAAATACCATTTGATTGAGCTCTGTTGAGAGATTGCTGATGGATTCAGGTAGCACTCCTCCAAAATTATTGCCACTAACATCAAACAGTGTTAATTTGGTGCAATTAACTAGAGAAGAGATGAAATCCAAGTCACCTTCCTCATCATTTCCAAGATTGTTATCGGCAAGTCCTAACAAATACAAATTTGACAGGCGTGCTAGACTAGGCACTTTTCCAGTAAACTCATTGATTGAGATTTCAAAATGTGAAAGGTTTGAGGCATTGGAGATTGAATTTGGTATCGATCCACTGAATTGGTTGGACCGGAAATAAAATTGTTGGAGGTTTGGAAATATAGTGTGGCTCAACCCAGGAGGAAGAGTTCCATGCAGTTCGTTTAGAAGCACAGAAATGCTTGTAATTGATGAGAGGTTGTATATGGAGGGAGGGATGGTACCATTCAAATAATTTTCACCCAATGAAAGATATGTTAGTCTTTTCAACTGGCCAAGGCTATTCGGAATACCTCCACGCAGATTATTTTCTTTCACATCTAACACCTGGAGAGAAGAAAGATTTCCCAAAGAAGGTGGGATTTCCCCGCTTAAATTGTTTCTTCTTAAAAAAAGTACCTGAAGCTTGGACAAGGAACCGATTTCAAATGGAATTTTACCCATAAGATGGTTTCCAGCTATGCGAAGTATTTGGAGGTTAGAGCAACGTGATATGTTGAATGGAATATCACCACTGAATGAGTTGTTTTCAAGGAGTAGTTGTTGCAGACGGAACAAACGGCTAATTTCTTGAGGGATGATGTTGTTGAAGCTGTTGTTTTGGAGGTTTAAAATTCTGAGAAAGCTCAAGTTTCCAATGTGGGGAGATAGTTGACCGTACAGCCGGCTTGATTGGAGATCCAGCACGGTGACTCTCTGGTGCCTACGGCCACAAACAATACCTTGCCACTGGCAGAAGTGGAGGGATTCATTCCAGGAGCTAAGAATGCCGAGTGGATCATTCACGATTTTAGCTTTAAATGCAAGCAAGGACTGTCTATCCGTTTCATTCCCTCCTAGATGTAAGGAAGATGAAGTACTCATGAGAAGAAACAGTTGCATGAGAATTGGCCAGATAATATTAATGATACTCGAGAACCCCATGTATGCGCTCTGCCAAGTAAAGCTCGAGTCAAGAACCAAATGCTGTTTACACATGAAAAAACTTGCAAAAATTCTAGCCTTAGCTCAATGAGTCTAATATAGATACTTTGTGGAGTGAGACATACCTCAATATTTAACACTCTTATCATAATAATTGAAGCGGTCATATTTCTACTGTTACAATTATTTTAGATCGAGGGTCACAGTCCATAATAATTGAAGTAGATGTAAATGTGATGTAATCGCAACTGTTTAAATCTCATACTCTTCTTTTTATCTTAATCTTTATATAACAAACTCAAAACAAAATGTAAATGTGATGTAATCGCAACCGTTTAAATATGAGACGATAGAAGGAGAAAGAGAGATTAAAAGAAGAGAGAATCCTACTCCATAATAATTTCTCTCGGGTGCAATGATTTCTCCTAGCGAAATTTCCATGGGGGTTCGCTCACCCGTCTTTTCTATAAAATTCCAATATTGCATACGGGTCCCGCCTCTAACATAATAAAAAAATAAAAAAAATCACAATTAAACTTGATATTTTTTCTCCTCTCTCCGTCTTCCCTCTATCTGATGAAAACCAGAAGCCATGGTTCTCAAATTCCAGTTGTTTCACTCCTCTCTGAAATTGATAACCATGGCAGCCAAGTTGTAAAACTCCATGAAAACAAAAAATTTCCGAAGATCTAAATCTCAGCACTGATTCAGCACTGCTTAGATGTGGAATAAAAAAAACTTGTGGTGGCATGAGATGATGAGATGTTGTAGATGTGGAATAAAAGAAGCAGACCCATTCAGCACTGAATCAGCACTGCTGGCATTGAGATGATGAGAAATTCATTATTAAAAGGATTGCTTTTATATTAATAAATTCATTATCGTAACTTTTTAATTACATGAACTCACTGTATTAGCGACAATTCCTCTGTCGCTATCGATCGATCAATGAGCTGTACAACAGCACTGCCAATGCTGACTGGGATAATATGGACTATCCGGAAAGCTAGGGAACACACTATCGCAATGGGACCCTCACTCTTGCCACGTGCTACTGGTGCCTTTGTTGGTATACTTTCGCAGGCGGCTATTATCCATGGAAAGGGGAAACGGAGTCGTGGCGCTAGAGGGCCAAAGCAACTGGGAGCTAAAAAGAGTATTCTCAAGGTTGCTGGCTGTGGTTATTTTTTGGGGAACATCGTCCGGTAACGCAACTACGCAAGTATGGCAAAACGAAGAAGCGGCCCACATAATATTGGGCTGAACTAATCAAAGCCCAATAAGCCGGTATAAGCCCACTTATAGCCTGTCGATATTTCTCCCGCCTAGTTTTTGCCTCTGCGAGCATTTCGCTCGGGAGTTCAGAGCCACACCGAGAGAGTCGTTTCTTACGTGTCAGTACACTTGACTTGATCATGGCCTCGACGACTCAGTCCCCACCACCGGTTCAACTCGCCCGTTCGACGACGACGGTTATCTGGGTTGATGCTTTCGCCACTCAGCCTGCGTCGGAGGCCTTCTCTCCTCCGTCGATCTACGCCGAATCGAATGGACAGGGCTTTGATGGAGGTTTTGGCGGGTCCGACGATCCCATTTTGCCGCCTCCGTCGGAGATGCTGCCTGAGGAGGGCTTCGCTCTCAGTAGGATGGAGGAGGTAGGGTTTCGAATTTCGATTGTTTGCGATTGAACCAATAGTTCTAAATAGCAATTAAATTTTGACTCTTTTGTGCGATTCAGTTGAAAGTTCTTGGTTTTGATTTGGTTTGATATTTCTTACAGACAAATCTGTATATGCCAGTGCCCACACGTTCAAGACTAAACTAGCCCTCTGAAATCGCTCCAATCTTCACTATAAAAAATTTCGAGAAACGACTTCGAAACCTAAGAAAACTTTAGGGCCTGTTTGCTGGAGGACTTCGAAAACTGATTGTTATTAGTTTTGCTGGAGGACTCAGTCATGGATGCAGGACTTAGATGATGGTAATGCAAATAAGAAAAATTACATATTTAATAAGAACATTTAAACATACATAAAAACAATTGCAAAAGGTTCACTTCACTCGTTCCACTCCTCATCGTCATCATTAAGAATATCACAATGAAACATACAAGCACTGTCATGGGATTCACTAATTCGGCCGTGATCACAGATGCTCTCTAGGCCTCCTTGTTCCAGTTAGCACATCCCTTGTTAGACACAACTCAGCGACAACGTTGCTCATGTCCTTTCGATCTCTCGGCATTGCTGTAGAACAAGCAACTCCTATTCTTGCAATGGAAGTCAAGCACTCCACAACCCTTTGTCTTTGATCATTTGGGACTTGATTCCCCCTATTACTTCTGGGATTAGTACTGCTGCTGCTTTCTTCTATTTGAACAAGTACTGGATCACATATTTCTTCCACACGTTCTGGTAGAGCCATAGTAACAAAATTGTGCAAGTCCATACCATCTTTAAACATGTCATCTGTCGGCCTCTTGCTTGTTATCATCTCTAACAGCAGGATTCCGTAGCTATACAGGTCACCATATTTTGACACCTTGCTTCCCATTCCATACTCTTAAGTTATATACACAAAAACACAGCTAGGTTCTTATGTGACTTCAAAAACTCATAAACAGAAACATCGTGCAAGCACAAACAATATATGTGTGTGTGTGTATTTATTTTTCACAAAAACAGAGATATTTTTTTATGTATGACTTTAGAAATTAATGCTAAAAATAAACGAAATCTCATTTGTGTGTATATATATGTCACAAAAAATTACCTGGAGCAGTATAGCCTATGGAGCCTTTTATTGTATTGGAAGAGCTTTCCTGCACAGGAAATGAACAAGAAGCCTCTGGGAGGAACCTTGCCAAACCAAAATCACCAACACATGCAGTCATGTCATCATCCAAGAGAATGTTGCTTGGCTTTAAATCACAATGAACTATTGGCATGTGAGAGCAGTTGTGCAAATAATCCAGAGCACACGCTATGTCGATTGCAATGTTTACTCTCTGAATAAGAACCAGATTCTTCTGCAGATTGGTTGGATTGTCGCCCCGTTGAGCTGAATTATGCAGCCATTCTTCGAGACTTCCATTCACCATGAAGTCATAAACCAAAGCTTTGAAATCATTCCCTTGAAAATCGATGCTTGAACAAGCAGTCAGTAGCTTGACAAGATTTCGATGCCTAATCGTTCTCAGAGCTTCACATTCAGCAGTGAAACTTTTGGAAGCTCTTGCACTTTGAAGATTGAGTACTTTCACTGCAACAATTCTTCCTTCATACTGATCGAGTATTCCCTTATATACAGACCCAAAACTACCAGCACCAATCAAATTGGCTGCAGAGAACCCGTCAGTTGCTTTAAGGAGATCTCTGTAGGACAACTTCAAAAGTGAAACCCCCAATGATGATCCTGAAGTTGACTTCACTCCTCTTGCTTTTCTTGATCGGTAAAGAATCACAAACAAAATCGCAAAACTCAATCCAACAACCCCACAAGCAGCTGAGATAATTATTTTCAGCCTAGAAGATAAGCCTTGCTTAGAATGCTTGGAGACGCATTTGGGCAATCTTAAAGAAGGTATACCTCCACAAATTCGTGAGTTTCCCGTGACAGAAAGTGCACTTGTATTCTCGAAAACTCCTTTCATTGGTAATGCACCTTCAAAACCATTAAATGAGAGGTTCAAATTCAGCAAGAAGTGGAAACTCTCCAAATAGTTGGGAATTATGCCAGACAAGTTGTTGCGAGAGAGGTCGAAATCCTCAATCCCTCTCAAAGAGCTCAAGGATTCAGGAATGGTCCCCTGCAATGAGTTTTCACTCAGATACAGAGTTGTCAAACTTGTACAACTCCCTAAGCTTCGTGGAATCTCACCAGATAACCGATTGTGAGAAACATCCAAGAAATCTAGATGCATCAAGTTGCTTATCTCCATTGGTAGGGATCCAGTAAGCTTGTTGCTGGATAGATCCAAAACTTGTGACAAGGATGCTAAACCAATAACTTGTTTAGGAATTTGACCGCGGAGATTATTTTGGGAAAGAGCTAAAAGAAGAAGATTCCTGCATTCTCCGAGACTTTGCGGTATGTTGCCTTCTAACTTGTTTGACATAAGAAGCAACCTGGTCATTGAAGTTAGATTTCCAAGAGAAGATGGGATGATACCTGATAGTTTATTCTCGTTCAGATACAAAGCATCCAGCCTTTTCAATTTACCAATAGAACTTGGTATTGTGCCTGTCAATAGGTTTGCCTCAGAGCCTACTGCCTCTAGGTTGATTAGATTTCCGATTCCTATGGGAATTCTTCCGCGAATCTGGTTATGACCAAATACCATTTGCGTGAGCTTTGTTGAGAGATTGCTGATGGATTCAGGTAGTACTCCTCCAAAATTATTGACACTAAAATCAAAGATTGTTAATTTGGTGGCATTAACTAGAGAAGAGATGAAATCCAAGTCACCTTCCTCATCATTTCCAAGATTGTTCTGGCCAAGTGCTAACACATACAAATTTGACAGGCGTGCTAGACTAGGCACTTTTCCTGTAAACTCATTGAATAAGATTAAAAAACTTGAAAGGCTTGAGGCATTGGAGATTGAATTCGGTATCGGTCCACTGAATTTGTTGGACCAAAAAAAAAATTCTTGGAGGTTTGGATATATAGTGTGGCCCAACCCAGGAGGAAGAGTTCCATGCAGTTCGTTTAGAATCACAGAAATAACTGTAATTGATGAGAGGTTGTATATGGAGGGAGGGATGGTACCATTCAAATAATTTTGACCCAATGCAAGATATGTTAGACTTTTCAACTGGCCAAGGCTATTCGGAATGCCTCCATGCAAATTAATTTCTTCCACATCTAGTACCTGGAGAGAAGAAAGATTTCCAAAAGAAGGTGGGATTTCCCCACTTAAATTGTTTTTTCTTAAAACAAGTACCTGAAGCTTGGACAAGGAGCCAATTTCAATTGGAATTTTACCCCTAAGATGGTTTCCATTTATGCGAAGTATTTGGAGGTTAGAGCAACGTGATATGTTGAATGGAATATCACCACTGAAGGAGTTGTTAACAAGGCGTAGTTGTTGCAGACGGAACAAACGACCAATTTCTTGAGGGATGGTGTTGTTGAAGCTGTTGTTTTGGAGGTTTAAATTTCTGAGAAAGCTCAAGTTTCCAATGTGGGGAGATAGCTGACCGTACAGCCGGCTTGATTGGAGATCCAGCACGGTGACTCTCCGGTGCCTACGGCCACAAACAATACCTTGCCACTGACAGAAGTGGAGGGATTCATTCCAGGAGCTAAGAATGGCCAGTGGATCGTTCACGATTTTAGCTTTAAATGCAAGCAAGGATTGTCTATCCGTTTCATTCCCTCCTAGATGTAAGGAAGATGAAGTACTCATGAGAAGAAACAGTTGCATGAGAATTGGCCAGATAATATTAATGATACTCGAGAACCCCATGTATGCGCTCTGCCAAGTTAAGCTCGAGTCAAGAACCAGAGATTGTTTATACATAAAAAAACCTTGCCAAAATTCTAGCCTTAGCTCAATGAGCCTAATATAGATACTTTGTGGAGTGAGACATACTCCAATATTTAACACTCTTATCATTATGGCTTGGGGGCCGCGACTTTTACTCTGCGGGTTTCAAGAAGTCAAGCGGTCTTATTTCTACTGTTACAATTATTTTAGATCAAAGGTCACAGTCCGTAATAATTGGAGTAGAATTCTCTCATCTTCTATTATCATTTTCTTCTATCCCTAATCTCACACTCTTTCTTTTATTTTATTCTTTATATAAAAAATTCAAAAACAAGATGTAGTTGTGATGTAATTGGAACCATTTAAATAGAAGTCAATAGAAGGAGAAAGTGAGATTAGGAGAAAATAGAATCCTACTCTATAATAATTTCTCTCGGGATCAATGATTTCTCCTAGGGAAATTTCCATGGGGGTTCGCTCACCCGTCTTTTCTATAAAATTCCAATATTGCATATGGGTCCAGCCACTAACACAATAAAAAAATAAAAAAAATCATAATTAAACTTGATATTTTTTCTCCCTCTCTCCGTCTTCCCTCTACCTGATGAAAACCAGAAGCCATGGTTCTCAAATTCCAGTTGTTTCACTCCTCTCTGAAATTGATAAACATGGCAGCCAAGTTGTAAAACCCCATGAAAACAAAAAATTTCCGAAGATCTAAATCTCAGTCTACGTTTCTCTCTGTCCCAAAATTTTAGTTATTTTATGGGCTACTTTGTCAACATGTGGTGGCATGAGATGATGAGATGTTGTAGATGTGGAATAAAAGAAGCAGACCCATTCAGCACTGATTGGGTTTTTTATATTAATAAATTCATTATCGTAACTTTTTAATTTCTAAATCTTCGGCACTATACGTGTGTGCAGGACGAAAGGACCCGATTTAATCGAAATTATATGAACTGTACAACAGTACTCTGTCGGTGGTTATGCGTATGTGAAGGACAAAAGGGCCCGAAATTATATGAACTCACTGTATTAGCGACAATTCCTCTGTCGCTATCGGTGATTATGCAAGGAAGAAAATGTCGATAATATCTGCGAAATATCGCCGATATTATCGGTTTTTGGGGTAATGGATATTTAAATAGGTATCCGAATAGTTTTCGTCAAAATATCGCGATATTATCGATAATATCGCGATATTACCACTAATATCGCGATATAATATCGTAATTTATTAAATCTCTCTCTCGCCTCTCTCTCTTCTCTACATCCCTAGAACTCATTCCCATCTCCGGGTCTCCCTGATAGGACCCATTCCAGAGGAATGGAGAAGGAAAGGAAAATGCAAGGAAAGTAAGAAATAAAATAATAAGTTTTTTCATTCATGCCTTTCCCAAATGGTGAAAGAAGGCTTATATACAACCCTAGCAGAGGAGTGCCCAGATGGGAACACATCTCTATCCTTAGAACCGTTGGATGAAGCCAACTACTACAAAGATAAGACAAAATACCATAAATATATAAACCCCATAACTAGGATCCTAACATTCCCTCCCCCTTAAAAGAAGGCATGTCCTCATGTCGTCAAGTTGGCATGTAGAGGCTTGCGTTGCTTGTTCACCCAAGCCTTTGAGTTCCAAAACAATATCATGAAAGATGCCTCCAAAACCAGCGCAGTGTGAATCTCCCAACATACCACAAGAAAATTGGTTTCCAAACAGATTTTGAACCAAGCCGGCCAAGTTGTGCTTCTACCATGCATGATCTCAATTCAATCCTAGCAAACTTGACCTTAATTGCTGGATATGTAGCCGCATATACCCTTAGTGAAAATGCTAAATTCCCAAATCTTCTAGCATTCCACAAGCACACTAGCTTCAAAAAATCCAGAAAAGTGAAATAACTGAAGAAATTTGGCCTTAATGATCCTGATGCATATAATGGTACTGAACAAAGATCCAAAATGATCGGCAGTTTATACCATGATACATTCTGCAAGTAGGTATCATCAACTTTGGTGTTGATCGAATAATAATCGTGCATCCTCGGAATAAGTAGCGATGCATCAGACAAATTGGCATCAGCCACACAATATTGTATCAACTCGGCCAAACGTAACACCTCTTTGATCGTGAAGGAATGATCTGCAAACAAAATGGCACAAGTCTTGATATTATGAACATTTCCAAAATGGCTCAAAACACCATACATCACAGGACAGGTTTGTTCAAAACTCTTGGCAGTCCAAAGTCCCAAAATGGCGTGGTTATATATAGTGTGGTCCAGCTGGACCGCAAAATGTCTCACCAGCATGATAATTAGCTCAAAACACCATGTTCCTGTGTAAGACATAGCAGCCTTAAACATCCCAAGCAGACATAGTTTATAACTTGCTGATAGGCTCCAAAAAAATATGTGCCATCGATGAACATAAGGGAAATCAGTGCTTAGAAAAGAGATTGCCAGATTGAATTGGAGAAGCGCAATAATCTCATTGTCATGAAAATTGAAGTAAGCAAGGCCTAAACTACCAAATTGCTCCCGGAGAATATTGTGCTTGCTTTTTTGTGACGAGGCAAGGGCATTGATAGCAAAGGAATGCACAACTGTTGACTCGGCACTCATGAACTGAGGCAAAGTTAGAGAAAACTGTAATAGCAAAGTTTCTAGTGTAGCATTCCAGATTGCTATGAAAATTTTCAATGCATTATCCATGAGCATAGGATGCTCAGCCGCATGCGAAGACTGCAACGTGGGACGGATGATCATCCAATAGAAGTTCTCAATCTCAACAAGATTAGGAGAAAAAGAAGAGCAAACACTTCTGAAAGAACCACTGCTAGAGAAAGAATGATGCTCAGTACCCACTGCTAAAGAAAGAACCATAGAAATCAACTTCTGAAAATGAAGAGAAAGTGACTCTGCCATGATTTGGAGAGGATCAGGTATGTGTCCACAGATAAGAACAGCAAACACTTCCTCTTCTTGTCGAAAAGATCCATCTGTAGGCCATTTCAAGTTGGCAAATTTTTCCAAAAGCCTGATAATGGTTCTAGTAACACATGTGTTGCAATGGGAGACAAGTAGACAAACTGATGTCATAGTATCAATCATATGGCTAGATAAAGGAAAAGTGGAAATTACTTTAGTCAAGCCACTCATGAAAGGGTAAAAACTACCATTGGCTATCAAAGTTAAATTATTGTGCCAAATTGTAGAACAAATAATGGAACCTCTACTAGTAAACTCCCACTTCGGTGCCTTCACAATCATCCTTAAAAAAGTATCCATAGAACACGAACTCACCCATCCGAAAGTGCCAGTCAACAAGGTAGTGGGAGAAACCAAAATGGTCTCAGTATCACTCTGAACATTTCTAGTTAGGAAAGAATTCGTTAGGAACCACCAATTAGGACAATGAAGTGAGAATTCAGGGTACACCTTGTTCCCAATACCAAAGGATTCGAATGCATAAAGAAACACATCCATGGTACAACGTTCCCTAATTTCAACAAGCAGAAAGTCAAGAATCGATTTAGTAATCTCCATCCAATGGTGCGGATCAAGTAAAAGGTCAGGCACATATGTTTGGGCCATTTCTCTCTTCATCATGTTTTTAAACACAGCAAATATGTTTATGCGGTTCCCACAGGAATGAAACACAATCATTTCAACGGTCCTTTGGTGTGTAAGAAATTCCAAATGCAACCGTGCATTTTTCAGTGGATAACGCAATATGGGTATCGGACAATAGAGGGCCTTGTCGGGTTCCTGTGGTCGGGGGACCCGATGAGCAATCTGAATAAAATCTTCCTTAGGAGAGAGATC
Organism: Malus fusca; assembly: GCA_035220775.1. Lineage (NCBI taxonomy): Eukaryota > Viridiplantae > Streptophyta > Magnoliopsida > Rosales > Rosaceae > Malus > Malus fusca. The sequence continues at coordinate 26,486,337 of CM069059.1, forward strand.
TTCAATCGCAGGAGTAGGGTTACCCAATGGTGGCATAACTCGACTGCCATTGCAGCTAGTCTGAGAGCCACACTTCCAGCGAGATGAGGTAACATCATTAATCAGCACGGTATTGACGAGACCATTAGTGCAACAGTAAGAGCGTAAAGTTGATCCTACAGAGGATGAGGAAAAATGCGAAGAGGGCTTGGACTGTCGGTAGCCAAAGATCTCTGACTTAGGCTTCCTCTTCATCTCCACGGAAGAAATTGGTTGCAGGAAACACTTGAATTGGGTAGAAGCATGGCCAGAACGAGTCTTTGTGCGGAATCGCTCAACCGTTACAGAAGCATGGGTTCTGGACGGAGTCACCAGTGCTGTCAACAACGGAGACGTCGAAGGTAACCGTGGAACACGATGGTGTCTTAGTTGCGGTGGTGCAGATGATGGAATCTGCGATGGAAGATATGGTGTGGTTTGAAGATAGCCCATAGGCACTGTGGGTGAAGACCCAATTTCTGGCAAAATTGAGGGAATCAAAACGGTTGACAAGGAGCAAGGAGCCTTCGTAACTGACTCCAAGTGCGGAATGGAGGTCAGTGGTGTCGAGTATATAAGCGGCCTCGGGTAAGGGTTTGGTGGCGTCGATTCAAGTGCACGGGAAGGGTTCAATCCAAGCATTGAATCCAAACCCTCTAATTGAGACTCTATCCCGTCTTCACCTTCCGTAGGCTGAGTTTGCAACCTGTCTTGGCAAACGCGCAGAGAAGACACGGATTCCGTAACCCGCTGAACCTGTTTGTCCAGACTCACGGGATGAAGAGTCGGCTCGAGCGATGCCGTTGTGAACTCCAGGACGGCTAGTGTGGACGTCGTCGGCCCCGGTAAGTCTGGAGCTGGAATGGTCATGGGCGAATGGGGAGGGGTTGAGTAGGCGTGGGTGAAATTGTCACAGCCCGTCCCTAATTTTAAGAGTTTTTAAAGTTTTAATAAAGGATTTTACAAAAATGCCCTTTGAGGCACGCGCATTATTCGAGGTTTATCGTTGTGTCGTGCCATCTAAGATTTGTTTTCTTGACATATCCTCGTAGTACTCGTCGCTACGGACGCGTGGGCGCAGACGGTTCGTGATTTGGAGTTATATCGAAGAAGTTATTAACTTTTGAAATTTGGGCATTTTAGGAATTATAATTTTAATAAAATCTGGAATTTATTTTATGAAAATGGATGGCCCAGATTTAATGAAGATTTGAAATGGATGGCTTGGATGTGAGGGAAAGAAAATAAAAAAAATAAAAGAAAGTTTTGTGTATGTGTGTGCGTGTGCGTGAGAGGAAGAAGAAAACAAAGAAAAAGAATGGTTGGGCAAAGCTGCCCAATCGGAGAAGAATGAGGAGAAACCGAATGGGGAGAGGAGAGAGAGAAGCTTCTGGCCAATCAGAGAAGGAGAAAGGAGGAAAGGAGAGAGGGCGAGAAGCGGAGGAAAGAAGGAAGAAAACGGGTTTTCACCCGCAACCCGTTCGCGACCCGCGGCACCCACACCCAAAATTCGACGTTTTTCATCCATTTTTCCGGCAAATTGCTTTAAGAAACTTCATGGGAAACACTCTAGGAGCCTTCCTCTATCCATTCCATCTCAAATTTGGAGAGATTTGATCTTGAAAATGGAGAAAACCGCGATGAGGGGTACGCGACTTCTTGTTCAAAATTCACCCAATCCCGAAGCAATTTCTTTCAATTGCCACCACCCATAGCTTCCTCTTGAGGTCTAGAACAAAGCCCAAGCAATGGTTGGGACGGCGAAGTTGATTTGAGGACGGATTGAGCACACCCAAATTCTAGGGTCCGCACGGATTTTGTTGAAATTGGAGGCCTTACCGACCGAATTGGCCTTGGCCACAGGTATGAAAGTTGCTCTACTCATTGAGATCTTCAATTCTGTATTTTTTGAGAATTTTTTGGAAATAGTTGGATTTTCCGGCGAGCCGGGGCTGCCAACCGCCACCCGCGGCGGCCCGTGCGGCGGCGCGTGGCCATTGGCCCGCCAATGATATTCTTAGCATGTGTATAATGTTCTAGGTTCAGTTTTGATAATTGATGGACGTAAATTGAGTAATTGAACCTAAGTTCGTTTCGATTCGTAGTTAGGTGAAAATGTGAATTAACGATCCGACCGTTGGATCGTCACCAAACTTTGATACGTTGTAATACGTAATATTTGAAGATTATAGGAATTTACGGATTGGGAATCCGATTTACGGATCTTCCGAAATTGGAGTTGTAAGTTCATAATATAGAATGTTAGCCGTCACTCGGTTTTGATAATTGACGGAGATCCGACCGTTGGATGGTAATGAAATTTTAGGATGTTGTTCTAGAGATATACTGTGGACCTTTGGAAGTTATGGATTGGAAATCTAAGTTGCAGATCTTCCGGATCGAACTACGTAGTGACGTGTTTTATATAAGTTATTTATTCTATCGATATGATTTCTGAGGTTGGATTTGATTATTGTTCTAGGCGCCGATCGTCATGACGCCTTGATGTGTTGTGCTAGGGAGTTGTAGGGCGAACTCCAGGTGAGTGGGCAGTTTTGTTTTCGTATTACCTATATACTATTGTTTTTCCCAGAAAATGCATTTATTTGAAAATATGTTTTTCAAATGCCATGCATAGAATTATTTGAAGAAAATATGAATTGTTATATGAATTATATGATTGATATATGATGCATACATGTGCATGGTGCTGTGGAGGCACAGGTAAGTCAGGTGAGTTCATTATTCATTGTATTGTTTGATGTTGAGACGTTTTAAGCTCATAACCTGCACCTTAGGTGTTAGTGCTTATATTATTCACCACACCGCACGCTCGCCTTAGATCCAAGTAGGTGGATGTCGTACAGACCATGTGAGGGTTCCGACATGCTAGTCGTATAGATCACTAGGTGTGATTCCGACTAGTGGGTGACCTTAGTTATGCGCACTGATGATTGATGAGAGAAGCACTAGAGCGTATTTTACACCTTTCATCGTACAGACTACCTTACGTAGTTCCGAGTGATGTGCAGAGTAGGGCCGTATAGGTCACTGTGGTGACTCCGGCTGAGTGGGATATTGAGCTATAGAATTAATCGTATAGGACCAACTGCAGGGTCTCCGATTGATTCCTTATTTCACCTGATTTATATTTTGATTCATGGCATGTCATATTTTTCTTGAAAAATGTTAAAGAATTGGGATTTGAGTTTTGAGATTACATATGGTTTTTATATATACTATTTTCTGGGAAAGTATACAGGTTTTACGGTGAGGGGTTAGAAATGTTTTAAATGAAATGTTTTCGCAAAACTTTGTTTTACTGACCCACTCAATTTTGTTTTACGCCCCTCCACGTTCTAGATAGTAGAGCTTCGGGTGGCCACGAGGAATTCAACGGTGTTCTGACAGAATTCACAATAGTAGGACTCACCCTCGGGTGTTTCATCTTAATAATTGTTATCTTTAAAGCTTCCGAACTGTGTAAATGGTTACGTCACTCTCACGTGACGGCCAGCATGCCCTCCTTCGGGACGGGGTGTGTCAGTTGGTATCAGAGCCAATCCTTGGCCGGAAGTGTGCCGACGAGGACGTCGGGCCCCTAAGGAGGGTGGATTGTAACATCCCACATCGCCCAAGGAAGTGATCCTTAAATGTATATTCTCATCCCTACCTAGCACGAGGCCTTTTGGGAGCTCACTGGCTTCGGGGTCCGTAGGAACTCCAAAGTTAAGCGAGAATGAGGCCAGAGCACTCCCAGGATGGGTGACCCACTGGAAAGTTGCTCGTGAGTTCCCAAAAACAAAACCGTGAGGGAATGGTAAGCCCAAAGCGGATAATATCGTGCTACGGTGGTGGAACGGGCCCGGGATATGGTGGACCCGGGCCGGGATGTGACAAATGGTATCAGAGCCTAGGTTGCAGTCCTAGACATCTTGAGAATTCCCTAGTGTCTTCTGTCAGAACTTTACCGCCTCGTGGATAGCCACTTGTTCAGATGAGCTTAGTTTCCCCGATGTAACTTAGTTATGGGAAACTACTACTAATGTGATTCAGTCTGTTATCCGTCCTTCCCAAAGGACTCATTTTGAGAATGGTTATAAGTTGAATTTGAATCACTTTATGGAAATGAAGAACCTGAGGGAGCAGAGTGATGGCTTAATCATTTGGAAAAGACGTTTCGGATTATGCAAAGTCAAGGGAATCTTCCTCCCGATAGGTGGGTCGAGATGACTACCTAGTTTCTGAGTGTTGAATCTGCATTCTGGTGGAGATAGGAATGTTATCCGATGTTATCGGGAGAACAACTGTTTGGAAGTTGTTTAAAGAATTGTTTAAGAAAAGTTCATTCCTCCGGCATATTGTGATAGTAGTAAGCGAGAATCTGCAAATGTGAGACAAGGAAAGATGACGGCGAATGAATATTATAGAAAGTTTACAGACTTGCCTTGTTTCCATTCGGATGTTGTTGCTAATCCGGTCGAGATGTTATGCCGTTTTAGGCTGGATAATAAGAAGAAGTGGCGTTCTTGGCGACCACTATTTATCGTACTTTTTACCAGGAGTTTACGAGATGTTGTTGAGTATTGAGGACTCTGAGAACTTGATCGGCGAAAGTAAAGAGGAATAAGAAAAGAATAGGAATCAGAAGAAAGACGATAAGTTAAAGATTCGTCATATCAAGGCCCTCGAAAGACTCAGAGATTCCAAAGAAGTGGAGTTAATTCTAGTTCTGCCATCAGAGATTTTAGTACCATTGGTCAGATGTGAGGTGATAGATTTACTGGAGATCCTAGATTACAGAGACGAGGTGACTCTGGTAGAGGAAATGTACCCTTGTACCGTAAGTGCAATAGCATACACTTTGGAGAGTGTAGGTGGGAAAGCAGATGATGCTTTACATATGGATAAATGGAACATAGAGCTGCAAGATGCTTTGAATCATTCGGACTTGATTATGGATTCGTTGGATATTGTGGTCACTTTGCCAGAGTTCATTAGTCGTGATGCAGAAACTTTATATTATTGACGATGTTGCCACAAAGAGAAATGTTTGAGCACAATCGAGGCATATGTATGTATTTTCCCTGTGAGGAGTAAGATGGTAATATGGCACTATTGGGAATTGTTGCTTACTTATCGAGACAACGATGATTTATTAGTATTGCGGGCTGCAGACCGTAATATTAATAACTTATTCGTTGGATCCGTTAAGCAAGTAAACATGTAGGTTACCCTACATTAGTATGGTGTTATTCAGGGTGTTCAACGTTGGAGGAGGATATAGTTATGCCGGGAAATTTTATTTCGTTGGATATCGTGGATTTTGATGTGATTTTAGGCACATATTAGTTGCGTTATAATTATAACAAGATAGATTGCTACGGGAAACCAGTTACCTTCCACCAATTTGGATGACTAGAGATTACTTTGTGGGTATGCAAAGTGGATTGAGTTAGGCCGTTATTTATGCTGTGAGAGCAAAGAGATTGTTATCAAAAGGCTGCCAAGGATACTTAGCTCATATGGTGCTAAATGATGTTGCTTCTAGTAGTTTGGGAGATGTAAAGGTGGGTAGACATTTTCTTGATGTTTTCCCCGAGGAATTACCTGGATTGCCGTTAGGCGGAGATATGGAGTTCACTATTGAATTGTCTCCAAGTACAGATTTTATATTATAGATTGGTTCCTACAGAGTTATAAGAATTGAAAATTCAGTCATAGGAATTGGTTGATAAAGGTTTCAATCAACCTAGTACATTATCCTGGAAAACCCCATCTTTGTTTCTAAAGAAGTAAGACGAGACTTTAAGGATATATATAGATATTAGGTAATTGAATCGGGTAACGAGTATGAACCGTTATCCATTGCCGCGCATTGATAATTGTTTGATCAACTTAGAGGTACCTATGTGTTTGCAAGGAAAAGAGTTGAGGTCTGGTATACTCTTAATTTGAAAGTAAAGCATGCTAGTCATTTCGAGTTGGTGTTGCAATGTTTGAGGGAACATTGGTAGTATGCAAAGTTGGACAAATGTCAAGTTTGGACGAATCAAGTGACATTTCTGGGATGTTATATCCGCTTAAGGTACTCAAGTGGATCCTTAAAAGGTAGCAGCGGTTGAGAATTGGGAACAACCTTGAACCGTCACTGAGGTACTGAATTTTCTTGGCCTAGCAGGCTACTATAGAGGTTGGTAAAGGATTTTTTCAGTCATTGATTTGCCATTGACGGGATCGACTAGAAAAGAGGTTAGGTTTGAGTGGATGAAAATTGTGAGCAAAGTTTCAGCAACTGAAGTATTATCTCACTCATACGCCTGTTTTAGCACTCCCAGATGATAACGGTAATTATGAGGTTTACAGTGATGCATCCTTGAATGGTTTAGGATGTGTGTTGATGCGACATGGTAGGGTGATTACTACACTTCACGACAATTGAAACCTCATGAGATGAATTACCCTACTCATGATTTAGAATTAGCAACTATTATCTTTGCTTTGAAGATTTGAAGACATTGTCTTTATGGGAAGAAAAGTGCAAGATTTTTACGAATCAAAAGAGTACCCAATATCTGTTTATTCAGAGGTATCTTAATCTTAGGCAACGAAGGTGGATTATGTTGCTTAGTGATTATGATTGCACGACCAAGGTGATCGTGCAAATGTTGTGGCCAATGCTTTTAGTAGGAAGACCCCAGCGAGAATTAATGCTTGGTACGATTGCCATGTTCATCTTCTTGTGGAATTGAGATCTACTGAAGTAAAGTTGGGAATGGAAGATCGAAAAGAAAACGTACGTGCTAATATTCAAGTTAGGCCAAATTTTAGTGGTCGTGTGCTTGGAACTCAGATGGAAGATGAAGAGATCTAAGAATTAATTAAGGTAAGGAACGACGAGAAAAAGAAAGACCTCAGGGTTAGAGAATCAGATGGCATGCTTATGCAAGAGAACAAGATGTATGTACTTATTGATATGGAATTAAATAAAGTAATTTTGGACGAAGCATACTGTTCAGCTTATGCAATGCATCTTCGAGGTACTAAAATGTATCATACCATTCCACCGTTTTTATTGGCCAGATATGAAAAGGGAAATTGTTGAATTAGTGAATAGGTGTATTAGTCGTCAGCAAGTCAAAGCAGAAAGAAAGAAGTCTTTTGGATTGATGCAGCCACTTTCCGTTCCACAGTGGAAATAGGAAAATATCACTATGGATTTTGTGTACCAGTTTCGTCGTACACGGAACGGGTGTGATGGCGTTGGATAACTATTGATCGACTTACTAAGTCAGCTCAGCTTATCATCCTCAAACAGATGATCAGTCAGAGAGAACCATTCAGACTTTAGAGGATATGCTAAGATCTTCAATGTTGCAGTTTAGTGACGCTTGGCATAAGCGGTTGGATTTGATGGAATATGCCTACATCAGCAGCTTTCATTCGAACATGGGTATGACACCATTTGAGACACTTTAAGGGAAAGCTTGTCGTACACCTTTGTGTTGGTCTAAAGTTGGGGAAAGACGTTAGTGGGCCCTGAGATAGTAGAAGAGACTACTCAGAATGTTCAAGTGATTAAAGCTATTATGAAAGTGACCCAGGGTTGATAGAAGAGCCTTGCCGATAGACATGCCACTGATCGGGTGTATACAGTATGTGATTGAGTATTTCTGAAACTTTAACCTTGGAAAGGTGGGATTCGGTTCGGGAAGAAAGGTAAGTTAAGTCCTAGGTACATCCGACCTTATGTGATCATCGAGAGAGTTGGTGAAGTTGTTTACAGGCTTGAGTTGCCTCCAGAGTTGTCGAAAGTGCATAATGTATTCCATGCTTCCATGCTTCGATATTATGTTTTAGATCCTTCACATATGATTCCTCCTTAATCTTTGGAAGGTAACCCGGATTTGATTCATGATGAGGAGCCAATGACTATCTTGTATTGGAAAGAGGATGTGCTGAGAAATAAGACAATGAGTTTAGTGAAAGTTTATAGAGGAATCTTTTAGTGGAAGAAGGTACTTGGAAGTCAGAGAATCGGCTGAGAGAGATCTATCCCAGATCATTTTATGGATATTGATGGATTGTAAGGATTGTGTAAATTTCGAGGACGAAATTTTTTTAAGGTGGGTAGATTGTCACAGCCCGTCCCTAATTTTAAGAGTTTTTAAAGTTTTAATAAAGGATTTTACAAAAATTCCCTTTGAGGCACGCGCATTATTCGAGGTTAATCGTTGTGTCGTGCCATCTAAGATTTGTTTTCTTGACATATCCTCGTAGTACTCGTCGCTACGGACGCGTGGGCGCAGACGGTTCGTGATTTGGAGTTATATCGAAGAAGTTATTAACTTTTGAAATTTGGGCATTTTAGGAATTATAATTTTAATAAAATCTGGAATTTATTTTATGAAAATGGATGGAACAAACGACCAATTTCTTGAGGGATGGTGTTGTTGAAGTTGTTGTTTTGGAGGTTTAAAGTTCTGAGAAAGCTCAAGTTTCCAATGTGGGGAGATAGCTGGCCGTTCAGCCGGCTTGATTGGAGGTCCAGCACGATGACTCTCTGGTGTCTGTGGGCACAAGCAATGCCTTGCCACTGACAAAAGTGGAGGGATTCATTCCAGGAGCTAAGAATGCCCAGTGGATCATTCACGATTTCAACTTTAAATGCAAGCAAGGACTTTCTATCCGTCTCATTCCCTCCTAGATGTAAGGATGATGAAGTAACCATCAGAAGAAACAGTTGCATGAGAATTGGCCAGATGCTAATAATAATACCCGAGAACCCCATGTATGCGCTCTGTGAAATAAAGCTCGAGTTGTGAACCAGAGAGGCTGAGTTTTTACAAGAAAAAACCTTGCAAAAATTCTTGAAGAAAAAAAACTTTGCAAAAATTCTAGGCTTAGTTCAATGAACCTAACAAAGATACTTTGTGGAGGGAAACATTCTCCGATATTTAACACTGTTAGTGTTATCATTATGGCCGTGACCCTATGTGGGAGTGACCAAGTGCAATGATCATCTTCAAGAAGTCAAGGACTCATATTTCTAAACTTACCATTATTCTAGGGATCTGGGTTCTCTGCTCCTTTTTTTCCATACACTTCCGTCATTCTTTTGTTTGTGTAATCACGGTTAAGCCACGTCAGCATTTTATATTGATTTTTTATAGAAATAATAAGACAAAAAGATGTAGCTTAATCGTGACCACACAAACAGGATGAGGATGGAAGTGTATGATAAAAAAGGAGCAGAGAATCCGGGTCGTTATTCTAGGTTGAAGGTCACGGCTCCCAAGCCATAAGAGCAATTCCAGCGAGGACCAAATGTCCCAGCCTCCAGTCCAAAAATCAAGCCAGGCCCCTGTCAATCAAGTCCACCCCAACAAATTGACTGGTACCCAGCCCGAGCTGGGCAAGAGCCCAGCCCAAAAGAGATTGAGACAGAAGCCGGGGAGGAAGCCTGGCGCGTGCGCTTCACGCAGCCGTGGCGCGAGTGCCCGACAAGCTTTCAGAGCCCGGGGCCCGCGTGCAGGTGCTGTCAGTTCCACCCCCCGAGTTTGCGACGTGGCTCCATCTCTGCCGTTGGATTTCCAACGGCTAGTTTTCTAGACCGTTGGATTTCCAAAGGTAAAAAAAAAATTAAATTTTACTTTTAAAATAGACCGTCGGATCAAAGATCAACGGTCCACGTTTTTTTTACAAAAAAGTAAAAAAAAAAAAAAAAAAGGCCCCAACGGTCAGAAATATGACCGTTGGCCACGAGGCAAGTCCCTGGCTCTTGGATTTGAATATTTTTCAAATCCAACGGTCCAGATTAATTAACTATATTAAAATTCATTAAAAATTATTAAAAAATACAGAAAAATTATTAAAAAATACAGAAAATTTTAAAAAAATTACAGAAATATTTGAAAAATGTTATTTTTTTTCCTATAAATACCTAACCCTCATCTTCCACCTTTACACCACATTTCAATATTTTCTACACTTTCTATACTATCTACATTTCAATATTTTCTACACTTTCTATACTATCTACATTTCAATATTTTCTACACTTTAAGAGAAAAAAATGTCTTCGTGGAAGCTCATTGAAGATGTTACGTTGTGTGAATGTTGGGTTCACACTACTCATGACCCAATTACGGGTAATGAGATGGATAAGCGAGAAATGTGGAGTAAAATTACGAAAGCGTTTTGCGATGTACATGGAGAAAACGCCAGAACTAGTCAAGGTCTTCAAGGTCGTTGGAAAAAACTCAACGCATCATTTACTTGTTGGAAAAACGCCATCTCTCATGCTTCCGGTAACCTCCGTAGTGGGACAAGTTTAGCGGATCAGGTAACAATATTTTTATTTATTTATATGCATTCCACCCACATCAATATTTTGATTTATTTAATTTCGTATGTAATTTTTATGTTATTTCTTATGTAATTTTTATATGCATTCCACCCGCATCAAAATTTTAATTTCTTATGTAATTTTTATTTAATTTCTTATGTCATTTTTATGTAATTTATATGCATTCCACCCGTATCAATATTTTGAATTTATTTATTTGTGTTACACCCGCATTTTTTAACACTATGTTATCCCACTTTTTTATAGACACTACAAGCTCAAGCATTCTACAATTCAAAGAACGGGAACAAATCATTCAATAAATGGGAATGTTGGCAAATTGTCAAAGATTGCCCTAAATACAAAATTGTGGCAACTGGTCCAGAAGTTGTCATGCACGGTATGGGTCTACATAGTTCTCCAGAACCAGACATGGCCGAACAAGAAGCCGACACATTTCAAGACATGGCCTGAACAAGTGCCCGAGACCCAACCGACTCGTCAGTCCCTAAGGCCTCTAGGTAAAAAGGCGTCAAAGAAAAAAGGTAGTTCTTCCAAAAATGACTACAGTAAATATATGGAGGAACTTGCTCGCCAAGGTGAACTAAGCTTGGCACGAGAAAAGGCTAGAGATGAGGAAAAAGTTGCTGCTATGGCAGCAATATTAGCAGCTACTGAGGCCCGTGATGCGGCGTCTGAGAGACAAAGAGAAGTAGTTAATCGAGAGAACAAGCTGGTTAGAGAAGCACTTCATCGAGAAAATGAATTGCTTCGAGAAGAAAGGATGGCTCAAGCAGATCGTGACACTATGAGCAAGTCTCTAGTAGGACTGTCTCCGAATTCTAAATATTTTTGGACATCGGAAAAAAGAGATGTCATGCGTAGGAGGCGTGCAAGAGATGCGGAAACAAGTCAAGGGGGTTCTAGCTACACAAATCATGGCAACCAAGATCCTAGCACCACATATCCTAACTCGAGAGACTTTATTTAATTTCTTATGTATTTTTATGTATTTTCTTTCTTTTTTCTAGTAGAACTTTATTTAATTTCTTATGTTTTTTCTTTTTTTAGGTTTGAACTTTATTTAATTTCTTATGTATTTTTTATGTATTTTCTTTCTTTTTTCTTTTGAACTTTATTTAATTTCTTATGTACTTTATTTATTTATTTATTTTTAAAATTTTATTTCTTTTGTACTTTATTTAAACACATGAAATAAGATTACATAAACTCACCAAATAAACTTAAAAACAAAACACATTACATAGAATTACATAAACTCACCAAATAAACTTAAAAACAAAACACACTACATAGAATTACTTAAACTTAAAAAAAAATACAATTTATTCTTCAACCACAAGCCTCATTCTAATTATCTTCGCCTCCATGCAATCCCCACTGGTGCTCAATCAAGTCATTCTGGCGGGTTACGTGCCAGTATGGCTCTTGCACATTAGTGTACCGCTGAACGATCAATTCATTGTAACGTCCATCGCGTTCCAACGGCTCGTGTTGCACTGGATCTTCGGTCTGGTCATGAGCACAATAGATACGTGTTCTTGAGTTGTTCATCGGATCCGGCTCATATTCATCGACGGCATCATAATCATACTCATCTTCAACAATCATGTTGTGGAGAATAATACACGTCATCATGATGGATCGAAGATCCTCGACATCAAACATTCTAGCTGCAGCCCTGACGATCGCCCAACGAGCTTGCAGGATACCAAAACAACGCTCGACATCCTTCCTACACCCTTCTTGACATTTTGCAAAGTGTTTTTCCTTTTCAGTCTGTGGATGTGGCACTGTTTTGACAAATGTTGACCACCTTGGGTAAATGCCATCTGCAAGGTAGTATGATCCCTCGTATTGGGTACCATTAACCCAATATGTGCATCTCGGCGAGTTTCCTTGCAGCAGTTCGTGGAACACTGAGGATTGGGCAAGGACATTTAGGTCATTCTGAGCTCCTGGAACACCAAAAAAAAGCATGCCAAATCCATGTATCAAATGAAGCCACCGCTTCCAAAATGATGTTTTTGGCTCCTTTTCTGTCGCCATATGCTCCTTGCCACGCACTTGGACAGTTTTTCCAAGTCCAGTGCATGCAGTCGATGCTTCCAATCATGCCAGGGAAGCCTCGCATCTCACCCTTCCTCAGAAGCCTTCGCATGTCCCTTGACGTGGGTGTCCGGAGATACTCTTTGGTGTAGAGGGCTTCAATTGCAGAGCAAAACCGCATCAGAGACTCCAGAACAGTTGTTTTTCCCATCCTCGCGATCTCATCCACTTGATCTACAGATGCTCCATATGCAAGCATTCGCAAGGATGCCGTAATTTTTTGCTCGGGAATAAGACCTAGAACATGAAAAGCATCCTCTTTTTGCACAAAGTATGAATCATGGTTGCAAATATCACTCATGATTTTGTTGAACAAATGTCGTTGCATTCTAAAACGCCGTCTAAAAATATGATCAGGGAATATGCTATTGGGAATAAAATAATCTTCCAATAGATTTTTACCTCGTTTTTCCCTTTTTCTATCGAGGTTTGCAACACGTCTTGGTTTGGCTATCTGACCCACGGCTTCCATGACACGGCGGGAATGTGAGGCCTTCTGCCTTCTATGGTGATCATCCTCATCCTCCTCCATGAAGAAAGCCTCATCTCCACCTCCACCTTCCTTGAGATTGGCCAATTATGCCTGTTGTGCCAACAACCTTTGTTGTTGCTCTTGCAACTGCTTATACACCCTTCTTGAAGAAGACATTGTAATAAGAACTCAAGATTTGAAAACGATGAACAAGGATTCTGAGCTAAAAAGAAGGATTGAGCTTGGTGTGAGGATGAATGTAGGGATGTAGGGTTTATATAGACAAAAAAAAAAGGATGAGGTTCTGGACAATGCCACGTGGCACTACGTGATTGGTTGAAAATCTTATCGAAATCTTGGCTAAATTATTGTAAACCGGAAGTGACACGTGGCGTGTCAGGATTGGTCGAAAATATTATCGGAAATCTATCCACAAAATAGTACGTTCGGATAATGACACGTGGCATGACGTGATTGGTTGAAAATCTTATCGAAATCTTGGCTAAATTATTGTACCACGGAAGTGACACGTGGCGTGTCGGGATTGGTTGAAAATATTATCGGAAATCTATTCACAAAATAGTACGTTCAGATAATGACACGTGGCGTGACGAGATTGGTTAAAAATCCTATCCGAAATTAAAACTATTTTATTTTTTTATTCTTTATTTTAAATGGGTTAAAAATCTTATCCGAAATAAACTTAAAAAAAAAAACACACCAAATAAATGCGCTGGGTGCCAGCGCATTTTTTTTTAGGGGTGGAGATGCCTTGGCCTATTACTGTTACTCCAGTCTATTACTGTTCATTTGAGTGGATAAATGCGCTGGGTGCTGGCGCAAAGTCCTTAGAGGTGGAGTTGCTCTAATGATTTCTCTTATGACTTCTCTTGAGTGCGATGATTTCTCTTAGGGAAATGTGAGTCTCCGCCCACGTATGAGTCTTTTCTGAAACATTCCAATGCTGCATATGGGTTCCGCCACTAACACAATAAAAAATTTAAAACAAAAATCACAATTAAACTTGATATTTTTTTCTTTTTCTCTCCGTCTTCTCTCTGCCTGATGAAAACCAGAAGCAATGCTTCCCAAATTCCAGTTGTTTCACTCCTCTCTGAAATTGATAACCATGGCAGCCAAGTTGTAACAAATCCATGAAAAAACTCTCTAAACCCCAAAAGTGAACTGTGTAATCGGATATAAAAATATGAAGTTTGAATCTTTTGCAAAAAAAAAAAAAAAAAAAAAATCCCAAGATCTAAATCTCCGTCTACGTTTCTCTCTATCCAAAATTTTAGTTATTTAATGGGCTTCTATATCTACTTTATCAACTTGTGCTGGCATGAGATGATGAGATGTTGTTGGTGTGGAATTAAAGAAGCAAACCCATTTAGCACTGACTGAGTTCCTTCCTTTTAGATTTTTTTTTATGTCAATAAATTTATTATCGTAACTTTTAATTTCTAAATCTTCTGCACTATTTTAGCCATGACCCAAGTTCATACAGATAGCAGAAATGGCTTTTTTTGCAGACTTCTGGGTTCATCAGTTTGGGAAGGATGTGAAGAGAGTTAAAATAGTTGGGTTAACTTTTTTTCTTATGTTAGTGGCGGGACCCATATATAATTTTGATTTTTTTAAGGAAGGTGCATAAGTGGGCGGCGGGTTCCATACATGATTTTCATACTGTCTTCGATCTTTTCTTTGAAGATTCGTTGACAAGTCTTTGAATGTTGCTCTTACATTTTTAAATGCAATGGCATAATTTTGTAACAGCACGTACCTCGGTTGATAACGAAGGATGTTGCCTTCATTTATGGTTTGTATATCTTTGTCTGATTGTATCTGAAGTAAGCATCCATGAAACTCAGCAGTTCGTGATCTGCTGTTGAGTCCACTAGCAAATTGATCTGTGGCAGTGGGTATGGATCATTCAGATAAGCCCTTGTTAGGTATGTGAAGTCCATGCTCACTCTCCACTTGCCATTTTCTACACTTTTTTTTTTTTTTTGTCAATTAAACTCTCATTTGAAAGCGAAACTTTAGCACGCTTGTCGTAGTGCGGCAGCTCTAATGGAGTGTGATGTGTAAGTACAAGGGGGATATTTTTGTGAGTGCACTTTCCTACTAATGCCCATATAATAATTCCATTATCCCGACCAAGATTGAAAAATGTTGTTCTTTTTTTTTTCTTTCTAGAATGATCGTGCTCAGTCTCTTCAGTGTAACTAAAATAAGGATTCTTCTTTCTTATAGTTTTCATTAGAAATATTGCCCGTGCAGTGCTGCGGATTAGAAACCGCATGAAAAAATATGTTTTAGAAGGATATAAGATTGTTACAGATGATTAATATTATTTACACTGAAATGTGTTTTAACTTTTTGAAAAAAGTTTTATGTGAAAAGTATAAATTGGGTGAATCTTGGAGCTCTTTGAACCACATTATGAGCCTAATTGGTACAATTGAAATTGAAGAGTTTAATTAAACTTCATGAGCCTAATTGGAAGTTTGCCACTCAGAGCGTTACCAGGTAATCCAAGTTGTTGGAGGTTAGAGCAACGTGATATGTTGAATGGAATATGACCATTGAAGGAGTTGTTTTCAAGGCATAGTTGTTGCAGCCGGAACAAACGACCAATTTCTAGAGGGATGGTGTGGTTGAATTTATTTTTTTCAAGGTTTAATGTCTTGAGAAAGCTCAAGTTTCCAATGTGGGGAGATAGGTTACCTACTAGCCGGCTTGATCGGAAGTCCAACACCGTGACTCTCTGGTGTCTGCGGCCGCAAGAAATGCCAGGCCATTTACAGAAGTGGAGTGATACATTCCAGGAGTCGAGAAACGACTTCAAAACCTAAGAAAACTTTAGGGCCTGTTTGCTGGAGGACTTCGAAAACTGATTGTTATTAGTTTTGCTGGAGGACTCAGTCATGGATGCAGGACTTAGATGATGGTAATGCAAATAAGAAAAATTACATATTTAATAAGAACATTTAAACATACATAAAAACAATTGCAAAAAGTTCACTTCACTCGTTCCACTCCTCATCGTCATCATTAAGAATATCACAATGAAACATACAAGCACTGTCATGGGATTCACTAATTCGGCCGTGATCACAGATGCTCTCTAGGCCTCCTTGTTCCAGTTAACACATCCCTTGTTAGACACAACTCAGTGACGACATTGCTCATGTCCTTTCGATCTCTCGGCATTGCGGCAGAACAAGCAACTCCTATTCTTGCAATGGAAGTCAAGCACTCCACAACCCTTTGTCTTTGATAGACTTGATTCCCCCTATTACTTATGGGATTAGTACTGCTGCTGCTTTCTTCTATTTGAACAAGTAGTGGATCACATATTTCTTCCACACGTTCTGGTAGAGCCATCCTAACAAAATATTGCAGGTCCATACCATCTTTAA
Source organism: Malus fusca (assembly GCA_035220775.1). Lineage (NCBI taxonomy): Eukaryota > Viridiplantae > Streptophyta > Magnoliopsida > Rosales > Rosaceae > Malus > Malus fusca. The sequence goes on from CM069059.1 coordinate 26,502,730, forward strand.
ACATGTTATTTGTCGGCCTCTTGCCGGTTAACATCTCCAACAACACGATTCCGTAGCTATACATGTCGCCATATGTTGACACCTTGCTTCCCATTCCATACTCTTAAGTTATATACACAAAAACACAGCTAGGTTCTCATGTGTGACTTCAAAAACTCATAAACTGAAACATCGTGCAAGCACAAACAATATGTGTGTGTATTTATTTTCACAAAAACAGAGATATATTTTTTATGTATGACTTTAGAAATTAATGCTAAAAATAAACGAAATCTCATTTGTGTGTGTATATGTCATAAAAATTTACCTGGGGCAGTATAGCCTATGGAGCCTTTTATTGTATTGGAAGAGCTTTCCTGCACAGGAAATGGACAAGAAGCCTCTGGGAGGAACCTTGCCAAACCAAAATCACCAACACATGTAGTCATGTCATCATCCAAGAGAATGTTGCTTGGCTTTAAATCACAATGAACTATTGGCATGTGAGAGCGGTTGTGCAAATAATCTAGAGCACACGCTATGTCGATTGCAATGTTTACTCTCTGAATAAGATCTAGATTCTTCTGCAGATTGGTTGGATTGTCGCCTCGTTGAGCTGAATTATGCAGCCATTCTTCGAGACTTCCATTCACCATGAAGTCATAAACCAAAGCTTTGAAATCATTCCCTTGAAAATCGATGCTTGAACAGGCAGTCAGTAGCTTGACAAGATTATTTGAGTAATATATGTGCAATTATACTTTATTATATCAAATGTAGATAAATTAATATTGAATCAAATAACATTTTTTTTATTTTGTAGATTAATTATTTTGCATGTATTATTACATATACTAGGAATATTTTATTACTAACACATATGTCCAAATAATTTACCTATGTTTTTATGTAAATTACTCCATAGTTCTCTTTCAGTTTCCATTTGGTAAGAAAATGACAAGATTAAATTAAAATTCTCTAATTTTATGCAAATTTAGAAAACAATTACGAAATCTAAAGGAAAGTATAACATTAATGTTTATTTATTTATTTATTTTTTGTCCAGAAGCATGAACATACAATTTGTTATGATATATTAATATACAATGAATTTAAACATAAATACATTTTTTTCATTAATCCCTCCCTTCAAATCTGCATAGAATTAAATGTATACATTAAAATTGTAATTAGGGGTATTTTAGGCATCTGAAAAATGCAAAATGTGTAAAGTCAAACAGAATTAAGAATTTGCTTATGTGGAGCCTAGTCATTGGGTTTTATTCAAGTAAAAAGACCATGTCGGGTTTTATGTAAAGAAACTTGAGTTTCAAGGGCTAAAATCATATTTTCAGTAAAAAAAAAAGATTTACCCCAATTAGTAGAAAGTGACAATGACTTACTAACAAGAAGTGCAACTAAATCTTTGGCAACATACGACATTGGGAATTTTGAGTTTTTATTGGGCATGATTATTTGGTATGAAATATTGGTTGCTGTTAATGAGGTTAGCAAAAATTTGCAATCTAAAGGCATGCTTATTGATGTTGCTATAAAACAAGTACAATGATTGATTGCTTATTTTGAAAAGTACAGAGAAATTGGGTTTGCGGAGGCTATGATTAATGTTAAAAAACTTGCTATTGAAATGGAAACTGATATCGTGTTTCCAGAAAAAACGTCAAGTTCGTAGACAAAGACATTTTAATGAGAATGAATCATTCCAACCAACTGAACAATCAGCGGAGGAATGTTTTAGGGTTCAATACTTCTTGTATATAATCAATCAAGCTATTGGTTCACTGAAGAGAAGGTTTGAAGAATATCAAGTGTATGATGATATATTTGGCTTTTTGTTCACTTCAGAGCGGTTGAATTCGATAGACAATGATAAATTGAAAGATTGTTGTGATCGGCTTCAAAACTTTCTCAAGAAAGATTGAGCTCTTTGATGTTGATGGGGATGCATTATTAGTAGAGTTGAAGCTTTTACGAGAGCGTTTGCCAAAAGAAATAAAGACATCCATGGATATACTGAACTACTTGAAGATGATGCGTTGTTTCCCGACTGCAAGCATTGCATATAGAATTTTGTTGACTGTACCTGTTACCGTTGCATCTGCAGAAAGGAATTTCTCAAAGTCAAAAGTTATTAAAATCATACTTGCGGTCAACCATGTTGCAGGAAAGGTTAGATGGACTTGCTTTGATATCGGTTGAAAGTGATTTTTTAGACAGAATTGATTCTGAAGGTTTAATTAATGATTTTGCAGTAAAGAATGCACGAAGAGTCATCTTTAAGTGAAGCTTCAATTCTAGACTTTTTAAAGTTTTGTTTATTTGCTTTCTTTATATTGAACTTATTGTTAGTTATTAGTACTATGGTTATTTTGTAGCTTTCTTTACATTTAATAATATTTAGAAACAGATGGTTAGTTAGTTTTAAAGTTTATTTTGATATTGTTTTTTAGCATCAATATGTTGTTCAATTTTTTTAAGATGTCTTATAATAAAGCCCCTTTTATCAATTTCGCACAAGGCCCCCAAAATCTCAGAGACGGCCCTGCTTTGTTCCCCCTTGTTTTTTATATTATTCGGTTAGTGTCAGGGTCTCAGTGACAAGAACTCACTCTGTAAGCCGGCTGTTTTGTTCTATATGTTTGGATTTTAAGGCCAAAGGGCGCAAAGACTTGAAAGAAATTGTCATAGTCATCACTTGATCTCGATTAATTAGAAATTTAGATATAAAAAACAAGGAAAATAAAGATCAACCCAAATAAATGTGACCACAAAGTGATCGAGGTCAAGTGACAAGAACTACCTCTGTAAGCCGGCTATATTGTTCTCTCTGGATTTTCAGGCCAAATGGCCCAAAAGATGAGTCATGCGGGATCCTGCATAACTTGCTCTCAACCGGGCTGGAGGTCAAAGAAAAGATAACGGTAAACTGATTATGTATGTTCGAAAAAGAGATCTTCGGTTATTTCTTGGGCAACATTGTATTGGGCTGAACTAATGAAAGCCCAATGAGGCGGCCTAAGCCCAACTCAAAGCCCACGGATATTTCTCCTGCGCAGTTTTTGCCTCTGCGAGCAATTCGCTCGGCAGTTTCTTGCGTGTCAGTACATTTGACTCGATCATGGCCTCGTTCACTCAGCCCGAAGACGACTCCGTCCCGACCACCGTGTCAACTCGCCCGTTCGACGACGACGGTTACCTGGGTTACGACCCCCGACTCCCCTCCCAGCGATTCGACTCCTTCGTCGACACCGAGTCGCTCAAGGACTCCGCCACCGATTCCCCAATCTTCCACGGCTCCGCCGCAGGTGATGCTTTCGCCACTCAGCCTGCGTCGGAGGCCTTCTCTCCTCCGTCGATCTACGCCGAATCGAATGGACAGGGCTTTGATGAAGGTTTTGGCGGGTCCGACGATCCGATTTTGCCGCCTCCGTCGGAGATGCTGCCGGAGGAGGGCTTCGCTCTCAGAGAATGGAGGAGGTAGGGTTTCGAATTTCGATTGTTTGCGATTGAACCAATAGTTCTGTATAGCAATTAAATTTTGACTCTTTTGTGCAATTCAGTTGAAAGTTCTTGGTTTTGATTTGGTTTGGTTTGATCTTTCTGTTGCGCCAAAAATTCCAGCAGTGATTATATTTCTGATATCAACTTGTTAAATTGAATGTTTATCAAAAAATAAAATATAGACTTGTTGAAATCTTTATGAATTTAACATGCCGATTGTTTGTATAAGAATGTGGGGAGCGGAAAAGATTCGTGATTGTTGTCAATGTGTAGTTATTGACTATCAGAAAATGGTTTTATGTTTGCATTAGAAGGTGGTGGAAAAATAAATGGTTGAATTCTGTGAGGTTGCAAGGGAGTTACCGTAATCCGAACTTTTGTGACATTCAGGCAGAATGCAATTCAGCTCGAGGAGAAGGAAAGGCGGGAAAAGGAGTTGTTGGTTCAGATAATCGAGGAAGCAGATGAATTCAAGGTGGGATTCTACCAGAAGAGGAAGATCACTACTGAAAATAACAAGGCTGCTAACAGGGAAAGGGAGAAGGTTAGATCAAATTAAATTTTCTGAAAAATATGATTAGCACTATTTTTTGTTTTTAATAAGATCTTCTGAGTAATAATGTGGATGTCTAACCTCACTGCCTTAATTTTAAGTTTGGCATGCATATTAAGATCCTTTGAGCTGATACTGATAGTGTATTTATTTCATTCGTTCTTGAATTGCTGGTTCGTTGAATAATTGATTGAAATTGTTGTCGAAGAAGAGCCACAAATTGTTGACATATAGCTCCCCACATCCACTCGACTTGGTTTTTCATAAATTTTACTGCAAGATCATAACTTTTATACCCTCCCTCTACTCGGACTGAACGTATCTGAATTCAATTATGTGATGGTCACAACTGTTTAGGATTTGCTACATAAATCTCAACTGCAACGTTTTCCCGTTAAGCTTCGTTGTAAAGCAAATATTACTAATACTGGATGTTTGGTCGGGTTAATGATTTCTGAAATCTAGTCTTTTTTTGGCTAAACATTTTGGAATTGAACTTTGTCATACCATTCTGCTTTTCTTCGCCTTTAATATCCATATCAATTTCTCTGGCGTCTAAGTTACGAAGACGCAGAGAGTTAATATGCATTCCTAACATATGTTATGAACTTGTATGTTTGGCGTTTCTCAGCTGTTCCTGGCTATTCAAGAGAAGTTTCATGCTGAGGTAGACAAGAACTACTGGAAGGCAATTGCTGACCTCATTCCAAATGAGGTGCCGGGTATAGAAAAGAAGAGAGGGAAGAAGGATCAGGAAAAGAAGCCATCCATTCTCGTTGTCCAAGGACCAAAGCCCGGAAAGACAACCGAGCTTTCAAGGATGAGGCAGATACTTTTAAAGTTGAAGCACAATACACCTCCCCACCTTAAGCCTTCACCACCGGCCCCAGCTCCCGCCAAGGATGCAAAACCGAGTACTTCTGCTCCCCCCAAGGCAGCAATTGTCGCAGCTAGCCCCGACGCTGTAGTTGCTGCTTCGTAATTTGCCTGGCGTTCTTTGTTAGGCGTATTTTGTAGAAACTAAGTACTTCCATTACAGGGCTGTGGAGTTTTTCTTGTTTAGTTGAACAATTTCCTGAGGGGTTATCCCGTTCTTAAATTTTGTGTTTCATGTGTACAAATGCGAGTCAGAAGGGAACTAGGACCCCTCCAGATTTTATTAGAATGTTTTTTGGGTGCATGGTGGCAAAAGTCTCTCAACTTTAGCCCATGTTTGGTACCATATTAGTTTTCTCCTGCCCTCCAACTTAACTCTGTGTTGCATGATTGGTCCTTCTGTCAAATTTGTCTTTTTACCCGTCAAATTTGTCTTTTTACTTGCGGCCAAAGACACCATAGAGTCACGGTGCTGGACCTCCGATCATCCGCGCTGGAAGGTCAGCTGTCCCCCCACATTGGAAACTTGAGCTTCCTCAGGACATTGCGCCTCGAAAACAATAGCTTCGGCCACACCATTCCTTCAGAAATTGGTCGTTTGTTCCGCCTGCAACAAATACGCCTTCACAACAACTCCTTCAATGGCGCTATTCCATCCAACATATCACGTTGCTCCAACCTCCAATACCTTCTCTTATATGGAAACAATCTTAGTGGCAAACTTCCAACTGAAATTGCCTCATTGTCCAAGCTTCGGGTACTTGATTTAGGAAGCAACAATTTTAGTGGGCAAATCCCGCCTTCTTTCGGAATTCTTTCTTCTCTCGAGAAGCTTTATCTGGATCACAATAATCTGCATGGAGGTATTCCAAATAGCCTTGGCCAGTTGAAGAACTTAGCATATCTTGTATTGGGTACAAATAATTTGAATGGTACCTACCTCCTTCAATATACAACCTCTCTTCGATCACATATTTTTCCGTGCTTATAAAACAACTTCGCAGAACCCTTCCACCTAGCTTGGGCCACACTATATTTCCAAACATCGAAAAGTTTTATTGCCATATGAACCAATTCAGTGGACCGATACCAGTTTCAGTCGCCAACGCCTCAAACCTTATGCGATTTGTGATCTTAGACAACAAGTTTACAGGCAAAGTGCCTAGTTTGGCAGGCATGTTGAATTTGGTCTGGTTAGGAATCTCGAATAACAGTCTTGGATATAAACAGGAAGGTGACTTGGATTTCCTCTCTTCTCTAGTTAATTGTACAAATCTACAAATTTTATCAATCAGTGACAATAATTTTGGAGGAGTGCTACCTGAGTCTCTCGGAAATCTCTCAACAACGGTCAAGCAAATGATATTCGGAAGGAATTGGATGCGCGGAAACATTCCTGTCAGGGTTGGAAATCTCTTCAACTTGGAGGTACTAGCGTTTGATGCAAACCTATTGACAGGAACTATACCAAGTTCAGTAGCCATATTGGTTCTCATGTCAAACAAGTTACAAGGCAACATACCGCAAAGTCTCGGAGAATGCAGGAAACTGCTACTTCTGGTTCTTTCAGAAAACAATCTTAGCGGTTCGATTCTAAAACAAGTTATTGGTTTATCATCCCTGTCACAAGGTTTGAATCTATCCGGTAACCAACTTACTGGATCCATCCCCACAGAAGTAGGTAACTTGGTGAATCTTGATTCCTTGATTGTTTCTGACAACAGGTTATCTGGTGAGATTCCATGAAGCTTAGGGAGTTGTACAAGTTTGACAACTCTGTATCTGAGTGGAAACTCATTGGGGGTTTCACTTCTGAAATTGTCCTACGGAGATCTCCTTAAAGCAACTGATGGGTTCTCTGCAGCCAATTTGATTGGTGCTGGTAGTTTTGGGTCCGTATATAAGGGAATACTCGATCAGCATGAAGGAAGAGTTGTTGCAGTGAAAGTACTCAATCTTCAAACTTCAAGAGCCACCAAAAGTTTCATTGCTGAATGTGAATCTCTGAGAACCGTTAGGCACCGAAACCTTGTCAAGCTACAGACCGCCTGTTCAAGCATCGATTTTCAAGGGAATGACTTCAAAGCTTTGGTTTATAATTTCATGGTGAACGGAAGCCTCGAAGAATGGCTGCATAATTCAGCTCAACAGGGCGACAATCCAACCAATTTGCAGAAAAATCTGGATCTTATTCAGAGAGTAAACATTGCAATCGACATAGCAAGTGCTCTGGATTATTTGCACAACGGCTCTGACATGCCAATAGTTCATTGCGATTTAAAGCCGAGCAACATTCTCTTGGATGGTGACATGACTGGATGTGTTGGTGATTTTGGTTTGGCAAGGTTCCTCCCAGATGCTTCTCGTCCATTTCCTACACAAGAAAGCTCTTCCAATGCAATAAAAGGCACCATAGGTCCATAGGCTACACTGCCCCAGGTAAATTTTCCTGATATCTTTCTTCTTAGCTTTAATTTTGTGAAGTCACAGTCAAGACATAACCATGTTTTTCTGCATTATATTATAGAGTACGGCAGTGGAACCGCAGTGTCAACATGTGGCGACGTGTATAGCTTCGGAATCCTGCTACTGGAGATGTTAACAGGCAAGAGGCCGACTGATGACATGTTTAAAGATGGTCCGGACCTGCACAACTTTGTCTTGATGGCTCTGCCCGAACGTGTGAAAGAAATATGCGATCCCCGGCTCCTTCACACGGAAGAAAGTGGAATTACTACTGCCACGGACAACAGGGGCGATCTGGGCCAAGATGATCAAAGGCAAAGAGCTGACGAGTGCTTGATTTCCCTTGCAAGAATAGGAGCTGCTTGTTCTGCAGCAATGCCGAGAGAGCGAATTGACGCGAGCAATATTGTTGCTGAATTATGTCGAACAAGGGATGTACTCGTTGGAACCAGAATGCCGAGAGAGCGTCCATGACCGCGCGGTGTTTGAGTTTGTTTGAGTCATGGATTTATGTAGTTACACAGACCTTGCATAATTTTATCACCAGCAGCTTTCCTGCTTCTGCTAACTGAACAATAGTGGTTTCTAGTTACCTAACTATAAATTGCCATAATTTTACAAGTTTTTCTTCTTCTTTCTAACGCATAACTCATAGAGATTTTCGAGTGTGCCGAGAACACGACAAGGCACATCAAGTGTAATAATACAATTGGTTATAAACTTGAAAAAAATAAAATTCAACCAATTGTATTATGACACTTACTGTACCGAACCATGGCTGGCACACTAAAAAAATCCCTCCTTAATTGTATAATGTCATGTAGTGTTCGGCCGCATGTTCCGAACAATCTCTCATTGTTCTGGCCTTTTTATGTTGTATATACTTTGTTAATGTTGAGATTACGTGTAATATTTGAATGGACCTAATATGCAAGGATTGTGGAACCGAACTATACACTTCATTGACTTTTGAAATTATGTAATTCGAATATCCAGATTTCTTAAGGAAAATTGCAGCTTTCACTACTCCCAGAAGTAAACACTCTGGTTTTTCAACACAGTATCCGTAGAAAGCGAGCCACGAAAAGCTGTTGGGTACATATCCAGATTTCTTAATATTACAAATATCATGACGCACAGAGGGGGAATTTCTGGTCAGGTCTCTCAGAAAATTGGTTTTCTTTTGACCGTCACGATTGTTGGAACCGAAAATATAAAAACATGAGGTAGATCAGAGATGCAGTTTATGTGGGATGATGGTAGCTCATCCAATCGATTACCTACCACGCACACTGGTTGGAGATCGACCACCTCTCTCACTGCCATTATCTTCTATTTCGCACCCATCTAAACAAAGGCCATTGTTGTTTACGCTAACTTCGGAGCTAGCATTACTGCTAGTGGCAAGAGGAGAATCTGAAACACTAATTGTTCTGCTTCGTGCAGGCCCCGATCTCACACTGTACATTGAGGATGCAGGAATATTTGTCATCAACGGTCGTAAATTACCTGGAATGGATCGCCTTATGTCCTGCAACCAACAGTTGAATCAGGTTAACATTAAATATACCAAACTTGAATAAAATATTTTCTCTAAAGGAAAGTAAATATCGACTGCCTAGCAAGCAAACTGGGAGGGAACGAGGGAAAGCCATATGGGGAAGCACACCGGCTCATAAAATATGAGATACTTCCGCAGAGTTAGCATGCACAACTTTGCAGGCATTCTAAACTCAACTCATGTAGGGATGTAACCGACTCATAAAATGGAATAATATGCTTACCATGTGGCGTATAGCCATATCAAGGGATTTCTTTGAGAGTGATCTACCAAAGCCTGAGCTGTCTGGGGATGAAGCTGACTTGCCGGAGTGGTTACCATGAGGAGAATGCTTATCCTCTTGCTTTGGTGGTGCCAGTTTCCGCATATTTATTACCCTCTCAACCATTTTTGTTCCCATTAAAACAGGGCTCACATTGTCATTAACTTTAGAATGTCCACGACTGAATGCAGGAACAGAGCTCCCACTGGTATGACTAATGCCATTGGGAGCCCGTCCTCTTGAAGGAGAGCATGATTGCCGTCTTGGCCTTGCATTAGGACCAGGCTCAACGGAAGATGATCGAGAACTGGGTGCTCCAGGCCTACCTCTAGTGGCTGAAAGTGGTCTGTCAGGAAGTGTTGTCCTTAAATTTGGTGGGGCCTCGAGTGAGAAACCAGGCATTTCTGAGGGCTTCCATGGTCTGGACTTCACTGTTGGGGACGCACCACGTGATGGCACTGGATTTCTTGCTGCTGTTGGAGCTGGCTTGGAAACTGAAAGTGAGGGCTTTGATGGAGGAGCTGATATACTAGGTGTAATGGATGGCATGGACGGTCGTCGAGTTGGTGTTGATGCTCTTGATGCAGATTTGGATGAGGGTACAGTGGGTCTGGAAGTTGGTGTTGAAGATCTTGCAGTAGACCTTGACGGTGTAGAGGATCTTGAGGGAACTGTAGATTTAGTTGCAGGAGCTGTCGATCTATTTGTAGGAGTTGTCGATCTCATTGCAGGAGTTGTTGATCTATTTGCAGGAGTTGTCAATCTCTTTGCAGGAGTTGTCGATCTATTTGCAGGAGTTGTCGATCTAGTTGTGGGAACCGTAGACTTAGGTGCAGAATTTATGGACTTGTTTAACGGCAAGGTTGCTCGAGAAGTAGGTGTTGACGATCTTGAAGGTCTAGGTGCTGAAGGCAATGTGGGTCGTCCAGTTGGTGTTGCAGGTCTTGATCCTGGACCACCAGACGATGAAGGCCTCCGGGTCCCTGAACTCGAAGAACTTAGCCCAGGGGAAGAAGTTGATTGTCTGGACACTAAGCTGCTCCTAGCAGCAGGCTCTGGCTGGGGGTTTGCTAACTATGACACAATGAAGAAATGACTAAGTAATACTACATGAAACTCAAGCACAATTAGAGTTTAAAACTCAAAAGTCATAAACTGAAAACCACCACGTAATTTATCCTTTTTATAGAGACTCATAAAGGAGGGAAGCAGCATCTTCTATGAATTACTACATTCTAAGCTCAATAGTTGTTGAATCTTTTCTAAGTTAGATGCTATCTATAAGTTGTTTTCTCTTAAATGCAATTTCTAAGTTAAGCAACGTAGAGTTTGAGAGATGAGAATGAATGTCAATAATTCAGATGTTCATATAACTACCAATTAAGCGCCATATACCAAGGATATCTTTTGCAACTTTTCTGCTTCCTAATGTAACCCTTGTTCTGAAAGATTAACAGCACTCCAACATAACTATTACTTGGCAGAGAAAATAGGAGATTCCTCAAAATCAATTATCATAATGAAACGGGTGGCTTCTGCTTTAAAGAGGACTATCAACTCCCTTTCACATACTATAAATAAATTACAACCCGATCAGATGTAGAACTGCAACCCAGTTGAAAAGGAAATTCTTACTCTAGATTTCAGTGCAGTGGGACGAGCCTTTGGGGTTCCATGCTGACTCATTACGGTCTTAGGTGATTCCAACTCCAATGAAGGAAAAAGAGGAGTCCCGGGTGGAGTTAAAAGCCTGAAAGGAGAATAAAATAATTAATACCAACTTAGACAAAACTTATCAGTACCTAATAGCATCTACGCTAGACTGAAATTTAATATGCATTTTATGATGAACGCTGTACAGACTTATTTCGTAAAAACACTTCGATTGCCATGTTTTCCTTTGTCAGAAATTTCTACCGCCTACATTGCATAGGCATGCAAAACTTCTAATGCTAAAATATGGTATTAGAAGCAAAACAAAGGGGAGGCAGGCAGGTTTAGGCCACCTTGAAAATTACCATCACACATGTAATCAGCAGAAATGCACTCCACGGATTATATCATGAGCGTATTATTATACTCTTGGACTTCATCCAGACACTTTGCAATCCAAAATATTTCATAAGATACGCGTAACTGGAACAAAATCTTCAAACATCTTAACATTTAAGGATATGGTTAACCTGATTTAAAAGTTCCATAACACGCAGGACAAATTTCGGAATCATAAGCACACAAAGGTAAAACAAATTCTGGCATTACCAATCATAATCGTTCTTGTCATTCTCAGAATTGAGGAAATCATCAGCGCCAGTCTTGCGTGGAGGTGCCGGCGTTGATGAGGAAACACTAAAAATGGGAGAAGTTCCGGGTTTCGCCCCTGCTATGTCAAAGTTACCATATCAGAAGCAACCTTAGTAATCAATATCAATGCACAAAATAAGAAACATTTCTAAACAAATTTAACATCCAAATTCAGTTTAAACTATTTTAGCATCGATTCAAGCAAAGAAGCATATTACAGATTACGAATTCGAAATTCGAAATCCTCTACATTGCACTCGAAAATTAAAATCTTTATACCTAATGGTGAATCGAACTCTTCGGAGCTGTTGAGAAGAAGATCGTTCCGTTCCTTCTCGCGCTTCTTCATCTCTAGGAACAAAGCGAGCTCTTCTTCCTTCTCCTTCATCACCGAGGCTCTGAGCTGCTGCCTCTGCTTAATCATCGCTTGCATTTGCGAGTCCTGAGCCCTAAAACTCCGATTCATCGCTATAAACGCAAAGTCCACCGATAATTTTATAAAATCTAAAACTTACTTTCCAACCACCCGCTCAAGCAACCATTCTCAAAGAAAACGCCACGCAGTCGTAGCCGAAATGAAGATCAACGGCGGTTAGATCTGAAACGGAGGCCAATCGGTGCACAAATTCGAAGGCTGCGTCGGCATGTCGGCCTCGTTTTCTTCCAATCGCCTCCAGAGCTCGTAGGAGTGTGAGAACGCTGAGAAATATGAAAACTTGGAGAGTCCTCAGCTGTAAGGAACCGGAACCGCCATTGTTGAGGAACGGAGCTCTCGAGTGTAGTGGAAACTAGACGAGAAGAGAGGTTGAGCTCGGAGGAACCGCCATTGTTGCGAAACTGAGCTCGAGAGGCTGCGGAGGCGAGCGGGAGTTGCAGTGAGAAAGGTCGGAAGATCGGAGATTTCACAGCGGAGATGTAGAGAGAGTGAGGGGGAAGAGGAGGAGTGGCATTGAATGGTAATTTAGGAGAGGTTTGGAGTCCGAAATCGGGAAAATGAATGGACGTGCGGACCGTGCAGGTTTTGTTGTCTCTCTCACTTAAAGCCTACGTTCTCAGGTTGTGGGTTTTGGTGGGTAGATAATCACGATAATGCCCTCCTTTTTAATTTTTTTTTTTTTTCGAATTTTGAAGTGGTTGTATTTGCAGTTAAGCCCGTGTATTTTTGTGTAATTTTGATGTATGGCTTCAAGGATTTTCTTGGTTTGGTGAAGATGAATATTGTTTTGTTTTGTTTTCCTGTGAATCGTACTCCACCTACAAGTAGAAGAAGTCCCGTCATGAGAGATTGTCTATTATAATAATGTTTTAATATAATAATACAATGTTACGTGTTAGTATTAGTATTAGCGAGATTGTCTCACTTCATAAATGTCTTTGTAATCTTCTATATTAGATTCATTATCTAGATTAGGCTCGTTGTATGATGATGATTAGGTTTAGCCTATACCCTAAATCTTCTAGATTAAGTTCATTGAATTATAATTAATTCGTGTATTTGTACTCAATATATATTGAATGTTTAAGGATGAATGAAACGACAAGAAATCATTTTCTACAGTTATTCTTACTTCACATAATATTATGATACTGAATTGGAATGTCACAATGACGGTCTATCATGTCCATTTGGTTCCTCCTCGCCCGGTGCCCTTGTACTGTAGCTTTGGGTATGTGGTTGTATCGGTGACCATCAGACCTCTTGATTAGGTTTAATACTATTATTATTATGGAAATTTCAGTACTCACATTAATTAAGTTGAGAAGTTTCCTTTTATCTTTCTTTTCACTAATGTGCAAAATAAAGATATGAGCTTTTTGGAATAATGTTTTTCTCTTTCAGTTAATTTTCTCAAAATAGGTAAAGACATGAACTGTCACAGCCCGTCCCGGAAGTACCTTTGATGGAAACGTGAAATGACTATTCTACCATTGACGGGTACTAAGGTACGTATGAATGTGACGTTATTCGGTTCACATATTAATCAAATTGAAGAAATATATATAGTAGTAAGTTGGAAAATAAATAATAAAGGAATTGATTATGTGAATTGGATTACCTTGGTTTAGGGATATGAAATTGAATGGTGTGGATTGAGTGTGCTCCCAAAACACTCTCTGATCTCCCCCTTCCCCGTCACTCCCTCTCTCTCTCTCTCCTCCCTCTCGACAGTCTCTCTCTCTAGACACCCATCGTACGGCACACCCAACACCACCCCAAAACGTCACGGATCGACAGATTTAGGACCACCTTTGGACTCCTGAGGACACCACGAGTACGTTGGTACCATTTTCAGGTAACATCTCCTTCGAAAACCCTAGTTTCTAAAGTCCCCGTGATGGTGCACTGTTCATGCACACGTAAATACTTATGTTTTTGGGAATTTGAAGCTTGTAGGAAGCTTGGTGAAGTCCTAAGGAAGCTCGGAGTGCTTCATTTGGAAGAATTGGACGTCGGGATCACCTGGTTCGAGTTTGGCCGATTTCTTGGATTTTTGGAAGGTATGATCCCGTGGTTTTTAGTGTTTAAAATTAGTCCAACGTGATAGTACTCATCTAGGGCTTCATTTTGGTATAAAATTCGAGAAATTTGGATGAAAATCGAGTGAGAATAGTGAAGTAGAAGTTTTTCCCAGTTTTCCGGTGACCGGGGTCCGGCGAGGGTAGGTCGGAGAAGACAGCGGCATATTCCGTTAAAGTTAACGGAATATGCTAACGCTGTTAGTTAATTCTAACGGTAACCGTTAGCTTTTGACGGAATATTCCGAGGAATATTCCTGACGCCGTCCGTGTCTTCCGTCAGGGCACCTGCGCGTGGGCCGCGCGTAGGGCCGTGGCCTAGCCGGCGCGTGAGGGCGCGTGGAGGGTCCAAAAATTATTCTAAAAATTATGAGACGTCCGTGACGTCGAGTAGGTCGATGTGGTATATTCATATACCCAAATTGAGTATCGTATGAGAAGTTATTTCGAAATGTTGGTGATGTGCTTAAAAATAATGTTATTTTAGTTATTTCTCATATAGGTGACGAGTATCCCGAGGACGAGCGTATCCAGGGACGTCGCGGGGGTTACGACCCATCGACATACCAGTGAGTGGGCAGTTTTGATTTCTTATTTACCTATATACATTTATTTCCCAGAAAATACGCGTTTTATGAAAGTTATGAATTTAAATTACCATGCATGAAAGCATTGAATATTTGATTTGATAATGGACATATATATATAAACATGAATTGATATATGATGCATACATGTTGCATGGTGCTGTGGAGGCGCATGTAAGTCAGGTGAGTCATTATGCATTGAATTATTGATGTTGAAACGTTTAAGCTCATAACATGCACCCTAGGTGTTAGTGCTTATATTTATTCACCACACCGCACGCTCGTCTTGGATCCAAGTAGGTGGATGTCGTAGAGACCCTGTGAGGGTTCCGACATGCCAGTCGTACAGACCATTAGAGGGGTTCCGACTGGTGGGTGACTTTAGATTATGTGCACAGTTGATTGATGTGAGAAGCACTAGAGCGTAATTATACACCTGTCATCGTACAGACTACCTTATGTAGTTCCGAGTGACGTGCAGAATTAGACCATACAGGTCACCGAGGTGACTCCGGTTGGCGAGGATGTTGAGCTTTAGAATCAACCGTACATGACCACTTTAGGGTCTCCGGTTGACTTATTTTCACCTGATTTATATTGATGCATTCATATTATACTTTGGCATATCTTGGCATGGCATATTCTTTCTTAAAGCGTTGAAAGATCGTGATTTGAGTTTTGATGATATATATATATTTATATACTATTTTCTGGGAAAGTATACATGTTTTACAGTGAGGGGATAGAAATGATTTTAATGAAATGTTTTTGGAAAAATCTTGATTTTACTGACCCACTCATTTTGTTTTGCGCCCCTCCAGGTTCTAGTTAGCGGTTGGTGGCTCTCGAGGTCTTTTCCGGCATTCTGACAGACTCTTGACATGTAGGACTCACCCGAGGGTGAAGTACCTTTATTTTAGTCCTACTTGACTGCACTAAAACCTATGCTCTGAATTTGTGTATTATCTTAACTCTCCCATTACTCTAGTAGGTTGTTCATCTAGAGATTGGTTTAAATTCCTTCATATTCTATTATCATGCTTCCGTGTCGCACTGTTGGTTACGTCACGCTCACGTGACGGCCAGCACGCCTTGATCCTCTGGATCGGGGTGTGTCATGAACGCGTTGTAGAAGATTAGGGTTGATCAAGGATTGATTAATTAGTAAATTATTCACATTCAAATTTAGATTGTATAAGAGGTGTAACTAGCTCTCTTAGCACAGTGAAGTTTCTCTCTTCGGTCTCATGTAGAATGTTTAGTGAAGATAACATGAGTAAAACTTTTATTATGTTTCAGACCATTTGCTACGAAATTAATACTCAAGATGCGTAAAGTTTAAAATCTCAAAATTATGTATTTGCAATTGACACATGCTTGAGTGCATATCAAGAGGCTAGTAACATGTATAGTGAACTTTTAAATTTGTATGTATGACCATCTAAATACTCCAATTATTTATTTTTGCTGGTTATTCCTTTTTCTCACTGAAATAAAATAAATACAAATAAGAAGGGGAAATAAGAGTAATTGCCGTTAAATTCACCACCAATTTGGCAATTTTCTTTAAAAATTTATAATAAAAAAAACAAAAAAATACTAATAAAAATGACTTAAAAATTTTAAATTTTAACGATAAATATAAAATAATAGATAAAATTAATAGTACCAAAATTAATTTTTTAATATAAAAATGTGATTTTTCGTTAAAGTAAACGGTAACATTTTCTTAAACTCCTAAAAAAACAAAACAAAAGTTTTTTTTTTTGGTTGAAAAAACAAAACGAAAGTTAGATACACAAATGGAGTAAAGAATTAAAGCCCAATTGAAAATCGGCCGGCGAGATCAATAGAGAAGAAGGGAGGGTCGTCGTACTCGTACAGCTGGTTATCGCGCGCCCCGACGTCGTTTGGAAGTAAAAAGGCAGTCCAGAACCTCCTATGCAGAGGCGGAGCTGAGAGGAGAGAGAGGATCGATTCGGAAAATGGCAGGGAAGATGAAGAAGGGCGAGGCGAGCAGTAGCAGCAGAAGCGGCGGCGGCGGTGGCGGCAGTAACCACAGAGGGGAAAGCGTGGTGGTGGATTACGGCGAAAAAAAAAGCTCCTGCGGCTACTGCAGATCCCCTGCTCGCACCAGTATTGCTCACGGTTCGTCTCTGTCGTCAACTCCGTCTCTCTCTGTCGTAATTTGTTTGGTTTTAAGTTCGTAATCCAGTTGATTTGTCGTGCTAATTAGAATCTGAACAAGTTTAGAATTTTGATTGTGATTAATGGAGCTGTGTGAAAAAATTAGGCCTTTAAAGTTTATTACATTCTTCGGATGGTTGCTGTTCATTCAGTAGTCGTTGCGAATCCTCGAAAAATTTGTAGTTTTGAATCATTGGGTTTAATTCCATGAATACAAGATGCTGTGATCAATTTGCAAATTAGTTATCAGGTTTCTAAGCGATTCGAATTTCGAATTCGACAGAAAGAGTTGTGATGTTAGTCCAATGCTAATTTGGTAACTATAGCTCTATTTTCCGTCCCCGTGTTAAAGTTCTTTTGCTGTTTTTTTGATGAATTTAATGTTTCTGATTACGTTCTTAACTTGTCTTTGATTTTTCAGGTTTGTGGGCACATAGCATTACGATTGATGACTACCAAGGTTGGTTTTTTATTGGCTGCTCTTTATATTTTGTGAACAATACTACTGTTATTCTACTGGCATGATTTCTTTATTGTGTACGTATTTTAACGAGTCTCTGTTTAGATCTTCTTGACCGGGGTTGGAGGCGATCTGGTTGTTTCCTTTACAAACCTGACATGGAAAGAACATGCTGCCCTGCTTATACTATTCGTCTGAGAGCAGGCGATTTTGTTCCTTCTAAAGAGCAAGTGCGGGTGTCTAGACGAATGCAAAGGTATAGTTATGTTGCCTTTTATTATTCTTCCACCTCTCCCCAACAAGCACAGTTTTCAGTGTTGTTGCGTGTAGATTGGGAATGATCATTCTTTTGGTATGTTTAGAATAATTCATCAGTTAACTTACAATATAGAACCCCTCCAAAGATAATGTCTGATGATCTTTCAAGGTTTCTGCACAGAATCTGCTTTAAAGAAAATTCTAATGTCGTATTTTGCAATTTTCCAAGGTTTTGAGTGGGTCATGGACTAATTGATGGCGATTACTTTCAGTTATCAGTAGTGTAATTTTTTATGATCTTCGTATCACTATTAAGTTCTAGCAAAACATACGTTTATTTAGATTTGTACTTTATCCTGATCACTGAAAATGATCTATGCCTAGGTACTTAGAAGGTAACTTGGAATGTAAGAAACTAGGGGAGTGTATAGAGAATCCAAATGCCTCTAAGGACACACGCAGCCATACCCATCTCGAAGTTTCAAGCTCAGCTGCGAAAGAATCCTGTTCCAATAACAATGAACAGAAGGGTGGGGAAGAAAAGATTATGCATTACTTATCAGATCAAGTTGATAATGCCGTTCGTGGTTGCTCTGAAAATGGGGAATTCCCTGACATTCAATTTCCAAAAGCTATTGTTAAAAAGGTTTTACAAGCCAAAAGAAAGCTATTGGTTGAAGGATCTGAAGATCTCTTATACTCGAGCAATATTGCATTCCAAATAGCGGCTACTATAAGGAGGTCGTTACCAGGTGAGAAGGATGTCCACCAGGGAAGATTGTCGACGCATATTACAGATGAAAAAGGGCCATCTCCAAAACTTATTGCTGAAAAGCTAGAGAGTTACTTGAATCAGTTGGCAGAAACATCTGGTCTGTTAGTCAGGGCTTGCAACGGACATTTAAATTTTTATCCTGCCACAAAACAAGCTTCCTCGTACGAAAGTGCTCAAACTGTTAACATCTCAAAAGGATCTGCTGCCGGGTCTGAAAGTAAAGGCTGCAGTGTGACACATAGCTCTCAAAATGCTCCAGTAAAGAGGCGTAGACTTGAGATTCATTTGAGAAGGTCCAGTTTCGATTCAGAAGAGTATGCTTTATATAGACGGTATCAAATAGCGGTGCATAATGATACCCCTGAGCATGTTACTGAAAAATCGTATAAGAGGTTCCTGGTTGATACTCCCTTAAATTATGTGCCTCCAAAAGGTGATGGAACAGTTCCACCTTGTGGCTTTGGTTCTTTCCATCAGCAATATGTTGTTGATGGCAAGCTTATTGCAGTTGGTGTTATAGATATCCTCCCTAGATGTTTGTCGAGTAAATACTTATTTTGGGACCCAGATTTTGCCTTCCTATCACCTGGAAAGTATTCAGCACTACAAGAAATAAATTGGGTGAAAGAAAATCACGCCCATTGCTCTACTCTCCAGTATTATTATCTCGGTTATTACATTCACACTTGCAGTAAGATGAGATACAAAGCAGCATATTGCCCGTCTGAGTTACTCTGTCCGCTCCGTTACCAGTAAGTTCCCTTTCACTTGTAGCAGCTGACCATGGAAAGCCGTTAATTGTTTCAATTTACTAATTAGGTTGAAAATTCTTCCTTTATACATTTGTCCTCTTTGTTACTTCTCTTGATAATTATATACATGCGAGCTGAAGTTTCAGATGAGACCAATGTCAACTTTATTTACACACGATGGAAATCATTACTTGTCAATATTTTCATATAAATCAAGAAAATTTTCTAGTGTCCTGATATTCAAAGTTTTTCGGTGACTGACAAACTGAAATTTTAACTCCAGGTGGATTCCTTTTCATATTGCCAAGCCTTTGCTTGATAAAAAGCGGTATGCTGTTCTGTCGGATGTTTCCGTCTCACAAGATAGAGAGTCCTTGCCACCTCATGTTTCTGAAGAAGTCATGGAAGTGCAACATGATGACATCGGGAAAGAAGACACTAATGATTTTCCTATGTATGACGATGAAGGAGCAATTGACGTTGAATATGAAAGCTCAGACAACGAACAAACTCTGGTATCTGTTGATGTGAAAGATGGAGATATCGGTAACATTTTAATCGGGTTGAATGGATCTCGTGTGAGATTCAAGGTATGTATACTCAAGAGTCATAGAATTTTCAGACCTCCCCACCCAAAATCCAGATACCTTCGGGCATTCATTTACTTGCTACACTGTTTTTCGTTGAAGGATATAAAGTTCGCTTTTGGTTCTTCAGAAAGGAGTTACTTGGAGTTCCAGCTGCACCGATATATGAGAGTTGTAGGTGAAGAGCTGGCTGAGCGAATGGTTTATTCACTCGAGTGATTTGGTCGTTCTCGTGACCCTTAGATTGATTTCATCACAAATGAAAGATTTGCACAATGTAGCCGGAGCCGACTTTTCTGCCTGAATCAACCGCCTGGCCATTTTACCTGGGGGCTAAACCGGTAAGCCAATGCCGATTAGTTTGGTTCCAGCAGCCGTTCCAACCGGCTATGTTTAATATCCGACAGACTCCTTCCTCGGATGCATCTTGCAGTTTACATTTTTTTCTTCATGTCAAGTTATGGAAAGGGATCCTCTTCCACCAAATCCTTCCCATCAATCAATCCGGACCCCTTGAAATTTAATACAACGGTTAAAGTTATTATAATTTTTAAAGTGGATCCCTGTATGTAGCCGTTAGATCAAATTTTAAGGGTCTGAATTAGTTGATGAGGTGATGAGGAGGATTTGGTAGAAGGGAGAGGATCCCTTTCCTCAAGTTATATCTATTTAAATTGGTAAATTTATAAGAGTTGCCCAAATGCATAATTAAGCTACGATTCACCCTTTTATATTTTAATAAAATATTAGATTTAATTTTGTCCCCAGCATTAATTTTGTGGGTCCCGTTGTACGATTGAAAGGAAATTCTGACGTCAGCAAACTGTTTTTTTTCCGCCGGATTGTACGATTAATTTTGGCGAATGAAGATGTTGGAGTCGGTTTATTTTTGCTTATGTGTCTTGATGCGCTAACTATAAAAGTCCTTACAAAATAAGGAGTTTTAACGAAAAGCCCGATGTACTGTTCACTTTAACGAAAAATCATATTTTTACACTAAAAAGTCAAACCTGATACTATTCACTTTACCATTTATTTTGTCCTTATCATTAAAACTCAAAGTTTTCAAACCATTTTCATTAGTTTTCCTTAGAAAATAAGATGAGAAAACGACCAAGTTAAGAATTCAAACAGAATCAACGATAATCGTGATTCATACGGCCCCGTACTGAAAACACAAGAGAATCTGTCTTAACGTAATGAGAGGGATAAATAAAAAGAAGGGTAAATTACATAGTAGCCCCTCAGGTTTGAGCTCTATTGCAATCTTATACAACATCTTTAAAACATTTCACTTTCATACCTCAAGTACTATTTTATTTCAATTTCATACAACCGTTAGATTTTCCATCCATGGATCTGTTAAATGCTGACGTGGCTGCCACATATATGACACGTGGCTGCCAAATGTCTGCCACGTGGCAAATAAAATAATTTTTTTTTTTTTTTTAAAACCTGAAATTGGAAGAAAAAAAAAAAGAAAGAGACCGAACCCAGAAGAAGAGAAGAAGAAAGAGGAGGAGGGAGAAGAAGAAGAAAAAAAAAAAAAAAAAAAAAAAAAAGAAGGTCCGAACCCAGAAGAAGAAGAAAGAGAAAGAGAAAGAGAAGAAGAAGAAGAAAGAGAAAGAGAAGAAGAAGAAAGAGAAAAAAAAAAAAAAAAAAAAAAAAAAGAAGAGAGGGACCGAACCCAGAAGAAGAAAAAAAAAGGTCCTAACCCAGAAGAAGAAGAAAGAGAAAGAGAAAGAGAAGAAGAAGAAGAAAGAGGAGGAGGAGGGAGAAGAAGAAGAAGAAAAAAAAAAAAAAAAAAAAAAAAAGGTCCGAACCTAGAAGAAGAAGAAAGAGAAAGAGAAGAAGAAGAAGAAAGAGAAAAAAAAAAAATTAAAAAATTATTTTATTTGCCACGTGGCAGATATTTGGCAGCCACGTGTCATATATGTGGCAGCTACGTCAGCATTTAACAGATCCATGGATGGAAAATCTAACGGTTGTATGAAATTGAAATAAAATAATACTTGAGGTATGAAAGTGAAATGTTTTAAAGATGTTGTATAAGATTGCAATAGAGCTCAAACCTGAGGGGCTACTATGTAATTTACCCTAAAAAGAAATATACCATCGATGTCTGCTACGAATGTCTCGATCACAAACACGCAAGACGAGCAAATCTATCATCGATCAATCACAATGGTGAGGGGCAAGTGGGAATTTTATTGAACTAGATATTGCATTTAAAGAGAGGTTACATACAAGAAGATCAAATTCGAACACAATCAAAAGTTTTACGATTCCGTTATTGAAGGCAAGTTCAGATGGTTGCCTAAATTCAGGAATTACGAGCTTCTAATTCACACGAGTTGAAGAAGAACAATGAGATTTGAAGAATGTACAGTTGAGTATGAACGGGGGTCATCGATCAAGCTTCATCTGCATCGCTGCTACCGACTTGTGCTTCGCGACTGACCCAATAATTGTTTCCTTCCGGACCCAACACCTTCACCCTGCTCAAGAATGAAGCTCACAAACTTATTTTCACATACCTCAGATTAGATTAGAATGTTAAATTTTCTTTCTTCGCATGTCTACTGACCGCTCAAGTACGGATTTTCCTTCCTTGTACTTCTGGGTCTCTTCGTGGGCAGTCTCCTAAAAGAAACCATCAGAACGAATAACAGCAGAAAAAGAAATGTATAAATCATGATAGTTCTAATCATGGCTCATGATCTTACATATTTCCACCCCACTATCGATCCACACCCAACACAGAAAATGTCAACAACTGTGTGCAGTCCAGTGATCATCGATCTATCTTCACACTCTCCGGAAAATACGTTCACTCTGTAATATGATTGGAGATGTGAATCACATATCTAAAACCAACTAATTGCACGCATATACGGCTCAATGACAAATTTCGTTGAATGAGCTTGCAAATGTGCACTTATTATCCTATTTCAGACTGCATTATCCCCCCACATTCCGTACTTTCAGCTATGTTGGGACATAATTTGAGAGACCAAATGAAAAATAAGACTCAGAGACTGAGCGCTGGAAGCAATTGGCGGCAATTCTCTCGTTATATATAAATTCAAGAAAAGAAAGCAGATTTTCATTGAAACGGAAATAGACCAGTGTCGTATGATCAATAAAGCACACATGCAATCGATAAATGTTTCTTGAACACGGGTAAAAACAAACAGAATAGTCTTTCACTATTTCAACATCTCGTCTGTAACTCCCATATCAGACATGGTAAAGGTGTCCAAATATCAAGAAAAACTTACACCTTCTTGAAGAGATACGCCTTCCCGTGCCTGCTGTGGAAAGACTGAATGAAACACAGGCAAAACATGTAGTCAGAAAACGCGCTTGTTTTCAAATTTGAAATTACCAATCAAGGGTTATTTGACTCCAAATGAAAAGGGAAAATAAGTGGCAATCACAACGACGAAGAACAGAACAAGCCTTAGTTATACTAAACTATTCAATAATCAACATTGTTTCATACCTTGTCGTCAAAACTTTAAAGACAGCACAAACTATAACCATCTTTCATTTCTTTCTAATTAGAGCATTACGTTCTCTTACATTATATCACTCGAGACAATACCGATGCACTCATTCGCGGACAAATGCTTCTAAAACTAGTTGTGCACATGGACGTGAAGGCGCATTTGAAAGCAATGAACAATGAAAACTATGAAAGCATAATAACCAAAATTCTAACAGCTACACCATACACCACCAATCCATGTCCTCTCTCGGTCGAAAAGAGGATAAGGTTTCAATTAAGTTCTAGCTGTCCTCTTCACTAAAAACTAGAACCAAGTTCTTCCGGCACTCCCGGCCTTCAAGAGAAACAATAAAATGCAGCATCATGTTGGTCCTTGATATAAGTTCCACCTTATGATATAGGATCCAAATGCCTCCCAAAACATCCCTTATCATCAAATCCATATACTTCAACGGACAGACACCCTACTGAACATTCCTCTATTATCTAGATCATAGTCAATCAAGCCCACAAAAGACTATCTAAGAAACTACGACATACTTAACCAGATCTTCTGCTAATAACATTAATCACAAAAGCAGACCAAGTAATAGAGTTGACCAATTACACCGTCAAAGAACATGCACATCATCTCAAAAAAAAAAAAAAAAAAAAAAAGGAAACAATTAATCAAGACCCGGATGGAAAATTCAGTAGAAAATCACAAAAAAGGAATAAATTGTTGCTGATTAAAAGATTGTAAAAGATCAAATTAACAACCCTGGAAACTATGTCCTCACAAAGAGCAAGATGGGTCCGGCAGTGTCTGCAGCTGTAGATCTTCCCCTCGAGACTCACCACAAATAGCCTCCCCATGCCTCCACCGCACACCCAGAAAATTCCTCTAGCCACCCAAATCCGAAGCAAGATGAAGATCCAGGAAAAGGGTAGTCGTTAAAATCGAAGAAAAACCAGAAGAAGATAGATTTTTGAAGAAATGAATCGACTGAGAGAGAAAAAGAATACCCAATTGAGAAAGAAAAGGGCAGATGTCTGAAAAGAAGAGAGAGAATTTCCGGCTGAATATTTTTTACCTTTACCCGGTGTCGTTGGTCCGGTCAAGTCTCTGTATGTAGTTGCAACTTGCAAGGAATGTGGACGGAAAGGAGGTATCACTTTTTCGGTCACAGTGGAACCTGACAACATGAAATCTACGGTTCTTTGCCCCTTATTAACAAAATATTTAAGGTTGGTTTTTGCAATAACCTCTGTCGTGTTTTCTACTTATTCATAATTAAAACTTCGCAGGTATGATGTATGGTTTTCATTTCAAGACAATAGGAGAATTCGAGTTTAAGTGCAAAAAGAGAATAAGACATTTTGTATATGGTTTTTGTTGGGAATGTCTTAGCGCAAAATTAGAAGTTAAGGATTTCGATTGATTTGATCACAACCTTCGTATACTAGACACATTGATTTAACGAACTTAATTACAGTTAAAAGTTACATATGTTGTATGTTTTCGTTATGAGAAATGCTAAGGAGACTTAATGAAATTCTTCATGGACTTTCTATCACATCACACTTTAACGTCAATTCTCGTGTTTACATTATAAAACATGTTAAGGAAACTCTCTAAAAACGGAACTCTTCATGGACTATCTGTTACTTTACACTTTAACGTCAATTCTCGAACAAATATTATAAAACATCGAATGAGACCGTTTAGGAAAAAGGGCCTCCAAGACGAATAGTTCTTCCTGATCATGATCACCAACATGTATTATTAATTTATTATAAAAAAAGAAGCTCAAAGATGTTCACCAAAAAATGAAGCTCAAAGATGATATTGACCGTAAGATTGTAATGTGAGTTTACAAAGGTTCATAAAATATCACCCTAGTACATCTACTTACCATGTTTCCCCATATGTTACTAAATTTTGATGTCAAAGTTTCAACTTCTTTGGTATTCTTATATTAACAATTATTGTTGATAACATATGAACTTCTGATCTATATATATATATTTATTTTTATTTTTTTATATGAAGGTTAGGTATAAAATAGAAACGTATCGCAAGCTCTCATAGGCCATTTAGAACTTGACAATTTCAAATTGGTATGCTATACCTATTGCCTGAAAGGGATTTGACTCATGATTACTCAGGCCAGACTCTAAGAATTTGGGGTCTCAAGCAAGTCTTCGAAGCGGAGCCCTAAAGTTCTTTGACTCCCGAGCCTTTGTACATTGATATGTATAAAAAATTTCGCTAAATACATGAAAAAGTATATTTCTATATCAAATATCATTAAAAATCAATATCAAAAGAAGAAAGATATACAAACATTACTTGAATATCACACGTCTGGCGTTTTTAGACACAAATATACTAATTAAGTTTACGTAATCTAATTTTTGAACCAATACTTTTTCAATTGATAAAATAGCTAACCCATCCAAACAGTTCAGCCATTTAGGGTTTTGGTGTATAGCAATCTAGGGAGTGCGAAAAAAGAAGTAAACAAATTTGTTTTTCAAGTCAATAAGAACATGTTTGAGTTGCTAGACACTTCACTCTTCATGTACAAAATAGGTTTGCTGTTTTTTATTCTATTAATACATAAAACAATTATATCTTACAAATGTTGGGGCTCAACCACAAAGACTCAAAGTCTCTAAACTTCTTATTTGAACAGACACAAGGTTTGTAATATTAATAATATGGAAAATGATCCTCGCCGGATCCTTTTCCTAAGGATCCCCTAAATCCCGTGATCGTGACTATTCATCGTATATCGTGCGGTCAAAAATTATTTTAAAATTTAAAATTAAATATAAATAGTACCTAACGAAAACTGACCACACGATATACAATGAACGGTCACGATCACGGGATCTCCAAGAAAAGGATCCGGCAAGGATCCTTTTCCTAATAAAAAATATATATATAATATGTATGTGGTTCAATATCCTAGTATATATAGTGTTAGATTTCCACCCATATGTTCCAAGTTTGAAACTCCCCATTCGTTAATTTATTGTTATAGTTCAAATACTCTCCTCCCCTTAATAATAATAATAATTTTAAAAAAATTGTATATAAAATATAAAAATATTGGAGCCCTTCCACAATGGATTCCTAAGAGCAACTTCAGCATTGCAAAGGCCCCCTAGGGCTATTCACTATTGAATCCACCAAGTGAACAGTAACTGCCCTTAGTGAACAGTAATTGCCTTTTGCATCTCCATCCTACACTGAATAGCCCTGGCAATAGGCAATAAAATATTAGTATTTTTTTTAATAAAATAATATATAATTTTATTTGTAATTTCGGATAAGATTATTAATCGTTGATGAAGGTAGCCACCATAATAATCCTCATCCTCGTTTTCTTGTTTGGGTTGGAAGAATGGCCTATCCAAGGAGTCCCCTTCACTTACATTTTCAAAGTTAACCATTGAATTTGAACTGCACTATGACGACCTGTCCCGAATAATTATATATTTTTATCCTTGAATGTGTGAAATGACGATTATGCCCTCGAGGCTTAATGACGTGGATGTACATATATAGTTTTAAATTATTATTTTTCCGCTAATGTGATCAAATTATACTCGACGTCACGAGAGCGTCGACGCAAATTAGGATCAAATCGAGTTCGTAACGAAAATGTTACGAACAAATAGGTGTAGATGAATAAGTTTTGGTTTTACACTTAATCTACCAATCATTTTCTTTTCTTTTCCTACAACTTTGGACCAATTGTTAGGCCCTAATTGTTGGAAATGTGCCCTAAAGCCATTCATATGATGATACTTTACGGATATTTCACATGTTAAACTAATCTAGTTTACATATAAAGGGCAAACATTATTGTTTGAGACGTCTCATATAAATGTTATATGCTTAAACGATAAAGTCCAAGGAATATGTGATTGGAAGAATGCAATCTAATGAAGTTAGATTAATGAGACCATTCTTTCGTAGACACATCCTAAACGTTCCTGATCATAGGATTGCCAATTGGGCATTGACAGTCCGATAAGATCAGTACGTGCTATGTCTTCTCTCAGGGAGAGTGACTAGTCTCGAGTCATTGATGTGTGTGACATCAAGACAAGTACGTAGGTGCTCAATAGAGAATGAGTTCACTGAACACGATCAACGAGGAGTTCTCATACTCATGTCACATGAGAACTCATGTTTGGGATAATGCAAATTAGTCCTTTGACCTGAGGCATCACAGTTGTTGTCTTGTGGTTAAGTCCTTGATCTTTGATTATGTCAAAGTCACCCCATCGGGGTGTCCACGACATCGTTGGGGTTAAGCCACTTAGTCATGGAGACAAGTGAATGTGCAACAAGGGATCTCTAACCTTCAAATGATTTGAGGGAGAATACTCTATGATATGATTAAATCTCTGGCCAGAGTATGAATGAGATTTGGGAATGCGTTCCAATTCACATTCAAAGTAATCATATAAGCACAAGAATCACATTGGATAGTAGACATGAATAAATAAACTATCAAACCAAACAATGTGGTCAAGAGTATTAGATTAGAGAAAGACCGTATTGCATTTGTAATCCTAAACTGAATAGGTTCTCTACCTCTTCTGATTAGCTTGGGTAGCCATGATATGCTGCTAGGGGTCACTCATGGTTTGTGGAAGCCCTAAACGTGTGTAATCACTAAAGGGAGAATTGAAAGTAAGTTTCAATTCACAATCGATGTAAAATGGTTTTAATCGCCCACTGCCTCGCTAAAAGGAACCTAATGTATCGTACACCAAATAAGGTGGAGATTGAAGAAACAAAGGAGATGAATTAAATGGTTTAATTATTTATGGCAAGGATTAATTAATATGTTAATTAATCAAACGAATAAGTTCGTTAAAGACCTCGGGATAGTTTTGGACCTTAAGGCCCAATGGGCTTCGAACGTCAAAGCCCATTGACTTAAGTTGTATGACAACTTAATGAATAAAGATTCACAAAGGCCCAAAAGCCCAAATCCATTTAGTGTTGAATTAGGGTTTTTGGTTCTTTAGGTCATTTAAAGAAGTGACTATATAAAGAACTTTATAACCTAAAATTCATGAGTTGTTGATTTTAGAGAAAATTGGTGAGAACACAAAGCTTCCATTTCTCTCTAAGAGGCCAACCACCTTGGGGGATATTGTCTAGCAATTCTACTTCCTCAAGGTCACTCATTTCCTCTCCAATCCAACCTTGGTGTAGAATCTTTAGAGGTTCTCAATTTTGGGAACTTGGAGAATCCTATTCTTTCAACCAAATCCATGGAGCTAAGAAGCAAGGAATGAAGGCCCTATCTCTTGGGTGATTATCCTTTGCATATGCAAAGAGGAATCTACAAAGGTAAATATTTCTCAACTAATAAATGTTGATTTAAAAGTTGAGTCAAGGTTCACCAATCTACTATGCTTTGAATTTCATGGTAGATGTTTTGTTTTTGAATGCATGAAAGCATGATTCCGCCTTTAATTGTTAATTGCATGCTATATGATGTTATTCAAATGAACATGTTTTTCACAAAATTTCCTTCACTAATTACATAGCCCAATCAAGGCTTTGTTTCTTTTATTTCTGCCCAATCCCGTAACACACACATACACTCACACGTGCAAACCTTCTCTTTCTCTCTTCTTTCTTCTCGACTCTTCTCCCTTGTCCGTACAATCTAAGCCTTCAACTCTCAAACACCATCCAAACTTCATCGATCGAGATTGAGCTTTGCACTAAAGTGTTTTTGGTGACTTCACGAACCCATCCATACCATTGGATCAAATAACGAATCACGGGAACCCGAGAACCTAAGAGCTCTGGCGTGGTGCTCTGTTGCTCTGTCGTGATCGTGGTTATTTCACGAAGTTTTAAAGCTTAAAGAAGTCTTAAAACCACTCCATGTAGACCTGGGAACAATTTTTGGAAGGTTTTGGACGTCGGGATAGGCTAGTTCCTCGAGTTGCAGGTTGACCAGAATATTCAAGATATATTCCGACTATATTTCGTCAGTTTTAGGACCTCTGAGAGGTAAGATCATGTTCTACTTGTTCAGGGCTTCAAATTGATATAAAGTTAGTGAAATTTGGTTGAAAAACGAGGAAGATATTAAGGTTTAAAGATTTTTCCAGAATTCGGTGACTCAGCGACAACCGGCAATGGATCTCGGCGAAACACCGGAGAAGAAAATAGCATATTCCGTTAACTTTGATAGAATATACTAACGGCGTCAGGTATATTTAACGAAATATTCTATTATTTAGCGGAATATTCTCTAACGGCGTTAAAGGTTCCGTCCAACGTGCCAGGCACGTGCCTGCGCGTGGCCGTGCCTTGGCCGGCGCGTGAGGGCACGTGGGTCATCAAAATTTTTTTCTAAAAATATGGGGATGCTCGTGGTGTTGAGTAGGCCATGATGGTATATTCAAACACCCCAATTGAGCAACATATGAGAAGTTATTACACGGTTTTGGTTATGTGCTTAAAATTAACGTTGGATTAGTTGTTTCACATATAGGTGAAATGTTTTCAGAGGACGAGCGCAGCCAGGCGAGACTCGGGGGTTACGACCCAGCTACATACCAGTAAGTGAGCTTTTGGTTTTCTATATATACGTATATATGTTTTCCATTTTCCCAGAAATTGTTTTAAGTGGATTTGCTTTTTTAAATGTCATGTCAATTGCATTACATTTTAGTATATGCATTAGTATATATATGCATATTATTGCATGATGTTGCGGACGCCCAAGTAAGTTTTAGATGAGTACATATTAATGATAGTGATTGCAGTGTGTATAGTTATGTTTACATGCATTTAGTGCTCAGTATCCTGCACCTCGGTGTTAGTGTTCCACCCAAGGCCAAGTGTCAGCGTGTCGTACATACCATATTAGGTGGTTCCGACTCATATGTGACTTGCGATATTTCGCACAGCCTTCACGTGATCGTTGCACTTGAGCGTATTCATTTACACTTAACCTGTCGTACATACCACATTAGGTGGTTCCGACTCGTGTGCAGGATTTGATTGATGAGCTATAAACTCAGCCATATAGGTCACGTTAGGTGACTCCTGCTGGCATGTCATTTTATGTTGATTCATTTCACCTGGCTTACTTATTTCATTGCTGAGATGGTTGACATAGCATATACTTGGTTTTCACTACTCTCGAGCATGATTTCTACATACGTATGTATTATTATTTTCTGGAAAATTATACTGGTTTTACGGTAAGGGATTATTACTTTTGAAAAGTGAAATGGTTTTTAAAAGTTTTATTTTTGCCCACTCACGTTTTCTGTTTTGCGCCCCTCCAGGTTCTAGATAGAAGTTCGTGTTGGTGACTCATGAGGACTCTGCGGCGATTCTGACAGACATCTATCAATGTAGGGTTTTCTTTCATATCATGTATAATTAGTATTTAGCTTGCTCGACTGCACCTTGGTACCTACGCTCTGATTATGTGTATCTACACTCCAATACTTCCACTCGTACTTATATACTAGTATAGTGTAAGTTAGTTTGATTTTTATTTACCCATATTATCTTATCACCTTCACTTCTGCACGGCGCACATGACTACGTCACCCTCATGTGACGGCCAGCATGCCTCGATTTAGGTCGGGGTGTGTCAGTTTGGTATCAGAGCCTAGGTTCGACAATCCTGCATATTTTGTGAGTATTCTAATCATTTTGATGTCTTATGTCAGAACCATGTCGCCTCGTAGAGAACCACGTACTTCTTCTGAGTCTAATTTTCCGGATATTACCCAACTTGGGGAGGCTATTGCTAGTGCTATCCAGTTCTCACTTCGTCCTCCCTAGAAAACTCCCTTGGAGACTGTTTATAACCTAAAGTTGAATAACTTTGTTGGTACTAAGGGGCTCGAGGGAGCTGAGCGGTGGCTTAATTATGTCGAGAAAACTTATCAAGTGATGCAGCGACATGGGAATTTCCTTGAGAATAGATAAATCGAGACAACCACTTGATTTTTGGGTGAGGAGGCTGTATCCTAGTGAAGGCATGAATCTTTTTAGTTGTCACCAGAAAAAGCCGCAGACTGGGAGGTTCTTAAGCAGCTATTCCAGAAGAGATTTATACCTCCAGAGTATTTGGATTGTAAGAAGCAAGAATTCTCGTGTCTAAAGCAAGGGAAATATCAACTAATGAGTATTATTGGAAGTTTACCGATTTGTCTCGGTATTGTCCGGAGATTGCTGAGAATCCTGATGAGATGCTTCGATGATTTAAGTGGGGTACTCAAAAGAAGTGGCGTTCTATGACGACCACAACTCCATGCTCTACATATCAAGAGTTTTATGAGATTCCATGATAAGCTCATATTTATACATATTTTACATCAAATTCTCTCGTCTTTTCTTAGTTAGTTTCTTATATTTTTGAGTTATTTGCTTTGTTTTTGTGTTTTATCGAATTTATCCAGCTAAGAAAATAAAAATAGCATAAGTGTGATTTTATGTAATAAATTCGTCTGATGTAGATTAGCTTTTAAATTAAATAATATATATATATATATATATATATATATATATAATAATAATAATAATTCATGATGATGTTTAAAACATCATCATGATTTGTTTTTGTAAAGAAAAGAAAAGTGTGGCAGCTGTAAAGAAAAGGAGAGCAGCAGAAAAACTGTGCAGCGTGACGCGAGGAGCTTGCGCGGAGGAAGGCACGCTGCCTTCCTGGCAGCTGTAAAGAAAAGGAGAGCAGCAGAAAAACTGTGCAGCGTGACGCGAGGAGCTTGGCGGGGGAGAAGGAGCTGTCCTTAGGCAGCTGGCGGGAGAGAGACACGAAAGCAGCAGAAGCTGCCTAGCTTGGAGACTGACAGCAGGTCAGAAAGGGAAGGGTCAGCAGGTCAGAGAGGGAAGCAGCGCAGGAGTGGAGAGGGACACTGACGCAGAAGGCTTGTGCAGTGCTACCAAATGGGGAAAAACAGAAACTGCGCAGAAACAGATCCTTGAACATTTCTCTCGGTGTTATTCCTCCTCATTTGGTTTATTTTTCATAAACTCATGTTTAATTTAATTTGCTTTTCAATTATATTAAACATGTGTAATTAATTTCTGTTTAGTTAGAGGTGAATTTGAAACCATGGATAAATGTTTATTATAATTTGATTTACTCCAGTTATGAATTTATGAACGTTGGATGTGGTTTATTTTTCTGTGTTGATTAATAACTTGTTTATGTATGTGGGTTAAGGGTCGACACTTAATTTGCATGCTTAGACTTAATGCTAGGATATAAGGGAATTTCACCTAATCGTTATGAACTTATATCCATGAGTAGTAAAAATCGCTAGTCACGATTGTGTTTAGTAAACCCTAGGTTGGATTAACATGCGTATTCCATAGTTATGAATGCCTAGTCGATGCTTATGATTTCCATTGAACTTAATGTTTTTTGATATGTCTCTCTATCATGCGTATTCCATAGTTAGGGAACTTGATAAAAATAATTTGGTTGTGATGCGTATCCCGTCCAATTCAATGAATCTAGGGAAATCTGAAGGTTAATTTAAGCGGACCTAATTAACTTGGAGCGTTGTCATTTATTCGTTTGATGAATTCATAACTGGGAATCAAATTGTATACATTTATTCATGTGTGGATAAGGAACCCTCTAACTAACGTCTCATCATTTTATTTCATCAAAATATATTTTCTTTGAAGTTTGTTTTAAGTTTCTGTTTTAAATTCAATTTTGTCAAAAATCAATCCCCCATTTATTTTAAAGTGTTAGATTTGTTAGAAATCAATTTAGTTTGTGTTTTCTAGAGTCTTGAATTATTTTGAGTCTTTTGATTTGTTTTAGATTATTTGTTAGTTTTATTTTGAGTTATTCTAGTTAAGTGTTTTGAGTCTAGTTTAGTGTTTTAAATTTTGTTTTTACGTTTTTAATTTAATTTTACTTTGGTTAGCATCCCTAGTTAATCCCCGGCCTAGAACGATCCATACTTACATCATTACTACAATTGTCACAAATAGGGTTTAAATTTGTGCGTTAGTTAATTTTCGCATCATTCCACTGCGGGTTGAGGATTCTGAAAACATGCCCAGTGACAGTGAGGAAGAGGAAGAAAAAGATAATAATCAGAAGAAAAATAATAATTGTCACATTTAAGGATGAGAATATACATTTAAGGATCACTCCCCTGGGCGATGTGGGATGTCACAATAATAAAGATAAAGGTCAGTCATCACAGGGACCTCGCAAGACGCAGAGTTTTAAGAGAAATGGTACTAGTTTTGGTTCTTCTAGTGGGTTCGAATTCCACGACGTCACGGAGGGGTGGCTGTTCAGGCGGTTCTCGCTTCCAAGGACATAGATGTTTTAGTGGTTCTGGTGGTCCATTCTACCGCAGGTGCAATAATCGACACTTTGGGGAGTGCAAGCAAGGTAAAAGATGATGTTTTGTTTGTGGTCAGATGAGACATCATGCTAATCAGTGCCCGCAGAGCCAACAGAAGCCCCAACCATCTGCCTTACCACCACCAGTTCCTATTCAGCAAGTTCTAGGACCTAGTGGTCATACTCAGACTGGTTATGGTGGAGCATATCATTATCAGGGTGATATAGCTCCATATTCTAAAGGATAATA
Organism: Malus fusca; assembly: GCA_035220775.1. NCBI lineage: Eukaryota > Viridiplantae > Streptophyta > Magnoliopsida > Rosales > Rosaceae > Malus > Malus fusca. The sequence continues at coordinate 26,536,525 of CM069059.1, forward strand.
TTAGTACCTACATGATCTGTATCATCATAGTGGTTATGCTCAGTATCCAGGAGGTTATGCGCCATATCTGACATATCCAGCTGGTGGATCACAGTTGTATCCTAGAGGACAGTCCTAGAACATTAAGGTTGCTTCTAGCAGTGCATGATCATCGAGGTAGCCTGACCAGCCTAGTCAGGGATGAGGTACACAAGGACGTGGAAATCAGGGTAACATGGGTCGTGGATGACGACAACAGCCACATGGCTGTGTTCACCATATCACATTGCAGGATGCCCAGAACAATCATGATCTGATTATGGGTACGTTAAATATTCTTGGCCATTTTGCTAGGGTATTAATTGATTCTGGTGCCATATACTCTGGTATTTCTCATACGTTTGCTCAGACGATGCAACCATACCCCACACATCTCGGTTATGAGTTAGAGTTTTCAATGCCTAAGGTTGAGACATGTTATGTTAGCTGGGTATATCAAGGATGTCCTGTTCTGGTGGAGGACATCGTTATGCCGGTTAATCTTGTTCCATTAGATATTGTTGACTTCGATGTTATTCTAGGCATGGATTGGTTACACTACAATCGTGCCAAGATGGATTGTTATGAGAAGACAGTCACATTTCATCGGCCGGGCATGCCTTGTGGGTGTACGTAGTGGATTGAAGCACTACATCATTTATGCCGTGAGGGCCAAACGACTATTAAGGAAAGCTTGTCAGGGTTATTTGGCTTACGTGGTATTGAATGAGGATACTCATATCTGTGTGGAGGATGTTCGAGTAGTTAGGCATTTCCCTGATGTTTTCCCTGACGATTTACTTGGATTACCACCAGATAGAGAAGTAGAGTTCACCATTGATTTACTTTCAGGTACAAATCGTATTTCCTTAACTCCTTACCAAATGGCTCCTGCTGAGTTGAGGGAATTGAAAACCCAGTTGCAGGAATTGGTTGATAAGGGCTTCATTCAGCCTAGTACTTCACCCTGGGAAGCTCGAATATTATTTGTACGGAAGAATGACGGAACCTTGAGGCTATGTATCGATTATCGACAACTGAATTGGGTAACAATTAAAAATCGTTATCCTTTGCCACGTATAGATGATTTATTTGACTAACTTCGAGGCGCCTGCGTGTTCTCCAAGATTGATTTAAGGTCAGGGTACTATCAATTAAAGATTAAAAGTGAAGGTGTTCCTAAGACGACTTTCAGGACTCGATATGGTCATTACAAATTCCTCGTGATGCCATTTGGGTTAACAAATGCACCCGCAACTTTTATGGATTTAATGAATCGAGTATTTAAGCCATACCTCAACAGTTTTGTTATCGTCTTCATTGATGATATTTTGGTGTATTCTAAGTCTAAAGCAGAGCATACTCGACATCTCATTTTGGTTTTGAAGAAATTGAGGGAGCACCAATTATATGCTAAGTTTAGCAAATGCCAGTTTTGGTTAGATCAAGTAGCATTTTTAGGGCATGTAATATCAGCTCAGGGTATTCAGGTAGATCCACAGAAAGTAGTTGCAGTCGAGAATTGGGAGCAGCCACAAACCGTCACCGAGGTACGAAGTTTTCTCGGCTTAGCGGGTTATTACCGACAGTTTGTTAAAGACTTTTCAACTATAGCACTACCACTAACGAGGCTAACTAGAAAAGATGTTAGATTTGAATGGGACGACGATTGTGAGCGGAGTTTCCAGCAGCTAAAGTATCGTCTCACTCACGCACCTGTTTTGGCGCTTCCAGACGACGGTGGTAATTTTGAGATTTTCAGTAATGCTTCTCTGAATGGCTTAGGTTGCATGTTAATGCAACATGGCAGGGTAATTGCATATGTTTCACGACAATTGAAGTCACAATAGATGAATTACCCTACCCATAATCTCGAGCTAGAAGCCATTATTTTTGCCCTGAAGATTTGGAGGCATTATTTGTATGGAGAAAAGTGTCGAATTTTCACAGATCATAAAAGCCTCAAGTACCTTTTCACCCAGAAAGATCTAACCTTCGACAGCGGAGGTGGATAAAATTAGTCAGTGATTATGATTGCACGATTGAGTACCATCCTGGTTGTGCAAACTTGGTGGCTGACTCGCTTAGCAGAAGATCACATGGCCGGCTTAATGCTTTATATGCTTGCCATATCCCTCTCCTCACATAATTAAGATCTACTGGAGTTGATTTGGGAGTGATAGATCAGGAAGAAGCTTTACTTGTTAGTTTCCAGGTTAGACCAATTTTAATAGATCGTGTGTTATAAGCTCAAGCGGAGGATGAGGAATCCGAGGAATTAGCAGAGGTAGTGTCACGAGGGAAAAAGAATAATCTTAGGATTCCGCGTAATCTAGCTGTTTTCTTATTTTTTTCCTTTAAATTTGGTTTTTCGTATGGGTTGTGTCGACGGCGGATAAAGGCGGTTTTGCGGGGGTGAAAAGGTGGTGGGTTAAGGTGTTTGATGGTATCTGGATTTGATTGTTTTAAGGTTTGTGAGAAATGGGTTTGAAAGTTGATGACAGTAAAGTAAAGGTCTGGGACATCTGCAAATCGAAGGTAATGAGGAAGAATAAGCAGAAAGTTGATTGGGATGAGCTGACGTCAGCTTTGCATCACTTGGCACTCAAGCTCTCGAGCCACCGATTGGAGCCGGGCCTCTTGATCGAGCACCCTTTCATCTACACGCCAGCATGGGCTGGAGCTTGCAGCTCTGGCTATTGGGTTGGTGGAATGGCCGGTTCATCGGGCTAAAAAGCACGGTGGAGTTACTCTAAGTGGCCGCCTATTCCAACTACCAGACTTGGATCCTCTTCTGAGCTAGCCCCAACGGAGCCTAGGGAACAATTGATCTCAACCCTTCAATTTGATCATATGGCCAAGAACGGCCAAGAAGCTTTCAAATTGTTTCACACAACCCAAGGCAATTTTGTTTGCCTTTTACCATTCCCGTTCATAATCCACTTCTCTCTCCTCTCTCCCCCTAGTCTTTAGCTTTCTACGAAATTCCCGCTTCCTTAATCTCCAGCTTCCTTCCTCTGAAAAAAAAAATCCAATTTCTGCATGCAATTTGGTGGCGAAGGAAGAGGTGAGCCTGGCTGGGGTGTGGGCCCGAATAGTTATGTTGGATCGACGACATCGGCTGCTTCGCCGTCTTCATCATCATCGGCCGTGTTGACGTCGCAACTGGGTTTTGATTCTATGCAGCATCAACAACATCAGCAGCAGCAATTGGGGTCTAGACAGGTAATGATTGATATTTTTGGCTGGAAATTTGGTTTTTTTTGTGAGAATTTAGTTGAATTGGAATGTGGGTTTTGGAATTTGGAATCATATCCTCTCCTTATCTCCACCTTTATTGGATTTAGGGTCCGTAGCTCTTTCTTCAAGTAGAGGAATTTATGGAATTTGTTTCAATTAGGGAGTAAAAGTTAGGGAAAAAGTCGAAAACAATAAAAAATTGTTACATGTATAATGTATTTGATGCAGAAGTGAATTTTTTCTTAAGTTTTTTGGAAATTTGTGTTTTGATTTCAGTTATAGGCATAATTTGTAGAAAAGATGGCTATGGTTGATGAAACCTTGTACCCAATCGCCATTTTAATTGATGAGTTGAAGAACGAAGACATGAAGCCCCGTTTGAACTTAATCCGGAGGATTTCCACGATTGCCCTTGCACTGGGAGAAGAGATGTGTAGCTATTGTTTTTTTGTCATCATTGGATTTCCTGATGTGCAACTATTGTTTTTTGGGTTAGTTTAGTAAACTAAGAAATCCAAATGTATTAGGGACTCACTAGAGAATGCATGAGTTAGGGCATGTAAAGCTAGAGGTTTTTTGTAAACCATAACCTGTTATGTAAATGTCTACCTCAGTTGATTATGTAAATGTCTACATAACGTTCATCTTTTACTTCTTGAAGTGAAAATATATCACATGTGTATTTCCTTAGAGCTATGTCTATTCAGATAAGAATCTCATCGATTCATTCTTCAAATAATATGCTCCAACACAGCCAGTTACACCAAAAACAAAAAATAAAAAACAGAGTACTCTGTACAAGCAAAAAAACATAGTACTTCATGAAGTTAAGGTTCTGGGCAAAAGGAAGGATCTGCTGAATGGCAAGTTCTGGATTCAAAATTCGGCAAAGCTTAGTTACTTTTCCTGCAGCAGTTATTCGTACTTCAGCCTCATTATCCCGTTGAAGCCGAACATATGCAGGCACTAGGTTCGACCTAATATATACCAACATCACCACACTCATCAATTAATTTAGAACTCAACAAAGTAGGTAGAGAGAGAGATCGGATAATTGATTCACATTTACATAATTACAACATCCTAATCCAAGTAATACAGTATTCACAATAAAAGTCAAGCCATAAAATAAACTGACTACCTTGCAGCTTCTGGACCAACAACTTCACACAACTCGTATAATTTATTCACAACCATGTACCGAACACGCCAAGACTTATCATGGTCCAAAGAACAAGTTTGCATCATGAACTAAGGTAAGCAATATGAAACAAACTGCAAGATGAAACTCGGGCTGTAAACCACTCTTTGGCAGCAAGTCTTTGTATTCAAAATGATGCATGGAGAGAAATACAGATAAGTCATTCCAATACACTGAGGTAGAGCATTCTCATAGGGATAACATGAACAAAATATAAGTTCTAGTGGATTTTGTGAATAATTACATTTTATGAATTGGAAAGAAAATAAAAGAGATAACGAAACTTTTGAATTGTGAACCTACTACCATGGCATTTTATATACACTCTACAACCCAATCCGCGAGGTCAAACCATAAGATCATGTGTCCAGAGTGAAAGCGTAATGAGAAGGCAAACAACTACAATTAAATAATGGAATAGGATAAAATCATCTAACCTTAACCAAAGGAATGAAATATTCAACCTAGAACATTGGCATGATCCACACCACCCACATAGAGGATAAACACCCCTAACTCTTCCGCCATTGCTAGCAGCACTTCATCATCGTCGTCGTTGTTCTCGTTGAGGAAAGGAATCAGTTCCTTATTGGTCCTCTCTTCTCCCAGTGCACGGGCAATCATGGAAATCCTTCGAATTGAGTTCAAATGAAGCTTTATGTCTTCATTCTTCAGCTCATCAATTAAAACGGCGATCGGGTACAAGGTTTCATCAACCATAGCCATCTTTTCTACAAATTATGCCTCTAACTGAAATCAAAACACAAATTTCCAAAAAACTTCAGAAAAAATCCACTTCTGCATCAAATACATGTAACAATTTTCGATTGTTTTTTACTTTTTCCCTAACTTTTACTCCCTAATTGAAACAAATTCCATAAATTTCTCTACTTGAAGAAAGAGCTACAAACCCTAAATCCAATAAAGCTGGAGATCAGGAGAGGATTTGATTCCAAATTCCAAAACCCACATTCCAATTCAACTAAATTCTCACAAAAAAACCAAATTTCCAGCCACACATATCAATCATTACATGTCTAGACCCCAATTGCTACTGCTGATGTTGTTGATGCTACACCAAATCAAAACCCAGTTGCGGCGTCGACACGGCAGAGGACGATGAAGACGGTGAAGCAGTCGATGACGTTGATCTTGCACGGCCAACCGAGCCCACTCTCCGGCCAGGTCCGTCTCCTCCTCCGCCACCAGATTGCATGCAGGAATTGAATTTTTTTTCGAATGACAGAAGTTGCATATTAGGAGAGCGGGAATTTCGTAGAGAGCTGGAGATTAGGGGGAGAGAGAGACAATAGAGGGAGGTGGATTATGAGCGGGAATGGTAAAAGGCAAACAAAATTGCCTTGGGTTGTCTGAAATAATTTGAAAGCTTCTTGGCCGCATGATCAAATTGAAGGGCTGGGATCAATTGATCCCGAGGCTTCGTTGGGGCTAGCTCAAGAGAGGATCTAAGTCCCCAGCTACCTTCAGGGCAGCATATATTTGTGAAAATATCTATTAGGTAGTTTTATTTAGGGTAAATTACATAGTAGCCCCTCAAGTTTGAGGTCTATTACAACCCCATACAACAACTTTAAAACATTTCACTTTCATACCTCACATACTATCTTATTTCAAAATAATACATCCGTTACATTTTTCATCCATTGATCCGTTAAGTGCTGACGTGGCTACCACATTTGTGCTGATGTGGCTGCCACGTGGCAAAAAAAATTCTTTTATACATTAACAATATTATAATATTAACCCTATTTAAAATTTAAAGAAAAAAAGAAAAAAAAAAGCTGAAACCCAGCAACCTATTCCCCGGACCATCCTTCACTCTCCTCACTCTCTCTCTCGAACCCTAAACCCCCCCAAAATCCCCAGATCCAAAACTCACACAATGCAACTCCGCCGGCGCCTTCCTCTTCACCGAAGCGCACAACATCACACACCACCAATCCCCTTCCGGCATGTTATCAGACCCCTTCTCCGACCTCTCCGACTACCTCACCCCCACCGAGGACTGATCGGCAATACCCAACGCGGACTCCGACTCACCTTTACTTGATCCGACCCAGCCCATGGAGATCGCCCCGGCCCTATCACCGTCCGCTGACCGGGACATCCCAGTTGACACCGTTAAGATGTCGTCCCGGCCCTGTCACCGTCCGCTAACCGGGACATCCCAGCAAATTGGGCAGATTATGGAGTTCATGGTACAAATTCAAGATCAAAGTGAACTCTCCAACTCCACATTTGCAAATTCAGAGGGAGAAATGGAAATCAATGAAGCCATCACTTTGGGAAGTGATATGGATGATGAAGTTGTCCCAGAACCATCCAAACACAGCCCGAACATGGAGGAATTGCCACTTCAAGAAGAAGATGAGGATGACGACTTGGGCAGTTTAGAAGAATTCTTGTCGCAAACCCCTCAAGTCCTTATGCCATCCAACTCAGGTGAGGAGGTTCAAAATTCATTTCATTCTAACATTTTTCCACCAATTGTCCTTTTTCCTTGCAGGTTTTTAAATCCCAAGGTAGAAGTGAATGAAAAATATGTTGTGGAAGCTCTTCCAGAGGTGAAAAATGATATCCCAAATTTTGGTGCACCAAATCATGTTCCCGATTATGTTGAAACATTCAAAGAGACTTGTACACCAAGAAGAGGGATTCCAGAAAAGGAGGTGGCCGGAGAATATGTTTCCGATGATGTTGGCGCTGTGCATGAGACAATCAAGCCCAAAGCAGTTGAGTTTGATGACACGGGACAAGCCACAACCATCATAGTAAACCTGGCCAAGTTCAAAGTCCCGGAAATGTTAAAAGACGTGGTTTTTGTCATTGAGTTTGTGTCGGAGAAAGAAAATAAGCCATCTTCTCCATTTTTAATTTTATGTTATACTAACATGTTTCTGATTTTGATGATTCAGGCACCGTCATTAGAACTTAGACCGTTGTCGGATCATTTCAAGTACCACCGTCCTTTCAAGGATAAGCCATGCATTTGAATAATAAAGGGAGGCCTAGGAATCACCCACAATCAGATTTGCATTCCTAATCCCTTCTCTTCACTGAATTTATTTTACTTTGTTTAGTTCTTTCATTGTTTGTTTGCTCTTGTGTGATTTTATTTTATTTATTTTACGTTGAATTTTTTTTTTTTAATTAAAAAAAAATGAATAATAATAATAATAATAATAATAAACATCACATAATTTAAAAAAAATATATAAAAAAAAAAAAAAAATACTTATATTTATATATATAATTAAATAAACTTAAAAACAAGAATTTACAATAATGTAAAACTAATAGCTTTCATTGGTCGTTGGTAGGTGGTGCCTCGGAGGTCGACGGAGCCCCAGAAAGACGAAGCGCCAGAGTTGGATCATTCGGAGCCTCAATACCTGGTACAGCACCCGAGGACGAAGGCATCATAAACCTCGGGAGTAACGCCATAAACCGTTGATGATCACTCTGAATCCGCACTTCGGACTCCTGCATCTGATCAAGCTTCCTCTTCATGCTTGTTGAGTAATTGGTTGCGAGCATGTGCAACTCCCTGTTCTCATGCCTAAGCACTCTGACCTCTTGCCGAAGACTAGCCACTTCAGCCATCAACGACTCCACCTGACGAGTTCGTGCAAGAAGGCGCTGGCCCATGTTTGATACTGAGCCTGCACATCGGACGCTGTAGGCCATAGAGTCCTGAACAGCCAGTTCGTCGGACCGCCTGGAAAGTATCCTAGTGTCTCTAGGAGTGAGCAGATTTCTGGCCACCACTGATGCGGTTGTTTCGTTCATCATCATGGAATCCCCAACTGTAAGAGGACCATTTGGGGATATGAAGGATGGCTGCCAAATGTTGGTTGGAGAAGATATATCACTATCTTCCCCAACATTCAAGTTAAGGCGACGGTCAGAAGGGCAAGACATATTTGAAGGTGTTGAGAATGAAGAGTCGGACTGATCAAGATTAAAAGAAAAGCAAGGATGGAGTGTTTACAGGGGGAGCTCAAGTGTGTTGTGGAACAAAATTAGCGCTCTTATAAGAAGAAGAAATTGAAGAGGCGTCCTCTCGCAAATCGAAGAGCCGGGCTCCTTTCTCAAAAGCCGGATTCTTTTCTCAAAAGCGGCGTCGCCGTTCTCAAAAGTCGGACGCCGTTCTCAAAAGTCGGGCGCCTCTCTCAAAAGTCGGAGCGGTCAGGAATCACGAGGCGAGCAGCTTTTCCAATTTTGTCGTCACTCGTCACGCGCGCTGTCAGCTTTACGCAAATTACGGGTTGCTTTTTCAGAAAGCGCGTAACCTGTACTGTTCATCCATCCACCGGCTGCCGACAGGGGTAAATGAACAGTTTCGGTTGTGAAGAAAAGTCCTATAAACGTCTACCTTCGCCATCCATAGCAAAGGCAAACCCTATCAGCACTTCTTCATCTCCGAAAATGCCTTTCCAACAAACCCTCTCGAGTTACTCTGTATTTCTCATTCCCTGGGATACCTTTGCAAACAAGTCATCAAGAGCTAGAGTATTTCATATCATGAAGGTTGAAAGCAAGAGTATCTCATATCATGCTTTCTCCCTGTCCCTGTCCTTGTCTTTGTGACAAGGAGAAAGCGAGCAATCAGCCAGCACTCGGTGTCAATCTTCCGATCTAAGAACCGACTGCCTGGAAATCCTTCCTGATTGCTTACCTAGCATTGCTCTCGAGTGCTCATCTTCAACCGCTGATGTACTTCCGAAGAAGACGCCACATCTGCCTGGAGAACAGATAAGGCAAGTGAAAATGATTACTTGAAGCATGTGGAGACAAGGTGCTGCTTCATCTTCAAAATCAAGTCTCATTTTCCTTGCTAAGAAGTTCCCCAGCCCAGTTCAAGCATACACCTGTGGAACGATACTTCTTCAAAAGCAAAAGTATCCCATATCATCAGAGTCAGAGGCAAAGATTTCTCATGGCATGCTTTTCCTTTACCCTTGCTCTTGCCTGCGAGTCAAGGTGAAAGAAAGGAAATCGGTCGGCACTTGGACATATTGAACAAAGAAGCAGACCACCACCTCTACCTCGTGCCTACCTGCCATGCAGAAGAACAAAAAGAGAAGAATGTAGCCTGCAGACTCAATCAACCCGGCAGAAGGAGTCCGAGTTGAAACCAAGAGCTCGAGAAGCTTCAACAACACCACCAATCAAGTCTCATTTTCCTTGCTAAGAAGTTCCGAGGCCAGTTCAAGTTCAAAGCTGTGGAAAGTCACCAAACAGGACCAATGATCACTTTTAGTTTTATTATTATCTTTTATTTTCATTTTCAATTTTTTCGTTTATTTGTTTTTTTATATTTTCTTGCGTGCTTAACTGACTTATTTCTTTTCTTTGCAGGAACTTTTGGTTATTTCCACCCTTGAAGTTGATTGCAAAATTTTAGCTTGGGGGGTCATCGCTCGATTTTCTGCAAATTAGGGAAGTTTTCAGTCCTATTGCTTTATTTTGTTTCTTTATATTTATTTATTTTATTTTTATTTGCATTTTATTATATTTTCTGACATTGGGGACAATGTCTAGTTTAAGTGTGGGGGTAAATAGTATAAAAATGACCAAATTGAAAATTTTTGTACCTTCGACTTTGAACTGGTTTCATTTGTTTCCATGTTATTGCTTTGTGTTTTCTTAATTAAGTTATTGTTTAAAAAAAAATATATATATATAAGTAAAAAAATATTTCCTTGTTTTCCTTATTGTTTTGAATTAGATTTTTGTTAGTTCCCCGACCCAATGATATAATCGGATAAAGTTTGAACCATGATCATTAAGAACTTAGTTAACATGTGTTTTGTGAAATTCCTTATTCTTGTGTTAGTTTTGTACATATTTGATTATTCTTGAAAAACTAAATGCACATAGCCTTGTTGATGTGAAACTAAAGCATGATTTAAAGCTCCATATGTGAATTTAGTGACCATATACATCCTATGTGAGTTTTTGAGCCTATTGAAAGTGTGTGCATTTTTCATACACTCCTATTCTTTCATGTGTGATGAACTTATGTGAGATACTTCTCTAGAACTTGCATAACGATCTTTCGAAATATTTGTCATTGATTGCATGAACTTGAAAATGATAGAGGCATTAGGTTTACCACCATGGCCCAAATAACCTTGTTTCCCAAAGAAAAACGATATCATTAGATTGCCAATTTGAGCCGTATTTGTAAGCCTTTTATTTCTTATCACCAGATATGTCTACCCTTATGCCTGAAATAATTTTCCTTACCCTTTCCAAGCGAGCTAATGAGTAATGTGAAATTGTCTTATGAGAAGTGTTTGTGAAGTATTCGGAGGGTGTTTGGCAAAAGAATAAGTGTGGGGGTTTTTCATATTTGTTTCTGAATTAAAAAAAAAAAAAAAAAAAAAAGAAAGAAAGAAAGAAAGTTGTTTACGAAGAAAATAGAAAATAAAAAGTGTTTAAAGTTTCAGTTTAAGGTCGTGGTTGGAGGTGACTAGAAGAATAGCTGGAAGGCTTGAGTTCTTATAAATCTAATTAAAAGAATTGCTTGCAATGTAGCTTGGAACTTGTTTTTACCTATTCTTTCGTTTCAATAACCCTCGCCCTAAACCTCATTACGTCCAATAAAAGTCCTCTTGATTTAAGTTTTGTAATTATGATTGTGGATAAGTGATCTTTATGCAAGCTTATGGTAGAACTTTCACATTTGATTCTTTGAGAGAAACACATTAAAACTAAACACATGTGTGATTGAGTGTACATCCAGTGAGAAGGTTGCTAGTTTGCATATGGTGATTTTAAAAATAAAAATTTTGAAATTGCATTAGCATGGCTATCTCACACACTACACTTCAAGGATGATTCAAAGATTACTGCTAATATTTGAATAAGGAAAATGAACTTGGATTAGCTTGTTTGGTGTTAGCTATGGTTCTTGATGATTTGTGTTCTCGAATGAAGTTCTATGAGGGTCACATAGGGGGAAGCTAATAATTTTCATGTTATTACTTTTTCTGTTTTCTCTGTTTTGCTCGAGGACTAGCAAAAGCTAAGTGTGGGGGTATTTGATAAGCTCATATTTATACATATTTTACATCAAATTCTCTCGTCTTTTCTTAGTTAGTTTCTTATATTTTTGAGTTATTTGCTTTGTTTTTGTGTTTTATCGAATTTATCCAGCTAAGAAAATAAAAATAGCATAAGTGTGATTTTATGTAATAAATTCGTCTGATGTAGATTAGCTTTTAAATTAAATAATATATATATATATATATAATAATAATAATAATTCATGATGATGTTTAAAACATCATCATGATTTGTTTTTGTAAAGAAAAGAAAAGTGTGGCAGCTGTAAAGAAAATGAGAGCAGCAGAAAAACTGTGCAGCGTGACGCGAGGAGCTTGCGCGGAGGAAGGCACGCTGCCTTCCTGGCAGCTGTAAAGAAAAGGAGAGCAGCAGAAAAACTGTGCAGCGTGACGCGAGGAGCTTGGCGGGGGAGAAGGAGATGTCCTTAGGCAGCTGGCGGGAGAAAGACACGAAAGCAGCAGAAGCTGCCTAGCTTGGAGACTGACAGCAGGTCAGAAAGGGAAGGGTCAGCAGGTCAGAGAGGGAAACAGCGCAGGAGTGGAGAGGGACACTGACGCAGAAGGCTTGTGCAGTGCTGCCAAATGGGGAAAAACAGAAACTGCGCAGAAACAGATCCTTGAACATTTCTCTCGGTGTTATTCCTCCTCATTTGGTTTTATTTTTCATAAACTCATGTTTAATTTAATTTGCTTTTCAATTATATTAAACATGTGTAATTAATTTCTGTTTAGTTAGAGGTGAATTTGAAACCATGGATAAATGTTTATTATAATTTGATTTACTCCAGTTATGAATTTATGAACGTTGGATGTGGTTTATTTTTCTGTGTTGATTAATAACTTGTTTATGTATGTGGGTTAAGGGTCGACACTTAATTTGCATGCTTAGACTTGATGCTAGGATATAAGGGAATTTCACCTAATCGTTATGAACTTATATCCATGAGTAGTAAAAATCGCTAGTCACGATTGTGTTTAGTAAACCCTAGGTTGGATTAACATGCGTATTCCATAGTTATGAATGCCTAGTCGATGCTTATGATTTCCATTGAACTTAATGATTTTTGATATGTATCTCTATCATGCGTATTCCATAGTTAGAGAACTTGATAAAAATAATTTGGTTGTGATGTGTATCCCGTCCAATTCAATGAATCTAGGGAAATCTGAAGGTTAATTTAAGCGGACCTAATTAACTTGGAGCGTTGTCATTTATTCGTTTGATGAATTCATAACTGGGAATCAAATTGTATACATTTATTCATGTGTGGATAAGGAACCCTCTAACTAACGTCTCATCATTTTATTTCATCAAAATATATTTTCTTTGAAGTTTGTTTTAAGTTTCTGTTTTAAATTCAATTTTGTCAAAAATCAATCCCCCATTTATTTTAAAGTGTTAGATTTGTTAGAAATCAATTTAGTTTGTGTTTTCTAGAGTCTTGAATTATTTTGAGTCTTTTGATTTGTTTTAGATTATTTGTTAGTTTTATTTTGAGTTATTCTAGTTAAGTGTTTTGAGTCTAGTTTAGTGTTTTAAATTTTGTTTTTACGTTTTTAATTTAATTTTACTTTGGTTAGCATCCCTAGTTAATCCCCGGCCTAGAACGATCCCTACTTACATCATTACTACAATTGTCACAAATAGGGTTTAAATTTGTGCGTTAGTTAATTTTCGCATCATTCCACTGCGGGTTGAGGATTCTGAAAACATGCCCAGTGACAGTGAGGAAGAGGAAGAAAAAGATAATAATCAGAAGAAAAATAATAATTGTCACATTTAAGGATGAGAATATACATTTAAGGATCACTCCCCTGGGCGATGTGGGATGTCACAATAATAAAGATAAAGGTCAGTCATCACAAGGACCTCGCAAGACGCAGAGTTTTAAGAGAAATGGTACTAGTTTTGGTTCTTCTAGTGAGGGTTCGAATTCCACGACGTCACGGAGGGGTGGCTGTTCAGGCGGTTCTCGCTTCCAAGGACATAGATGTTTTCGTGGTTCTGGTGGTCCATTCTACCGCAGGTGCAATAATCGACACTTTGGGGAGTGCAAGCAAGGTAACAGATGATGTTTTGTTTGTGGTCAGATGAGACATCATGCTAATCAGTGCCCGCAGAGCCAACAGAAGCCCCAACCATCTGCCTTACCACCACCAGTTCCTATTCAGCAAGTTCTAGGACCTAGTGGTCATACTCAGACTGGTTATGGTGGAGCATATCATTATCAGGGTGATATAGCTCCATATTCTAAAGGACAATATTAGTACCTACATGATCTGTATCATCATAGTGGTTATGCTCAGTATCCAGGAGGTTATGCGCCATATCTGACATATCCAGCTGGTGGATCACAGTTGTATCCTAGATGACAGTCCTAGAACATTAAGGTTGCTTCTAGCAGTGCATGATCATCGAGGTAGCCTGACCAGCCTAGTCAGGGATGAGGTACACAAGGACGTGGAAATCAGGGTAACATGGGTCGTGGATGACGACAACAGCCACATGGCTGTGTTCACCATATCACATTGCAGGATGCCCAGAACAATCATGATCTGATTATGGGTACGTTAAATATTCTTGGCCATTTTGCTAGGGTATTAATTGATTCTGGTGCCATATACTCTGGTATTTCTCATACGTTTGCTCAGACGATGCAACCATACCCCACACATCTCGGTTATGAGTTAGAGTTTTCAATGCCTAAGGTTGAGACATGTTATGTTAGCTGGGTATATCAAGGATGTCCTGTTCTGGTGGAGGACATCGTTATGCCGGTTAATCTTGTTCCATTAGATATTGTTGACTTCGATGTTATTCTAGGCATGGATTGGTTACACTACAATCGTGCCAAGATGGATTGTTATGAGAAGACAGTCACATTTCATCGGCCGGGCATGCCTTGTGGGTGTACGTAGTGGATTGAAGCACGACATCACTTATGCCGTGAGGGCCAAACGACTATTAAGGAAAGCTTGTCAGGGTTATTTGGCTTACGTGGTATTGAATGAGGATACTCATATCCGTGTGGAGGATGTTCGAGTAGTTAGGCATTTCCCTGATGTTTTCCCTGACGATTTACTTGGATTACCACCAGATAGAGAAGTAGAGTTCACCATTGATTTACTTTCAGGTACAAATCGTATTTCCTTAACTCCTTACCGAATGGCTCCTGCTGAGTTGAGGGAATTGAAAACCCAGTTGCAGGAATTGGTTGATAAGGGCTTCATTCAGCCTAGTACTTCACCCTGGGAAGCTCGAATATTATTTGTACGGAAGAATGACGGAACCTTGAGGCTATGTATCGATTATCGACAACTGAATTGGGTAACAATTAAAAATCGTTATCCTTTGCCACGTATAGATGATTTATTTGACTAACTTCGAGGCGCCTGCGTGTTCTCCAAGATTGATTTAAGGTCAGGGTACTATCAATTAAAGATTAAAAGTGAAGGTGTTCCTAAGACGACTTTCAGGACTCGATATGGTCATTACAAATTCCTCGTGATGCCATTTGGGTTAACAAATGCACCCGCAACTTTTATGGATTTAATGAATCGAGTATTTAAGCCATACCTCAACAGTTTTGTTATCGTCTTCATTGATGATATTTTGGTGTATTCTAAGTCTAAAGCAGAGCATACTCGACATCTCATTTTGGTTTTGAAGAAATTGAGGGAGCACCAATTATATGCTAAGTTTAGCAAATGCCAGTTTTGGTTAGATCAAGTAGCATTTTTAGGGCATGTAATATCAGCTCAGGGTATTCAGGTAGATCCACAGAAAGTAGTTGCAGTCGAGAATTGGGAGCAGCCACAAACCGTCACCGAGGTACGAAGTTTTCTCGGCTTAGCGGGTTATTACCGACAGTTTGTTAAAGACTTTTCAACTATAGCACTACCACTAACGAGGCTAACTAGAAAAGATGTTAGATTTGAATGGGACGACGATTGTGAGCGGAGTTTCCAGCAGCTAAAGTATCGTCTCACTCACGCACCTGTTTTGGCGCTTCCAGACGACGGTGGTAATTTTGAGATTTTCAGTAATGCTTCTCTGAATGGCTTAGGTTGCATGTTAATGCAACATGGCAGGGTAATTGCATATGTTTCACGACAATTGAAGTCACAATAGATGAATTACCCTACCCATAATCTCGAGCTAGAAGCCATTATTTTTGCCCTGAAGATTTGGAGGCATTATTTGTATGGAGAAAAGTGTCGAATTTTCACAGATCATAAAAGCCTCAAGTACCTTTTCACCCAGAAAGATCTAACCTTCGACAGCGGAGGTGGATAAAATTAGTCAGTGATTATGATTGCACGATTGAGTACCATCCTGGTTGTGCAAACTTGGTGGCTGACTCGCTTAGCAGAAGATCACATGGCCGGCTTAATGCTTTATATGCTTGCCATATCCCTCTCCTCACATAATTAAGATCTACTGGAGTTGATTTGGGAGTGATAGATCAGGAAGAAGCTTTACTTGTTAGTTTCCAGGTTAGACCAATTTTGCATCTCAAATGTTGTAGATGTATTTCATTTAAGCATGAATATTGGAACTAAAATTTGGTGCCATGTATTTTGAGTTTTCATAAGTGTTCTTCAATGTTCTTGGAGTTCTTGCCAAGAACAAAAAGTTTTGAAGTTTTGATTCAAAAAGTTTTATGTTTTTACATAAAGTTTTGATTTAATTTTAGTGGGTGATGGTTAATGATTAAGTAATTTTAATGGGAGACAAACTTTGTTTTAAAGAATGACATAAATCATTTCTTACAAAATTTTATTTCATCTTTACCTCACCTAACATAACCCACTTACAAAACTTTGTATAAAATTTGAATTTTACCAATAAAAACCACTTATGGCTGGCCACCCTATTAAATAGGGTATTTTTGGGTGTTTTGTGCACTTACATAAAGTTTTGATACTTTTGTGTATTTGCATTTTCGCCCAAAAGTTTACGTTTTTACGTTAAGGTCCAAAAACTTTAAAGGACAAATTGTTTTGCTCCTTTAATGATGTTTTTGACATTATTAAAAATGTTTGGGTTCTAAGTTGTAATTACATGAAGTTGTGGACTCTTGTGTTTTTACAAAGTGACCCCAAAAGTTTTTGTTTTTAGAAAATGGCCCAAATTAGATGAGAACAAAATGGTTTGTCTCTTTAAATGAGAATTGGATTTTCATTTTATTTAGTTTCATTTAAATCAATTCTATGGATCCGAAAACCAATTGTTTTAAAGTTGTTTTCTTAATTAAATGTGTTTGATTAAGAGAATGGTGATTATGAACCAAATGCCTCGATAATTGAGCTATGTGATTGGCCGCTTTACATTATGAATGTTTGGGCTTGGTAGTGTAGATATGAATGTAATTTGATTAGTTCAAGATTGTTGTAAATGGACATAAGTCGATCATTTATGTTGTAAAAGGGCATAAGCCCTTATTATTATTTCATGTATTCCTTTTGTTTAAATGTATGCAAAATGGAATAGTTGGGTCCAACGCCCAATAGGAAATAACGGTTTAATTGGATTAAACGCGTAACTAAAATCAACAACTACATACCTTAGACCCAAGGTCCAACACAAGGCTCGTGTTGGATCAAATCAAACGGTTCATAATCATCCTAAAACCTAATACGACTATATAGTCCATATGAGGATGCAAAGCATTCGTTAGTAGTTCCATATAGTCTCGCTTGTTTCAACGAAACAGTGGGAGTATTATATACTACTAATTCATATAAACTTGGACCAATGGTTGTGATAGGCCCAAGTTCTTTTAATGTGATTAAAATGTTTTGATGTAGCCCAACGCTATTCCCTCAACAAATGAATATTAAGTTGATAAGCGAGAGATGTTTAGAATATCTCTTCGTAGGCCTTCCACCGTGGTGGGCTTCAATCGTTTGTGACTCGTACACCGTATTCGTCCAGTTCTGGGGTATACAAAGTATGTGCTTACATTCAGGAGAAGCCCATAAACATATGATGAAGTGAAAGTAGGCAACGAGTATGGCCAATATGATATTCTTCTGAGGCCATTCTTGAACCCCTATTTGAACTAGCATGGTGGGAATGACTTAAACTAAGTGCAATGATGCCAATAAGATATTCTTTTGAGGCATCATTCTCTAGAGGCCGAACTAGATGGGTAATTACAAAAGGTTGTAAATGAATAATGCGTTATTCTCTCATCATTATTTTTGCTAACCAATAAGATATTCTTCTGAGGTGGGCTTGGTAATGGTGAGTCTCCCATAACCCACTAAGAGTTCAATATAACTCTCGAATTCTATTGAGGGATGTGGAATTTGCCAAAAATGGTGGGTGATACTATTTGATTAAAAGACCCAATCAAAATAGTTTTAAACAACAATGCTAATTCGATTTCTGTTATGTTATGTAGTGAACGACATGCCTAAAATTATACCCACCATTATACTTGACAAAAATGGCCTAAAGGGCCAACGTTTCCTTGCTTAGTATCGCCACATTGAGAATGTCTCAAAGGTGAAAGACATATTGTATGTACTTAAGCAATCTCCTCCTCATGTACCTCCTACGAAACTAGCTTCAAAGGAGGAGTGTCAAAATTATGTTAGACACTATGAGGATGACTTACAAGCCAAATGCTTAATCCTCACTTCACTTAGTGAGGAGCTTATGAAGCTACATAAGCACATGGACACTTCTTGTGCCATGGTTGAAAGTTTGCATAAGATGCATGACATTGAGACTAGTAATGTACGATTCTCAAATATTTGTAATCTAATGAATGCCAAAATGGCAAAGGGGACATCGGTCCATAAGCATGGACAAAAGATGGAAAGGATCTTTCAAGATCTTCAAAGTTTAGGAACTTCCATCGATGGGAAAATGGCCCAAGACTTTTTCCTTGCATCTCTCTCGGATGATTTCACTAAGTTTATCGTAAACTATAAAGTGAATAGATTCGATCATTCTTTGAAAGAGATGATTGACATGTGCTGTAAATTTGAAAAAGGTTTCAAAAAGGATAGTGGGAGTGAGAATGCAATGATAAGGAAAAGGTTACATAAGAAGAAGGCAAAGAAATCCAAAGGAACATGCTTTCATTGTGGAAAGGATGAACGTTGGAAGAAGAAATACAGGGTGCGCATTGCGAGCCTTATGACACGGACTTTTGAAGAGACTATTTCTGTCATAGAGAGTGCTTTTACAGTGAGCTCCAATTCCTGGATATTTGATTCAGGCGCTAGTCAACATATCTGTAATACGTTGCATGGACTAACAGGGAGCAGGTCACTGCGCAATAAGGAGATGGTTGTGCGAGTTGGGAACGGCACTAAAATCTCTGCAAAAGCAATAGGCACCTATATGCTTAACCTACCCTCTGGGGAAGTCCTGGAACTTAAAAATTGTTTATATTTTCCTTCATGTATAAAGAATTTGATTTCCATCTCTAAGCTTTTACGAGATGGGCACTCAGTGTTGTTTGACAAAATGAGTTGCACTTTATACTTGAACGGTCGTATTATCTCTCATGGTAATATGATAGAGGGACTTTTTCACCTAGAGACGAATAGTGGGATGCACTGTATTGAAAGCGGGAATACCTCAAAACCCAAAAGGGCTAGAGAAGAAGTTAACCAAGAAAAGATGTGGCATCTTAAACTTGGACATGTGAACCTTGATAAGACTCGCAAGATGTCGAAAGACGGATATTTCCGCCCATTAGGTAATGACCGGATGGGTACTTGTGAAAGTTGCTTGAAAGGGAAGATGACCAAATCTCCATTTACTGGAAAAGGAGAGCGTGCCACTGAAATTCTAGGGTTAATCCACACTGACGTATGTGGACCTATGTCTACTACGTCGAGAGAAGGCTTCTCATACTATATCACATTCACCGACGATCACTCTCGGTTTGGCTATGTATATCTTATGAAGTACAAGTCAGAATCCTTTGAAAGGTTCAAAGAATTCAAGAATGAAGTTGAGAAGCAAACTGGGAAACAGATAAAAATCCTAAGATCGGATCGAGGGGGTGAATATCTGAGTAATGAGTTCCTAGATTATCTCAAAGAGTGTGGAATAATATCACAGTGGACTCCACCGGGAACTCCACAACTTAATGGAGTTTCTGAAAGGAGAAATCGAACCTTGATGAACATGGTTCGTTCTATGATGAGTTCCGCTGATCTACCAGTAACATTCTAGGGATACGCTCTATATACAGCAGCTTACTTGCTTAATAGAGTACCTTCCAAATCAGTTTCACAAACACCCTATGAGATATGGCATGGAAGAAAGCCAAGTCTTAATCATATTAAGATTTGGGGTTGTGAAGCATATGTCAAGAAGCTTGAGGCTACTAAGCTTGAAGCGAGATCAGTAAGATGCTATTTTGTGGGATATCCTAAAGAAACTATGGGATATGAGTTCTACCATCCTGACGACCAGAAAGTCTTTGTCGCCAGAACTGCTAAGTTTCTAAAGGACGAATTTGTTCTCAAAGGAACTATAAGCAAACAGATGGAAATTAATGAGATTAATAATGAACCACAAACAAGCACTCGACATATTGACAACCCTGTTCCTGAACCCCTAGCTCCACGTAGATCTGAACGGGTTAGTAAGCCACCTATGAGGTTTGGCTTAAAAAATGACTTTGATGAATTGTACCTTTTAGGTGACAATGAAACAAAGGAGGACCCTAGGGACTACACTGAAGCAATGTCCGACATTGATTCAAAGAGATGGCAAATGGACGTGAAGACGGCCTTTCTGAACGGCTACCTACAGGAAGAGCTCTATATGACTCAACCCGAAGGTTTCGTGTCCGAGTCTGAAGAGACTAAGGCATGCAAGCTTCAAAGGTCCATTTATGGACTTAAGCAAGCCTCCAGGAGCTGGAACATTCGTTTCGATACTGAAATCAAAACGTTTGGTTTTACTCAAAACGAAGACGACAATTGTGTTTATCAAAAAGTCGTTGGGGATGCAGTAGTATTCCTAGTGTTATATGTAGATGACATATTACTATTCGTGAATGACACTGCAGTACTTTCTTCTGTAAAAGTGTGGTTGTCTAAAACCTTCCACATGAAAGATTTAGGAGATGCATCTTATGTACTTGGGATAAAGCTCTATCGTGATAGATCCAGGAAATTAATTGGATTATCCCAATCGATGTACATTGATAAGATGCTAAGTAGGTTCCAGATGGAACAATCTAAGAAAGGTTTTCTTCCTGTGAGACATGGAATTCACCTTTCTAAGTCCATGGGACCTAAGACTCCTGAAGAGATACGGCTAAATGAATGAAATTCCTTATGCTTCCGCCATAGGGAGTCTCATGTATGCCATGATATGCACAAGGCCTGATATCGCGTATGCTCTAACCCAGGATCAGAACACTAGGCAGCTGTCAAGATGGTCCTTAAGTACTAAAGAAGAACTAAGGACATGTTCCTCCTTTATGGAGGAGCATCAGAGTTGCGAGTGGAAGCTTATACAGACGCAGATTTCCAATCTGACGTCGATGATAGAAGTTCCAACTCCGGATATGTATTCACTCTGAATGGTGGGGCTGTCAGTTGGAAAAGCAAGAAACAAAGTGTAATTGCTGATTCCACGACAGAGGCTGAATATGTCGCTACAGCTGAAGCCGGCAAAGAAGCGTTCTGGATGAAAAAGTTCATTACTGAACTTGGAGTGGTTCCAACCATCACATCACCAGTAACTTTGTACTGTGATAATAGTGGGGCGATAGCTCAAGCCAAGGAACCCAGGGCTCATCAAAAGAACAAGCATTTTGATAGGCGCTTTAATATCATAAGATGATATGATGCCGAGGGGAAAGTCAACATCCTCAAAGTTGCTTCAGCCGATAATGTAGCAGATCCACTGACAAAGCCAATGACTCAAATCCAGCTTGATCGTCATATGGATAAGATGAGTATTAGATACATGGGAGGATGGCTTTGAGTGCAAGTGGGAGATTGTTGGAAGTATGCCCACAAAGCCACTCATTTGATGTAATAGCTTTTGGAATACTTAATATGTTAAACTTTTATATGTTTAACGGAAGGGCAATACTTATTATTAATCACTATTTATTGTATCATGTGTTTAAGCAATAAGAGAATCCAAGGGATGTATTTGACATAAGAGATAAGTGATCTAATGAGTTAGATTAAGGAGACCTTTCTCTTATGTTCATTCCTAAAACGTTCCTAGCCATAGGATTGCCAATTGGGCATTGACAATCCGCTAAGGTTAGTATGTGTTATGTTGACTCAAACGTGAGTATGAACTAGTCTCAAGTCATTTGGTGTTGGACACTAAGACAAACACATAGGTGCTCGAAAGAGTAATCGAGTACACTGAACTGCGATTAATGAGAGTTCAAACATACATGTCATGTACGAACTCTAAGGTTACAATATGCAAAGTAGTCCTTAGACCTGAGGCATCATAGATGTCTAATGGTTAGGTCCTTGATCTTTGATCATGACAAAGGCATTCCCTCGGATTGTCCACGGCATTGTTGGGGTCATGTGATCTAGTCATGTAGGCATATGAATGCACAACAAGGGATCTCTAACCTTCCATGGTGGAAGGAGTATACTCTAAAATATGATTCTAAAGTCTTTGGCCAAAGCAAATGAATATGACTAAGGAAGATGTTCCAAATCATATTCAAGGGAATCATATAAGAAAGTATCACATTGGATAGTAGACATGAAACAAACTATCACTTAAAACAATGTGGTTAAGAGTATTGTATTAGAGAATGACCGTATTGCATTGTAATTGTAACTGGATAGGTTCTCCAACCAATTCTACTTAGCTTGGGTAACCATGACATACTGCTAGGTGTCACTCATGGTTTGTGGAAGCCCTATTGATTAGCAAACACTAATCATCAAAAATGGAGAATTGAAATGTGGTTTCAATTCACAATCGATAGTTAAGAGTAACATCGCCCACTGCCTCGCTAATTGGAACCTAATGGATCGCACACCAAATAAGGATATATGTGAAGCAATTAAATGAAATGGATAAGCAATTAAATGGTTTAATTGAAGAATGGTCAAGATTAATTAATTAGTTAATTAATTATACGAAATGTTCGTATTGGGCTTTTAAGTTGGTTTTAGGGCTTCGGGGCCCAAAAGTGTTTTGGTCCACAAGGCCCATTATGTTTAAGTTGTATGACAACTAAAACAAAATGGGCAATAAGCCCAATAACCATATAGGCCAACCATTTAGGGTGAGGGTATGCAAGTTTGCTTAATTGCAAGTTTGCCACTCACCTAAGAAATGAAGTATAAATTCATCTTTATAGCTTTGTTTTCAATTAGGGTTTCCTAAGCTACTTGGGGATAGTTATCTAGCAAATTTACTTCCCTAAGTGATCCATTTTCATCCTCACAAATTACATCCTTGGTGAAGAGACATAGAGACATCAAACTTTTGGTGTTTTGGAGAACCAATCCTCAAATCCTCAAAGAAGCAAAGGAGCACTAAAAGGAGGGAAATCACAAGGAAGATCCAAGGAGCAAGGAGGTGACTTGAAGGCCCTTCACTTGGGTGAATCCCTTGTGTAATCAAGGATGAGCTTCAAGGGTAAAGAATCTCTAAATTCTTAATTATCTTTAATGTTGTTAAAGAGTCTTTTGGTTCACCATATACTAGGCTTTGAAAGTCATGGGTTTCATGAATTGTTTTTGGATGCATGCCTACTTTAAAGAGTTAATTGTTAGCATATGTATTCAAATGTTCATACATGTTCTTAGCTAGGACAAAATTTTTCCTTCAATAAGCTCAAGCGGAGGATGAGGAATCCCAGGAATTAGCAGAGGTAGTGTCACGAGGGAAAAAGAATAATCTTAGGATTCCGCGTAATCTAGCTGTTTTCTTATTTTTTTCCTTTAAATTTGGTTTTTCGTATGGGTTGTGTCGACGGCGGATAAAGGCGGTTTTGCGGGGGTGAAAAGGTGGTGGGTTAAGGTGTTTGATGGTATCTGGATTTGATTGTTTTAAGGTTTTTGAGAAATGGGTTTGAAAGTTGATGACAGTAAAGTAAAGGCCTGGGACATCTGCAAATCGAAGGTAATGAGGAAGAATAAGCAGAAAGTTGATGGGGATGAGCTGACGTCAGCTTTGCATCACTTGGCACTCAAGCTCTCGAGCCACCGATTGGAGCCGGGCCTCTTGATCGAGCACCCTTTCATCTACACGCCAGCATGGGCTGGAGCTTGCAGCTCTGGCTATTGGGTTGGTGGAATGGCCGGTTCATCGGGCTAAAAAGCACGGTGGAGTTACTCTAAGTGGCCGCCTATTCCAACTACCAGACTTGGATCCTCTTCTGAGCTAGCCCCAACGGAGCCTAGGATCAATTGATCTCAACCCTTCAATTTGATCATATGGCCAAGAACGGCCAAGAAGCTTTCAAATTGTTTCACACAACCCAAGGCAATTTTGTTTGCCTTTTACCATTCCCGTTCATAATCCACTTATCTCTCCTCTCTCCCCCTAGTCTTTAGCTTTCTACGAAATTCCCGCTTCCTTAATCTCCAGCTTCCTTCCTCTGAAAAAAAAAATCCAATTCCTGCATGCAATTTGGTGGCGAAGGAAGAGGTGAGCCTGGCTGGGGTGTGGGCCCGAATAGTTATGTTGGATCGACGACATCGGCTGCTTCGCCGTCTTCATCATCATCGGCCGTGTTGACGCCGCAACTGGGTTTTGATTCTATGCAACATCAACAACATCAGCAGCAGCAATTGGGGTCTAGACAGGTAATGATTGATATTTGTGGCTGGAAATTTGGTTTTTTTTGTGAGAATTTAGTTGAATTGGAATGTGGGTTTTGGAATTTGGAATCATATCCTCTCCTTATCTCCACCTTTATTGGATTTAGGGTCCGTAGCTCTTTCTTCAAGTAGAGGAATTTATGGAATTTGTTTCAATTAGGGAGTAAAAGTTAGGGAAAAAGTCGAAAACAATAAAAAATTGTTACATGTATAATGTATTTGATGCAGAAGTGAATTTTTTCTTAAGTTTTTTGGAAATTTGTGTTTTGATTTCAGTTATAGGCATAATTTGTAGAAAAGATGGCTATGGTTGATGAAACCTTGTACCCAATCGCCATTTTAATTGATGAGTTGAAGAACGAAGACATGAAGCCCCGTTTGAACTTAATCCGGAGGATTTCCACGATTGCCCTTGCACTGGGAGAAGAGATGTGTAGCTATTGTTTTTTTGTCATCATTGGATTTCCTGATGTGCAACTATTGTTTTTTGGGTTAGTTTAGTAAACTAAGAAATCCAAATGTATTAGGGACTCACTAGAGAATGCATGAGTTAGGGCATGTAAAGCTAGAGGTTTTTTGTAAACCATAACCTGTTATGTAAATGTCTACCTCAGTTGATTATGTAAATGTCTACATAACGTTCATCTTTTACTTCTTGAAGTGAAAATATATCACATGTGTATTTCCTTAGAGCTATGTCTATTCAGATAAGAATCTCATCGATTCATTCTTCAAATAATATGCTCCAACACAGCCAGTTACACCAAAAACAAAAAATAAAAAACAGAGTACTCTGTACAAGCAAAAAAACATAGTACTTCATGAAGTTAAGGTTCTGGGCAAAAGGAAGGATCTGCTGAATGGCAAGTTCTGGATTCAAAATTCGGCAAAGCTTAGTTACTTTTCCTGCAGCAGTTATTCGTACTTCAGCCTCATTATCCCGTTGAAGCCGAACATATGCAGGCACTAGGTTCGACCTAATATATACCAACATCACCACACTCATCAATTAATTTAGAACTCAACAAAGTAGGTAGAGAGAGAGATCGGATAATTGATTCACATTTACATAATTACAACATCCTAATCCAAGTAATACAGTATTCACAATAAAAGTCAAGCCATAAAATAAACTGACTACCTTGCAGCTTCTGGACCAACAACTTCACACAACTCGTATAATTTATTCACAACCATGTACCGAACACGCCAAGACTTATCATGGTCCAAAGAACAAGTTTGCATCATGAACTAAGGTAAGCAATATGAAACAAACTGCAAGATGAAACTCGGGCTGTAAACCACTCTTTGGCAGCAAGTCTTTGTATTCAAAATGATGCATGGAGAGAAATACAGATAAGTCATTCCAATACACTGAGGTAGAGCATTCTCATAGGGATAACATGAACAAAATATAAGTTCTAGTGGATTTTGTGAATAATTACATTTTATGAATTGGAAAGAAAATAAAAGAGATAACGAAACTTTTGAATTGTGAACCTACTACCATGGCATTTTATATACACTCTACAACCCAATCCGCGAGGTCAAACCATAAGATCATGTGTCCAGAGTGAAAGCGTAATGAGAAGGCAAACAACTACAATTAAATAATGGAATAGGATAAAATCATCTAACCTTAACCAAAGGAATGAAATATTCAACCTAGAACATTGGCATGATCCACACCACCCACATAGAGGATAAACACCCCTAACTCTTCCGCCATTGCTAGCAGCACTTCATCATCGTCGTCGTTGTTCTCGTTGAGGAAAGGAATCAGTTCCTTATTGGTCCTCTCTTCTCCCAGTGCACGGGCAATCATGGAAATCCTTCGAATTGAGTTCAAATGAAGCTTTATGTCTTCATTCTTCAGCTCATCAATTAAAACGGCGATCGGGTACAAGGTTTCATCAACCATAGCCATCTTTTCTACAAATTATGCCTCTAACTGAAATCAAAACACAAATTTCCAAAAAACTTCAGAAAAAATCCACTTCTGCATCAAATACATGTAACAATTTTCGATTGTTTTTTACTTTTTCCCTAACTTTTACTCCCTAATTGAAACAAATTCCATAAATTTCTCTACTTGAAGAAAGAGCTACAAACCCTAAATCCAATAAAGCTGGAGATCAGGAGAGGATTTGATTCCAAATTCCAAAACCCACATTCCAATTCAACTAAATTCTCACAAAAAAACCAAATTTCCAGCCACACATATCAATCATTACATGTCTAGACCCCAATTGCTACTGCTGATGTTGTTGATGCTACACCAAATCAAAACCCAGTTGCGGCGTCGACACGGCAGAGGACGATGAAGACGGTGAAGTAGTCGATGACGTTGATCTTGCACGCCCAACCGAGCCCACTCTCCGGCCAGGTCCGTCTCCTCCTCCGCCACCAGATTGCATGCAGGAATTGAATTTTTTTTCGAAGGAAAGAAGTTGTATATTAGGAGAGCGGGAATTTCGTAGAGAGCTGGAGATTAGGGGGAGAGAGAGAGAATAGAGGGAGGTGGATTATGAGCGGGAATGGTAAAAGGCAAACAAAATTGCCTTGGGTTGTCTGAAATAATTTGAAAGCTTCTTGGCCGCATGATCAAATTGAAGGGCTGGGATCAATTTATCCCGAGGCTTCGTTGGGGCTAGCTCAAGAGAGGATCTAAGTCCCCAGCTACCCTCAGGGCAGCATATATTTGTGAAAATATCTATTAGGTAGTTTTATTTAGGGTAAATTACATAGTAGCCCCTCAAGTTTGAGGTCTATTACAACCCCATACACCAACTTTAAAACATTTCACTTTCATACCTCACATACTATTTTATTTCAAAATAATACATCCGTTACATTTTTCATCCATTGATCCGTTAAGTGCTGACGTGGCTACCACATTTGTGCTGATGTGGCTGCCACGTGGCAAAAAAAAATTCTTTTATACATTAACAATATTATAATATTAACCCTATTTAAAATTTAAACAAAAAAAGAAAAAAAAAAGCTGAAACCCAGCAACCCATTCCCCGGACCATCCTTCACTTTCCTCACTCTCTCTCTCGAACCCTAAACCCCCCCAAAATCCCCAGATCCAAAACTCACACAATGCAACTCCGCCGGCGCCTTCCTCTTCACCGAAGCGCACAACATCACACACCACCAATCCCCTTCCGGCATGTTATCAGACCCCTTCTCCGACCTCTCCGACTACCTCACCCCCACCGAGGACTGATCGGCAATACCCAACGCGGACTCTGACCCACCCTTTACTTGATCCGACCCAGCCCATGGAGATCGCCCCGGCCCTGTCACCGTCCGCTGACCGGGACATCCCAGTTGACACCGTTAAGATGTCGTCGTCTCAGGAGAACAAAGCGAGCGTCGCGGCGGCGACGACCAATGAGAGGTTCAACTCTCTCTCTCTCTAATTGAATTTGTTGAAGTTTGTGCATTTCGGTCTCGATTGGTGATTGAATTGGTGTTTGCAATCCCTCAAATTTTCAGATAAGAGTTTGGAATTGATTTAATTAGGGTTCTAGGGTTTATTTTACTCGTTTTATTTGTGATATTGGTAAGAGAGGCTCAAAACGAGTTGAGCTTTTTATTCAACTCTGACGGGAAGGAATAGATGGGTAGGGGGTGGAGGGCATGGACGGAAGGGAAGGAAAAGATGGGTAAGGGGTGGAGGGCATGGACGGACGGGGAGGAAGAGATAGGTAAGGGGTGGGATGTGGGGTTGCGGGGAATCATTTCTGGGTTTGGGTTTTTTATTTTATTTTATTTTTAATAGGATTAATATTATAATATTTTTAATGTATATAAAATTAAAATTTAAAAAAAAATTGCCACGTGTCAGCTACATCAGCGCTTAACGAATCAATGAATGGAAAATGTAACGGATGTATTATTTTGAAATAAAATAGTACACGAGGTATGAAAGTAAAATGTTTTAAAGTTGTTGTATGTGATTGTAATAGACCTCAAACCTGAGGGAATACTATGTAATTTACCCTTTTATTTATTTAGCTTACTCTTGAACTACCCATTATCAATTTTCTTTTGGGGTCAATTTATCTGCTAGTATTGGAGATCAAGAGAGGGTGGGTGGTGAGAGAGATCCTCGTCAGATTCTCTTTGTGAGAATTTCTGGATCCTCCAATCACATCCTTTCATCGTATATCATGCTACTAGTTTTCATCAGGTACTATTTATATTCAATTTTAAATAAAAAAATTACACAGATTTATAACCGCACGATATACGATGAACAGATGCGATTTGAGGATTCCCGGAATCCTCACAAAGAGGATCCGGCGAGAATCCTCACTCGGTTGGTGGGATGTGATTATGCAAGACACTCTGATGATAAGATGTTTTAGGCAGCTAAGACTGCTAGTGCCCACTGAATTTGCAAAGCAAGGTTTAATATAAGGAAGTTTTAACGAAACACGCCAAATATTAAACAATTGATCTATTTACATCACATATGTGAATACACTGTGCCAATGATTGGAGATAAGGTGATCCTTCCAAGGTGGCTAAAATAGGTCCTTGGAGTTGAACCTACAACTCCACAAAGTCTTAATTTGAACATAAAATAAAGTCCACTAGTTTTTGAACCTAATAAAAGTCCACACATCCTACACATCGTCCAAATTATGCTCATCGATATGTTTGGCCCTTATTTTAGGGTAAATAATGCAAAGTTGCAGTCTTACTAAAAAAATTACTCGTTAAAAAATTAATAGTTTCACATATGTTAGTATGTTACAAACTTTTACCACACATATGCCAAACAATTTTTTTTGTTCAAACGATATTCAAAACTAATTGAAAGGTGAATTCAGACGAACTTTGATACAAGAAGCCAAGTTTGTTACACCCAACATGTCAGGCGTTTCTTCTTCGTCTTTCTTTTTTTTCTTATTGAAAAATTGTTCATAATGACGTCCGTGATAAATGACAATCTGATTATCTATTTTTTCTCCACAATTATACATTTGTAAAATCAAAGCATTATGAGTTTATAAGTGTACAAAATCACATCTCAATTCGCATAAATATAGCAATTAAATATATGATAAAGAGCTAAGGAGGGCCATATATATAGGTGATAAGGGTACTCTTAATCTTAGTCTTGGACTCTTTGGCTAGGGAGGAATAGACTGATACAATTAAGCTTTATTTCTTTTCTTTTAATTATCTTATTTGTTAAAGGTAAGAAGAAAACTGATAGGTCCCTTTCCTGTGACAGCAGCTTGGATTCCAAAAATGAGGAAGACGACCATGGCAAGACGGGCATGCTTGATCTCAGCCAGTTGAAGCCTTTCAAATTCATCGGGGTCGGAGGCCAAACCCAACGGGTCGAAGAACTTGCCACCCGGGTACAACCTCTTCTCCGGGTCAAGCTCGGCATTCCTCTGGAACTCAATGTAGCCAATCACCAACACCTCGATCCATATCAATGTGGTGATGGAGAAGGGAAGTGGAAGGCCAAGGTAGGATGATCCTTCTATCAACTCAACCTGTTGAGTCAGTAAAAAGAAAATTAGTCGTCGAGTTACAATTTACAATAACGTTAAATTACGTGATGAGTGTTGTAAATATAAGAAGATAAATCTCCGGCTGTGGGGCAAACTTTCTCAGATTATCATGAGCACTAATAGGTTAAGTAAATTAATGTGTGAGATGTATAGAACAAACTTGGAATTTGGAATGGTGTGGCTATCATTTTCAGTATCTCTATCATCACATTCATCGTCAATAAGGACCTTACCTTTGGAGTTAGGACCATCATATGTTTTTTGCATGGATTATACTAAGACACGACGACGAAAACGCTGTGCCAGATATATGTATATACTCAGCTCTTTATATAATACTTACAAGATACGAGATACGGCCTATATGTCATAAATACAAATTAAAAAAATGCATTTCCAGGACAAATAAGAAGAAAAAGCTTCAATGGGCACATGCACATCTTTATCTTTATCCACTCTTGAATGTTTTATATCTAGAATCTATGTATAAAATAGAAGATATATTTATTAAAATACGATTTTTAATATCTTTATATAGCTGAAAAATTCGTCAATTTTGACTCTATAGTTGATGAAAAAAATCAAAAAAATTACATTAGATTATTTTATCTGTTATCAACATAGATGAAAGATTTGAACTTTGGTGTTTTTTTATTTCTTAAGTTCTTGATAACTTTTTTGTAAGTATAAACTCTATGATTTACATACAGTGTACATGTATTAAGCAGGCAACTGAGATCCATCGCACTAGCTAAACATTTTCATTAGAATCCTAAAACTAAAACAAATTTGGAATAATCAAATTAATGAAACTTAATTTAGCATGTGATGCACATACGATGTATTTTAGATTAATTAAGTAACCTTTCCAGCGTCTTGCCATGCAACACCGGTGAGTCCCTCAACGGCAAGAGCACCAAGCGCTCCTAGCATGGCCCACCTCCCGTGAATCAGCTCGCACTCCCTGAACCTCTGCAGCCCAAAAACCTCCGTGTACGGCTGAAAAGGCGTCGGATTCATCTCCACGGTCTCGATCCTTGTCCCGATGATGTCACCCGCCACATTCTTGGCCAGGTTCTGGTCGAGCCCGTCGTAATCGTACTGCAAGTACTCGGCGGGCTTCCCCAACCCAAAGGGGTCAAACCCACGGTCCCCGGGCAGAGACCCGTCAAGCCACTCTGGCGGTTCAACACCCGGAAACCATACCAGTCGTTCGCCGTCATCAAACTTTTTTTGCTTTTGCTTTGGCGGTGCAGGTTGTGGTGACTTCTTGGTGCCGAAGCTGAAGCCTCCGAAGCCGCCAAGGCGGGCTTGGAAGCGTCCGAAACTGGGCTCTGGTGTTCGGAGTTGGGATCCAAAGAAGTGGGAGGTAACGGTGGCTGTGGCGGCAGTCATTGTCTCAAAAATGGAGGAGAGTGGGGTGGTGGGGTGGGACTGTAAGTGGAGAGCTATATAGTGTAAAAATAGTGGGAATTTTGTGAAGGATGTGTGTGAAATGTGAATGTTTAATTTTAGGCCTTACCTTTTGGCAAAGCCTTATCTTTTGGATATGTATGTACTATGTAATTTACGTAGGTGTGGGGTAATGCCTTCATCATCAGTCTCAGTCCTCATAAAAGGGATTGCGATTCTTTCTGGATCTCATACTTCGGAGTTCACAGATTGAGAGATATGGACCGCATAATATAAAATGAACGGTCTAAATTCTTGTTTCGTAGGCTCTAAAGTGTGAGATTCGGAAATGATCTCAATCTGAATATGCACATGTATTTTAGTCTTTTACACAAGGTATAGTTTTATCATAGAATTGTCATGTTACACTATGAACCTATAATATACAGATGTCTCAATATGTGGTTCAATATGTGATTTATATTCTCCACCTAGCAATATAAACATTTTGAGGTGGTAACATAGCTAGTTAGAGTAAGATCTCTTCATGGTAGCTCGAAAAACGAAAAAAATCTTTAATGTAACTATCACATCGTCACGTGATATTATCAATTTACTTATATTATAACACGTAAATCTTTTTACTAGTACTAACTTTAAGTAAATGACATATTAATTACATTATTCACGTATATTATAATACATAAATGAACAACACCACATAATATTTCACCATCACCATATATTTTTTCCAATAAATGGGAGCAATGTGCTTCTTAAATTCATTGTAATTGTGGTAAGAGTGCTTCTTAAATTCTTAAACTCATTATTTTCTCAAATAATGATGCCAAAGCCCAACAAAATAAAGGCCATGAAAGTTGGAAACCACCCATGTATGATCCCAACTCCCAAAATCAGGTCCGAATCCGACTTTAGGCCATGAAAGTCCAATGGCAGATTTCAACCCAAAAAAAAAAAAAAAAAAAAGTCCAATGACAGATGGACAAAACTTTCCATGCATTCATCTATTTCGAGAGGAAATATTTAAGATTTTAAGTTTGATTCCGTTGTTGTTGTATAATAATAATAATAATAAAAAGAAATAGAAATAGAAGAGAAATTCCACGAATGAGGATTTTCTCTGGATTTTCTTTGTGATGATCCCGGTGATCCTCTAATCATATTCATTCATTGTATATCGTGCAGTAAGAAATAATTTTAAATTATTTTATTTAAAATTGAATATAAACAGTACCTGATGAAAACCGATCATACAATATACGATAAACATACATAATTAAGGATCTCCAGATCCTCACAAAGAGGATCAGATCCTCATTCCACCGGTAAAGACCTATAACTCATGACGTTAGGTAAAATATAATATTTTATTTTATACACATATAATATTGCTTTGCATAAAACCAAATAGGATTGATGTGCTCTAGCCTTCTAGGGCACACTTTGAATACATCGTTCCTAATAGACAGACATGACATAATAACTCTCACCATTTAATTATTAAGAAATTTTTATGTACGACAATCATACAAAACGAACCATTCAACTTACTAATAAATATCAGAGTTGTACTTAAACAATACCAAATGGTATCAGCTTTAGGTTTGCTGTCTCCTTTTTATGTATCTCTTTACTAATATCGTGACACATGATTTTTGACACCATCCAATCAAAACTCATCAATTATCTGGTATGTATGTGTATACATGTAGCATGACCAGAGCCCAAAAAAAAGAAAGAAATTTAAAAATAAAAAAAAATGTTCCCAAAGAAAAAAGAAAAAAAGAAAAAAAATGGTCAACCAGCTCAGTGGTTCCAGACGTGTCAGCTGCTAGAGTTCACAGACATATCTTCTTGGCATCTCTCTCTCTCGATGGACCGGATGACTTCCCACAAATATCTCTCTACTTTTTTTGTCTTTGGTTTCTTAGCTTGAACTTGCTTTAGCCACACTACTCTCTCTCTCTCTCTCTCTCTCTCTCTCTCTCTCTCTCCTTTCCCCTGTTGCGTTCCCTTCTCTCCAAAACCAAGAGGTATGCGATTCTTCCATTTTCTTTTACTTTTCTATCAGATTAATTTATAAATTTTATTATTTTTGCTCATATTTTCAGTCTGCTGATCATTTGTTTGCATAATTCACTTGCCTGTTGACAATTTCAACCATCTGGGTTGGTGATCATTCTATTTTTCTTCCTAGTTGTTTTATTTCTTTGATTTGGTATTGATAATTAATTCTGCTTGGCTGCTGAGAAAATATAGAAATTTTTACTCTTCTGTCAGTAGTATAATTTGCTTAAATTTCCTGGAAAGTTGAACTGAATGGTTTGACTTCTCAGATTCAGCAATGGTTTTCTTAGGGTTAGAATTTAATGTTAATACAGCATGGTATCATAACTTTTGATAACTCGAAGAACATCCTCAAAAGAAAAAGGAAAAGATTAATAACTTGATGAAAAGTCATAATTAAGGTAAAGATTAGTGATTTGATTAAAGAGAAAGTGTTTTTAGCACTTCAAAAATGTCATTTGCACTCCTTTCCTCTGTATTTTCTGTGCACTAGGTTGTAGTGCTTAATGGCATTTTACGAGGGCAAATAGCAGCTCCCTGATTATTATCCATAATTAGTATATTTTTTTAGGGTAATATGCCCGTTTTGCGGCCTGAATTTTCACCATAGCATTAGATTAGGGCTTGAACTTCTTTTTGGCCAATTCCGTACTTCTTCAAGGGAAATGATTTTCACACACCCCATGGCCAAAACATAAAGAAGGGTTTGTAGGGGGAGAAATGGTGAAAATCATTTCCCTTTTTTTGAAATAGGCCAATGTAGGGCGTACTGACAACTTTTTTGGACGTCATCTATTATTCCGTCCAAAATGTCATGTGCACAGGTTTCATCCATTGTTACTACGATATCTGTTTTCTTTCCGTTGGACTTGGCAGTGGTGTTTTAATCGAATTGTATGTTTCCAGAAATCAGTCTGTTGAGAATGAAGGCTTCCAAAGGCAAAGGACCTGTGAGGAAGGACAAGAAAGAAGTATTAAAGCCTGTCGAGGACGTGTAATTTTCTTCAATCGAAATTCTCTATATGAACTACTTTCTTGAGTGAAACTTTAGATTAATAATTAGTGAGGCAGTGTCAGATGTGAATCTTAAATAGCTTTCCTTGAAATTTAATATTATGTTTAATTTTCTTCAATTCAGAAAGGTGGGAAAACGAAAGGCGGCGATTGAGGCTGACAAGAGCCGCCGAAAACTTGCCAAGAACGCAAAATTGGGCAAGAAGGACCCCAATAAACCAAAGAGACCTGCGAGCGCTTTCTTTGTTTTTCTGTAAGTACTCTCTTTATATGAGATGGGCGGGGAAAACATGTTAAGACTTTTAAATGAATCTTATAATAAGTTGCTGTTTAATTAATTAATGTAGAGAAGAGTTCAGGACGGTTTACAAGAAAGAGCATCCGAATGTGAAAGCTGTGTCAGCTGTAAGCAGCTACCATACTTTATGTTTCATTTAGTAGAGAGTTGTCTTTTTTAGTTTGGTAGGTATTTAATCTTTAGTTGGATATTGATGAGATTACTGGATGCTTGAATGAAGGTGGGGAAAGCTGGCGGAGAAAAGTGGAAATCTATGTCACCTGCGGTAAGTCTATACTGTATAGGTATACTGTATTATCCTCTGAAAGTAACAGTATTGGGATGTATGGAGGATGATATAATGTGCTCTCACTGGACCTAGCTATGCACAAAGCAATTTAATGGCTATGGAAATTTGTTGTGTGTCATAGCCATTGTCATTCGGGTAAATGGCTTCGTAGTTGTTGCCTGCCTGATGAACTTAAAGGGCAGAAGTGTCGAATGGTGAATTTCATCTTCGATTGTGTACCAAGTTGGTAATTTAGCACAATATTAAAATAGTCAGTGAGGAAAGGATATATAAGTTCTTAGTTTCTGTAAGCTTAATTATCTTTTTGTAGATTCAGTCCAGGTCACAATTGATTGGTCCCTTGCATTTATTGTCTAATTTCTTTTTTACTGGGCCGTCATTGGTAGGAGAAAGCTCCATATGAAGCTAAAGCAGCAAAAAGGAAAACGGAGTATGAAAAACTTATGAAAGCTTACAACAACAAAGAGGTATAAATGGACTTGCACGTTAATAGAAACAAACCCTTCATCCTTTCTCTATCTTTAGTTTCTGACTGTCACGTCTTCTATCAGGATGAGACGGAGGATGACGAGGAAGAAGTTGCTGAAAAGTCAAAACCCATTGCGAAGGTTGTTGAAGAAGAAGAGAGTGCCGAGGTAATCTCCGAAGCCATATATGAATCCTTGCACGGCTGCGCTGTACTATTGCTTGCTTTGTTCAGTCTTTGATACTTTCATATCTTGCATGCATTCTGATCTTTCATCTGATGCTATCAAGATCTTCTTATAATATCAGAAAGTTCAAACGTATGAGCTGCATTTTATTATAAAAATGACGTGTAAAATCAACTGCAATTTCTGTTGTGAACAAGTAGTTCATGTTGCAGTGAGTCAGATAGATACAGTTTTTACCTGAACAAAAATGAATTGCTCCTACTTTTAATCGGAAAAAAAAAACATTAATTGTTCCTACAGTCCTACTATATACTCTACTAGATTGTCAAAATGGGATTCATGAGGTTCATCTTATATTTGGAAATCATTTGTTCCCTTGTTCATACTTGACTAATTAGGATTGCTTTCATCACGGGGGTTTCTCTGATCATGTTAACATAAATTGGAATTTTCAAATTGCAGGAAGACGATGAAGAAGATGATGACGACGATGAAGATGAGGACTGATCTGGCGTGCCATGTTGATCCATAATCATTCCCACGGGATGGGACTTGTACTATGACACCTTTCACTTATGTTAAATATGCTTGTTTATTTGAGAGGGAAGCATCAAGCATGCCGAGCCCTTGCATCTTCTAAGTAGCCTTTCTAGGTTACATCATCTATATGTACCTTGACCACCATTGTTGTATATATCGTGTTTAAACCGTGTTCATTGGCCGTGCAGGATATGATATCTATGTTCTTCTATTTACTAAATTAGAGATGAACGGGTTGATCTTTGATATGGAAGGTGGAAGCGATTAAGAATCGTTTTACAAGTCATCTACTTATTATCCATCAGCATTAGCTCTCTTTTCTCCAAATCGAGTAGCACACTTATTCCTGAAATGATTTCGTTTCAGTTGCCGAGTCATGTCATGGAGTCGTAAGGGATGGCAATTTTACCTGACAAAACCCGACTCCTGCCGGGCCTCGGACCGGGTACGTTTGCCGGGCCTTGGACCGGGAACGTTTGGGGAGAAAAAACCAGGGAAGGTTTGGAGAGAAAAATACCACGGATGTGTGTTGACACGGGGAAATTTTATACCTTTCTGGTTTGATCGAAGTGTGGAACTTCCGATTTTGTATGGCGTAGAACGGAAGGAGGGTAAACCGGACCTCCTGCCCTACTGCCATCATATCACGGGAGAAATTCTTGTGTCCATCTAGAGGACCAGTCCATCCGTATACTTAACACACAATTAAGTGTATCCCTAATACATAGGGTCTCACTTTGTTATGTGTTGAGGTGTACGGATGATGTGATCCTTTAGAGGATATGGCTCTCAGCCTGGGCAGCTGAATGATGACATTTGATATGGAACATTTTCAAAGGGGAGGCCCAACCGAGGCAAAACGAAAACACAAAATGTAACCACCCAAAGAAAAGAAAAAAACCAAATCCTGTGATAAGTATTTTGGGATTAGGGTTTATGTGAAATTATGAAAAAGCTAATGCTTTTTAGAACAAATGAAAGGGCAAACCACTTTCCAAGCAATTATCTTTATCTACACTGAGCTTTGTACATAAGTCTGATCAAACAGATGGATTATGCTGTAAAGAAAATAGATTAGACATTATAGTTACAGGAAAAAAACAATCAAATGGTGATAGGAAAATTGATGAGAGAATTGCCATGATTTCACATCTGTCGTTGTCGGAAACATGTTGTGAGAAAGTGAGAAATGTGATGGTCACATGGTCGCCAGTAACAAAATGTAGCATGCCGCAGTGCATCATGATAAAATTCCATGATTTCATCATGTTTATGAGATATAAATTCCATTTCAATGATCACATTCCATGCATAATCCTCAACACTAATCATGTTCAATGTCATTTCCCACCCAAAACCAAATTACTACATAGTTACTATACTTGTTTATGTCGGAATTTTGTCGCAGTGATTAGCGGCCGCACGTATGTTGTTCCAATAACTTTTTTTTTTCTTTTATTGTAGCAAAAGCTAATTATAGGAGAGTTTTACATTTTTTTCACCGACCACTCATCCTCTTCATCAGTATCATGACATGTTAAAGATATTGAACGACAATATCATGGAGTATCATTGAACATTGCGTGTCTTCCTTAGTTATAGAAATAGCTTGATCCGTGTAAATTATGTATTGATATTCATGGTTGACTTCCTAGAATAGCCTCATGTATTATTGTATAAATCTTGTACTCCATGTAAAGTAGAATTTGTATGAAATCAAACTACCATTATTTTCTCCCTCGCTTATCCTAAATCCTAGAAACTCGAAACCCTAGCAGCTTCATATTTTTAACATGGTATCAAAGCACTGTTTCAAATGACCCTGAATACCCAACGT
The DNA here is from genome assembly GCA_035220775.1 of Malus fusca. Lineage (NCBI taxonomy): Eukaryota > Viridiplantae > Streptophyta > Magnoliopsida > Rosales > Rosaceae > Malus > Malus fusca. The sequence continues at coordinate 26,574,536 of CM069059.1, forward strand.
TTATGCACCTTAACCAAACAATACTATCATCATGAGTGAATCAGCAGCCAATCCAAAACCAACAGAGATGGCTACTGACATCTCGAACACATTCATATTACATCTATCTGATCAACCTGGGAACATTTTGGTCTCCAAAACTCTTCAAGGAGACAACTACAACACATGGAGCCGTGCTATGCACATCAATCTGAGTGCGAAGAACAAGCTGGGGTTGGTCGATGGAACCATTGACCCTCTTGTTGAAACAGACAAACAATTTGCATTGTGGCAATGATGCAATGACATGGTCCTTGCGTGGATCCTGAACTCTGTACCTGAAGACATCGCAAGCATCGTTTCTTACTACACATCAGCAGCAGATGTGTGGGTAGACCTGCATGATCGTTTTTCCCAGGGAAACGATTCACGCGTTTATCAGATTAAGAGAAAAATTGTTGAGCACAGACAAGAGCAACAATCGATCTTGGTCTACTACACGAAGTTGAAGGCATTATGGGATGAATTGACATCCTACCATGAACCTCTAACATGCACTTGTGGGGGCTTGAAGAAGATTAATGAACGAGATGAAAATGAAAGGGTGATGCAGTTTCTCATGGGATTAAATGAATCTTATGTCGTGGTATGTGGGAAAATCTTGTTGATCCAGCCACTCCCAGACACTCGGAAGACATACTCTCTTATTCTACAACAAGAGAAACAAATGGAGGTATCTCTCACCCGTAATAATAACAACTTACATGCCATGAATGTGATAAGTAACAGGGAACCTGCTACACAACGAGGTAATTCGTCCTTTAAATGCTTATATTATGATAAAAATATCACATTGTAGATCGGTGCTTCTATCTCTATGGCTTCCCGTCGGGGCACAAATATCATGGCAAGAAGGTAACACCTCCTAACAAAAGGAAACCTACGGCCAACCAAGTGAAGACTGGCGATGAAGTCGCCAAAAACGTTGATCAGCACCACAAAGGAACCACCTGTGATGGGCCCAAACTCACTGCTAAAGAGTACAACCAAATCATGGCAATGCTTAAGAAAAACAATCTTGACGGTAACCCACAACACTTTGCAAACGCCACAAGTACACTTACACCCTTGTCTAATATATCAGAAGTTTTACCATAGAAAACCTTCTATTGGATCATTGATAGTGGGGCAACAGACCACATCTCTCCTTCACCTCACTTATTTGACAAGAAAGCCTCATCTATGTTTGAGTCTGTACACATGCCGAATGGGGGCAAAGCCACCATAGACTCTGTTGGTTCCATTCAAGTCACTCATCTTATTAAACTTGATGATGTGTTACATGTGCCTAACTTTCGAGTCTATTTGTTATCCGTTAGCAAACTCACCAAGTCCTTACAATGCATAGTGATTTTCTTTCCCACCTTCTGTGTGATACAGAACATGGATACGAGGAGGACGATTGGCCTGGGCAAGTGATATAATGGGCTCTATTACTTGTCGTCGACACAAAATCCTCACCTTGCCCATAACGTCAGCCGTCATTCCAACCTTTGGCACCAACGCTTAGGACACCCCTCCACCGGCCCTCTACAAGTTTTGACCAAGCAAGTTCTAACTATTATGTTTGACTCGAGTCATTCGTGTGACATTTTCCCTCTTGCTAAGCAAACTCGTTTATCTTTTCCATCAAGTTTTATTTCATCTAAAGCACCTTTTGATTTAATACGTTGTGATATTTGGGGACCCCATCAAGTCAATTCCCATTTGGGGGCTCGATATTTTTTTACCATTGTTGATGATTATTCTTGTTATACTTGGATTCACCTTATGCATTTTGAAGTCTGAAACACAAGGCTTGTTATGCTCCTTTATTGCTTAGGTTCAAACACAATTTAATTGCATGATCAAAACACTTAAGGCAAATAATGGGGTTGAATTCACTTCTTTACGATCATTCTTTGATAGCAAAGGTATCATGTTTGACACATATTGTCCTTCAACTCCTCAACAAAATGGGGTAGTTGAAAGGAAACATCACCATCTTTAAATGTTGGGAGAGCACTTCGATTTCAAGCCAATTATTACCTTTCACATTTTGGGGGGAAAGTGTTCAAACCGCATGTTATTTAATTAATCGTTTACCCACACCACTCCTTCAACACAAAACTCTTTTTGAGCTTTTACATCATACCCATCACGATTTTAACCACCTCCAAGTTTTTGGTTGCTTATGCTATGCCACAAATCTTACTCCCACACACAAATTTGATCAACGTGCTCGGAAATGCATTTTTGTTGGATACCCTCTTGGTCAAAAGGGCTACCATTTCTATGATCTCACTACCCACAAATTTTCCACTACTCGTGACGTTGTCTTTCACGAAGATCAATTTCCCTTTCTTTCTCAGCCACCAGATCACCAACCTGATAGTGTTGTCCTACCTCTACCTCTTGATCCCCCTATTTACACACTTTAAGAACCTATCATTGATTCTCCCACTACCATGCCCTTACCACCTCCCACGGACACATCTCCACACCCACCACCTCCCACCGAGTCTACACCCCCACATTCACTCGACCTTACTCCCTCAACCCATTCCCCTTGCTACTCGACACTCCCATTATCCCACTAAACCCTTTGTACGACTCCAGGGCTACCATTTATATCATGTCCAATCACTTGCCCTTGGTGCCAACTCTTCTTCCATGTCAGGTACTCACTATCCATTATCTCACTATGTTTTTTATGCTTATCTTTCTTTTTCCCATCGTTCTTTTGCATGTGCTATTTCCACCCTTGTCGAACCTACCACTTTTGAGTAGGCTAATAATGATACTCAGTGGCAAGCTGCCATGCAATCCAAACTCCTTGCTTTGGAACACAACAATACATGGACTCTCACTTGCCTCATTCTCGGTCATCGGGCCATTGGTTGCAAATGGGTCTATAAAATCAATTACAATTCAGATGGTTCTATCGAACGTTATAAAGCTCGTCTTGTTGCTAAGGGCCTTCGCCCCTGTTACCAAACTCATTATAGTTTATTGTCTTTTGGTCGTGGCTTCTGTTCGTCATTAGTCTCTCCACCAAATGGATGTCCAAAATGTTTTCCTCCATAGGGACTTTGGGGAAGAGGTGTATATGTAGCTGCCTCCTGGTCTTCGTTGGCAGGGGGAACATAATGTATGCCGACTCAACAAGTCACTTTATGGGCTCAAACAAGCTTCTCGCAGCTGGTTTTCCAAATTTTCCACCGCCATACATCAAGCCGGATATCAACAATCCAAGGCTGATTACTCCTTATTCACCAAGGTACGTGATCACTCATTCACAGCCGTACTAATCTACGTCGATGACATGATCATCATAGGTAATGATGAAGTGGCCATCCGTGACCTTAAGCAATTTCTTCACACTTATTTTCGAATCAAGGACCTTGGACCATTACAATACTTTCTCGGTGTAGAAGTGGCATGGTCTTCTCAAGGCATCTCCATTTCTCAACGGAAATACACACTTGATATTTTTGATGAAGCTGGTTTACTTGGTGCCAAACCTGCAAAATTTCCCAAGGAAGAAAACTTGAAGTTATCTCTAACGGAGGGACAAGTTCTTCACGATGCTTTGAAGTATAGGAGGCTTGTTGGCAAACTCATTTATCTTACAATCACTAGACAAGATATTTCATATGCAGTTCATATACTCAGTCAATATATGCAACAACCAAGAAAACCACATCTAGAAGCCGTTCATCGCCTCTTGTGATACTTAAAAAAAGCACCTGGACAAGGACTTCTATTTCCTTCAAAATGGGACTTAATGTTGACTGGTTATTACGATGTCAACTGGGCTCGATGCCCAATTACAAGGAGATCCATCACAGGCTATTGTATATTTCTTGGTGGTGAATTGGTGTCTTGGAAAACTAAGAAACAAACGACCGTTTCTCGGTTTTCAGCAGAAGCGGAGTATCGTGCCATGGCTTCTGCTACATGCGAGCTTACATGGATGAAATATTTATTAGTTGACCCACGAGTTGATCATCGTGTGCCAGCAAAGCTACATTATGACAATCATGCTACTTTACATATAGCTGCTAATCCAGTGTTTCATGAGCGCACCAAGCACATAGAAATCGATTGTCATGTCGTTCGTGAGCGCATTTAATCAGGGATCATCACAACAGCTTACGTTCGTACTGGAGCGCAGTTAGCTGACATGTTCACCAAGCCACTTGAAAAAGCTATGTTTCGATCCTTACTTGGCAAGATGGGTGTGATTGACATTCACACTCCACCTTGAGGGGGAGTGTTGAACGACAATATCTTGGAGTATCATTGAAGATTGTGTGTCTTCCTTGGTTATAGGAATAGCTTGATCCGTGTAAATCATGTATTGATATTCATAGTTGACTTCCTAGAATAGCCTCATGTATTATTGTATAAATCTTGTACTCCATGTAAAGCAGAATTTGTATGAAATCAAACTACCATTATTTTCTCCCTCGCTTATCCTAAATCCTAGAAACCCGGAACCCTAGCAACTTCATATTTTTAACAAGTATTATGACATGTTAAAGACGTGATCAAATGACTGAGAAAGGACAACGTATACACGTGACAACACATTAACCAAATGACTTTTTCTTGTCTGAGGAACGATCTTTAATGGTCCTGTGTATGCATGTACAGTAATACAAATTGTTGCTAACATGATCAACTGAATTTGTTTATCTTTTTTCATAGGCTGGCAACAGAACTTTAGCTCAAGATCTAAATGTTTTACTTTTGGAGTTCAAATCTAGTGAGCACTATCGAATAGATGTGAATGGCATAAATTTTCCCAAAGAAATTAAAGAAAGCAAAAGTGGAATACCGACAGTAGATTTATAGTAGGTAGGTTTGTCCACCATTTTTCAAACAAACAACCAAGATGGTAAGCATCTCGAATTCAAAAGATAAAACCCTAACCCTGTTCACTTTTGCTGTTTCAACCTCTTTCTTGCGAGTGAAAAAAATTGATGAGGTGGTTGATTAATTATAAAAATTAATCGTAATTACGAGATTAAATTAGTGGATTATAAAATGATTGGTGGAGGGGTAGAAAGTCTTGAATGCTGCAGTAGTGAACCAAATGACAAAGGAATTAAGGACAGGGATTTGAATTATGAGTGGGGGGTTTTGGATTAATGCCACTTAATTAGAGACAAAGCAACCAAACCCTAAAGATTTAAAGGGAATTTGGCAGACAATGTTAATCAAGTTTATCAGTAATACTTTATAGTAAAAAATCAAAATCAAAATCATAAATATTTTAATGAGCTTTTGGTAGAGTTTCTAAAGATCCATTATCTCCAATGAGAATTGACTCCAATGGTTTTGGTACCATGAACATTGTTGAAGCATACCCATAAAATTGGGTATACCCCACTACACCCTCCCAAGCTGACGTTTTCCAATTTCTTTAATAATACTTCACAACTTAAAAGATGAGTAGGAGTTTCTCTTATAAATTGTTTGTTGCAGATTCATAGAATTTCATGTTTATGATCAAAATCTGTCATATTATAAATTATTATCTAAAGATGCATCTGTAAAAAATCAATTAAAAACTAAGGTTATTTAGTTATTGAATTGTATAAAAACATATGAACGAAATTGGTAAAAGCCTTATGAAGCGTCTGTATATTTGTTACAATAGATTGACTAAATGACTTTAGTTTTAATTCATTTTTTGTAGAGATGATTTTTATAGGGTGATTCATAGTATGAATGATTCTGGTCATAAACACAAAGCTCATTCGAACACAAAGAATTTTAAGTAAGAGTTCCTATTTGTTATTGTTCAAAAAAAAAATTCAACAAAATTTCGTGTAAATTGTAATTATTCTCCTCCATTTGGCAAATAAAAAAGACAGAAAAAGAATCCTACCGTGCGACTCGCATAATTCCATACCCTTTTATAATTCCACTCCTAGCTTAGCTAAGACAATCATAGTAGCTAAAGATACAAACATGTTCATTGAGTGTATATTACATGCTCTACATATGGGAGATAGGGACACCAACGAATCAGTCAAATAGCTAGGAGAGATGTTTTTTTATTTCTTTTTTGTTATAAAAATGGGGTTCGAATTCTGTATTCTACTTTACTCCGATATATTATTCCACAATTCTCACCTCATAGATATTTAGGGGGTGTATTTAATTGGGAATTTGAAATCCGCTGCTGATCTGGAAGCCAGATTTGTGGACAGGGAGAGGCTGAAATGCCTCTGTGAGTCTTATCGGTCTCCGGAATGGGTGAATAATCGTGGCTTGCCACCAATTATCCCCCTTTAAAATAAAAAAAAATTGGAAATACTATGTTATTCATTGCAATGAAATAGAAAACTTTTATGGATTTTTATGGAGTTTAATTTATTTGTAGAGATTCCATGTAAAATTTTGATTCAATTTCCTCAAAATCTCATGGGAAGATGTGAGATTTGTGGATGCTTAAAATACGCTACAAAATCTCTCTAATTCCCTTTAATTCCTCAACTTTCTCAAATTCTTTAAAATCAAATTCTAATTGAATACACATGAGATGTTATAAACTTCTTTAAAATCATAATTGAATACATCCGGACTTAAGGATTTTAATAAACTATCTTCAAACCTTAATTGAATACACATGAAATTTCAGATAATTACTTAAAATTCTGATTGAATACCCCTAGATTCGTTAAAAGAATTAAAATTCCTCAAAATCCCAATTGAATACACCCCTTAGATAACAAATTTAAGATCTTTATTAGGACTTTTACCATATATCTTAGTCAGAGTTAAGGTACAAACAACTATCCAAATGAAAAATTTTAATATTGGGAGTTGGAAATCTTGTGGAAATTGAAGTGCATTTTGTCAATTAGGTTCAATAACAAGACTGGATTATCAATTAGACAATTACCAAACTTAAAGAAAGTTGAGAATGTGAAACATATAAATAATTGATTTCTCTAAGCAGAACGGTAAGCACGTACCGGAGAGAAATCAAAATAGAGATCTTAACTTAAAAAAAAATAAAAAATTAACAGTAGGAAACAAAACATGTCTTCTTCGTACTATCATTCTATAGACATTGAAATTTCGGTGAAATAAATGTTCACCAATGCATTAAAATTTCGACATGCCAGAGCATACGTGGTATGCGCCATGTGTCTCATAAATCCTACGTGTGGATGTGACTCATCTAAGTCGGACGAGTCATCAAGAAAGACACGTGTCAACACTTGGCGAAAATGAACTATTTGATTTTAATTTAATTTAATTAAATATTAATTGATGAAATCAAATCACGAATCGGCCCACAAATCGAGTCTTGGTTCTTTCGTCAATTAATCAAGCCCACAATCAAGGCCAAATTCATCTGTAGTCAAGGCTTAGAGAGTTTATAAAAGAGGCTCCAAGACAAAGAAAAAGATCCATAAATTATTCAAGCACCTAAACGCTGCCAAAACTCAAGCACCCAAATTCCCAAATTACTTAGAAGAATTCGGAAATTCTCTGTGTTCTTCACCAAACCTTCGAAGAATCATCAAGCACTACTATATGTGCCAATCCTTCAAATCGCCAAGAGCCAAAACCTCGCGGCAACCGTTCATCCGAGATCAAGTTATCGCGGCCCTTTGATCAACAACCTACACATTTACACATCATTCGGAGATCGAATAAGAGGAAACTTGTAAATAGAGATTGTAACCCTACAAATTCATGAATACAAATTATTATTTTGTACACGTGGTCTCTTGTTATTTTTTACAGAAATTTCGTATTTATACACCAAGCCATAAAATTAATAGTACGACATAATATAGAATAGAAATGCTAACTTTTTATATGTAAGGAGTTTAAGGTCATTTTCTAGTTATAGGCAAAGCATCATTTAACGTGTGAACACAAATTTTCTTTTATAATTTTATTGAGTTGTTTTTTAATGTAATGAGAAATGACGTTTTACATGTAAGAACTGGACAAATCTTCACATGAATAATGTAAGTTGTAAACTCGAATGTTGTGCACTGATATTTTCGTTTGTGGATGCCAAATATCCAACTTAGATGATACTTGTGACTCCTACGTCAGTCGCTACACGTTCGCGCGAGAAAATAAAATTTGTTTCTTTGTCTTTACAAAAAATAAATAAAAATAAAAATAAAAGTAATTAATTGTGACACGTTCACTAAAAATAAATCCTTTTGTAGCAAGGGGGCGTTGAGGGGAAGAGAAAAGTACAATCGTGGCCTCAAATATTAAGGGGCTTTAAAATTTTTGCCATCTAATAATATGTAATGATGTTTTATATTTAAAAATTATTTTTGTTAGCACTTTAAAATCTCATTGTGCACTACTTAAAAGAGTATTTTTTTTTTTTTAAATATAAAAATTTGAAGTGCAATGAGATATTTTGGGTGTCAATAGTAACATCCTAAAAAGGGATATTTTTCAATTTATTATATAATAATGTTATATATTCAAGTGAAACTTTAAAGTTAAAGTTTTTTTTTCATGTTTGGTTGTTGAAGATTGAAATGCTTTTGATCATTTAGTGAATGTTATATTTATAACTCTTTTTACTTATAATTAATGACATTTGTAAATTTGCAATTAGTGAGTGCTAAAGTTTGTTTTGATTGAAGTGATTGTTTTCTGGCATAAACATTGTCCTACTTTTCTAAAACTATCTTAAAGAATGGCTCTTTTATAAATTTCGCACAGAACTCCCGAAATCTCTAAGAGGACCAGACATTTATGTACCTTAATTTTGCCCTAAATTCTATATCTAATACAAAAGTATACGTACCATAGAAGGCACGAGGAAACTAATTTGGATGGAACCGAAAGCTAAAGACCAAGGTTGAATGTGACCAAGTCTGTGAAAGAAGCCACAAACAAACTAGCTAGTTGTGAATCAATTGGAAGCTAAAGCTAAAAGCCAGGCACAGAGAGAGAGAGCCGGGGGGGTGGTTGGGGCGGCCGGGAGGGGGGGTGGAGCGACAAAACCTTGCTCCGGAAGTACGTGAACATCGTCAGTGCTCTCAAATCTCAATCTCTTCCATCTCTCATGTCCCCCACACCGCGCCGGCACAGAGAGAGAGAGAGCCGGGGGGGGGGGGAGCGACAAATGCCATGGGAGTGCATGTGAACCTTGCTCCGGAAGTACGTGAACATCGTCAGTGCTCTCTCAAATCTCAATCTCTTCCATCTCTCATGTCCCCCACACCGGGGGGAGTGGGGGTGTTTGGGGGTGTGGGGTGGGAGCGACAAATGCCATGGGAGTGCATGTGAACCTTGCTCCGGAAGTACGTGAACATCGTCAGTGCTCTCTCAAATCTCAATCTCTTCCATCTCTCATGTCCCCCACACGTGCACTTCTGACAGACAAACCCATACGTGAACATCATCATGCTCTCTCAAATCTCAATCTCTTCCATCTCTCATGTCCCCCACACGTGCACTTCTGACAGACAAACCCATTCGTGTGAAGTCAGACTGATGAAATTTACAGACGTTGAGAAGTGTACACACTCACACAGACATACAGAGAGAGGGGTCTGGCATTCAACGCGCAGTCGCCCCACACGTGTGGCTACAGACCTCGTGTCTAGTGGCTGACCACTCTATAACCCTAGTTGGACTCTGACCTCAGTCATCACTCTTTCTGTTTCTATCTCATCCGGGTCATCCCTCACCCTCACACTTCCCTACTTGAATGCGTATCTTTGGGAACCGGGCACTTTCATCTTCTTGTGGTACATTGCATGCATGCGCTACTTCTCTAATTTCATCGATTTATTGTGATTAATTGGGCTGCATTTACAAAATTAGTGGCTATGACCAACACTTTGTCTTATGATACAAACTATGGAACCATATATATGCAACGAGGTATCTGCTTATTAGGCTCAGCGAAAACAATAACGACAATAACCGATCACATTTTAATAATACTATATCAATTGTATCAACAACAACAATAATGTATAGATAACATATAAACTACATATATATGCGCATATTTGTTTTTAAATGTGAGTCACTACACAACCTTAAAGTTTAATACTTTAGCTTTAGCATAACACATAGAGGACAATCTAGCTATATATGCGATTCACCAACCATACATACGAAATTCGCAGGTTTTTAAGCCTTGCATAATATCTTTTGCGAGGGTTTAGGATTATGTCTTAACATGATTTCTTCACTAAGGGTTAGGGCTTTATTGTTTCTCATCAAAAGTCTATCCTAACCGAAAAAAATTCTATCTTAACATGAAGAGCTTAAAAATTCTTCACTAGGGTTAGGGTTCTATAGTTTATCGTCATAAAGTTCTATACTATTTCCAACTTGCAGAGGCATTTGCTCTTAAATATACAACTCCTAAAGTTAAGCATATCGAGATTCATAATCATATTAGGAAATTGACAAGTGAAGCTAGCCCACTTTTCTTTTGAATGTTTGCTACTGATTTGTCACAATTGGACAAATTATTGGAGTTCATCAATCTTGCATTATTGGTATTGCTTGACTAGCCACATAAAATTCCAATTTATGTCCTTCACTACCTGACACACACTGAATTAATGGATGAGAATTCACCAATGATTGCATAGCACGCATAGATTTTTCCTCAAACACTTGCCCGTATAAATCCAAATTATACGACCATAGAAACATTAGTCCACCCTCACTGATCCATGTCCAGCATGATTGAACGCTCTTGATTGTTAGTGAAATACATGAATATCTTCAACCTGAAAAGGATGTCTTTGGGAAATAAAGGAAAATAAAAACCTTTGTCATGTTTCGAGACCAAAAAAAAAAAAGTATACATAACAAAAAAGTGCGTGATTTAAGGCAGACTACCGCGTTCCACTATAAAACCTATCATCTCTATCCGAATTCTGACCTAATTAATCAACTTGAATTTATGACATCTATTCGAAATCTTAGTAAAAGATCTTAGATCTGTTATCTCATGTTTGATCATTTCATTTATTCAAAGTAAAAAACAAAAACATTTTCATTGGAATTATGATCTTGAGCTTTTTAATTAAACGAAATTAATTTTTTGGTCCCCTTTACAGTTGAATCAATGAATCCAAGATTTGATAAGATTCCGTGGTCCTTTTGTGGCTTTATAGCTGGTACAGAGCTGATAGAAAAGAAAGGAAATCTAAAGAAAATTCGGGACCTCAAATTGAAAATTCACAGTTCATCATGTTATCTTGCAACTAAACCAGTTGTTAACCATATGGTTATTTGAATATTATTGTGTCGGCAAGCGTACATGATATATGCGATGCATCAAAAAATTTCCAGTGTCCCACATGACTTCATGAGCCCCTCGTAGGTCGCCAAACAGACCTCAAACTCCCATATTTTTCAAGTTAAATCCCCTTCACTGGATAAACAAAGCACAACTAGCTACCATTTTCTCCTTCAATATTCATCATTTATGTCGTTTACATCACTTACAAGAATATCTTTTTCTTACCCAGCAGTTTGTATATTGTTTTGTAACAGAATACGTCATCAGTTTGTTGTTTTGTGTGTTTAAATCCATACATTATTTATGTTGGGGTTATAGGAGATAAATATCGACGATATAACAATAATCATATTAACTACAGATCAACAATGATAATCTCAGCAGGTCAAAAACATTGACTAGCTCAACATATCGACTACTTCGGGTCCACATTCTTAAGAATAGGATTAACTCCAACCCAGAAATTCTCTATATGAACCCTGGAAGAGCACGGACTCGTACCAACTTGGCTGCTGGATCCAATCCCAAAGGATCGGTTTGATGGACCAGCAACAATATTAGATCGTTTGATGTGTTGTAGATTCACTGTGGTTGGTGCAAATATATGGATATTACAGTGACCAATCGATCAAGGCTAGCTAGTGGCACATATGGTTGGAGTCGAGCGTAATGGCCGGGCCCTTGAAAAAGGACACAGTTTATACACATGATCACTTCCATATGCATCTCACTAGCTATAGATTAATATCAGGACTGTCACCTCACACGTGAGCTGAGACGTGTTGTAGGGGCAACATCATCTACTACAATTGGCCAACCTTGATGATGACTTGCATGAGCAATGTCTCACGATTGGGGTTTGCAACTTTTCTTTAAGGTAGGGTTGACTTTGCATCATCAAATATATATAACAATTGATTAGTGCTTTCTTGTTTTGACATAATCATTCAGATTTTTTTTAACAGGACATAATCATTCAGATTTCGTTCATGAATTTCAGAGGACATTGGACATTAACCTCAAATATCCTAGTGATATATACGCATTAATCTAATGTATGTCTAACTAACCTAAATAGATGCATGAAAGAACAATCTTTTCAGATGATTTAAATTAGATGGCGGAGTGGGTGGACCAAAGATGCAAATTCAGCAGCAAAATACACACCTTCCATATTAAGCTTTATTGTTCGATTTGGGCTCATGATCCGCCTGTGTGCAACTCGTTCTTTTCAACGAAATATGATTTTTCTAAAACCAATTTTTGTGGTTTACTATGTTTTATCAGCGTTTTTATGTTTTTCGGAAAATTTTGATAATTTTTGTTTCTATCTGTTAGGGTTAGATATCTTTCTTTGGAGTGTTAGGTTTTGTTAACTTTTATTTATTCAATTAATATACTTTGAGGCTTTCTCATATTTTTTTTTAGTGGATTATAGTTCTATGATGCATTACGATTATCGTTTGATACCATTTTTTTGTTACGATGCGTTATCAAAGTACCAAATTATAAAATAACAACCATATAATTCAAATGCAATAATGCTATTTAGACATTAATAAAAATGACATATTTATTCACATTCCCACTAATGCCTATGTGATCTATTGTGATCCAAAGTTGAAAACATATATAGCATATAAAATTACACCCTATATTAATATATATATTCTGAAACAACAATGATGAGGTTGGTTTATAAGGATAACAGACTATCTCTCTGGCAAAAGAAAGAACTCGATCGAACTACAAAGATTTAAGATATATTTAAAAGTGAGAGCTTGTTCTAACATTGTTCAAGCTAATGAATGAATGGGGATTGAAGGATGTGTGTGTTGTATGGGTTCGTACAGTTGCAGTGATCACCAAAGAAAGGGTTGGAGGGCACAACACAAACACATGCATGATGGGATTCTGTCATGAAAATAAAGTTTGATATATACGAATATATAAAAATCTGTGGTTTTGAGAGTGCTTCATAGGGATCATTATCTTATGGGGCAGGACTTGTCCAGTTGGTAGAGATCGATCGATCGAGCCTAATGTTCCTTATGGGGACCATGTGGATTGAGCGATGTGTTATCATCACCTCATATTCTTCAAGTCCAAACCCTATAATTGATCATACTGATCATTATTTGTATACACGTGGCCGCTTGCTATGTTTAAATTATCTTTTTAGAAGCTTCATTTGTGGGGTTCACACCCCCCGTGGCTGCATCCTGCAGGAAGGAGAGTTCAGATGAACTTGTTTACTAATCATAGTTCGGTTTGATAATGACAATGTAAAGGAAGAGGTTTAGTAATTTTAATATAAGTATGTATCGAACATTGAATGGGTGGGACAATTAGCGTTTAGTAAGTATGATGACATCCAATTTGATAACATTAAACCTCAACTGAAGCAAGATACTAACTCATTACTCATTATTGTATCCTATTTTATCAGTTAGACAAACACAGATTACTTGAAGATGAATAACGTTAGCAGCAAGGCCGTCTCTGAGATTTTGGGGGCCCTGTGCCAAATTAATAAAAGGGAGCCTTTTAAGATAGTGTTTTAAAAAATGGTACGACAATGTATTGACGCTACAAAGTAATAACTTAAATCAAAACAAAGTTTAACACTCGCTGATTGCAAGTTTAAAAATGTCACTAATAATAAATAAAAAGAGCTGTAAACATAACGCTCACTAAATAATCAAAAGCAGTTCAATCTTAAACAACCAAACAAGAAAAAAAAACTTCAAAAACTCTAACTTTAAAGTTTCACTTGAATATATAACATTATTATATAATAAAATTGAAAAAAAAATACTTATTATTGCCATTAAAAGTATCTCATTGTAATCCAATTTTTTATATTTATAAAGGAAAAAAAATTAAAGCTTATAAGGAGTGCATTATGAAATTTTAAAATGCTAACAAAAGCAATTTTTAAATATAGAACATTATTACATATAAATATTTTTTTTTAGTACAACAACATATTTTACACTAAGGGGAGGGGGGTTCGGTTAAGCCACACATAAGGGCAACCTAATTTGGTATCAAATTCGTCATCCACGAGATTCGAACCTAAGACCTCTCACTTAAGTGAAGAGGAATACCACTGGACCATAGTACCAAATGACTATTACATATAAATATTAGGTGACAAAAATTATGGGGGCCCCTTCAAATTTGAGACCTTGTGCGACTGCACATTTCGCTCCCCCTCAACGCCCCATCTGGTTAGCAAATAACGTCGAATCTCCCTCCTTATATACTAGATTATGATAGCTTATAACTTTAGGGGAATTTATCAAACATGCATGTATAATAAGAATCAAGCTTCGTTCAGTTATTTTCAACGTCGTCCAGTCCACCAACCCCTTGAATCTTACCATCCCTCAATCTGTAATCCTACACCTACCACCTAATTTTACTATCATTTGTATTAGTTATGTGATAGATGTAGGACCTATCAACGCATATGGGTCTCATTTCTATTAGAAAAATTAGTGGCAAAACCTAAATTAAATAAAAAATTAAATGAGAATATATTAAGTGCTATATATACTTTAATCTCCTTCCTTACGTTAGGTATATGTTTCTATATATAGGTTGTGTAGTCAGATACAAGGAAATGGATTCTCTCTTGAGCATTGCTCAGGATCCTACTGACCCACACACAAGGGTCGTTGGATGAAAATCTAACGGCTACAAATAGGGAGGACTCTTTAAAGTTATAATAATTGTAGTCGTTAAATTTTCATCCAACGGCCCTTGTATGTGGGTCAGTAGGATCCTGAGCAGATGCTCAGGAGAGAATCAATTTCCCAGATACAAATCCAGAAAAGGATTAAAAATTCGGATCGGGTTGGTGCACTTGCAACTTGTATGATATAACTTGTGATTTTATACTCCCAACCCATAGTTTGAAATATTAAGAAATGTTCGTGCGCCACATGACCAATAATTAATGGCTCAATTAAACAAATTGAATTCGATTTAGTAATCATATTGTTGCTCAATAGATTTTTCTTATATTTTTATGCATACAAAAAAGAGAACTTTAACGAAAAACTTCTGGTGTTGTTTACTTTAACAAAAAACCACATTTCTACACTAAAAAGTCAATCCTAGTACTATTCACTTTACTCTTTATTTTATCATTTTCTTTAAAATTCAAAGTTTTCAAGTTTTTTTCATTAGTTTTCCTTAACGAAAAATGGTGTCTAAGGTTATTATTATTAGCTAGTCTTCCACATGTTAGGAGGGTTTCTCTACAAGCTTTATTTTAAAACCATTAATTTATTATCGATTGCGAGTATATACTAAGATGAGGAGTGTTTTGCGCTACTAATTCCAAGTCGTTGCGTTAAATTGAAATCAATATATTTTTCAGTAGAATTAATGTTGTATACTTTTTGTCAACCAAAGGTAAAACTCTTTATTACACAAACTTATAAAACACCACCAAAGACAAATATACAAACAAAATTAGACGAGTAAAGCATTTAAACTATGAAGTTTTAACGAAACACTCATGGTATTATTCACTTTTAACGAAAAATCATATTTTTAACTTTCTTTGATACTATTCACTACACATTTATTTATCATTTTTCATTAAAACTAAATTTTTTTTAAAACTTTTCATTAATTTTCCTTTTAAACTAAAGTTCGCAATCGGTAACTTAAAAAGTCAACAATTTTCTTTCTCCTAATGCATTCTTTTAATCAAACGGCCAAGACATGGACACTTCAACACATTCATACAATACCAATGAAACACACCAAAACTAAACCAACAATCCTCTCTTTTTACCCCTCCATATTTTCCCCAACAAAGTCTCACTACTACTCTTTATCCACAGAAACACAGAAAAGGAACGATATCGTTTTATGAGAAAAAGTAGAAAAAGTAGAAAAAGTAACGAAAAATAAAAAGTTGTCAGACACTAAAATATCCGACATTAAATTTCCTTCTCTCCTCTCTTCTCCCTCCTTAGATTCTTATTTAACAATCAGATCCACCGATCCATTTTTCGATTCTCGAAACCCCTCGTGTGCTTTCCCCACCACATCCCCGCCATCTCTTTCCCTACCCCCGACTCTTTCCTTTTTCTATATATACCCACCTCCCCATACACAAATATATACGTATAAACAAATATACAGACAAGCACTTTGAGCTTAGTGAGAGAGAGAGAGAGATTGTTTGTGTGTACTCAAATATTAAAACTCCATGGATTTCCTCTTCTCATTTTTCTTGGTTTTCTCTATCCTTTCAACCCTAGTTTACTTTTTTCTGAGAAAGTCTAGGTGCCGGAGGCTGCGGCTGCCTCCGGGGAATCTAGGGTTACCATTTATAGGGGAGACTCTGCAGCTCATCTCAGCCTACAAGACTGAGAACCCCGAACCGTTCATCGACGAGCGCGTGACCCGGTTCGGATCCATATTCACAACTCACGTGTTTGGAGAGCCGACCGTGTTCTCCACCGACCCGGAGACCAATCGGTTCATCCTGCAGAACGAAGGGAAGCTGTTCGAGTGCAGCTACCCAGGCTCCATAACCAACCTTATGGGGAAGCACTCTTTGTTGCTGATGAAGGGCAGCCTCCATAAACGGATGCATTCTCTGACTATGAGCTTTGCAAACTCCTCTATCATTAGGGACCACCTTTTGGACGACATAGACCGGTTGATCCGGCTCAACATGGATTCATGGGCCGACCGGATCTTTCTCATGGAGGAGGCCAAAAAGGTAGTGTACCACTTTACTTCTTTAAGATAGGATTAGGGCAGGTTCGGAATTCGAAATTAAGACCTTACAAGAGAAGCTATTACATTTTAGTTTGGATTTTTTTCTTCACCAAGTTAGAAATAGAAAATGGTGTTTTTCTTACATGGTGTTGTCTTCTTTTCTTTTTTTAATTAAATACAATTATAAGAAGATGATATTTGGACACGTAAAATTGGCACAGTTATTAATAAACAGAGTATGAAGTCATCAGGACTGATAATCTGTCAATTTTGTGTATTCAAATAGTTTTATTAAAAATGCAAAGAGATATTGACAACTTCTTTTTTTGTTGCTATTCAAAGTAGAGGACAAAGGTAAAGTTTGTTTAGAATGTTTTATAATCAATGGAATGTTTTAATTAAAATGAGTTTTTTTATAAAGGAAAGCTAATGAAAATGGTTTGAAAACTCTGAGTTTTAACTATAAAGATAAAATAAAGTTAAAATGAATGATTGATTTTTTAATGTAAACAGTACCGAGAGTTTTTCATTAAAGTTCTTCTTTTATAATTGGTTGTATAGTTAGTTTTAATTTAATTAATTATGTTATAATTTAATTAATCATGTTATAATGGTATTATGCTCCATGGGGTTTCGACTTCCCGTCGAAGAGAAATGGAGGTGACTAAGATCCCATGGCCTAAAGTGTGGGTGACATGCATACAAGTGCAAAGTGCACGTTACCACAATTTAAAGTAAACGGCTACAAATAGGAAAATAGGAAAATAGGAAAATAAAAAAGGACAGCCTTTAAGGGAAAGGATCTCATTTTTAAAAAAAAAAATGAGGATATCCTCTTGACCGTTAGATTTAGCTTTAATGAAATCCTGTAGTTAAGATTCTGTGTTTTGTGATTTAATCTCAGCCACAGAATTTCATTAAAGACAAATTTAATAGTCAAGTGGGTGTCCCTATTTTTTTTTTAAATGAAAATCTCTTCCCTTGAAGGACTTGTACCTTTGAGACATCATTTTCTTGCTAGCTCGTGTACTTCTGGATTTATATTTTATTGAACCTTAATTAATCTTAATTTTTATTAGTTAATTAATTAAATTATGTGCAGATAACTTTTGAACTAGCAGTGAAGCAACTCATGAGCTTTGATCCAAATGAATGGACCGAGAGTCTAAGGAAGGAGTACGTCCTACTGATCGAAGGCTTCTTCTCCGTTCCTTTGCCTCTATTTTCCACCACCTACCGCCGGGCCATTACTGTAATTTCCTCTCTTTTTCTTGTCCGATGATTTAATTAATTGCGTAATTAGAACTATATTATTTGAAAACACAAAATAACGAATTTATCGTTTGTCAAGTGTGTTAGACTTTGTGTATTTTTCATGTATTTAAACCTAATTAGTTTTTTTTTTTTTTTTGTCAAATTTAAACCTAATTTATTTAATTAATTGGGAATTTGAAACTGAAGGCGCGGACAAAGGTGGCGGAGGCATTGACCTTGATAGTGAGGCAAAGGAGGGAGGAGAGCGAAGCCGGGCAGATAAAAGAGGACATGTTAGGCGCACTTTTGAGCGGAGACACCGCACTCTCCGACGAGGAGATTGTGGATTTCTTGCTTGCTTTGCTGGTGGCCGGCTATGAAACCACCTCAACAATCATGACACTTGCCGTAAAGTTCTTGACGGAGACACCTCTGGCCCATGCTCAACTCAAGGTGCCACTCTCTCCCCCACGTCTCTTTTTCTTTTCTCACTTTATTTGCCTAGTGGGGACTGCTAGTCTTGCAACTGCCATCATATGCTCACGTTACTATGTTGGGCATTTCAACATCCACTTTTTTGTTATCTAAATCCTCAACCATTCACTTTGTTTTGGATAGATTGCATTGGATAAACTAGGGTTTAAGTGACCGCACATATGGTTTACTGAGTAATTGCACGTATCTTGATCAGTCGTAAGTTGCATTAGATAATTACATATGTAACTAAACAATGTGTCCTCGAAATACATCCGATATGTGTGCATAGAGAATCAACATAAGAAAGAAAAATGAGTGTCGGATATTCCTCTCCATGTTCGTATTTTTTCAATTCTCTTTCGATTTATTCGCTTTTAAGACCCAAAAATGAATGAGTGTGGGGTGTTATGTGAAAATTGCTTCTCGAATTTTCACATTAAAAAGACAAAATTGAAGCTATCGAAACCGGGGAAAATGTAGCCTAAAGTGTTACAAGGTAGTCAAAAAATAGAGTAAAGTAGAGAACGTAAAAGTCGGACAACATACTGATAAAACCAACGGACAAAATGATAACATGTTTTTCCCCTTCGCTCCCTTCCAAACTGCACGCTTCAGTGTGCTGTAAATATTGTCAGATTCTCGGCAGTTTTGGTCTTTTGACTACGTCGCCTCTTTGCTTCACGTGCAGCTGGTTTGGGAGGGTATTCTGGTCATTCTACTGACCCTAGGGGTCCCAAAGCTGGGCCATTGGGAATCGTGCGGTTCTGATTTCTAGGACCACAACAATCCAACGGTGTAAATAGGAGGTTTCAATGGAGTCAGCACCCTAGCATTGTTATCCTTTTTCGATTCCTAGGATTGTTTTGGTGTCCGTGCACTCGTGTGATGTTCCGAGCTCTACCGTCGGATTATGTTATCATCCGAAAGTGCTAGAATGGACCGGCTCTTAGTCTGGACTGAGATTCAGACAATAGCTAAAGGGTTAAACGGTTAAATATCTCGATTCATGCTATGAGCCGGTTCATACTAGACAATCAAGATTATTGTCTTTGCTGAATAACGGAAGTCGTCTTTTTTTTATAGGTAAAATGTTTCTTAAATTGTCAATGAAGTTTTGAATCCACATTGCAGGAGGAACATGAGCAAATTAGGGCGAACAAGAAGTCCTCCGAGACTTTGGAATGGAGTGATTATAAGTCAATGCCATTCACTCAGTGTGTAAGTATTGATTTCAAAACTCTAAAAAATGACAGATATTATGTCGAACTCTAATAACAAAAATGTTATTAGAATCCGACATTATGTCATTGCCAAACATGCTTACAAATTGTCGGGACTCTAATTCTTCGAAGTTTATTGACTTTGTTCGTTCAAATTTAGGTTGTAAACGAGACGCTGCGAGTAGCAAACATAATTAGCGGGATATTTAGGCGGGCAATGACGGATGTTCACATTAAAGGTAACAACTTTCTATACCACGTAAACAACCTGCATTCCGAACTGGATATTTTACAAATTCTTATGCACGCGAATAAAGTTATTAATCGGTGAAAATACTATAAACAGGATACACAATCCCTAAAGGTTGGAAGGTATTTGCATCGTTCCGTGCTGTACATCTTGATCAAGATCATTTCAAGGACGCCCGAACTTTTAATCCATGGAGGTGGCAGGTACTTAATTATACATCTCTGCCTAATAAGTATGTTTACCCTTTTTTTTTAATTTATAATTTTTTATTAAAAACATGATTTTTGTAGAGCAACTCTGGACCGGCCACAAGCCCAGCAAATGTGTTCACACCATTCGGAGGAGGGCCAAGGCTGTGCCCAGGCTATGAGCTTGCCAGAGTAGAAATCTCAGTCTTCCTTCATCACTTAGTCACTCGATTCAGGTACCCAAAAACACTACGTAAATCTGCACAAATAGAATCGGTATTATATTTTTAATTACAAATAGAACTTGAGGGGCACTAAACTGACAATAAAGTGGCATAAAAATGTTTTATGTGTACGGGTTATTGTTTGTTTAGATTTGCAACCACTTGTATTTACGCATATTTCCGTTAAACTGACGATGCTGATTGTTTGTGTTAGCAGTTGG
Source organism: Malus fusca (assembly GCA_035220775.1). Taxonomy (NCBI): domain Eukaryota; kingdom Viridiplantae; phylum Streptophyta; class Magnoliopsida; order Rosales; family Rosaceae; genus Malus; species Malus fusca. Next base: position 26,595,420 of record CM069059.1, read on the forward strand.
GTTCCTGATGAGGAAGATAAGCTGGTGTTTTTTCCGACGACGAGGACGCAGAAGAGGTACCCGATCAATGTGCAGCGGAGGAACAATGTGTCATATGGGCAATGTAAAGAGTAAACCGGAGGAGAAAGCAAATGAGTCAGGAAATTATGTAGTAGTAGAGCTGTAATATCCTTTGATCTCCAACCCAATAAAATTATATTATTAATTAATTAATTAATTAATTAATAGTTTAGTGAAATTAAATCAAATGATTAATTGATAGGAAAATTAATAAAAAGGGTTTGAAAACTTTGTGTTTTAACGAAAATGACTACATAAAGGGTAAAGTGAATAGAATTAGAATTGACTTTTTAGTGTAAAAATATGATTTTTTTTAAAAGTATATAATACCGAAAATTTTTCGTTAAAATTCTTTTAATTGATTTCTCTTATCTTCATAACATGGGGGGTTTTGTCGGTGATGGCAGATTTTGCAGCTCTTTTAGGTTTTAGCCTATCTTTAATGTGCTTTAATTATTAAAAAGGAAATCCACCTGAAAGACTTTTCCTCCTCGATCCATTCTTCCGCGTGCTTTTATGGCCCTGGTCCACATCATCATTCGCCGTCGTTGGGATATGTTCTCGGTTGCATCTAAGAATCTCTTAAAACTTCGATCGTTGAAATGATTACTTTTTAGTTTTTAATCAATTTGCCGTTTGTATTTGATTTTGATTAGTTCAACTCACGTTACCAATTCCAACAGAAACGTATAATTCCGAAGAGAAAATGAATCGACCAAAAATGCATTACAAGTGCAACACATTCAATAATGTTTCAATCTTTCAACAGATTCAACATTTCTCATCTTGTAAAATGAAAGAAACCGAAATTGGGTAAGAAAAAACTAGAATTATTTTGTACACAATACGTCGTCTCTTAAGGAGAGCATCTGCCACTACAAGCATGCCAGAATAACTACAGCAGTAGAGCTGTCGGTGCCCCCCGGCTTCAATTGCCGGAAGCTTCCGCTCGACTTGCACATCTGCTGGGCAATACCGTTCAAAATGGCACCGTCTTGATGGAATGACACATTGTGCACCGCCACAGGTTCAAAACTTACATCCGAGTTACCATAACTTAATCGCAGATTCGGAAACAAAATAGGTCTCAACATCTGCCTGTTTCCCGACTTTTCAATGCAGATTCAACAAGCTTAACCTTTTTCGAATTTTCGCTATTGAGCAGTGAGAGTTTCTCAAGTGAGGATTTCAGCTGGGAGACTTGAGATTCTTGCACAGGATCTTTCCCCCTTGCAATCAGCCTACGTTGGTTTGATGCATTGCCCTTCGGGGATTGTGTGTGCCTTTTTAACCTTGCAGTTACAGCATTAATGGAAGAATGCAATGCATCCAATTCAACTACGGAGAAGTGGTCTGCGTAGCAACAAAAATGTATGTTAGAAGTGAAAAATTAGTGCTGGGCATAACTCCTGACCAAAAATGTATAGGCTAGTAACCTAAGCAGGAGTGAATTATGAAGATTTAGGGAACCAGTAAAATAGGAAAACGGAAAATTACTGACTACGAACTAGGGCATAACTCCTAAGCTCATTTATTATGGAAAAAGCTATATTAGTACACTTATTATTGAAAAATGGTCATTACCAAGCTCCGACTTGAACTCTCGCTCAGCTCTGGACAGTGGTTTCTTATGAGGCCCTGGCAAGTCCCGCAAACATTTCAAGCGCTCCTCCAGAAGATTTTGCATCTGGTTTGCACGGTCAATTCTGTCCTCCAATTTTGATTGTTTCTCCTCAACGAGCGAAAGCCTCTGTTGTGCATTACCTAGGCGAGCATGCTGGTCATCGATTATCCTCTTCAAGATGGGTCCATGATGCTTGAGTTCAAAGTAAACCTAGAGGGTGGAGGAAAAATTCATAAAGGAACAAAAGGAACCATTTCCCTTAATAAGGTAGATTTGACACAAGTAAACATAATTTGTTGTATTGCTTGGCATATTGTTACCTTATATGCATACTCCGCATAATTTTCATGAAAGCTTCTGAAGTACTCATGAAGCATTGATCGACCTTCAATAGAATCAGCTGAAAGAGAACGTAAACTTGGTGAGCTCTGAGGAAGAAGAACCACCTTAGGTCCAACTAGTAGTTCTTTGCTTATAAGATCTGGCATATCTTTTTCTTTTGGTTCTTCCAGGCAAAGAGATTTGTTCTCCGTATCAACTTGATGAGGAAGTAACAGGTTCCAAGTCTTCATCTCCAGCACTATACATTCTCGCGAAACAGTGAGTCCCACAATCCAGGAACACCCAAATGAATCTGATAATGACACAAAACCAGAAAGTGGAGATTGTGAGGGGACTTCTCCCTGGCATGTGCTTAGAACAGGATGCACAGAAGGAGTTCTCATAGTCTCGTTCTTGCCACTGATCTGACTTGTAAATGGAAGATAATGCAACACTATTGAATCTAACCCTCCATCATGAAGGGTGTATATTCTTTCCGGCATCAGCGGATCAGTAAACATCATAATAAGAGAACCACTCTTTGCTTTCCTAGGCAAAGCCAGATCCACAATAGCCAACCTCAAAAGAGGGGGAGGAAGTCCCAACCAAAGAGTACTATCAAGAGGTTGATCAAGCTTCACAGGTGAAAGCTTGCCTGGGGTTGGCTCACAAATCATTGCAAGACCAAGAATATGATCATGGGAATCAACACGGAGTCGAGGTGGGCTGCCAGCATTCCACAACGGTTGGATTTCATCAGCCATAGCATCTATTTGCAATTGCCCACCACTCCAGGCAGTCACCAGAATTGAGTCTTTGACGACTAAATTATAAAGAAGACTGACTGCTCCGCCTTCACATTCTGCACCCCAGAAGGCTAAATCTTCTTCATCCTCACCACGACACACTTTCCTCAGAGGTCCCTGGGAAATTACAATGTAGGTCATACTGTGGACTTCTACAGATTGCAATAAACACAGACCAAACTTGGAGACACAAATTACCAACTTAAGACACCCAACACTGAAAGAGAGTAGGCTTTAAGCCATTCGTTCAAATTTACTTGGAGAGATTCAAACAGATAAAGGGCAGCAACTATGAAGTAAATGAAATTATCAAGGAATTGTAGCTAGTGCCGACGCATTATTTACTCAGGAGCATAGATAGAGCTATAGTAACTACTGCATGCTTATAGGTAAGAGAGCACAGATACCTGCAGTGAGAGTGAGGCATCAAATATAGCATAAGGATGAGCTTTTATCACATATGGATCTGATCCTTCTGTTTCTTGGTTTGTGATTGTTGGAAATGTTGCTTCCAACCAAAAAATAGCTAGATTCGAGTTACTAACAGCCACTGAATTGGCTGACTTCAGGCCAAATGTCTGAGCATCATTATGTATCTCTACAATGGATTCCCATTTGTAGGCACTGTTCAAAAGAAAACAATTTATTATGCTCAGCACCCAATACAAAGATCAGTTAGCATACGATGGCTACAAGGTATAAATACTTCTAACACCCCAAGATACTACAGCCTATATAATGGTCAAAACTCAAGGCAGTGATGCCAGGGGAAAAGACTATAAGTTAAATATTTCGCTTTGATTTATAACATTAGACTATCAGTTAAATATCAGTTATATACTTCACAACCCTTAAGTGACACAGAAGCACCAGATTTACATGGAGGAATATTATGTCATAGTTCCAACAAAAACGTATTAGGATAACTTTAAGTCTTCTCTGTAAACTAAACATTTCTGAAAGGTTCCTAAAAGGACTAACTGAGGCATCCAGCTTTATAGTACATGGCACGTGTCCCGGCAAATGATAGTTGAAACCATACAATCCTCTTGGTTTAGGTATCCCGAATCTTTATGCTTTTAAACAAATTAAAAATACCTTGGTCACCAGGCCTAGTTGATCTGATCTCTAGTTGATCAACTAGGCCTACCTGTAGTTCCTCTTAAGAAAAAACTATAAGCCTTACAAAAGGGCACGACATGAAGAATAAAATACCTTCCAAATGGTACAACGGGACAAAGGATGTAAATTGAACCATCGTTGAACAAAATGAAAACCTGTACAATAGCATATGAATGAGAATTTAAGTAAATTACGTGAAAACAGTTAAAACGGTCAAAATGCAAAACTCAACTTGCCTAATATGAATGACCATAGTAACAAAAAGATGAACAAACAGTTGAAACATGTGTTATGCTAAAACAAACGTAACCTTTGAAAAATCCTAATAGAATAGCTTATATCTTCATGACTTAATTGATAGAAACAGACAATATTTCAAGGAAAAATCATATTACAGATGAACAATAAATGACGCCACAGGAAACAAAAGACCAAGAGCATTCCAATCTATTGCATCAGTGTTTGAACAAAAAAAAGAGTATGACAAAATAAATTACCAAAGTCAATTTTTTTTAAATGAACTTACACTAAATGAATCCCACAGGTGTTCACTCCCAAATGAAAAGTCAACTGGACAAATTGATGTCGCATTCCTGGATCGACCTGGTTGCACAGGCTGTAGATAGTATTCTTGCTCTGGTTGAATAAAATCTGAAGACAAATCAAAGATTCTACAAAAAAGTGAAGGTAAATGAAGATACAAGGACATTAATTGTTCAAAACACAAAAATTAAAATAAATTCAGAGATACACTAATCAAACCCGGACACAATGTTTTTTTTTTTTTTGTCTAAATCAGACACAATATGAATAAGAAACACCATTTATAAAAGCTAATGCTTGATCTGATGAAACCTAAGAAGACCTCAAAGAATTTCTTTTACATTTGAAAAAGATTTCATACCTGAAAACTGAATCAGAAGAAAGAATTCCCAGGTGGGTGTCACTGTTAGGATGCCAAGAAACTTGCAGTATACGTATGAGATTGTTTCCTCTTAAGTAGATTTGTGAACCAACAGTTACAGTCCTGTAAGGTTTTATTTAAAAAATAACGGATACATTAAGAATCTTTACTTTGGAACATCAAAACTATTTAATTTGCAACACAATCTCCATTAAGCTCATACGGTCATACCCACAAGTACATTTTCAGAAAGGGAACACAGGCTAGTACATGAATACAAAATCATGATGATAGATAACGAGGGAAGGGGAGAGGGGAACTAAATAATCATATTGTGCTCCGAGAGAAAGATCAGCAGAGGAATAACCACCACCACCCCCCCCCCCCCCCTTCCCCCCCCCCCCCCCAAAAAAAAGTGTATAATCTAAACCATCATTACGATTCATCACTCAGGTTGCTCTCTAAGACACCCCAGCACAACATGTTCAAAGATGAAAACGAAAAATGATAACGTATTTCCATTTTTCCAATCATACCTGCAAATGGTTGCATTGTCTTTGTTGGAAGTCCGCCCATAAAGATACATAACGCAGAGACCACCTGAACCAGAAAGAAGCAATGCTGATCCATTCCTATTGATTGAGATTTTGTGAACCGCAAAGTCGAGCTTTACATCAGTTTGCAATACCTATCGAATTACAGGCATCATCAACAAGATAAGTATAACTGACATAGATAGTACACTCCAAGATTAGTCGATAATCGTAACCACACTATGCCCGAAAATTCAATTCACAGTATAATTTTCAATTCTTATACAAATTATCGCTTCAATAATCACTTTCTGTTACCATAAAACTCGAAGCTAGGCAACTAACTACATTAAGCTCAGCTGAGTACCTACCATTCGAGTGCATTTACTTTCTTATCCTTCAATTTTCTCAGCAACCAAACAGAACCAAAGAAATTGAAATTTCAAAAAAAAAATGAGGGAAAGAGAGGAAACCTTGGAAGGCGAAGAAGCGATGACGGAAGTCGGGTCGGGTTCGCCCAGCCGGATGGAGATCCGGTGAAGGCAGAGCTTATCGGAGTCCCAGAAGTAAAGCCGAGAGGCTCCGTCCCAGGCCAAGAGATTTCTGGGCGCTCGAGCCGCGGTCAAGTCGTGGACCGGACCGGCAGCGGAGGAGGAGAAGACTGGGTGGTTCTGCAGCAGGACCCACTCCACTTCGTCTCTTTGGGGCGTCGGAGACCGCCCCGGTTCCGCTTCCGTTGCCTGCAGGTCGAAGTTGTACCTCATTTTCTATTCCGAGCTCTGGAGTTTGTGGAGGCTTCTTTTCGCACTGTGGTTTTGTTTTTCTTTAATGGAGTTTGTGGAGGCTTCTTTTCGCACTGTGGTTTTGCTTTTCTTTAAAGGACCTTTAACGAAAAGCTATCAATATTGTTCATTTTAACGAAAAATTATATTTTTACACTAAAATGTTAATTATGATACTATTAATTTTACCCTTAATTTTATTCTTATTGTTAAACCTCAAAGTTTTCAAATTTTTTTCATTAATTTTCCTTTTCTTTAAATGATGCGACACGGGGGTTAAACAGCGGGACGACGTCGTTTCGTTGAGTTTTGCATTGCACGTGGGGGGCAATGTAGAAGCGCGCATTGCGTTTTACCAACGCTCCCGCCACACAAGCCCCGCGCGACACCAACGTTGGTATTTGGTAAAGAATTTTTAGAGTGTTCGTAAGATTAGTGGTAATGATTGTACATGTCTCGGGGACATTAAAAAATTTAAAGAAAACTAATGAAAATGGTTTGAAAATTTTGAGTTTTAACGATAAGGACAAAATAAAGGGTAAAGTGAACAGTACCGAGAGCTTTTCGTTAAAGTTCCCAAAAATTTATCGGTATTTTGAAACGTTTTATGTCTATTTGACAAAAGAAAGACGCTTTTTGTCTAGAATAAACGACACATCACACAATACATACAGTCGAAGTTTGAAATTTCAATCTAAAATCTCTTTCAACACTTTCAAAGAAAAATATTACATAACTGAGTTTTAATATCATAAGTCAATTTAGTGTTCTAGATATGTTACGCTAAGTTGCTCATACGGATAGTTATGACAACAATAATTTCATTAATTTCAAGCACAAGTTTACAAAACCCTAGCTTGGGCTAGTTTCATAAATATTATGCCTTTTACATAGAAATTAAACTGTACACTTGATGAATATAAAGAAGAACAAAAAATGATGGTATTTGCCGCAGTGGTAACAACTTCTATAATCTCTCTCTATGATGAACAAATATATACACAACCTCCATTTGCACAACATGATGTTGATTGAAGGGGCTGCTTCTATAGCTTCTTCTATATACTTTAACAAATCTGCACCAAAACAAAAGCCACTGAGATGAGAAGAGAACATAAGATGGGGAAATGGAAAGGAAAACGTCACGAGAAGCACTTCTAGTACATGTGTTTTTTAGGCTTTTTAGCTAAAATAGTTCATGAGATTGACATAACCCCTTGCTTTGATCCTTGAGATTTAAAATCGATAGACTGATCCTTGAGATTTAAAATCGATAGACTGATCCCTGAGTTGTCCACCGTCAATCATTTTGGTTATTTAGTGAAAAATATTTGTTAAATAATGAGAAGATGACCAAAATACCATCGATTTTTGTTAATTTTGGCCCATTGTTTATGAAATTAAAGGTACCAAAATAATTGACGGTAAACAAACTTAAGTACCATTTCTATCAGTTTCAAATCTCAGGGACAAAAGTGAGCATGGAGGTGTTATGTCAATCTAATGGACCATTTTGATTAAGATGCCTTTTTGTTATAAGTGTTTTTTGTTATCTCAAAAAGACGATAATCATTATAAAAACACTTCCAAACAAAACCGAAAATTAACTGCTGCAAAATCAAAATTACCTGTAACTAAATGACCCACCCCTAAGATTGGGGTTGGTTTGTGCGAGTTTACTTCACTCTTTCTTCTTTCAGAAGCTTCTGGTACCTAGGGAACCCATTTTTGCAAGCTGAAACCTGCAAACGTACGGCAATTTTCACATCAGCATTTGATAAATCATGAACTTTTTTTTATGCTTAATCATGTTTAATTATGATTAACTGGGGATTAGCAGAAAGCACATGATTTGGGGAAGATTCTCATGGCAGAAAGTAGTTTATTCGACGTGACAAAATATTTGGCAGCGTTGCTGCAAATGGCATGTGGTCAACAATTCGAATATAAAGGCAAAGCTGCCCATCTCTGTAAACGGCCACCCATCACGGATTCTTCCTCGAATACAGGACTCAGTGATGTATTTGGCTTTATTAGTTAAAATAATTGATATAACTCTACATTTTGATTCTTGAAATGAAAAATCGATACAAGTAGTTTTGATTTTGTGCACCATCATTCATTTTGGTTATTCCTTGAAAAATCTCTGTTAAAATTGAAGGTATTTTGTCAAATCATTCCCTCCACTTTTTTTTCCATTTAATGAAGATTTTTTATAAAATAACCAAAGAATTGACGGTGTATAGACTCAGTAACCACTTCTATCAAGTTTTAATGTCAGGAACTAAAATAAGGAGTTTTGCCAACTATTTCGTTTAAAAAGCCGATATATTTTGACAATTCACCAAGAAAGTTAAATAAAAAATAAAAAAAATAAAAAAAAAGGAAAGCAGGGATTATGGACAAAGATTAATATTAATATGGTAAGAAGCAAGCATCGTAAACGTTTTCAATGTTGCCTTAAGAAAAATGGAAAATGAATTTCGACCTTCCAGAAGATTAGAAATTTAGAATCCAAGTATTCAACCCTTTCACGATCAGCAATTAAATCATTGGCCAAAACAAAAAAGGGAAATTTTGAAATAGGTCCAATTTTAGAGGCATACTTTTGAAATAGGTCCAATTTTTATTGACTTTTAACTTTTGAAATAGGTTCAATTTTTAGTTAGTTTTGACTTATATCAAAATACCCCAACAAAAAAAAACACCAATTGAATTGAAACTTTCAAGCAAATTTCAATGGTAGTGGTTGAACCACAGACGTCTCAATTTACTCATACATTTATTCACGAACAAGTCACTTAAAAAGCCTATTTTATCAACAAAAATACTTAAAACACCGTTTTAAAAAAGAAGAAAACTTTTGATTTTTAAGCTTTTCTCACTGATAAGTAGGAGCAAGATTTGCCCTTCTTTTCAGGAAGCGATATTCTATATTATTCTAACTCGTCAAGAGATGATTTGAACTTGTGTTAAGAAGGTGCTGACACAAACCTAACCAACTAGCTTAACTTTCGTCTGTCATTTGATTTAAGAACTCCATTTCTTCCAATTAAAGTCAAAACTTACAGCCCCAAAATAGACACGATTTCATCTGAGAAAATGGAGATTGGATAGAGAGCAAGGACTTACAGCTTCAATGTCAATCTTGTACACCCAAAGCTTCCTTCTTTCTCTGCAACTTGTTCTATACGCCACCACAATATGCCCAACGGCCAAAACCAGGGAGCAGACGAACAAAGCAATATCTGTTGCTCTCACATACGCTGCCCTCTCCACACCGGAAGCCCCAAACACAAACGAAGCCTTCAATGAAACAAACACCAGGGACACAACAGAACACATGGTTGTGATCCCCAAATACGGTCCGTGTGATAGCCTTCGTCCATCACAGAAGCTGTAAACGCCTGCAGATAAAAGAAAAACCCAATTCTAATTAATTTCACCATGATTAGATTAGTAAAAACAATCTAATCTACGGGGAGGTGATTCAAACTCAGGAGGCGGCAAAACACGCTATTCTGGCTAGCTGACCTGACTCATATCTACAATCCTAAAACATAGCTCATGAGAGATGACACACTGATCTCACCGACTAACCTAACATATGTATCCAATCTAAAAAGATATGCTTTTTGGATCAGGATTCTAAAGCAGCATGATCAAATGACCTAACTCACGGCTGCAATCCCGAGACTTATGCTTTTTGCGATTCAAATTTGGGTGCAAAGCGACAGGACACACTGTTCTGCCGTCATAGCCAGCTAACCTAACTCATTTCTGCAATCCCAATACAAGCGTGTTCTGCCGTCCTAGCCATCTAACCTAACTCATTTCTGCAATCCCAATAAAAGCGTGATCATTGAACGGCAGACCAACTGAAGTAACTCGTATCTTACGGCTGGCCGACTGACCCGACTCACCTAATTTTGTGCTCAGAAAGTGAAAGAAAAACAAGTAGTACGAAAAAAACAAGCAACGAAAGGAGTAAGGATTAAGGCTTACAAAATATGACAGCTGATCTTATGATGGAAATCAACGGAATATCGACGAGGGAAGACCGAAAATCGTAGTTATTGAAATGGGACGACAGCGTTTCAAAAGAAATCAAAGAAGAAGACGAAGAGGCAGAAAGTATAGCCGAAGGAACAAGCGTATCGGCAATCACAAGCAGAATCGGGGCCGAAAACAGTAGCAGGGAAATCAACATAGTAATCAAGAAAAACACAGTCTTAACCCCTCTCAGAACCCTCTTCGATTTCTCCTCCTTCAAAAAACCCATGTCTTAATTTTCGGTTTCGAGTTCTGGTTCTCGAAGAACGATCGGAGGCTCTTGGACTGGTACCGAAAGGGAGAAAGAAGGCAATTAAGAAAGGTGGGAAGGGAGGGGAAGGTGCAGTGCAGGCGTGAGGTGTAATGTTTTGACTGGACTCGGTTCTTGGATTTCTTCCTTTGGGGGTAGTGATGACAAAGACTGGGACTTTATACGCGCAAGTTGCCGGTCAAACGGATGAGTCCTCCCCTTCTCGGTATTTTACTCGTCAAAAGTTAACGGCTATACCTAAATGCCCTAGAAACGACAATCAACGACATATTTTACATTTTTCGGCAAAACAAACGACATATTTTACTTAAATTTTAACGAAAAGCTGCCGGTACGGTTCACTTTAAAGAAAAATCACATTTTTACACTAAAAAGTCAATCATATTACTATTCATTTTACCCTTTATTTTGTCCTTATCATTAAAACTCAAAGTTTTCAAACCCTTTTCATTAGTTTTCCTATTTTACTTTTCTATTTTGTTAAATTACATAGTAGCCCCTCAGGTTTGAGGTCTATTACAATCGCATACAACAACTTCCAAACATTTCACTTTCATACCTCAACTACTATTTTATTTCAATATAGTACCTCCGTTACATTTTTCATCCATTAATCCGTTAAATGCTAACGTGGCTGCCAAATGTGTGCCACATGGCAAAATATATATATATATATACATATATATATTTTAAACCTAAATCTTCTTTTAATAAAAAAAAAAAACCAAAAGCTGAGAGAAATCACCCACCCACGTGAACCCCCCAAACCAGAAGCCCAGAAAGAAAATCCATCCACCCTTGAGCGACCCACCTCACCCAGAAAAACCACCCCCCCCCACGACCCTCCCTCACGTAGGAACCCCCATCCGGCGACCCCCCTCACCCGCAAAACCCCCCCGGGATGCTCCCTCATCCGCAGAACCCCCTCCCGCGACCCACCTCACCCAGAAACCCACATCCCTTCCTCTGCACCCACCTTCTTCCCTCCTCTATACACCCCCCGCTCCTTAAATCCACACCCATTCCTCCCACCTCACGAACCCGGCGATGACGGGATCTGGGTTTTTTTTTTTTTTTTCTGGTTTGCAGGGGGAAAAAGATAAAGATGGGGGAGACGACATGAGGAGGAGGATGAGGGGTGGGGAAGACGAACTGAAGGGCATTTTATTTTATTTTTTTGGGTTGCAGGGGGAAGAAGATGAAGATGGGGAAGAAGAGATGAGAGGTTTCTGGGTTTGGGGGTTGCGGGGAGAAGATAGCAGGAAGGGGGGAATAAGGTTTCAACTTTTTTTTTTTATTAGAAGATTTAGCTTTTTTTTTAAAAATTAAAAATTAATATTTTTGCCACGTGGCACACATTTGGCAGCCACATGGCACAAATGTAGCTACCACGTCAGCACTTAACGGATCAATGGATGGAAAATGTAACGGAGGTATTATTTTGAAATAAAATAGTACGAGAGGTATGAAAGTGAAATGTTTCAAAGATGTTGTATGGGGTTGTAATAGACCTTAAACCTGATGGGCTACTATGTAATTTGCCCTTTCTATTTTGTTAAGAAAGGGTTTGTTTGTGAGTGAATTTTGATTGTTCATGCATCGAGATTTTCGAGTTCTAAATTACCTGAACATGCGTAGATGTATGCAAATTACACAATAACTTTGTCACTGATTGCGTGAACGAATTATGATCATCAATAATCGTGGGTCAAATCATTCAAGCTTGAGCACATAATAACCTTGTCAAGGACAATCTCTTACTCGTGTTAATTCTGATAGTTGATGAATCATAGGTTTCAAATCTGGACTTGGGTGCGTGTCTATGCAATAACTTTGTTAAGGACAATTTTCTACGTGCATGAATGAATCATAATCGTTGATACCATGTGTTAAATCATCTAGATTTGCACGTGTGTCTACGCAATAACTTGATCAAGGACATTCGTCTACATTCGTGTTTAAGTATTGATCTTTTAGGCATGATGAGTCTTTCATCATTCGAATTTGTGTGTATGCCTATTTAATAACTCTGTCATAATATGTCTCACAAGCATGCATGATTCTTAATGTATTGTAAGTCCTATATAAATCAATGATAAAAAGTCAACAATACTTACTTAAACGAGTAACTGTAACATAATTTTCACTCAATACTTTTCACTCACAATTTTAAAGTTTATTGCTACAGAGTTTTGGCAAATATCTCGTTTGTGGGTCAATTGACCAGGAATATTTGGGCTGTACAATGTACATGAATCTTATCAAATGGGCAAAAGCTGCTATATATCTTTTTCCAAAAATTTGGTTCACTTCACTATTAAAAGAACTGCCAATCAATTGAACCGGGTATAGTGGAACCAACCGATTCGAGACCATGTGGCCACATGGAACAATTCGCCTTTGCGAATCAATTTGTGGGTTTTAAATCAATTTTTGGTTTGTGTATATTTGGGGGCTAAATACTTTACAATTTTCTAATGACGTGGTGGTTAGATTTTTTGGTGGTTGAATTTATAAACCGTTATGGGTCATGCTGATAATTATCCAACTTAATCTGATCTTTAATCTAATTAAAAAATATTTAATCCAATCTAATCTGTTCTAAAAAGTTGTGCAAATTGAGGAATAAAATATGGAATTGTTACGTTGGCATTGGAACCTTTGGTGAATAAATTCAAAATCCATCTGGGAAGATAAGATATCCATCGGCAGCAATCATGCGCCTAATCTGTGTGCAGTGAGTAGTTATAAGAGGACCCTATGTGGCCTGGCATGTTGCTGATACTAGTTAAGTTTTTGCAAGGGTGATCTATGAATAATGTTCTAAAAGATAGACGATTCGGTTTGTTAAAAATACAATACGAAGTGAGCCACACGAAAACAAAAAAACGAAAATTGTATACTGATCCGTTAGATCGGTTTATTGAGGTTGTGCGGCTTAGATTAAATATGCCATAAAACCTTGTCCTTCTTCATTTTCTCCCTTTCTTTCCTGTTTCTCCTTTCTCTTCCTCGTGAATGAGGCGCAACACGAAGAGGACAACCAAGGCTTCACTCGAAGCTCTAAGAATCACATGTCATCACGTCAAACCTTTCGAATTCAGGTTTGGGAGATTATGTGTGTAATCGAATTCTTATCTGATAAGACTAAAACACAAGAGGTCTCTGTATAATTTGTCTTACAAATGACGCGGTCAAATGATTTGGCCAAATTTTTTCGTCTAAATGGTGATACTCTCGTATACAACTTTAATCATGTTACAAGAGTTGTTGATAGAAAGGGATAATATTAATGACCGAATTGTATATAATCATCTCTTGTAGACGAGCCTATAAATATATGGCCTGCAAAGGTGGAGAAGCCACCGAGATTAAGTGAAGTTTGTCCTCCAGCTGTTTGTAAAGATGCCAGCGTGCTTCTCCGGCAGCTTTGTGTTATGAAACACACTACATATGCCAGGCTATGCCAGCTTTGAGATTTCTTTATCAACAGGATCCAAAATGTGCGTGAGAGCAAGCCAACAACTACAAATACAACAACAACAACGTGCTTAATCGTTTCGAATTTGGTGGCTTAATCTTAATTAATGGTAATACTACTACTTATTTGTGTTTTACTGCATGATTAATTACAACTTGTTTGGAAATTCTTTTAAAATGGCTGAAAACGTTTTTGGGATCATGTCTTTAGTAAAATACAAGTAAAACCTGAAAAAACACTTGAAGTGCTTCATCCAATAAGCACCAGTTATGTATTTCTTTTTAGAAAGTACTTCAAGTGCTTTTGGAACTAAAATATCTTTTTCTCAAAAAACCCTTTCAGGTGTTTTAAAAACTTTTCCAAACAAGACCGTAGTCATGAGTGTTATTTATAGGTTCTTTTTGTTAACTCGTGTTTCACCGCATGCAGAAAGTTCTTCCCAATACTTGACGTTGTTTTGGTATTTGAGGTTTTAATGTTTTTTTGAGATTTCGGTCAGTTTGATTCATCACATGAAACAACAGGGTGTATGATCAACCAACTATATTTTGCATCAAAACGCAATATGAAAACTAAAACCAAGGCTTAGCTTGTAATGTGGCACAAAAAGTACGCAAAAGCTGGAAATTACGAGTTAAGACATTGTTAAAATTCGCGATCGCGTGTAATTATAGTAGAGCTGGATGTTTAGGTGCGTTGGAACGAAAAAAAAACTTACATACAAACTGTTTCTTACCATCTTTTCTTAAGTTATAATTTATGTACGAAGAAGAGGATATGAAACAAGTTGCATGCAAATTTTTTTTCGTTCAAAAATATAGGTATTTTGTTTTGTGGACAATATACACTTACATTATTACATCGTAAATAGCTAGACAATTCATCAATTTCACGTACATTCCAAAGTTATAATCAATAATATTGGACGTGAATAGTTCATACGAACGAGAGCATAACCATGGCAAAAGAACTCTTGCACTTTTTATCTTGATATCCACTTATCCAGCAGATAGAGCGTTTATCGCAAAACCCTTTGGATGCGCGGAATCACGTCCGATTCCACTCCCACGGCGCAGTCGGCTTCCACATGGTCAAAAGAAATCCATATATCTACGTCATTACCTTTTGACATAGATGGGATGGCGATTATATTTTCACAGAATATATTATTATATAATCTGTGTATGTGTGAAAACCGTGAATCTTGGATAAGACCAAACCCCTTTTACGTAATAAGGCAAATTAAAATTGAACAAAATCTGTCTTTTGCTTGGAGGACTAAGCAAAAGCAGCCTCAATCTTTATTTTTGTCAAATACGTAAAAAGTTGGTTCAAATTTAATAGAGTAATTAGAAAAATCAACATTTTAAAATCAAATTACAAATTAAATAATGTGTCACTAATAAGAAATATGCGTATTAATCGATGCTTAATTAATAATCCAATAAGTAATGCTAGTGAGACTAAATTTGTAGACAAAATTTTAAAAACTAAAGGACATAGAAGTTGATGATTGATTTATTACTTGCACGTTGATAAACGTGTTAATTCCTATTAGTGACACATTATTTAGTTTGCAAATTTAGTCTCTAAATTTGGTCTCCCTAGTATTACCATAATCCAATTATCTACAACCACATCATTTAGTTTGCAAATTTGATTAAAAAAATTTGCTCTACCTAGCATTACTCAATTTAATAAAATCCAAGTCTCTTGGGCATCACATGTTGGTTTAGTAGTTAAAGATGAATTATAGGTTCATATTACACACAACATATTTTGGTATGATTTATTGCACTAGTGAATCACATGATGGTAATCGATGAATGTTGAAATGTCTCTTCGAGTCTTCCTTATTGAAAAAAAAAAAAAATTACTGTGACAAAATCACCAACTAGTCTCTTTTTAAAGAAAAAAAAAGTCTTTCGGGTTCGTTGAGGAGAAGGAGATATTTAACTTGGTGTCTAATTGGAAGTAGTCAAGTATTACTAGAATTATGAATGATCAAAATTTGTATTTGGAGCCGCCTTTTGTTAATTATAATTAGTGAGTCAAATGTCAGAAAAAAATCAAAGGCCGTGATTCTAGAACTACATCATGGGAGGCCCGTGAAAACAACATGGTATTGTGACATTTGGTGCTTAATTAAAAGGTTTTTTCATATTATTTGCATTTTCAAGTGTTTATGATGTTGAAACTAATGCTAAATTATAAGGTTGTACTAAAATTTTCGCATTATTCTGTATTTAATTTTAGGTTATTTATAATGTTGAACTAATCCTTCCAACTCAATTAGTACACCAACAGTGTTTTTGATATATAATCACATTTTATATATACTAAAACTCAGTTCATAATCAATATTCGTTAACGATATTTTTGACGAAAATGCTCCTCAACAGTTGGCCATCTCCAGTTTCCTTTTGGTGTTGCACAATCGAATTACTATTTTGCCACTAGGTTACACATGTTGATCCTGGTAGCAGAATTGGGTCTACTTCGAACACGAGTTTTGGTTCCATTACGACTTTTCTCTTAGAAACCTCGCTTTCCCTCCCTCAGAAATTTTAAACTAAGCTTCACAATAGCCAGCAACAATAATTTAGTATCGAACCTATCATTACAATATTTTAACAAAAAATCTCTCGTTACAAATAAAGATGAATACAACTTGATGGTAGTATTAAAAATAAATTGGTTTTGGAGTCGAACCTTAACTGTTTTTATAATATCAGAGCAGGTTCGGCACATACAAAATTAAACTCTTCATGTAATAGGGCGAGCCACTCCACCCATTACGGATTCATTTTGAGATAAAACATCACACGTAAGCGACTCACCTAGGCATTCATCGAACTTTTACTTTGTACAATCGAGCGGTTACTTGTTAGTTACATAACCGCTTTTTAACCTTTCCATTGGCATTTCATGAAAATGCGTGGGACAACGCATGGAATCCGATTCCAAAAAACTCCATGGTTAAGCACTATGAAACAAAAGAGGAACTTTCCACCTAAGATTGGACACTGAATCGTATTGCCACAATTACAATGAACGGGTGAATGAGATTGAGAGAGACAGGACAGATCACAGGATCAACATTGTTCCACAAGGAATCAAAACGCAGGCAATTGCCATGGGATACCGTACAAATTATTCCATGAGCAAGAACAGTAAAATTGACTTTGGTAGGTGCCTTGAGATTCTTAGCCAAATCACAATTGTATGGTTCTTTAGGCTTTTTACACTTTGATTATATTCTAAAAACCGCTATGCGCTAGTCGGGCAGCGTTCAGGCGCCTAGTGTTTAGATTTTTAGGATAAATGTCTACTTATACTAATAAATTTTTAGGATAATTAAATTTATTGTATAATATGTAAATAAAAGTCTACTTATCCTTAAAAAAGTACATATTGTATTGGGATATATAAATTGCAAAATTAAATGACATATAGACTATGAAATATTAGAACATGTTGAAACCATGGGGAACAATCATATAATGAGTGTTCATCCAAGTATTAAACAAATATCTTACAATTTATTGAAAGAATAAAATGCCGAATGAAAATTATATATTTTTTATTCATGTAAGAGTCGCGTCCTAGACGGGTGCTTATGCAGGTCTAAGTGTCATTTCTTAATTTACAAACGTTTAGGGATTGATCAAGACGGTGGCCAGCAACCCAGTGCAAACTTTTAAAACAATATATTTAGTGATACGAGTAGGTCGCATCCCGGCCCGGGCTCCCACCACATCCCGGGCTAGACTCCACCGTAGCATGATATTGTCCGCTTTGGGCCCCGATCACGCCCTCACGGTTTTGTTTCTGGGAACTCACACGAGAACTTCCTAGTGGGTCACCCATCATGGGATTGCTCTCGCGCAAACTCACTTAACTTCGGAGTTCCAATAGAACCCGAAGCCAGTGAGCTCCCAAAAGGTCTCGTGCTAGGTAGAGATGAGAGTATACATAGAAGGCTTACATGATCCACTCATCTGGGCGATGTGGGATGTCACAAGTATCAGTCGTGCATAGTTTTGTGGCCGAATGTCAATCATTAATTTACATGGTTGTGTTAAAATATCAAACCTACAACGTCACATAGAAAAATTAAATACACATCGTTGTTTTATGTAAATCCTTATCTATTGTGTGTCTCATCCAACAAGCGCCTAGGCCCTATGCAATAATTTTTAGAACAGTATATTTAGTGATACAAGCATCGGTCATTCATAGTTCTGTGGCTGAATGTCAATCATTGATTTATGTGGTTGTGTTAAAAAATCAAACATACAACGTCATAGAGAAAAACTGAATACACATCGTTGTTTTATGCAAGTCCTTATCATGTGTGTGTCATCCAACACGTACCAAACTCGGAAATGTGTATAAACACGCAACAGAAGGAAGGAAAAGTAGAAGGGAACATTGCCTCCCCCTGGAAGGATAAGTGTGGCCCTTCACTTAGTACTGAAGGGAACAAAGATGGGCATGTATTTATGCGCATACGGCGTACAGCACGCGGCATAAATTGATTAATATTAGAAACCGTCTAGAAAGCAAGGTTGGTGATGTGGATGAATTGTCACACGATTTAACTTCTCTTCGTCAAACATTTGTTGTTAATTTATTATGGAAGAGGCCATGGCATTGACACGCATGGGACGTGGATTCTGAGCATGGTTATGAACGTGCATGACTCATTGAAATACAATCTCTATAGACTAGCAATTTATAAATAAAAAATACTGGTATTGTGACGTTTTATGTCAGAATAAATTGTACTAATAGTCTCTCAAGTTTAATCTAATTGGAGAAATGATACCTCAGCTATAACCCTATAGGAGTAATGATCCATCAACTTTAACCTAATCGTAACAATGATCATTCCAACATAACATAAGTGATTGTATACTCGTACAATATAAGTTGTTATCCAATTAACAAATAATGAAAATATGTGACATGCCATGCAATTATATGAACTTTTTGTATTTTAAAATCAAAATTTGAAAAAATAATCAAAATTTGTAACTATATATAATTATAATCATCCTTTTTAAGTTTATAACAATTATAACTAAAAATTGATATAAAAATATTAATATATCCTTAAAAATTACGTTTCCTAATTAAAATGAAAATGAAGATCACCTCCTCTATCTACACCTCTAAGATTTGTCTCCTTCTCTAAAAATAAAGATTAGTTTTCCTTTGTTCCTTGACACTGTCATTTTCCTCTTCTTGGTCGTCTATGTCTACATCCCACCGTGCTCTGCACTTGGCTCGCGTGGTCTCTGTGCCCGATCCTGTCTATGGGTTCCCTGCCATGAAGAAGAGCTATGAGCTGCTAAAGGGGAGGGTTGGCTTGCTATTGCAAGTGTGTTTTACTACGTCTGCAAACATAGAGATGAATTCTTCAAATTGACACCGAATTCTCATTGTAATTTTGTTTTTACTTTGGGTTATAGTTATCACAAGATCGTCTCTGAGATTTCGGGGGCCCTGTGTGAAATTTTTTAAAGGGCTCATCCTTAAGATAGTATTAAAAAACAGTAAAACAATGTATTGATGTTAGAAAACAATCACTTCAATCAAAATAAACTTTAGTACTCACCGATTGCAAGTTTACAAATGTCATTAATTATAAGTAAAAAAGCTACAAACATAACCTTCACTAGATAATCAAAAGCAGTTCAATCTTAAACAACCAAATATGAAAAAAAAAAAACTCAAAACTCAAAACTCTAACTTTAAAGTTCACTTGAATATATAACCTTATTATATAATAAAATTGGAAAACTATCGTTTTTTAGGGTGTTATTATTGACAATCAGAATGTCTCATTGCACTAGAAATTTTTATATTGAGTGAGATGCTAAGGATACTAAATTTGTAGACAAAATTCTGTAAATTAAATGACATGTAAGTTGATGATTGAATTATTACTTAAGCATTGATAAACATGATTATTTCATATTGGTGACTCATCATTTAGTTCACAAATTTAGTCTCCCTAACATTACCCTTTTATATTTAGAAATGAAAAAAAAATTACTATTATAATGAATGCATAATGAGATTTTAAAGTACTAACAAAAACAATTTTCCAAATATATAACATCATTACATAACATTAGATGACAAAAATTTTGGGGGCTCTTTCAAATTTGGAGCCTTGTGCAACTGCATCTGCCCTCCCCCCCCCCAAAACGCCCCCTCTGAGTTATCATAAACTTAAAATAGTTGCTATAATTCTATATAGGATTTAAATTTTAATTATTTTTCCAAAATTATTATTTTTAATTTTCCAAAATTATTATTTTTAAAATATAATGGCAAAGATAAGATTTTGGAAAAGACGAACCTGGCTGGCTCTTGTCATGCCCTTTTGTCATTCACAAAGACAGTACGATGACTGCGCAACGCATTAATTTTCGAGGGAAGGTGTTTTCAAATTAATTAAATTCCCAATAATGGACTATGTAATTTTGTATTGTTCTTTTAATCAACAAGAGAGAACAACAAAGACTCATCCAACTAACGAGGAGCTTTTGGCAACAAAAAAAAAAAACTAACAAGGAGGAGCCTTGTCTGTCCAGATAATCGTATCTCATCACACTTCAAAGCAAAACTAAGCATAATTAAGAAGAAAGTGTAATGTTATATAGATGACAAATTTGTTCACCAAATGATGTGACAATGTTTAATGGATGTAACTTAAGTGCAGTTTAAACAGTATATATTACTAATAATAAATGAGTTCACATATACACTGACGCATCATTTGGTAAACATATTTTACCAATAAATTGGCCAGTCTTACATCATTGTTTCTTAGCTTTGAGAATTTCACTAGTTGTGTCTATAAATTGGGGAAAAAAATGGAAGAGAAGAAAAGAAGTATTTAGACAAAATGAACCAAGCCCAGCCCAACTAAACCCTTAAAAACCCCAAAGTCAACCAACCCAGCCTACTAACTTCGGATTATGTCAAAGCAAACCGGCCCAACCCAATAGCTCTATTTTTTTTTTTTTTAACAAACCATATTATCTACACTAAGGAGAGGAGGTGTGTTTACAAGTAAAAAAGAATATCCGTAGACTGTACCACGGTACCTCCATTTAAATAACCGCTTCATCAAACCAATAAAATAATAAAAAATTTAGACTTTAGAAAGACCTCGAAACGTCACCGTTGCGTACCACCTATTTATTGGTTTCCCTTGCACCTTTCCCTCCTTTTTTGCAACGCGCCTTTGCAAATAACATGGCCACGCGATCCTTATGGAGAGCCACGAAGCTCGCGCTGTCGGCGACCGCCCTCATCGGCGGCGGAGCGGCGGCGGCGGATGTCGCCACCTCCGACGACCCCGCCATGACTTACAAGCTCTACACCACTGTTCCCCCACGCCTTGTTCGTGGCGCCGCGACAGCCGCTGCCATCGCCTTCGGTAAGTCCCACTCCGCCTCATAACCTCTGCGTTTTCTCCAAGCAATGTCAATTCTAGGGTTTAGGGCTTACAATACGTCGCCGTTTCGAAGTTGTAATCAGTCAATCGAGCATTAATAACTCAACTTTAGCTTAATTAATCAGATTGGTTAAATTTAAGTGAAAATTCGATTCTAATGGAGTTCTGAAATTGCTTGTATGTAATCAGATTATGAGTATTCACTGTTGGGGCTTCCTGAAGGAAGCAATGAGAGGGAAAAAGCTAAGCATGAAGTTCACCTCAGGTCTGCGCTTAAACTTCAAGAACTGTGTTTCAAAAATGGAGGAATATATATCAAGCTCGGTCAGCATCTCGGGCAGCTGGTAAGCTTTCGAGTTCAAATTTGAAATGATCAATCAGAATTCGGAACAGTATGTGTTGATTGAGAGCAATGGGAGCTGATTATTTTTTCATTAATTCGATTTTATACAGGAATACTTGGTACCTCAAGAGTATGTCCAGACAATGAGGGAGTCCATGTTGAACAAATGTCCGGTTTCTTCGTACGAACAAGTGTGTGAAGTCATCAAGAAAGAGCTCGGAGATACTCCCGATAAAGTATGTGATATTGGTTGTAGGGGTATATGATTAAGCTCTCGCAAATGCTCGATATTTTATTAGCTTGCTTATAGGTTTTGATCATTATTTTCTTTGATGAATGCAGATATTTTCTGAATTTGATCCTGTTCCAATAGCAAGTGCTTCCCTTGCACAAGTCCATATTGCTCGTGATCACAATGGCGAAAAAGTGGCTGTGAAGGTCACCGTTGTCAATTTTATAAGGGTTTTACACTTTTACTGCTAGGTGCAATCAAGTAGTCTTTTAGATTTATTCAACTTTTAAAACATGCATCTTTCTTATCAGAATTTTCTTTCTTGGCCCAAATAATTTTCAATTTTCAGGTTCAGCACACTCACATGACAGATACTGCAGCTGCGGACGGTGCTACTGTGAACTTTATTGTGAACACCCTGCACCAGATTTTTCCTTCTTTTGATTACAGGTAGTTCTACGAAACCTGTTGTACCTGTTTATTTTCTTGTCTAGTTACTAGTTGATAAGATAATGAACACCATGCTAATCTTGCTGACAAGCATATATGTTATGGTACTAATTGCTGTATTTTCATTCTTGCTTTCATGAACAGGTGGTTGATTGAGGAGATGCGGGAAAGTTTACCCAAGGTAATTTGTTCAATTTCTCTAACCCTTGATTGGCTTCTTCATAACCTTGTAGAAATATATGTCTACAATATGTCTAATTGTCTATTAGTAACTTTTATATGTCCATAAAATCTTTTTGGCACAAAATGTTTGTTTCCTTCCTTATATGCCACTGTAGCGATAGAAAAACACGTGGAGTTTGGACCTTAGCTTGACGCGTGTAATAATTCTCTATCATACAAATATGTGCTGCCTAGTAGTTTCAACTTTCAATAGATGTGTTGTCATTTGTTTGCATGTGATTGTGGAAATCAGGAACTGGATTTTATAAACGAGGCCAAGAACAGTGAGAAATGCCTGGAAAACTTTCAGAAGTTCTCTCCTCATATTGCAGCTTATGTATATGCGCCAAAGGTGCATTGGAGTTTAAGTACCTCAAAGTTGTTGACCATGGAATACATAGATGGTGCACAAGTAAATGATGTGAAGACCATCAAAAGACTCGGAATGCGCCCTGATGAAGTTGCAAGACTAGTAAGTCCATGAGTTTCATGTCATGTTTTTACAATCTATGTTAGACAATCATGTTGTAAAAATACTGATTGCCCATTTAAAATTACATACTCTTTCTTCTAAACGATCCCATTGACCATAAGTTGACCACATAAGTAGGTCCGTAATATGACTGCATATTGATTTTTTTTTTTTTTTTTTTTTGAGAAGAGACTGCATATTGATTTGACTGCAAATGAATTAAGATTTTAGGACATTGGAACCACAGCTTTGGGTCAATGGTTTAAGGTTGCAGCTAAAACATAGACCGTCCACAAAGGCTGGTTTTGGACGCCTGTTCCCGTGTGATTCATTATTTGTTTACGTGTTAAGGATATCAAACAATGGACCACAAAAAGGAAAATAACTTATGCTTCATCTCCCTTATAAAGATGTGCAATTTAGTGAGAAAAAAAGAAGTAAGATTGGATGTACTTTTTGCAGGTTAGTGAATCTTTTGCAGAAATGATGTTCAAACACGGGTTTGTGCATTGTGACCCCCATGCTGCCAACTTGTTAGTTCGTCCTCGGCCTGGTAGTGGAAAGAGCTTTTTAGGTGAGAAACTACTTTGTTGTAGAGGCTATCATTTGAGAATTTTTATAGTACTTTGCTTTCTATGGTAACCACAACTAGAAGTAAACCATGACCTAGTTCTATGGTATTATGATATTCCTCTCCATTTGTTTGAGAGCTAGTTGGCCGGTCATCTTCATGATATCTTATCATGCTATGCTTGTGGGTCACAAGGATGATTGTAATGCTGCTGATAAACTGTTTGGTAGTATATTTGTGTATTTCTCAATCATATTTGGGGTCTTCAAGACTCACTGTTGTCCATAAGGTGGCACAAGTTGCTGTGTACTTGTGGTCGTAATAGTAAAGCACAATATATGCAGACCTTCAAGACTCACTTAATTATTTTCCCTGACTTCTCATGTACAGGAAAGAAAGAACCACAATTGATACTTCTAGACCATGGTCTGTATAAAGTTCTTGACTCCGAGACCAGAACTAACTATGCTGCACTATGGAAGGTACACCATTGCTTTTCTTGAGTTAGTTTTCTTCCATATCGTAGCAACTTACTTTGCCGCGTTCTCTAAGTTATTATGATTGTTGCAGGCATTGATTTTTTCTGATGCCAATGCAATAAAAGAATATAGTGCAAAATTAGGTGCTGGAGAGGACTTGTATGCATTATTTGCAGGGATTCTTACCATGAGGCCTTGGAATCGGGTCATTGACCCAGCCATTGATCATTTGATTATACAAGGCACTGAAAGCAACCGTTCAGAACTGCAGGTGAGCTCTTGCAGTTATATAAGAGCTTTCGCCTGATTTATATGCTGTTACTGTGTTGCTGATAAGTTCTTTTGTGTATTGGGACTTTTTTTCACTGACCAAAAGCGACTTACTTTGGAGCTTTGCACTTGCAATTAAGTTCTTTTGTTATGTGATTGATGTTGTTGGTATATAATCATAATTTACTTCTCTCACTGCTTGAATGTCCCTCTGTTTCATTTTCAGATGTATGCTTCTCAGTATTTTTCTCAAATCTCACAGCTTTTGAGGAGGTTGCCGCGCGAGATTCTTTTAATGCTGAAGACAAATGATTGTTTGCGATCAGTTAGCAATGCTCTGGTATTGCTTTGCTGTTATTTCTTTTGCTGATACCATTGAAAACCTGGTTATAGTAAGATGAGCATGTTTTTCTTATACTGCTGTTGAATACACGTAGCATTTTTTGCCTTCTGCATAAGCTGTATGTCAAACATCCTTACCATGCACCCATTGAGTTTTAACTATATAGCTTTGTAATCTTAAATTTGTCAAATTATGTGAGTCAGATTTCAGTTGTTGCAGAAAAATTAACTTAAGCATCTATCATAAGGGAGCTGTTTTCTATTTTTAAAATTTTTAATTTTCGAACCTGAAATGCTTCTCAAACAGTTGCAGGTACCTTCTCTTGAGACATTCATGATCATTGGAAGGGTTTCTTCTGAAGCCATCATTGAGGCAAAACTATCACAAAAGAGATCCTTCCTACGTTGGTTGAGTGCTTGGTTAGACAGAATCATATTAGAAGTTCGACTTTTTACAATGCAAGTAGCATTGTGGGTTATACGGGGAAGGAGAGCTTTATCTTGGGAAATCTGAGAAGATACTGCACAAAAACAATTTCTTTGACTTGCAAACTCAGGAAACCCAAAGTTTGGTGAAACTATAGTTACTTCTTTGTTCGTTACCCAAAAATGGGCATACACATTCTTTGTCTCCATAGATCAAGCCGCTTCATCTACAAGCGGGGTCTCTGAAAATGGATTGACAGGTGATTTTTTATCGCAACGGAAGGAATAAATGATTTGTATTGTATCTTTTTCGTTTTATACGTATTTATTCTCAATGTCCTCTGGGATCTGATCTATGTTTTGAAACCCTTTGATGGGAGAACTGTATATATCTGTTTGGGCCCAAAATGACAATTTGGGCCGAGTGTAGAATCATTCTCGGCCCGGGAGGCCTTGCGACAAGAAAACCATGGATCGTTCAGCTCGTGGGCCTCCAAACCTGGGTCGGCTAGGTCATAACGCAAAACAAGTCGAGTCCTAGTGCAATGAGGAGTCTCGGCAGGATTAATAACCTGGAAGCGAATCCGGCTTGGTTAAGGACTAGGTTCACAATCCTAGTGAAAATAGGACTGGTCGAGGTGATGTTGATCCGGAGAAGAAAACCTAGTTCGAGTAGGATTTTAACTCAAGATATACAGCTACTATAAATACAAGAGGTCGCGTACCTCCAACCGGACCCACAAAATCAATACAAAATTGCCCTGCGCAAATCCTCAACAACTTGAGAACCTTTTCCTTTTCTTTTTCGCTGACACATCTTCCGTTGGCATCAACAGCACTGTGAAAGCAACCGGTGATATCTTAAGTCGGCATAGATAGCTCTATCACCGTAGAATTGGCCGAACTCGCAGTACCTTCCGTTGGCATCAACAGCACTGCGGCGGGCACGGTCAATTGTCTATCCAAGTCTCGGTCGAGAAGGTTTCTAAATCCTTTTTTGGTCGAGGTCATCTCATTAGTCTTCTCGACGAAGTGAGGTGTTACAGTTATTACATTCGGCACATTGAAAGCCGAATTCGATTTGTGAGCTTCGTAATAATAGTAACCTTGTCTTCAGGTTTGAGAATCCAGGAGGCCGAGACGTGTTCCTTTCTCGGCCGCAATCGCAAGACGCAGAAGTCAGTAGCGCGACCCAACGCAACATCAACAAATTTACTCCTCGGCCGAGCTCGGCCGACGAGTTGGCACGCCCGCATTCACCGAAGGACGTAGTTAGCTTTAGATTACTCGGCCTGCGCGCCACGTAGGCTTTGTAGTTTTTAGGGTCAACATTTTGGCACGCCCAGTGGGACCTAGTGCTAAAACTACGAAGTTCACATGATCTATCTCGATCCGGCTTCAAGGGATGAGTGTTATCGCCTATTAAATGAGCAAAAACAACTCCTTGAAAGATTGAGAAGAATTCCTAAAAAGCAAGAGGCCGGGGGGCAAATTTCCACTCCGGCCACAATCAACATTCGGCCTAAGAAAATTGTCGAGACGGCCGAAGAAGAACAAAGGCCACCTATTTTTTCGGTCGACACTAAAAGTGTGGTAGGCCTAGAAGAAAAAGTTCAAATTTTTGTGCCACAAATTGACTCAGAAACGTCAGAGGAGTGCTCCAATGACGAACAAGATGAGTACACGACTTCAAACCATAAATCGATTGATGTGGTAATTGAAGACATGGGCCTAGCCGAAAAAATCACGCCAATTGATATGATTATTGGTGATAAAGCCGATATGGAGAAATCCCGTTTGGCTAAGATGTTTGAATTAGAAGCCGAAATTATTATGCCCGAGGGGCATAGTAATTACTCAATACATTCGGCAGCCGATGATAAAAAATATTTCGCCAATTCAAAAATATTTGGAGGAAAATCGTTATTCGGCCTAGAGCGAAATCAATGTGAAGATTTTGTTATTACAAGATCTCGACTTGGAATAAAGCATCGTTGGCCTCCTCCTAACTATGGTTCGGCCACTTTTCTTTTCGTTTGTAAAATATATATATATGTTATGTTCTTAAACATACGGCTACGCAAGCCGATGCATAAGAAAATAAGGGGGCAACAACATTCTGGCCTAAACATTCTGGCCGAAACATTCTAGCCGAATAAAAAAAAATTTGGTCGAATACACTTGTTTGACTATTTTGGCCGAATGCATTTCTTTGTGAACTTTGCTTACAAAAGCCTTGGCCTCGGCCCCATTACGAAACAAAGCCTCGGTCAAAATATATATATATATATATATATATATATATGTGAAAAAAAAAAAAAAAAAAAAAAAAAAAGTCCGGACGTCACATTTCCACTATTCCCTTTATAATAGCTAAAAGGTAAGCTACTTTTTGGTGGTGATCTGGCGCATGATGTCCACTTTTGCTGCATCCTTTCTGGGGGTAGGCCGAACTGCTCAGGAATTCTGCTTGACCTCGGCCAAGATTTTCTCTGCCTCGGCCCAATGTCTCTTCGGCGAGTTACTTACAATCAAGATTCACCACGGCAAGTTATTGTTAATGCTGCTTAGCATGACCGAGGAGATTGGGTCGAGTAAAAAATTATTAAAGCTTCTCGGCGATACAGAAATTATCTTGGTGTTGCTCGGCCCGCCAAGCATACATAACTTTCCTCGACCTCGGCCTAAATGAATTTTTTCGACCTGAAAGGTCGAGCTACCAAGATTATTACTTATTTGATCATATTCAAGACGTGTCAGGCTATGGAGTGGACTCCTCGACCGTACATTTCTTCGACTGAGCTAATTTCCTTAACCATTCGGCTTACGAGTCGAAGCTCAAGGAAACTGGGGGGCAATGTTTGGGCCCAAAATGACAATTTGGGCCGAGTGTAGAATCATTCTCGGCCCGGGAGGCCTTGCGACAAGAAAACCATGGATCGTTCAGCTCGTGGGCCTCCAAACCTGGGTCGGCTAGGTCATAACGCAAAACAAGTCGAGTCCTAGTGCAATGAGGAGTCTCGGCAGGATTAATAACCTGGAAGCGAATCCGGCTTGGTTAAGGACTAGGTTCACAATCCTAGTGAAAATAGGACTGGTCGAGGTGATGTTGATCCGGAGAAGAAAACCTAGTTCGAGTAGGATTTTAACTCAAGATATACAGCTACTATAAATACAAGAGGTCGCGTACCTCCAACCGGACCCACAAAATCAATACAAAATTGCCCTGCGCAAATCCTCAACAACTTGAGAACCTTTTCCTTTTCTTTTTCGCTGACACATCTTCCGTTGGCATCAACAGCACTGTGAAAGCAACCGGTGATATCTTAAGTCGGCATAGATAGCTCTATCACCGTAGAATTGGCCGAACTCGCAGTACCTTCCGTTGGCATCAACAGCACTGCGGCGGGCACGGTCAGTTATCTATCCAAGTCTCGGTCGAGAAGGTTTTCTAAACCCTTTTTGGTCGAGGTCATCTCATTAGTCTTCTCGACGAAGTGAGGTGTTACAGTTATTACATTCGGCACATTGAAAGCCGAATTTGATTTGTGAGCTTCGTAATAATAGTAACCTTGTCTTCAGGTTTGAGAATCCAAGAGGCCGAGACGTGTTCCTTTCTCGGCCGCAATCGCAAGACGCAGAAGTCAGTAGCGCGACCCAACGCGACATCAACAAATTTACTCCTCGGCCGAGCTCGGCCGACGAGTTGGCACGCCCGCATTCACCGAAGGACGTAGTTAGCTTTAGATTACTCGGCCTGCGCGCCACGTAGGCTTTGTAGTTTTTAGGGTCAACAATATCAGAAGCAGATTATTTGCTAGAGATATTAGTTATAAACTTGTATGCACAGAGAGATTTTAAACTTTTGAACCGATTCTTTCACAAATGAGTTGTACATTACATTCTTATTTGGATAATAAAGCTTCTTGAGTTACTCATATGAGTTATATCTTGACCTCATCCGTATTCTGGTTGTCGAAAACACACATGAACCAGGTGTTCTATGCAGTGTGCCCAAATCCCTTGCTTCACAACATGCTTCTTAAATGTGAAGGCTCCGTGGCAAAGGGCTTGTTTGGCTGCAGACTGAGGTAAGCCTCTTGAATGCCTAGCATGCATATGAGTAGTGCTTGGATTTGGCAATGCTAGGATCAGTCGACTGTGTGTGCGCCGAACTTGGTCATTCATGCCTGTGGAGCCCACAAAGCAGGAACGGCCAGAATCGACGCACATACGCCACCGATCTTAGCACAGTAGCAGTCCTCATCCTAACATTGACCATGTCCATTGCTGGAATAAGTGGTTGGTTTTATTTAATTTTCAGCAGTGTCCTTGTTATTTAGGAATGGTAACTATAGGGAATGGATGGGAATAAATGCCACTTCTGGTAGTAGTTGGTTTATTAATTCCGGTAGGTGTTTATTGCCCCCTTTTCCAATCGTTGCCCTAGCGACTAAACTTCAACTAAACTATTGTCAATTGCTACTTTTCTTGCTTATAAATTTTTTGGTTGAGTGTGAATTATAGACCCTTTTGGATTGTGAACATTGGCAACAAGAAGTGCACACTTTTTGCTTCACCCTTCCATGGAAGTGTAACCTCCAAAGAAAACGACCGCAACTTTCATCGGTCCGTGCTATACTTAGGTCAGTTGGAATTGCTTGGTAGGAAGCACTTTTCCTTATTTATGTCAGGCACTGCTAGAAGGGTTTTTCAGTATCTGAAAGCGCTTTTAGTCATTCCGAAAACATTTGGAAACGTACCATTTCCAATTCGGACCCTGGTTGTTTCCGTCTAACATTTATGATTTACCTAGCAGAGAAGTACAAGGTCAGTGCCTGGTTGATATCGGATGGTGGGTATTGAAATCTTTGTTTGGTTGATAGTTGGTATTTTTTTGAAATTGAATACTACAACTACATACCCAAGTCCCATAAAAAAACAGATGATAGTAAAGAAGATAAAACAAGTCATAAATGGGAAGGGCTGGATGGTCGGCCAAGTTTGGTGGCCTATTTGGTATTTACCAGCTTCACCTTCTTTTACGTACCTACGTCAGATTGCTTTTATTTTTCATTGTTATGAGATTTCTTCTAACTATAAGCATTTTTTGACAACTAAAATCGCTATTGAATGTGTTACGTAGAACTTTAGACGTGTTCTGGCTCTTAAAAGCACTTTCTAAAAAAGTATGGGTTTATTAGTGTTTTTAAAATGACTGCAAGGGTTTTAGGTAGAAGTGCCTTTAGGTTTCAAAAACATTTGAAGTGCGTTTTGGAAGAAACATCAGTTATATACTTTTTGTCGGAAGCATTTCAAGTGTTTCTCCTACACTCACTTGCATTTTTGTTAATAATTACTTTCAAAAATACTTTTATCAAAAGTGCGGTAAGTTATTTTAAAAGCACTTTTTAA
This sequence comes from Malus fusca, assembly GCA_035220775.1. Taxonomy (NCBI): domain Eukaryota; kingdom Viridiplantae; phylum Streptophyta; class Magnoliopsida; order Rosales; family Rosaceae; genus Malus; species Malus fusca. Next base: position 26,626,076 of record CM069059.1, read on the forward strand.
TTTAGTTAAAGGCTATATCCTAAAGTGCTGGCCTGCCTCTATAAATAATAGATAGGTGAAATCATATTAACACACTAATTAGCAAACAATGAGATGCTTTCATCTTAATAATGCAAGTTTGTTTGTTTGCAATGCTCTATTTTGAGGTTTTTGTAGTTCTTTTTTATGGAAATGGATTCTCTCCTGAGCATCTGCTCAGGATCCCACTGACCATCTGCTCAGGATCCTACTGACCCACACACAAGGGTCGTTGGATTTCATCCAACGGTTACAATTATTATAGCTTTAAAGGGACCTCCCTGTTTGTAGCCGTTTCATCCAACGGCCCTTGTGTGTGGGTAAGTAGGATCTTGAGCAGATGTTCAGGAGAGAATCCATTTCCCTTTTTTATAAAAGTCGGTCGAGGAGAATGTATGTAATAAGGATGGGGAAAGTGATTTGGAGAGGGAAAACGACTTGTATGGGCAAATAATTAAGTCTTTGGCCTAACTTTCATGTGGGGGAAAGTGACTCGTATGGGCAAATAAACAAGTGTCATATGAGGGAACTATCTTCCATTTCTATAATTTTGTGGCATAATGTGAATACTAGTCAATTATTTTCGTGAGAAAACTACGCTAAAAACAATAACGGTTGTAAAAATATAAACTTAATTATTTAGTACTCGTTCAAAAGAGCTTGAAGTGTTTATCGGTTGTAAAAATACTTCGAGTACTTTTTTAACAAGTATGTAGGCTACTTTTAGCCCAAGTTTATACAAAACTCACTCCGATCAAGAGTCAAAATAAGTATGCTAAAAAGAATCAGGCTTAAATTTAGCCAAAGGTTGGATACCTATAGCAAGCCCTCAAGCCCCTCGACAGACTCCAACGCGTACATTCCAAACTAAAATGGAAAGATTTAGTCAGATGAAAAATATAATTCTACAATATTCTCTTCTTTTTTATCACAAGATATGTATTTAAATGTAATCAAAGTCGAACATCGCCACCCACCTCAGCGGCCAATACATTGAATACCCAACCGGGTTCGAAACGATCCCATTGATACCTAGCACCTTCCTTAGAAACATAAGCACCCACCAAATGTGCAGCCTCATTACAACACCGGGGAACAACACAAAACACCGTCTTGAGAAGCCAAGATGCCTTCACCGATGCGTCTTGACCGGAGATGATCTAACGGAATTAACCAAGGGCTATGTACAGCCTTCCATGACGGGAGATGGCCTGATGGAATAAACTTTGTTCCTCATTCTTTGGTTGTAACTCCGTTCCTCCCCACAACATAATTTCCATAACGGTTTTGTCATGACTCATCATGTCGTTACTCCTTTTATATACGAACAGTACAACCCCAAATAAAAAACAAAATTACGAGGAACATTGATTGCGACAACCCACTAATTACATAACATCATTTGCTTGCACCCAGCTGCCCACCAAACCAAACCAAACTATTTCAGAGTAAACTCCGAGGTCGTCCTAGTCCTCCTCCTGCTCTTTACTCTTCCGACCAATTCCTCGTAGTCTTCCTCCTCTTCTCCCTCCTCGTACATTCCCGTGCCTTTAGAGAGAGGGAGAGAGATGGTCGGACCGGCAAGGCCCTTGTTTGTTCTGTTCGGATCCTCCATTGTTCAGATGAGCTACGACGTCGGCGGTTGGGGCGCAATTCTTGCCGATATCTACACTCGTAGAGTTCTGTCTCTCTCACTCTCCCCACCTCTTTTGTTTTTTTTTTGTTTTCTAATTTGGGTCGTCATTTTTCGCTGCGAAAATCAAGAAACAAGTCTAAAGTTGCAATCTTTGGGTTACTTTTGCTTATTGGGTTTGTGATTTTTTGTAGGCAGACATATTGGTGCGTGGTTACTTTGGTTGGAATTCACGGCGTGCTGTAAATGTCCTTGATCAAGTCTTTCCCAAGGTAATTATGCTTTTTTAGCTGAGAAGTTGCTTGTCTTTTTAGTATGTGCTTGTCAGGGAAAAGTGATTTAGTGATTTGAACCGGCCTTTTTAGTCCCTCCACTCGTTGTGAGTGCTACTGCAGAGAAAGATTTTTAAAATATTCGATTTGGAGTGTACACGGTTAAACTTGGAGTGCGAAAATCGCTACCTTTCGAGAATATGGTAAACCAACAAAAATCTTTGTTAAAGAGAAACAAGAGATGGGTTTGTTTGTGTTGAGGAGTAGATTATCTCATTCTCTTTATATTAAAATAATTTAGAATACCGTCTCGTAAAAAGGAACATGTGTGTCGAAGACTATATTGCTTGTATAAATGGCATGTTTTTGGGTGTTAATATTATAAGATTGCAAACTTTGATATTTCATTGTTTATACTTTTATTTAGGCATTTTTTTGGGTCAAATATTTATACTTCAATAAAGTACACGGTGGTCTGACTCCAATGTTACCTTTCTGTTTTTGTTCTAGGATGCTGCTGTTAAACCTTCTTTGGTGATAGTTTATTTTGGTGGTAATGATTCTATGGGGCCTCATCCATCCGGCCTTGGACCTCATGTCCCGCTTCCTGAATACGTCGAGAACATGAGAAAGATTGCAAGTCATCTGAAGGTAGTTTCTTCATCTATGTTAAGATACATGCCTTTGAATTACTGAACCATCTGTTACATGAATTCCATTTCGGCATCTATTGTTTTTCCTAGGCTCCACCGAAATTGTTGTTTGCATTGTTCGGAAGTAAGACATAACGGAATCAACCGTTTATTTAGCATATCACAAGTCTCTAATGCGAATGGAAGCTTAAACAAGTAGCCAAATTTGTTTCCAGGAAACAAAAGATGTCGATTTTTTAACACTTGAGAACCATAATTATCCAGAATCATGTATCTTTTTATGTGGTTGCAGTAGTTCGATACAGGTTTTGTTGCATATGTGTTTCCTGTAGGGTCATCCTCAAACGAGAGAATATTGTGCTTGCATATCTAAGTGAAAATTTTGATGCATTCTAACATGGTATATTTGAAAACCAGAGCCTTTCAGATTCAACGCGGATTATCTTTCTTAGTTGTCCTCCAGTGAATGAGACCTTAATTAATGGAAGCTCAAGGTACTCAGATGCAACTCTTGTGTTTATAGTTAACCTTATCATATGTCTATGGCAGTGTCCCTCACATCATTGTTCTCCTCTTTAAAAGCAGCGGGATTTTCAGTGAGATTATAAGAACCAACGAGTTATGCCAACAGTATTCAGAAGCTTGTATAAAGCTGTGCCAGGAAATCAATGTCCCGTTTGTTGATCTTTTCACTGCATGTCAGAGAAAAGATGACTGGAGGAATGCTTGTTTTACGTATGTTAACTTGGCCCTTTCGCTCTCTCATTTTTGTTATCTGTTTTGACATTTGTATCATTTGCTTTAAATCATCAATTTTCCCTGCCTAATATCTTAGCGTCCTCATGTACTGGATAAGTTATATATATACTTCTGAATCATCAATTGCTTAGTCCCCTGATATACATTGCGTATAATATTTTAGCTAGTATGGTCATATATGTAATATGTAATGGAGCGATGATTTATATAGACGATTAGCCATAACCTGTACGGTTGATCTGCTATTACAACTTTACACATTCATGCATCTTGCATTCTTGCTACATGTTTGCTTTTCAGCACACATATTCAGGCCCTTCGTTGATTCAGTTGTGAAGATTTTGTTTTTTCAGTTAAATAGCTCATACACTATCAAATCCATATATTCGGGAAGAAAACGCTTAATATCATCTCCTCAGAGAGGGTTTCCTTCCTCCATCCATCACGAGTAATTGTCTAGATGATTTTTGTCATATGGTAGTCGTTAGGAACCAATTCAAAGTAGCGATGAAATATCATGATCACCGTTCAGATATCTCTTTGAGATGTATTCCTTCTGCTTTTCCCCGGAGGAGAGTACGGTGTCATTATGCATCTTTATACTGAACTCCGCCATTAAAGTAGTTTAGCTTTGAAATAAATCTCTCTTAATTTTTTAACGTATCTCCTATCTTTTTCCAGAGACGGGATTCATTTTTCAGCTGAAGGGAGCAAAGTAGTGGTGGAAGAGATACTCAAGGTACTGAGAGAAGCTGACTGGAAGCCAAGTTTGCACTGGAAATCAATGCCGATAGAATTTTCAGAGGATTCACCGTATGATCTCGTTGCTGCTGACGGAAAGACAACGTTAAATCCTTCCAGCTGGACTTATTACAGGGAGATTCAGTGGGACTAGTTCGCTGAAGGGGAATGATTTCCGCACTCTTTCCTTTTCCTCTCGCCTTTAGAATCAATTGACAGCAACAAGTGGAGGCAGAAGGACACAACGGAAGTGCGAAAATCACTACCCTTGCGGAATTGAAGGTTGAAGTATGTAATGAAAGCCAAAAATAAAGGAGGGGTTGAAGTATTTTATGCACATTGGTAATTATATTGAGGTATTGGAACCACTGGTGAATACTTTGTTATAACTTCTTTTGTTGAAGCATTGTGAAGTTAATATAAATAGCCCAAAAGATTTATTTAAAACTCAATCATGAAAATTAAAAACAAAAACCTAATTTCATTTGTGTTTTTTAGAAAATGAAGTCTAAATAAATAAATTTCGGAAAATATACATAATCTCTATAAAGTTTACTAGAATTCATATCTTTCTTGCTTGGGAGCCTCCCGATATTGGATGGTGAGAGCTTAGGGCGTGTTTACGTATCCGTAATAATGAGAATGTGGAATTGAATTCCGATTACGGAGTACTCCGGTGTTTACTAAACATGGAGGAATCAAAAAAGTAGTGGGGCCCACACAAATTTTGGAATTCAATTCCTTGTATTGGTGGAATTGGATTCCCTAGATATAGGTGGTAATCCAATTCCTGATTGTTTGGGTAATCGGAATGACACTTTTGTTCCCTTTATGCCCTTACTTACTTTTTTTTTTAATTTCCAAGACTATCATTTATAAACCCATTAAAGTATATAAAATATTTGATTTGGAACAAGGGCATTTTAGTAATCATACTGATTTATATTCCGATTCTACTGAATTAGTAAACAGTTTTATGAAATTTTATTCCGATTCCAGAACATTAGTAAACGGCTTCAACAGGAATCCTATTCTGACTTCTCCTCATTCCGACTTCTCCTCATTCCAACTTCTCCTCAATTCAATTCCTCTTGTTTTCATTACCGTTACGTAAACGTGCCATTAATGTTTATGGTTGGGGGAATTTTCTGCTAATTTGGGCAGGGACAAGTTATTAAGGCAAATATTTGGAGCTTGTAGTTTGGCCTTAAGCTCACTTTGGACAAAGGTGTCTTTAGACTTATTATTTAGATGGATTAAGTGGGTGCCGTCAACTTGATTAAGCAAAATATGGCACATGATTTTCACCTCTCCATACAATTTTGAGCAGCTGCAAAAATACGATGGGTCAGCTGAAGCGTTCTGGATCTGGGGTTGCATTTTCATGATCCTCCTATGTGGATTGGGATGGTGTTGATGGATGATTGCTTAGGAATCTCCAAGGCTCGGTTTTTCTGTTACCATGTTGTTTTATAGTTTTTTTTTTCTTTTTCGCTCAATGTTGTTTCTTAATTTTGTTTGGATGTTTAATCCCTTATTTTATCAAAAAGAGAGAGGACAGAAATGGTGAAACATTTAACATATATATTTTACACTAAGGGGAAATAGGAGTTCGGCTAAATAATATAATGGGTAACCTAATTTGGTATCGAATTCGCTATTCACGAGATTCGAACCTAAGACCTCTCACTTACATTTAACCCACTTGTTACGTTTGTTATTTTATATGTTTTTATTAAAAAAAATAAAATAAAAAGTCAAATTTTTTTGTTTGAAAAAAAAAATCATTTTTGGTTTAACATAAAAAAGGTCAATTTGCGGGGCGTGTGCCAAGAGAGAGATTTTTCAGTGTGATTGTCACATGAGATGGTACACCATAGGTTATGTGTGTTAAAAGGTTAATAACTTAAAAATTAAAAATTTTCACCACTTGTGTAAAAACATGTTGTATACCATCCGTATTCCCGTCACAACTAAAAATTTCTCGTGCCAAGAGACTAGATAATAAAATGGTAATGTCTATGACGAGACACGTGGTCATTTAAAAGTTAAAGCCATCTCTCATTCACGAACATTCTACATAATGGTACACCGCATCACACTGGAGCATTTCATCTCTCAAAATTTTTGAGTTTCCCTCCTTTTTATTTTTTGGATCGTCTTCTTCCCTCCCGTTTTGTTCAATCTCTCTCTCTCTCTCATCGGCCTCAGATTTCACCCCTGAAACAGAGAGTGAAACAACAACGCAGGTAAATACTAGTGTTTCTAACTCTATTCTTTATTTCCGCTGCGAATTATGCTCTTGTTTTTATTGGATTTTAGATCATTTTATTTCCCATTTTTTGTCTCGCTATGTGAAGCTGTAGATTCATGGTTGGCCTGATCTGATTCTTGCTTTTGAAGCTAGTGTTAGTTGGATTTATATTTTCGACCAACTGGGTATTTGTGGGTTTCGTTTCTTTTTTCAGAATTTTCAGTCTTTTCCTAAATTATCTGTACTTCTTCCATGAAATCAATAAGATTGGTTTGTTGCCTGCAACGTGTTTGTCAAAATGCTTCAAAGAGTTCATAAATTGTTGGTATCTGGAATCCTCTAGTTTCGGCAATTGTCGAAATAGGAAATCTTGAATCTGTTGGTTCAATATATCTGTAGAACCCAAATAGGCATTCTAACCCCAAATTTTGGTTTTCAAATACATCCCAAGTACTTATGTCACTGGATTATGGGAAATCTTATTCCTGAGCGGTTCAGATGGTTCAAAGATTTATGCTTTTGCAAAGTCGAAGATCGTTTATTAAACAAGAATGTGACAATTTTATGCCTATGATTTGTTTGTCATTATGGGTTTTGGTGGCTCGAGAGATGATAAGATTGGAAGGTTCAATTAGTAAGGTTTTTTAAATTGGTCTGTGTTGCTTCAGGAATCTGTTTTGGAGAAGCAGGGGACGTTACAAGGAAAGCGGGATCTTTCCTGAAAATGGCAAACTACTATGACATTGATGATATTATTATGGAGCAACAGGTTACTTCCCGTCTCTTCGTATCCTTGAAATCTAAGTTCCATCTGCTACATTTATTTAAATCTGTATTCTAAGCATTATTTCTGTTTCCAAGCAGCTCGTCCCGGTTGTTTTCCAGAAAGCAGTAAATGGGGTGGAGGTTGATCCTAGTGCTGAAACTGATTATGTAAGTGATCAGAGTGGGTTTGTAGCGGATGGCCTTTGGTTGAAAAGGATGTGTTCTTATATCTTCTTGGGTTTGTATTTCAGGTTGAAGCCGGTTCAAAGGTAGAGCTGCCTTTATGGCTTGCTTATGAGTTACACCTCAAACAAGTAGTAAAGATGAAGGTTCCTGCCTGTTTCAATCACAGGTATGATATCATATTATAAGTTCGTTTAACATTTTTAAATGGCCAATTTGGTTAGGGCTGAGTTTAATGGCCAGTTTGGTTCATTCAACAGTTTCTGGCCATGGTTATGGAGATTCATTTTGTTCTCAGTCTCGAAATCTGATATCCGTACATTTCTTGTCTGTGGTATACAAGATATTATGTTTATTCGTCATATCTTTGAATGTGCTTAGTTGCCACTGACCAATTACAATTGCTGCCATTCTGTGGGATGTGTTAAATTTTTGGAAAGCATGAAGAACAACTCACATGATTCAAGTTCAAAACTAGCGATTGCTATATATCTAACTCTTGTACATTTTTTTTATCAGAACAAAGCTGGAACTTGGGGCTGATGGTGCAGCAGTAGATTTGAGATCTCGATGTCTATACTTCTATGAATTTGGATGCAAGATAGCACCATTGTGAGTCTCTCTCCTACTGATTTCCTGTATACATAATTCAATCGGTATGTTCTCTTGATGTAATTTATCATTCAATCGGTATGTTCTCTTGATGTAATTTATCTTCTAATAGGCACATTTTTAATAAAAATCACTCTTATTGTGGTAGAGGGTTGAGAAAATGGTACATGACAAGGACAACCATGGATAAACTTGTTTTCACAGTAACTTGTCATGATCTGGTTCTTTGTCAATCTGAAAGAGAAAATAATTCCGCAAGTAATCCAGTTTCTCCAACACTGTTCATGCTATTAAAAAAAACTCCAGTCATGAAATTAAAACTCCCGTAATTTAGATTAGATTAGAACATCACTGGTAAATGTGACTAATATTTTCTTTATTTTGTGCAATCATTTGGATGGACAGGATTGGTGACAGAGACATGGGGTCTTTCCTACTATCTGCATTCAGAACCAGGTACCAGCAAATCCTGGCAAGGGCACATAATGCAGCATTTACGTCACCTTCGAAATTGTTGAGTTTCTTAACAAAAGAAGAAACCAACTGTAAGATTTATATTACATTTGTTTTTCTTTTTTTTTGGGTTACGCCGGAGGGAATCGAACGCTTGACCTATGTGTATCTCTTTAGTCTGTTTGACACAGAATGTGTTTACAATTGCAGTGTATGAGGCAGCTCAATCCTCAATGGCAGCCTTCAAGAAGTGGCGGATCGGCGGCCCCCGATTCGAAAGAGCTTCTGTTCTTGGGAGGAAGAGGAAACCAACTGACTAGTTGATCCATCTTTTTCTGAATCGTTACCTCAGTTTGTAATTTTTCCCGAAATGTATCAGTTCTTATAGTGTTCTCCAAACACCATTTTATAAATTATGAAGTTTATTTCGCGGTCCCTAACTCACGACGGGTAGAAATGGATTGTGTTCGAGTTTACTTATATGTCATGTTTTTATCAATTTACGAGTTTATTGACATGCAAGATGAGAAAAGGCATTGTATTTTATGAGATCGTTTTTAAAATGACTGAAAGCGCGTCGTTTTTATATAAAGCATTTTAAGTGCATCTTTAGGATTCATTTGTATTTTTATTAAGAATTAATTCCACAAGTTATTTTCACTAGAAGTGTTTTAACCATTTTAAAAGCTTTTAATGGGTTTTATCGTCAGTCCGACGTAATCATCCCCGCTGATCTGGCTCTGCTCTGGACCTCTCAATTTCCCGCTCCGAGTCTCGTGAGTTCGTCTAACTGGAAGGTGACGAGAGTGGGATTTTCTGATGGCAAAGGCAATGGAAAGAGGAAGATGGATGTTTGGATATGGATTTAAAGTGAGCTGCCTGCTGTTTGGGTAGAAAGATAATATCATTTTGGATAGAACTTCGCTGCTGAACGAGAGATTTTTCAATGTGACCGTCACACGATGTGGTACACCACATGTCTTTATATAAATTGTGGATTATGTGTGTTAAAAAGGTTAATAACTTAAAAATTAAAAAATTTCACCACTTGCATAAAAACACATGGTGTACCATCCGTGTTCCCGTCACAACTAAAAATTTCAGTTCAGTTGTTTACGACTAATCACGGCTGGACACGTGTTTAAGTTTTTAATTATTAAAAAACTTGAACACGTGTCCAGCCGTGATTGGTCGTAAGCAGCTGCTGCTAATCCAGCAGCAAGGTCCAGTTGTATTTGGGTTAGAGTTTAATATGACAGGTGTAAGCATTTTATTGGGCGACATAGTAGAGGCAGTTTACTTGGAGAAAATGATCATCGCCAGATCATTTTCTTGAAGATCTTAAGCGATCATTTTCTTGAAGATCTTAAGAATTTCGTGATCGTGATCGTATATCTTTCATCGATATGACAGGTTGGCTTTTCCGTCTGAAATTGTTATTTGCGACATTTTTCTTATCGGTGCATATTTGTAAATTTACCTTGTGCCAAAAACCCAAAACAGGAAACAACAAACGACAAAACACAGAGCCGACCGATGCGCCCACATTTTTCACGCACATGACCTCCCGCGATTCATCTTCCGGAGCCGAGTCGAGCATGGACTACTTCAGCCACGAATCACCAACCAAACGCACCGGTCCGGCCACCGCCGTCTTCGATCAAGACGAGGAAGCGGACGATTCGGAGCTGTGGGACCAGTTCAACCGCAGGTTCAGCGAGGTCCAGTCCTTACTGGATCGCAACCGCTCCCTGATCCAGCAGGTCAACGACAACCACCGGTCTCGGGTCGCCGACAACATGGTCAAGAACGTGGCGCTTATCCAGGAGATAAACGGCAACATCTCCAAGGTCGTTTCTCTTTACTCCGACCTCTCATCAAATTTCTCCACCTTCTTTCACCACCACAACGCCTGCAAAAGTGCCGAGGACGGCGGTGCCGAGCCCGATAACTAGTGTCGTTTTTCAGTAGAATTTACTCCAATCCCGACCACTTGGAATTTGAGTTGAATCTAATAAATCCCAGCTAGGTTTTTACAGTGTTATTACTGTTCTTATTTTTAAAGTTTACTTTCCCCATTTGGTCAATAAATCAGTGAAATATTAATATTTGGTGTTTAATTTTATGAATATTTGTTGGCAATTTCTATGAATTTTTTTTTTTGGAACTGCAAATTTAGCATATATAACGGAAAATACTTGGCTCGTTGCACGACATATCCACTTTGTCATATAAGCATAAACTTTTCTTTTTGTAATTCTAACGAGTTACACATGTACATGTGTCGAGCTGCAATTTGCAAACACGGAGTTTTTTATCCTTACATGTGAGGAGCGAGATTCGAACTTAGCTCAGAAGTTACTGAATCGAAACTCGTTAGTGATACATGTATCAGTCTTGTGCAACATAAGCATATAGTAGTTGTACAGCTTTTTTACATCTCGTTCGCCGCTCGTTCGCAGCTTGTCCGAAAGGTTAGTGTAGTTACATTGGAAGTTCGCCGCTGTCGGTGATGACAACCTTGCTCCTAGGTACCCCGTCCGCGTCTCCAACTTCTTCGACTTTGTACACTACGTCCATCCCGGAAATCACCTTGCCAAATACGACGTGCCGCCCATCCAACCTTTCAAGAAAAGCAGAGCGAAATGCAGGCATGTAAGTTTACAAAACGTTTCATTCGGATACATGATCGGTTCCCAAATCGAAATATGCATGCCAAAATCATAACCTAGTTCGTAATCATACGACCGGATTGATCGTTTCAGTTCTAGGAAAGGATTGTTCAAATGGTAATCGAGACAAGTCGGCGTTTGGGATAAACAACTTAACAAAATTGGTATCAAAACTACAGGCATTCCAAGAAATGTCGAAAAAGAAACCTACCAATCAGTTTTGACTGTTGTAATGAAGAATTGTGATCCATTGGTGTCTGGCCCAGCATTTGCCATAGAAAGAATACCTGTTTTTCAGGCAGCAAGTCGAATTCAGATGAGTGGTAATACATTTCCAACATTTACAGTTAAACTTCACTGAAAGGAAAACTTTTGCACGAACAAACTACTCAAATACAAGGCAGATTTTACTTGCCTGAACCTGTGTGCTGTAGTTTGAAGTTTTCATCTGCAAACTTATCACCGTAAATTGACTCACCACCTCGCCCATCACTGAGAGTGAAATCACCTCCCTGTATCATAAAGCTGGGAATAATCCTGTGAAATGTACTGCCCTTGTAGTGAAGAGGCTTCCTACTTGTTCCAGTTCCTTTTTCCCCTGAAACCCGAGGGCTCAGTAAAGTTGAAAACAACACAAAATCTGTAGCATCCATGCAAATAATCACAAGATTACAGATAAGGGAGCTGAAGTTACTTGTTTACCCGTACAAAGCGCTCGGAAATTCTCTGCATTTACAACAGAAACTTTGGTTAACTCTTTCCATAGCAGTGATATCTCAACAGAAACTTTAGTAGTAGGCTGTGGGGTACCAACCTGTGGTTTTAGGGACTGTTTTTCCAAAGAGACCCATCACAACGCGACCTTAAAGAAAACAAAATATCAATAATTTCAATCAAACACCACTTCTCTGCCAAATAATTTACAACAGCTGAATGCTGATACACAAAACACAAAGTTCTTATATTTAATTTAATCCTATTAATTTAATCTTAACTTTAATTTAATTGTATCACTTAGTGGAGGAAATTAACAACTTAAAGTTCAATTAAACAACATTTCTCTGCCAAGTAATTTACAAATACAAAGTTCTTAACTTTAACATATTTATAAATTATTGGAAGAAATCGACAAATACCCAGAAAATGTATGCTCATAAATTGATTAAATCGACAATTAAATTAGCAGATTAAGAATTCATTTCATACCAAAGGGTTTTCCATTTATTTCGATATCGAAGTAAACTTTGTGAGTCACTTGCTCCAAATCGCTTTCCTGCCAAAACACAGAAGCACCCAACAAACATAAGCAGCTCCGGTGGTTCCCAAAGAAAACTGGCGGGTGAGACTATCAAATCCCCACCTTACGGAGCTCGCTTTTGACAACATTCGGCTCGTCCAGAGCTCCGTTGCCGCCGAGTCGGGTCTGAAATCGAATCGCAAAACAATTCCTAAAAACAATTCGGAGAGAAGGGAAGATTGCAGAAATTGAGTTATGCAATTGGAAGAAAGAGGTGATGGAGTTTGTACCAGGAGGAATACTAAGGTGCCGAAGAGGAGTAGGACCCACAAAAGAGCCGGCGAAAACAGCCTTCTTCCGGTCGTCATCTCGGCTTTCTTTTTTCCCGGTGCTTCCTCTGCCGCTGCGGACTTGGCAGCTGAGATGTGAGTCTGACTGTGAGTGGACTTTGTGTGGGCCTGTTGACTGGACTAAATGTTTGTTTGGGCCCAACTAGCAGACATTTTCTCTTTGTTTGTATTTGAGGGATTCCATGGCCGGCCACCCTAGGATGTTATTCGGACACCCTTAACATGTCCAAAAATGTCAATTTCATCCTTTTGGTAATAATTGTACCTCTCACGCACTCTTGTTAATTTTTGTCATTAATCTGCTTCGATTTGTTTGATTTGACGATCGAAAATTGACAGATGTGTGTGAAAAATAAAATCGCACGTATTAGTGTGTTATAACCTCTTTTTACTTGGCAGTAACATTATTAATTTGGGGATAAGTTCCGCTTAGGAAAGTTTTTCTACGCATGTTTCCTACTCTCTCTCCTTCATCATCTCACATCACGTGATTTATACGTAACATTATTCTAATATTCCAGATGAGAGAAACTCTCATGAAACGTGTTATAGAAGTCGTTAACATACACAAGAGAGTATGAAAAACGTGATAGGTAAGTTTTTCCCCATAATCAAACTAAATTACTCATAATTAACGAAATTTTGTAGTGTTATTGACGAAATTTTTAGTTATTAAATATTTCATTGCATTTTTTATCACGAATTTAACGATTAAAAATTCATTACCTCGAAGAATACTAAGAAATCCCATATAATTTAATTATTCGTTAGAAATATTGAATGCAGTGTACAGATAAGGTGTCACTTTTCTTCCCTTGTTTTCAGTTTTCATATGGGAGTGTGGATTTGTCCAATGCTTCCAACTTTAAGTGGATCCAATACCAAGTCATTGTCAACTTCTGCATTGTTCAGATTCTGCCTCTTCCCCATTTATGAGAAAAAGTAATGGTGAAGAGACTCTCTCAACTTTTTATGCACTTTTGGTTGTTGAAATATTATATATCAATCGTATTTATGAGATCATCTCCAACCCCTGGGCTAAAAGCCAAATTTTTTAGTCTGGAAAATTTAGCTTTTAGCCCAGAAACATATTTTCTGCTCCGACCCTTCTACCCAAAAATTTTAGCCCGGAATTATTAAAGAATGAAATTAGCCTAAATTTTTTTCTTAAATCAATTTTTTTTTTAAATAAATATGTAGATTATTGTAAATTAATTTTATGAACATTTTAATCTAAAAAAATTTAAATTCCGATAAACATTTCGCATTTAGCCCGGGGGGAAAGCTGGGGGGTATTTGGCCCAGAAATAGCATTTGACATTTAGCCTAAAATTTTAGCATGGGTTGGAGAGTGTTTGGGGGGTAATTTGGGGGGTAATTTGGCTTTTAGCCCAGGGTTGGAGATGGTCTGAGGAAAAAATAGTTTAAACATCTTAATTCCATTTCAACTATTTTTTTTTTCAAAAAATGATCTCGACCCAAAAAAAAAATCAAAATTTTTTATGATAAAACCCCACTCTTTTTATTAATTCTATATCTACCGCTCATATTTTTGACAAAATATCTATGAAGAATTTAACTTTTAAGAAAGTCTTAAAATATTCGAAATACTATGTACTGCGGAGCACCTAAGAATTATTAGATTTATACATCCAAAGTCTTTGTGAATTGGTAGCTGTAATAGGCAGCTTTATCTTGTACCATTGTTATTGTATTCGCACTTGCTACTATAAAATATACTCACACTCACCAATGCTAATATATAAAGAAGGACTTTACATTTTATTTGGTATTTCACAACATTAAGTCAACTTCGTTACTTTAATTCCAATTGCATAATTTTTTTTTTTTTCAAAAAAGTTTAACCGATAGCTTCATCACGGTAATCTACTCTTTCGAAAACTATGAAAACTCACAAATATATTTTAGCGTTTCAGTAGCCACCATCATATGATTCACAAGTATCAAGAATCTAACATAAAACATGCCGAATCCATCTCTAGCTAGTTTCCCATGGTGATTCCAATTGCCAAAATTAAATTTACTTTTGTTTTTTGTCAAAGTTGAAAAGTCGTATCGAGTTATGTTGTTGTCGTTTTTTCCCCTCCTTTCTTTAATCTGAAGATGTTGCTTTTAGTTTAATCTGAAGTTGTTTTTTTTTTCTTTTTCTAATTTGATGGATGCAATGTTCTAGTTGTTACCTGTTAACGATCCAATTTTTAATTCAACCTGGTTAGGTGTTTACAGGGACGGTGCCACTCTATGGGGCCTTTGGCTCTTTCTAATTGCTCCAAGCAAGATAATGTAGCCTACTTAATTGATGACAACATTTTGGGAATCTTGATTCTTTTGCGAGAAGAGAGTAAGGATTTTATAACGATCAAGTCTTTATGTGTAATTTGATTTTTAGAAAAAAAATTACTATTCGTAAGGAAAAGAAAGATAGTTCGAATCTAATTTAAGAGGGGGAAGTTTCAAACCCGAGATGCGTATTAGAAATTCAACACTGTCCATTATGATATTAGACCACGTCATTTTAAAATGTTTACCCCAAACCCTAAATAATCAAAAGATTATGTGTGGTTCAACTTGCAAATCCTTCATCATTTTCAAATGTTTATTTTGCTTTGAGCTTCCCATTTTTACGGTTGATTTATTCACAATATTATATCAATTTTGATTTTTACCATTGGTCACTTCATCAACTTCGTTGATCAGTTTTTCTTTAATTAAAATTAAAATTTATTATTAATGGGAGAGAGATGTTTAAAACTACTACAATGATTAAGAGAAGAAGAAGTTTCGAACTCATGACGACGCATGTAAAAAAACTCAGTATTCTATTACTAGAATATTGCACAACGTGTCGTTGCTCAGTTTGATATAACGATATTGCACTTTAGAAAACGAATAAAAATAAATCACTGAACGATCAACAATGATAAATCTCTACTAATTAATGAAACCCTCTTTGTTAACCAAAAGAGGATGAAAAGATAAATTAGTCTTCTATCACACCCAAAAAATGATAAGAATAATGTAATTTCACAGGTCCAAATTTTACTGTTTTTTATTGAACTCTCACTACAGGTGATGTTAAAATACCTCAAATATTAAAAAAAATTAAAAAATAACAAAAACAAAAACCTTTCGCTCCCCCATGCTCTCTCTCTCTCCCTCCCTCTCTCCTTCTCATTTTCTAAAAAAATATGTTCACACACAAAGCGTGTAGGCAAATGCTAGTATTTATTAAAATATTGCAAAGGGATAAAATTCTTTCATGACCAACTTGTAAAGGGCAGTCACAAATGTTGTTGTAACCTAGTAAAAAAAAGGAGTAGAATCCTCTCACCTCCTAGTCTCCATCCTCCTCCCTCTTCTTCTATTTGAATGATCACAATTAAATCACGTTAACATTTTGTATTAATTTTTTAATAGCCAGAAGACAAAAAACATTTTGTGAGAGGAGAGGAGGGAAGGGGATGAGAATATGAGGGGAGATAATCCTACTCTAAAAAAAAAAAAGACACGACCTCTTCCGGGAGAAAACTTTCATTGTGATTTGAACACGATCTGAACACGAATAGTGCACTACGTGTTTTTATATAAGTGGTGGAAATTTTTATTTTTTAAATTATTAACTTTTTAACGCATATTTTACTATTTGTATAATAATACATGATGTACTATTCCGTGTTTCCGTCATACTGAAAAATCTCTCATCCCCCGGTCTTTGTTTTCGAACTCGTTTTTGACTTGGCACCTCAATGCCAAATGCTCTCACACCAACTTTTTTTTGAAACCAAAAAAATAATATAAAAAAGGTTAGACAAGTTTTTGGTATTGGAACGAACGGTTGATTAGTCAGTTAATCTCCAACGATCCAGCTGATTTCTAGGGTCCCCTCTCCTCCTCTCCCTCTTCCCTCTTTTTTCTCGCTTCATTTTTCCGGTGACCAAACAGGAAACTCAGGAAACCGAAACGAAGATCGGTCGGACTCGGAGGCGGGAACTTTCGATGGGGGACAGCAATGCACCGCACCACAATTACAAGATGTTCAAGTGCTTCAACCGGAAGTTCAAGGCCAGCGA
Source organism: Malus fusca (assembly GCA_035220775.1). Classification (NCBI taxonomy): domain Eukaryota; kingdom Viridiplantae; phylum Streptophyta; class Magnoliopsida; order Rosales; family Rosaceae; genus Malus; species Malus fusca. The sequence continues at coordinate 26,642,769 of CM069059.1, forward strand.
GGCCGGCCCGCCGCCCGACGTCAAGGCGGTGTTCGCCAAGTACGCGCAGGGCGGGGATCGGATGTCCATCGACCAGTTCCGGAGCTTTCTGGTCGAGCACCAGGGCGAGTCGGCCCTCACTATCTCCGACGCCCACACTATCCTCCTCCAGTACACGACCCGCCACCCGGGCGAGGCCGCGCAGCACAAGAAGCACGTGGGGGGACTCTCTCTCGAGGATTTCTTTCATTTCTTGTTCCTTGAAGAGTTCAACGCCCCAATCAGAAGTCAGGTCAAACTTTATCTTCCCCACCCATGCATCTTTATTTTGTTTTTGTTAAATGTTATTGACACTTCAAAAATGCGCTTATGCATGCTCTAAGTTTACGATCTGGTAACATAAGTCGGGCGAGAAAACATATTTTTTGCTTATAAAGTTTTGTTTTATTAAATTTTTAAATAATGTATGATATAGTGACGATTTGAAATGTTTTCGAAGTATTACTCGAATCTAGATACTTTGAAAGCGAGTATAGATGATAAGGACTTCTTGCTTAATAATATAGATGATATAGGGAGGTTTTGAACAAGTGAAATAGAGACGAGAAACTTCGGTAGTGTTGTCTAATTAGGGCAACTCTCATACCAGATAAGACCAAATTACCGGGAGGTTTGATGCTTTTGTGAGAGTTGTTTTACAGATGACGTAGTCAGGCCGCTGTGCTTAAGATTTTTCTCGAAATAAAGCATCATTGTTGACTAATATGTAAGTGATTTTGCAATTACAGGTACACCATGATATGAATGCTCCGGTATCACATTACTTCATATACACAGGGCATAATTCCTACCTTACTGGGAATCAACTGAGTAGTGATTGCAGCGATGTCCCAATCATCAAGGCGTTGCAAAAGGGTGTTAAAGTAATTGAACTTGATCTGTGGCCAAACTCTGCAAAAGATGATGTTCAAGTTTATCATGGAAGGTACTAACTAGCAGTTAGCTCAGTTCGTTACAAAATCCGTCTCATCTTAAATTGTATTTCGCTTATAGACTTACAGTTAACGATGACAGATTGAAACGAAATTAAATACTGAATGTATTTTGCAGGACCTTGACCGCTCCTGTGACGCTAATCAAATGCTTGAAGTCGATAAAAGAACATGCTTTTGATAAATCACCATACCCCGTTGTTATAACTTTTGAAGATCACCTCACTCCCAAGCTTCAGGCTAAAGTTGCAGAGGTTAGCTTTCATGTTTGAATTATGCATCTGTTGCTTTCACGTTCTTGTTTTCCGACCTCGAGTTTATGATTTTGCATAATGCAGTTAGTTATCAAAACATTTGGAGACACGCTGTATTATCCAGAGGCAGAAGACCAAATGGTAGAATTCCCATCACCCGAATCTTTAAAAAACCGAATTATTATCTCAACAAAACCGCCAAAAGAATGTAGCGAATCAAAGAGTTCAAAGGGCAAGGGTAGTGGAAGGTCTTCATCTGAAGAGGTCAGTTGACAGTTGCAATTAATTTTATCTCCCCATTTGGTCTTGGGTCTGCTTAGTTTACAATCCTTATTTTACTGGGTTCAGAGTGGCAGTGATCAAGATGGAGAGGCTATCCACAGTGCCAATGCAGCTGAAGCCAATTCATACCAACAATCAGCGCCTGAGTACAAGCGTCTCATAACAATCCACGCTGGAAAACCATCAGGTGAATTAAAGGATGCTCTAGCAGTTGGTGATAAAGTTAGACGTCTTAGTTTGAGTGAACAAAAACTTGAAAAGGCGGCTGAAGATCATGGAACTGATGTCGTAAGGTAATACCTACAAGAAGTTAACTCATTTTTTTAGTTATCCTTGTTCTTCTCAGTACTAATGGCTCTGTTACTTGTTGTTATGCTGTCTAGGTTCACACAGAAGAATGTTCTAAGGGTGTACCCGAAAGGAACACGATTCAACTCCTCAAATTACGAACCACATGTTGGCTGGATGCATGGAGCTCAAATGGTTGCATTTAATATGCAGGTCAGTTTCAAGTTTTTATTTTTCTCAGATGTTAACTTCTAGTTCAAAGTCTCAAGATCCAAAGAAAAGGGAATTTGTTTGTTTTTGAAACAAACACAATTCGATCTCTGCTTATATATAGAAACCTGCTAAAATGTCGAAAATATTTAACAGGGAAAGGACAAGTACAATTGGCTGATGCATGGGATGTTTAAAGCCAACGGAGGGTGTGGTTACTTAAAAAAGCCGGACTTTTTGATGTGCAAGGGTCCGAAAGGTGAGGTCTTCGATCCTAAAAACGCCTTGAAAGTGAAAAAGACATTGAAGGTGAGCATATTTTGTTTCAACTTAAAAATGAAGTTCATTGTTTGCAGTTCCGAAATGGTCTCATGATAACATGAATGTTAATCGACAGGTGAAAATATACATGGGAAATGGATGGCACTTGGATTTTAGCCGGACGCACTTTGATTCCTTCTCCCCACCCGACTTCTACACAAAGGTTAGATCAATTATGCTTGCTAACCACGCGGTTATATGTTTAATACGAATGTTCAACTCGAAAACTGAGAGTGTTCTGTGGATTATTGCAGGTCTATATTGTTGGAGTGCCAGCAGATTGTGGTAAATTCAAAACAAAAATAATTGAGGATGATTGGATACCTGTATGGGACGAAGAGTTTGCATTCCCTATGACTGTTCCAGAGCTTGCCATACTCCGGTTAGAAGTCCGGGAGTATGACAGGTCCGAGAAAGATGATTTTGGCGGGCAGACGTGTCTGCCCGTCTCCGAGCTAAAGCCCGGGATCAGGGCTGTCCCCCTGTATGATAAGAAGGGGGAGAAATACAAATCTGTAAGGCTTCTAATAAGGTTTCAATTTGACTGAAAAGTCAGAACAATATCGATAATATCACATCAGGACAAAAGCACTTCCCCTTACAGCATGATTAAGCTGTATGCAGGTGGTATGTGTAATTAGTGAGAATGTTAATTATGTTTTTAGCTTTTGATTTCGATTGAAGCCGTGACTTTGACTCATGAGTTTTGCTAGTGGGATCTTACTAACTTTTAATCATCACTTGCTTGCTGCTAATCATCAGATGAGATTGTTTATACGACATGCTCAACATGTGACCCTTTTAATTAAGCAGTAATGAAAAGATATATGGTTAACAAGTCTCCTTTTAATTAAACAGTAATGAGATTGTTTATACTAGGTCACCTATCGTTGAATTTGATATCAAGGCCGAGGATTAAAGCACTAAAACATATTCATCATTTTCCACCTTGGTATCCAATCCAAGGATAAGTGACCAAGAGAACATTTACGTATTGTCATTTTAGAGATATTTTAATAAAATACTTGTAGTTTTAATTTTGGTTTTTTTTTTTTTTGTCAAACGATCGATTTTGTTAGATGTTAGAGTAGCCGTTGATGGAGTTTGAACTTATATCGTCATGCAAGGGCTCAACTCCTTCCCGCTACTGTGATAAAAGGCTACTTGCATAAATTTTGTAATTGGAGTTTCGTAGTTTGCTTAAATTTCAATTTAGACAATCTGTTAAATCAACCAACATAATTACATAATTTAGCGTTTTTGTCATGTGATAAACATGCAGAGAAGAAAAATCGGTCTTTTTTTTTTAACAAACAAGGGGGAGTGGGTGAGTTTATCCTCACAATGGACTAGTTATAATAAGGTGATTCAAATTCACTTATGGCAATAATCGAACCTAAGACCTCTCACTTACAAGTAAATAAAAATACTATTAGACCATAATATTATTCAACTTTCTTAAACTTGAACCTCAAGATCACCAAATTACACTAAAACACTGAAATTTACGACTGTATTTCGAAAATTCTCCAAACAATGCTTCAGGGTCTAAAATATTATTATATGTGGCAAAAGATAAGCTATCTTTGTGCAGGTGTATGTGTAATTAGTGAAAATGTTAATTATGTTTTAGCTTTTGATTTGTATTGAAACCGTGACTTTGACCCATGAGTTTTGCTAGTGTGATCATATTATAAAATATAATAATAATATTATTATTATTATAAATGTTTTAATCATCACTTGCTTGCTAATCATCTGATGAGATTGTTTAATGCTTAATCAAGTTTTCAAGTCAACTCAATTGGGTAATTTTTGACTTGTCATTGCTTGATCTGTGAAATGTGAAATGTGGCTGTACAACGAGCTTCCACGAAAGCAAAAGTTATAAATTATACGACATGCTCAACATGTGACCCTTTAAATTAAGCAGAAAAATATAAGATAAGATCATACTACATTATATAGTTATAGTTAGTCTTATTTTATTTTTATCCTGGATAGAAATCTTAATCAAACTACATAAATTTATTTGCCAGAATTTAAACTATTGACAAAAATGATTTTTCTCTTTTTTTTTTATCAAAATTTAAAATAGAAATTTACAAAAAAATAAAAAAAAATAAAGAGAGCATAAAAACAAAACTAATGTAAGAGAAATGTTAAAAAGCTTTTTCAAAATCCAACTCTCTATAAACTCTTTTTACTTTACAATTTTATGTTAATTTCATATCGACATTATAAAATATAATACTAAAAATATAAAATGATGACAAAAAAAAAAAAGTGCCGACAAAAAGATGATAGTAATTAATAATTATAAATGGAGGGCCATGGATGTTGATGGATTACTCCACAATATTTCAAAAGTTGATGACTTGGGTGGATCCATCCATGTCGACATTGATGGTGATGTCGTTTCTTTCTACAGGATGCGCCGGACATGGGACCCATGGACATTTTTCTATCTCAGTTAATTATTTTCATGCTACCACTAATCCACTGCTGCTCCACTCCTATCATGTAAAATGGCTGTAATTAGCGTAATCCAGACTGTTTTGTTGCTGATTAAAACGGAATTATTACTTTTTAATCATACATTAACAGCTCCATATATTACTCATAAGATTACTTTAATGAATTTTTATTATCCTAATCCGGCTATGATGTTCCTATTGGAGAGAATAATTTTAATTACTTTTGAGATTGAGAGCACAACAAGATGCTCTACAAAGAAAGGTAGCGCTATTCACATACTAAATTATATTTTTCACATATTTTTATTAATTTTGTCTATTGATATTCTTCAATTTATTCAATTCAACGGTCATAAATTGAGAAATGTGTGAAAATTAAAAATGAGTGTGTGAATAACACTGTTCTACAAAGAACACTTGTTAGTGCTAGCTGAAGAAAGCTCTTTTTAAAGGTATAGTGAATAGTATCAGGGAAATGTATAAATGTGGTTTTTCGTTAAAAGTGAACAGTAATAGGAGTGTTTTGTTAAAACTTCCAAACATAAAGGAAAACTAACGAAAAGTAAAAAAAAAAAACTTCCCTTATAATGAAAATCCATTTTTAAAGGTATAGTGAATAGTATCAAGGAAATGTATAAATGTGGTTTTTCGTTAAAAATGAATAGTAATGGGAGTGTTTTGTTAAAACTCCTTAAACATAAAGGAACTAAGTGCTTTTGGAATTTCAAATTAAGGTTAAATATTTTTTAAGAGAATAATAATCGCTGTAAAATCAGTCTCAAACACGTCCGTCTCTGTACTTTTATAACTTGCAAGTAAAACAATAAGATTCTATGCCCGATCTCCGTACTATTTATAACTTGCAAGTAAGACAATAAGGTTCTTTTTCTCTATTTTCATTAAGTGCAAATTACTCTTTTTTAAGTATAAAATCCACATGAAATATGAAGACAAGAAGCTGATGAAAAAAAAAACATTTATAAATGAGGGAAAGGATAACGTTGGATCTTTCGGATATTCTTTCTTTCAACCGTAAAGACAAAATAGGCAAAGACAAATGGACAAGGATTGTCTTCCCTCCACTTCCGATGCCCTTCCCGTACCCTCTTGTTTTGTGTGGTCATGGTTAAGTCACGTCAACATTTTATATTATTTTTTTATAGATATAATAAGACAAAAATGAATCGTAATATAAAATGTTGACGTGTCTTAACCGTGATCACACAAACAGTAGGGCACAGAGAGGGCACCGAAAGTGGAGGATAGACAATCCTTGTCCAAGACAAATACATCCCAGTAAAATAACACACAATGTTTATCCACTTATTATTTTTGGTCCCCCAAAGCCACCTTGTCTCACCTATAATTAATACAAATCAACATTGTTATGCATCCACATAATGCAAATCTCGTCAACTTGATTAGAGTAATATGTTTATAAATGTATAGTAAATATCGTATTTTTTAAATATAATCTTTACCATATATTGTCGTATCGTTTGTAAAAAGTCAGATCATCTTCAAAGGAAATTTGACACACTTTGACATCTTTTAAAGTTTCAATCTTCACGTGATATATCAAAATAAATATTATTTTATGTATTACATTATTTTATTTTCTTAATTTCTGTTATATATATTATTTGAAGCTGTTGTCAAATTTAACCGCAATTAGCCTTGCTGCCATTCCATTTCATGTCACATAAGAATTAACATTTTAATTAGACAATACTAATACGGCCTTTCTTACTATAATTGCTGATATATGTATTTTTACTTTTACTCTAAAGATGCTCAACAATCAAATTCTGTGGAACAAGAACCTCTCCGGATCGTCTTTGTGGGAATTCGGATGATCAATCAATCGTATTCGTTCATCGTATATCGTATGGTTATAAATTATTTAAAATTGAATATAAATAGTACCTAACGAAAATTATCTGCACGATATACAATAAACAGATAAAATTGATAATCTCCGGATCCTTGTCCAAATTCTGACATCATCTATTCAGCAGTTAAACGATTTTAAGATCATATTTAAAAATAAATTAGAAAGTAGACAATTATCGTCACCACAATACATAACGAATGACAATAAAATGTCAGACTGTACAGCTCAGCGGCGCCACCTTATTAAATTACCCACCAATCAGCCACGTGTAACGTAAACAGTAAATCCTATTGGTGCGGTGGGTCCCACCCTACCACCCCATCATATTCCATTCCTTTCCTTCTGGAGTTACTTCACTCTCCCACCCATCTCTCAAATTCCCCAACCAACCGGACACCGACGCGGGCGAATCTCCTCCAAATCCTCCGGCTCCGAAGTCCGATCCGAACAAGGCGATCCTCCATGTCGAAGCAGACCTACAAAGTGTGCTTCTGCTTCCAGCGGCGCTTCAAGCTCGCCGTCAAGGAAGCACCGCCGGAGATCAAGGCCTTGTTCGATCAATACTCGGAGAACGGCATCATGACCGCCGATCACTTCCACCGATTCCTGACGGAAGTCCAGAAGGAGGAGAGCGCCACCAAAGAGGAAGCTCAGGCCCTCATCGAACAGAGCCTCTCCGAGCTCAAACACCTCAACATGTTCCACCGCAAGGTCCTCAATCTCGAAGCATTCTTCAAGTACCTCTTCGGCGACACCAACCCCCCAGTCTCTCCAGCTCTCGGGGTACATATTATTAACTTTAATTTTAATTATGTTTGGTAATTTTTATGAATTTTTTTGGTATGAATTTTGAATTTTTGTGATTTTTTGGTAGGTGCACCATGATATGAATGCGCCATTGTCGCATTATTTCATATACACAGGGCACAATTCGTATCTGACTGGGAACCAGCTGAGCAGTGACTGCAGTGACGTTCCTATTATTCAAGCGCTTCACAGAGGAGTGAGGGTGATTGAGCTGGATATTTGGCCGAATTCGAATAAAGATGATGTCGATGTGCTTCATGGAGGGTATGTTTTCTGTTAAATTTTCAATCTTTATGCTTTAATTTTGTTACCCATTTGGACAAATATGCTAAAACTAGTAGTGGAATAATGGGTTGTATGTTTGCTTTTCAATTTGCAATCTTTGTTATGTAATTTTGTTATCCATTTCGACAAATATGTTAAAGCTAGTAAAGCAATAGTGACATTATATAGGTGGTTCAGTTTTGTGCCTAATTTAAGACGAAAATCGATTTTGTTTTATTAGGACGATGCCAAGAAGGCCAGTGAAACTTATCCTTGTGCTGTAAATTTGTCACCTAATTGGACAAATATGCTACTAGTAATGGAATACTAAAACTGTATAGTTTGATTTTGTACCGAATTGAGATGAAATTTGGGTTTGTTATACCATAGGACATTGACTACCCCGGTGGAACTTATCAAATGTTTGAAGTCTATTAAGGAACATGCCTTTGTTGCCTCTGAATACCCTGTTGTAATCACTTTGGAAGACCACCTGACCCCGGATCTTCAAACTAAAGTCGCTAAGGTTGGTATTTGCAATTTCCTTGTTAGGATTTTAAACTTGAATGGTCTGGTATTAATTGTTTTGTCAACCATTTTCAAGATGGTCACTGAAACATTTGGAGAGGTACTGTTTTCTCCTGGCTCGGAATGTCTGAAAGAATTTCCATCCCCAGCGTCACTAAAGAAAAGGATTATTATCTCCACCAAACCGCCTCAGGAATATCGTGAGGCAAAGGCTGCTCTGCAAAGTGAAAGTGATCCGAAGAATGGAAAAACTCCGGCTGATGAGGAAGCGTGGGGTAAAGAAGTCCCAGACGCCAAAGGTGCAATTGCGGTAGATGACAAGGTATGGAGATTTTTTTAGTATAACTTGCTGCATTGCTGATTTGGCGAGACCAAAATCTTTTAGTTTATTTTGTTTATGTTTAACACTTTTGTGTTTATAGCAAGATGAATTGGATGAAGAAGATAGCAATGAGGAGGAAGATGTTGATAATGGTGGTTCCAAGTCCGTTGCACCTGAATATAAGCGTTTAATTGCCATTCATGCTGGGAAACCCAAAGGTGGATTAGCGGAGTGTCTCAAAGTAGATCCCAATAAAGTGCGGCGTCTTAGCTTAAGTGAGCAACAGCTCGAGAAGGCAGTAGTAACCTATGGAAAGGAAATTGTCAGGTATTTTATCCATCTATAATATGACGCTCACATGCCATTAACTCTTACTAAAATAAGAATGTAGCACTAGTGAACAATCATATCCAGTCATTGTAGTTCAAGTTTCATTTATGTACTCGTTAACCTCAACTCAACGCATTTAGTGTTCACTGCCAAATTACATTACAATATTTGATAGGCTTTACATTATTGTCCTGGATAGATCTTCGAGGGCAGACTCAAATTCAGATCCATTATTAATCCTGTGCATTAGAAGACAAAATTTATGCTCTAATGATTGTTTTTGTGTAGGTTTACTCAGAGGAATATTTTGAGGGTGTACCCAAAGGGCATACGTGTTGACTCATCAAATTATAACCCAATGATTGGGTGGTCGCATGGGGCTCAAATGGTTGCATTCAATATGCAGGTAAAATGTTTTTGCATATAAAAGTCTATTTTCCACCAGATGTGGGTTAAGCCAGTTGGCCCAGGCACACTGCCTGCCCCCTTGCACCTGAGTCCGAATCCCCCTCCCTTTAAATTAGAGTCATTTACAATATCGGTAGTGCTTAATGGTATCCATTGTGCTAAATAAATATTATTCTTGTTTGGAGTGAACTATAATCAATGTGTCCTAGTTAGGCTTATGTTATCTGTGTATAATAATTAATTGAACAATTTTGTATGAAGATCGGATATATATATTTGTGATGTAGCCATTAATGGGAAATGGTCGGTGTGTTCTGTTGGTCCTAATATTTGTTTTGGGGTCAATGGAATATCACTCTTGATTCTATAGCTTTCGAAATAGAGATAAAGAAATAAATAATTCTGGGCTTACCGCTTGCAAATACTTAGAATGGGTTTGCTTGTGACAGGGATATGGAAGATCATTGTGGTTGATGCAGGGAATGTTTAGAGCCAACGGTGGGTGCGGCTATGTGAAAAAACCGGATTTTCTTTTGAAGAGTGGTCCACATAATGAGGTCTTTGATCCTAAATATGATTTACCAGTGAAACAAACTTTGAAGGTGAGCGCCTTATGCCAGGCATTTGACTGTCGTTACTTGTTTCGTCATACGCTCATAGTCATGGCTAATGGTAATTATTCTGTTTTCTAGGTAAAAGTATATATGGGAGAAGGATGGTACTATGATTTCAAGCATACACACTTCGATGCATATTCTCCTCCAGATTTTTATGCAAGGGTAAGTTGGAACAGCCTACATCGGCGTTATCATTTCTCATATTTGGGACTGTTTGCGTACACTGTTACTGTCATGTGGTTTGCTGTTTGCTTGGTTTTGTCTGCATCCTTTTACTTGCGCGTTTTAGACACTCGCGAATCTTGTATACCAAAGAATTGAATATGTGATTTGAACTTTATAACGATTCAGGTAGGAATTGCTGGAGTTGCTGCTGATAGTGTGATGAAGAAGACAAAGACCCTAGAGGACGACTGGATTCCAGCGTGGAACGAAGAATTTGAATTCCCATTAACTGTTCCAGAACTAGCTGTGCTCCGCGTTGAAGTTCACGAGTACGACATGTCAGAAAAGGACGATTTCGGAGGCCAAACATGCCTACCGGTGTCTGAGCTCAGAACAGGGATTCGAGCAGTTCCGTTACACAGCCGGAAGGGAGAGAAGTACAAATCCGTAAAGCTTCTCATGCACTTCGATTTTGTTTGAATAAAAACCCCGGTTTGCACGTTGTGTGGGCAGAGAAGAAGAAAACGCCACAATAATGTAAAGCCTTTTGTTGTGTTGCATTTGTGTGTACATGTTTTTGTGTGATTATATGTATTTGGTTATATTTTATCTGCTGGTTCTCTGTTTGATCTTTGATATATGTAATACGACGTCGTGTGCCTTGAACTTATGTAAATTTGTAAGATTGAAGTGATTGAAGTGATTGAGATTTATTTGGGCCTTATTGGCCGGACCAAATAATAAATGGGCTTTAGTTATTGTGAGGCCCATCAACCATCCAAATAATAGAAAATTTCCAAGGGCCGACGTGCCATGTCCCTCAAAATCTCAGTCGACTCCGAAATCTTAAGAGTTGTTGTTCTTTGTCTTTAGTGTACTCAGTGTTTACAATATCGGTATTAGTGGAAATATCAATATGAAAATTTGTAGATATATCGATGTCGATTTCGATATTTGCTGTTTTCGATGGTAAAAATTTATACTTTAGAGAATGTCAAACATTGGTTTAGATGAAATATAAGAGTTTTTTCGATATTTAACCGATATGTCGGTAATATCGATGAAATTGTCGATTGTAGCCGAAATTTAAGAATTTCTCCGATATGTAGTTAAGTTTAGACTTCACCCTCTTTCCATATCTTTCTCTAATTTTCGAATATTTCTACGAAAATATCGACAGTATCGCACAGTTTGTACTCTTATGTGTGCCCAGAGATTTGTCATCCTGGTGGTCAGTGCTCGCTCATCACCCCAGAAGTGCTCTAAAAACTGTGGAGGTAAGATCTTGAAATTCAAACAGTTAAATGATAAGCAAGGACCAAAGCGGAAGAACGGGCGTCACAGGGTGCAACAACTGACGCAAATTTCGACGTTACAAGTACGTAATTCCTTTCCTGGAGCACTTTGAACCGCCTCCCGGTGGTTTTAGTTGCCGTATCATACTATGAACACAATTGTCTTCTCCGGCTTGATGATTGGATGAAACGAAGTTGAAGAGAAACGAGAAAGAAGATACCCCCGAATATAACCAATGTAAACCTCGACGACGAAATATAAGAGTTTTTTCGATATTTAACTGATTTGAGGTTCTTTTTACCTCACGATCAAGAAAATGGTGTCACCAAGTGCTTTCTGCAGAATGTAGCCGGAATGTGTGGCCTCGTTTGTGCCCTATACTCGTAGGACAAGCAAATCAAAGACCAGTTAGTCCTAACAACTGCAACATCCTCGAAATGTTAGTATGTGCATGACTTCTTCAAGCCGATAAAGTTTACCAATTTCGATGGCGAGACACATTCAAACAAAATTTTGGGGTGATGGCTCATTGAAATTTATTTGAACTACATTCTTGACTTGGTCCTCTGTTTTACAAAATAAAAATTAAAAAGAAAAAAATGATCCTTCCAACGTCATGTGAAATGTATGTTGAACGTTCTTTTTGTTTGAGAAAACTAGGGAATTGGTTTCTGAATGTTGATTGAATTGGAGTTTTGATCCTTAAACTAAGAATCTGTGAGTACTGGTCCTTGAATTTATTATGTGGAGCGGTGATCTTTTTCGGTAAAATTGTTGAAACTTATGATCCTTATTTTCAACTTAAAACCCTTTATTCTGGACAAGAGTTTAACATTGTTATCCAAAATGATCATTACTCCACATTTCAGCATGTTTATAAAATAATACTCACAAATATTTAGTTTAGGGAGTAAAGCTTCAACGTTGCAAGTATGTATTTCCTTTCTTGGAAAGAAAAACTTGGAGCACTTTGAACATCCTCTTGGTGGTTTTAGTCGCCTTATCATACTACAGATACATTTATCTTCTCCGACTTAATGATTGGCTGAACGAAGTTGAAGAGAAACGAGAAAGAAAAATACCCTCGAATGTAACCAATGAAAAACTCGACCTAGGTAATTCATTATACATCCAATACCGATTTGAGGTTCTTTTTTCCTCATGATCAAGAAAATGGTGTCACCAATGAAAACCTCGCCCTATCCTAGTAAAGGGCGATCCTAATCCAATAAGATTCTACGCTTTACAAAGTGATTGTTTCCACGACTCAAATCCGTGACTTTTTTGTCACAAAAGAGCAATATTTTCGTTGCGCCAAAGCTCGGCCTCTTGTACCCTATACTAGTATGACTAGCAAATCGAAGACCAGTCAGTCCTTACAGTTGCAACATCCTTGAAATGTTATTATGTGCATGACTTCTTCAAGCCAATAAAATTTAACAATTTCAACGGCGTGACAACGTTCAAACAAAATTTTAGCGTGATGGCTCGTTGAAATTTATTTGAACATTTTGCACATGCTTGACTTTGGTCCTTTGTTTCTTACAAAATAAAAATTACAAAGAAGAAATTACCCTTCCTACGTCATGTGGAATGCATATTGAACCTCTTTTTTTGTTTGAGAAATTGGGGAATTGGTTTCTGGACGTTGACTGAATTGGAGCTTTGGTCTTTTAATTAAGAATTTGCGAGTATATATCTTTAAACTTATTATGATATTTTGCGATGATCTTTTTGGGTTTGAAACTTCTGATCCTCGTTTATATCGAAAATGATCATTATCCCACATTATAGCATGTTTAAGAAATAATGCTCATCAATTAGGTCATAGTTTAGGAATCGATGGTCCATTTTTGGCTTTTTGTTTAAGCATAAATTGAATAGACAAAAGGAGAAGGAGAAAGAAACTAGGCCGTGTGAAAAGGTTTGTGAATTGTGACACCAAATTACAAGGCAAAAAGAGCATGCAAGAAGTTAAGGTCAACAAAGTCCTCCTACTACCATGTTCACATAACAAAATCTTATTAAATATATCCCTTTTGTATGAATGAAATCATGATGAAAAGAGGAATTAAATTTATGGAATTTACCTTGCTCCCTCAGTGGGCCTAATTACTTACTTAATTATGTTTAAGTGCGTGTCACCATCACCAACACCAACAAAGATTGACTAATTTTAGTCCAACTGGTCCTACCCTAGGACAGCCAGGGCCCTATAAAGTTCTAGAGAGTTAGTATATATTGACTTTTTTAACCCTTACAACTCCATATTCAAGAGGCTAATTCATCATTCCAACTGTTTCTGTTTGATCAATCTTTCAAATTTGTAACGCAATTGAGTTACTCATGTTTATTTTCCCACACTTTTCATTTTTTTAGCCAAAACAAATGAGAGGAAAATTTAAGGAATATAAACAAAAGAAGGAGTGTAATAAAAAAGAAAATATAAACGCGAAATTATTTTCCAAATAGTGTGTTTGAGCCGGAAATTTCAAATCAAAATTCATACTAAATCAGGTAGAAATCCCCTACAAAACATTAGAAGATGATTAAAGATGCACTTACTGACTTACATGAGCATTACAAAGCTAATAAGTAACGAATTTTTAGAGTTGATTTGGGGTTGCTTAAACTTCTTAAAAGTAGTTTCTCAAAAAAGTTTTTCATAGTTGTTTATTTTCACATCAGAACAGAAACATTTAAAAAAAAAATGCACATCAACCCAAACTACTCATTTCAAGTAGTTTGCATGTAGTTATTTCAAATCTTCTGTCTAATGTTTTGTGCTGTATTTCTAATTAAGTTAACCTAAATTCCGAGCTACTTAAAATCTGGTTATTATTTCAATAGTTTCCTTCCCTTTCTCCTCCACAATACATAAACTAAGAAATATGAGCCATCTTTTTTTTTTTTAGTACATTGATATTTTTACATTAAAAGGAATGAGAGTTCGGCTAAGCCACACAATAGGCAGCATAATTTGGTATCGAATTCGCACTTAAGACCTCTTACTTCCAAGTGAAAAAAAATTTCATCAAACCGTAGTACTGAGTGTCAAATATAAGTCATCTTTGATACACACTAATACAAGAAGGAAAATTGGAATCGCGTATTGGAATCGATTTAAATTTGTTTTCCAAGTTCACGTGGCGGCGTCACAGATGAAATATGTAACGGGACCATCGACAAAGACGTTAGATGATCATGCATGTTGCATAATATTTAAAGGTATTGTCGACGGTCTTCAACAAGCATCTCAATAAATATATAATCCACGCAGTAGAGGTGGTCACCGGCCACCCCCAGTCCACAATCCATATATTGCGTTCATACTCTTATACAAAAATAACAGCAGCATGCATATATTAATAGGAAAACTAATGAAAATGACTTGAAAACTTTGAGTTTTAACGATAAAGACAAAATAAAGGGTAAAGTTAATAGTATCAGAATTGACTTTTTAGTGTAAAAATATGATTTTTGGTTTTTAGTTAAAAAGAATAGTACCGAAAATTTTTCGTTAAAGTTCCCTATATTCATCTATAAATGTTATGCTTTCCTATTAAAGTCTCTCATTACTCAGTGAGGCACCGCTTTAATTTATGGACACGTACTAGCCAGGCCTTTTTAGTTTTTTTTAGAACATTGATATTTTTACAATAATTATGTGAGGGGGAGTTTAGCTAAACTACATAATGGACAACTTAATTTGGTATCGATTTTATCATTCATGAAATTCGAACCTAAGACATCTCACTTTTAAGTGAAGATGATTATTATTAGATTGTAGTACTGAGCGACTAACCATGCCTTTTATGTGAGAGAAATTTATGTATGACAGGGGTATTTTAGCAGTTAGATTTTTGTTCAAAAAAGAAGAAAAAGATATAATGGTTAAACAACCTGAGCATATATACCATATCTCATACTCCAAAACGCCTTAGAACTTTTGTTCCCAGTCATAAGTATACGCCCTTTCTGTGTAGGGAATGAAAAAAAAAAAATTATGGTTCAGTATACCAAATGTTATATAATTGGTTAATTTTTTTTTTCAAATTTCCCACCACATATGTTATAACTTGGTGCACCAGACCATGTTTCTATCACTTAGAAAATCTCTCGGAGAATGAGGAGGATTCTCTTCACTTCTAATCTCTCTCTCTCTCATTTCATCTCCTCATATTTGAACAGTCACAGTTAAGTCACGTCAACACCTTATATTGATTTATTTATAAAGGCAATAAGACAAAAAAAAATATATGGGAGGAGAAAAGGGATGAATATGAGAATGAGAGGGGACAGAATCCTATTTCCTCGGAAAATGGATCTTGATCCTACACGTGTCGATTGATTCAGAGAACACATGGGCTTAACGAATTTTGCAGCCTTGTTTGAATTTCCAAGTCAAAGTGTTGGACTTGAAAACTAAACTGAGATTCAAAGTTGCAGACTCTAGTACTTTTCTTGCCCTTTCGTGATGGACCATACCTTATGACTCATGACATTGGAAAATTCTCTTTTTTCTCTAAATATTTGGTGTCTTGTGTGCCACAAAACATACTGCTACTGGCTACAGCTCTCAAGTACAAAACCGCAGGCTACAAATCTTCGGCTGACTTCGCAAAAAGCAGAAGAAAGAAAACACATTTATTAGGAAATCCCTTATGGTTTTTGGAAAGCCAAACTTTTGTGTCACATTCTTTGACTCACTCATCTGCCAAGACAGTATTGTCATGCACCTTTCTGTGAATGAGCACACCCACCCAGATGAATTGTGCCTTGTTCAAATCACATCACAAATACTCAATTGCTTGGTCCGATCATTTAATATTAATAAGCATATTAATTATTGACATGTTATTCATATTACTGACACTCTTGAAACTTATATAGCAAATAACTGACAACGTGATATTATTTAATTCGCTCGTTTTACGGTATGACCCTAGTTGAATGCATTGGCATACACATTTAAAAGTAAAAAAGTAATAAATAAAAAAAAATTAGGCATCACTTGAAAATTGCAACCAAGGGCTACATTTTTCTAGCTGTTAGTGTTTACAAAATGTTACACTACAGCAAGGTTAGATGGAACCCCCTAAATCTCTAGTCTTTTTACAACCCCCAATGGTAAAAATCCTAAATAAATCCATCCAATTTATCCTCTAAAAAATTGACAAAATTTGAAGAAATAATTCAATTCTTTCTATTCGATTCTTTCTTTAATGGGAAGGAAGCACATTTTACTCACTCTTACTCTGCAGACACAATGGAGTTTCCACCACTAGAGATGTTGCCGGGGCTTTCATCGCAGAGAGCGAACGCCCTCTCCAAATTCGCCACAATGTCCGCCATCGTCGGCCTATCTTTCCCTTCCAAATTCACGCAATGCATTGCGGTATACGCCATCAGCTCAATCGCCTCCGATTCATTCACCTCCGGCGGCCCAACCCGCCTGTCCAAAACCCTCACCAACTCCCCGCTCATAATCGCCGGCACTGCAAAATCCACCACGCTTATAGGCGTCCCCTCGTTCTCCGCATCCTTAAATATCGCCCTCTTCCCCGTCAGAAGCTCCAATAGCACCACACCAAGTCCATAGACATCGCTCTTTGCTGTCAACAAGTTGAGTCCATAGTACTCCGGATCAATGTAGCCAACCGTCCCTGCCGCCTTCATTGGCCTAAAATCCGCCCCTGAGTCCGGCCCCATCAACGACAACCCGAAATCAGACACCCTCGCGGTCCAAGTCGCGTCGAGCAAGATATTCGATGATTTTATATCTCGATGAATGATAGGCGGCACGGCGTAATTGTGCAGATACTCAATGCCTCTTGAAGCATCCAATGCAACCTTGATCCTCACTCTCCATGAATTCAACAAACTGCTACTCCTCTCCGCATTGTTCTTGTCATGCAAGTGATCGAAAAGCGCACCGTTTTTCATGTACTCATATACCAAAAGCCTCTCATCCCTCTCTTCGCAATATCCGACAAGCCTCACGAGGTGCTTGTGATGAACTCTCGACAAGAACGCAACTTCCGAATCGAATGCGCTCTCCTTCTCCTGAAACTTCTTCATCTTCGAGGCGGTTTCGCCTCGCTTGATCGCAACTTCCCGGCCGTCTTGCAGTTTGCCCCTATATACAACTCCGAAGCTTCCGGAGCCAATCTTGTTCTCCATTGAGAAGTCATTCGTGGCGGCCGCGAGCTCGGACAGTGAAAACTCCTCCGCCCTGTCAGGGTGCTTCGAGGATGGTCCGCTCCTCTGCCGCCGCATGATCCTCGAGCCCTGGCGGCGGATGGTGGACGATCTCGACGGAGGACTATTGTTTGACGTTGTCCCATTGCCATTGTTTGAGCTTACAGCTCTAGTAATTGTCGGCTGAACTGAATTATGAATCTTCTTGTTCCCAAAACAACCGCCAATCCACAAACAATAAATAACTGTACAAATACCTGCAAATCCTCCGACAGAACCCACAATGGCAAACACCAATAAACCCGTAGTCAAAGTCGCAGACCGCCGCGTTGACTTCTGTGGCGGTGTTGATGGCGGCGGTGGTAATGCTGGTGGGGGCACTGAAATTGGAGGAAAACAGCGATTGCAAATGTTACCAGTACCAAAACAGAGTCTTTGAGACTGAGGGTAAATTCCACATTCACTGCAGGAGGAATTGACACAAGAACCGGGGAGAATTTCGGGCAATTCGAGCTCCACCCCTGACTCTGAACCGGAGAGAATGGGCCAGCCCGGACCCCAACAAACAATCGAAAAATTCCTGGTGGTTAATCCACATATGAAATCCGACCCAGAAGCTAAAATTTGAAAAGACACTCCATTTGTTTTGTTAATTGAAAACTGGCCCATTCCTCCCCAGCAGACGACTGTTTGATTATGAGTTCTGATTGCGCAGCTGTGATTTCCTCCTAGTGACAGAGCGGAGTACTCAAAAGGCGAGCCGGAAGGGGCGTTCAATTGACCGCCGCCATTGCTTCCCCTGCAGACCAGAAGCCCGGTGGTGTTGATCCCGCACACATGCGAGTCGCCAGCTGTGATGGTCACCATTGACATGTTTCCGAACCCGTGTTGTATTTCTTCCGCCATTGCAGTTGCTCTGCCCCAGCATCGAACCTGGAGGCTGGGTTTTAGAATTCCGCAAGAGAAGCCCGATCCAGATGAAATCGAGGAGAATTGGTCCGACCCAGATGGAAAGTTGGGCACGTCGTTGGGCCGCCAGCATTCTACGGTGTCTGTGTCGACTGTTCTGGCGCAGATATGGTCGTCGCCGACTGCGAGATTTTCTAACGGAACGGTTCTGTTGAAGTAAAGGCGTTTGGATTGGAAGGTGGAGTTTTGGGAGGTGATGTTGTCCCAGCAGAGGAGGCTGTATCCGCCGGAGCGGATGCCGCAGAGGGAGGTTCGGCCGCCGGAGATGGCTGAGAATGAGATGTTGGGCTCGACCTCGACGGTTTGGCCGCGGCGGTAGCAGACGATGCGCAGCCGCGGTTGGTCCGAAACGACACCACAGACGGTGCCGGTAGCGGATATTACGGCGATGGTTGAGCCGGAGCCGAGGGCATGAGCTGGTGGTGGGATAACGGCGAAGAGGATGGCGGCGGTGATGATGATGAAGGTGGTGGTGGGGAGGGAGGAGAAGGGTAGTTTCGTCATAGAAAAGAGTGGGGACTGACGGCATGGGTGGTGGGTTGGCGTGCTCTGGTGTGCTTCATTGGAGGCGCTCTTTTGGAGTTTGCATGTGCACAGACACGGAGGAAGAGAGAGAAAGAGAGGAGAGAGAGAGAGAGAGGAAGAGGGAGATATCCCAAGTAGATTTTGGAGAGTTCAGAAACTGTTAAAAGACTCTTGATGTTGTTTCGCAGCATTGATATATCCCATGACGCAAACATTATCCTAATATTTAATTCCTTTCTTTTCTTTTCTTTCTGTTTTTTTTTTATCCTTTTTTGGTTGTTACTTTTGAGGGGAGAGAAAATAGCTGATAAATAAATTCTTATGGTTTTTTCAAATATACGTTACTATACAAGTATGATAGTCCAATGGTCGAAATTTTGTAATTCTATTAAGATACGGGCAGTAAATTTTGTAATGAGAATAATCGAACATTTGACCTAACTTAATTTTACTGTACTTTTCCAACTACTCTCACATATTGAGTTAATCCTATTCCTAACTGATAAAACATAAAATTAATCTTTGTAGGTGAATCGGTGATATAAGTTATAACCCTAATTTTTTTTAAATAAAAAAATATGATTTAACCAAGAAAAATAAACAAATCATGTGAATTTTTAATTTTTTTGTGAAGTTTTCTTTATGAAGGTGGGCGTCAAACGAGTGGACAAAATAAATCTGAATTACGCGCCTGAGAGGTGAAACACGTGCAATGTGCATGTTCCATGCAAAAAAAAAGGTATTTCTGAAAAAGTGAAAAAAAAATGTAAGAGAGGTAGTAGGTGGTGATTCTTTTTGACCAAAATCTAATAATCTATGGCTGGTGTCAGGTAATTTTAAATTTTAAATATATTTTTAAGGATTATCCCAAATTCCTATCTTCAAAGCTAGCAAAAATTTATTATCTGAAAACAAAATAAAACTAACAAGAATTTGAAAATTCAAAATTCAAATTAGAAACATAATTAATGATTCAGTAACTGTAAAAAAGAATTAGTAATTGGGTTAGAGGAAAGAGGAATACAACAAAAATAAGTTAGCCAACCAAAAAAAAAAAAGGATTTCTTTAGAAAACATAAAATAGTAGATACATTATGTCATACAAAAATAAAGTTCTAGATACGTTATTGTTGTAAAAAAAAGGCAAATTATTTTCCTAATTATTAAACAATAGATAAATTATTTTTGTAGCTACATTAGTTTTGTAAAAATTGAACAAGAGGTATATTATATGCAAGTGGCCTTTACCAGTGCCACAGTGGTGGAAAGGTGTTGAGCCTTGCATGACAGCGTGGCTTCAAATCCCGTGGCTAATCCAACAAAATCTATTTTTTGACAAAAAAAAAAGAATTATTTTCCTCAAATTAAACAATAAGTAAATTAGTTTTGTAGATACATTAGTTTTGTTAAAATTAAACAATAAGTTCATATTTTTTTTAGTACAACGATATATTTTACACTAAAGGAGGGGGAATTCGGCTAAGCCACACACTGGACAACTTAATTTGGTATCAAAGTCATTCACGAGATTCGAATCTAAGACCTCTCACTTACAAGTGAAGAGGAATATCACTAGACCGTAGTACTAGGAGATAACAATAAGTACATTATTAGTTTCACAAACTTTATACGGTAGGTAAATTATTTAAAAAAAATTATAGGTACATTATTTTTGTAATAAACGATTTAGTAAATAGACTATTTCATTAAAAAGTATACTTAAACTGAAAAGTATTGTTTTCTTTTTCTTTTAAAAAAGAGATTTGTTGGTGACTTTTGTACTGCATTCTTCCTTTACGGGGGCCGAAAAGACTCACAGATACATTGTAACCTCTTCCTAACCACCATCGTGTGATCCACCAATGCTAGAAACTGAAACCATGATGTATCGTGTAAAATATAGACATGAAATTCATCTCTAAATTTTATGCAGTGAGGGAAACATAATGCACATGATCAATTACAACCAAATTAATTACAAATGTGAAAATCATAAAATTCTCATATAACATACAATGAATTTAGAATATTAGTACTTTTTTTTTAATAAAATCATTAATCCCCTTAAAATCCGAATAGAGAATAGGAGTATTTATGCATTTGAAAAGGTAGAATATGTGAAGTCAACATAATTATCAATTTATATGGACTTTAGTCACTCAGTTTTATTCGAGTAAAAAAAAAGTCAAATTTTATATAAAAAATATTAAGTTTAAAGGATTAAAATCATACTTTTAGAAAAATAAATTACCTGCAAAACAAAAGGAAATAAAAGTAAACTACCAGTAAAACAAGAGGAAATAAAAACGAAAGAGAAATTGGAACTTTTTGTAGGCTACAATATAGTCAAACACGCTTGATAGACACCCCAGATAAAGGTGGGAGGTCGTTTTTTCACTTTACAAATTTAACCAATATTTTCTTCCATCACCAAGAAAGTTTTCCTTCCTTTTTTTCTTACTTAGGGTTTCCCATATGAAGGTTTCTATCTACCCAAATTCGACAAGTTTAATGTGAACAGGCAACTGAATTGAAAACCCGTGATTCGTGTTTTGGCTGCAAATATATTTAAAAATAAAAAGTTTGAACATAAAATGTTAATTAAGAAACAACCTAAGTAATTATTACGAAAATAGAAAATTTTATTAAACATCATCTTTACACGTGAACATATAATATATCGAATATAAAAATATCCAACCAATGGATGTAAACACGTAGTCGCCACTAGTACTACGGTTTAGTGGTATTTCTCCTCACTGATTAGTGAGAGCTCTTAGGTTCAACTCTCGCCAAAGGCGACACCCCCTCCCCTTAGTGTAGATAATATCGATTTGTTAAAAAAAAACACGTAGTCAGATATTCAAAATAAAATGTAATTCGTTTCATGCGTGTTGTAATTTGATGGCATAAATAAGATATAAACTAATTAATCACCAAAGAAAAAGATGTAAGTTAATGACAATTAATTAGTTAAATATTGCATTGTTCTTTTGAATCTTTGACAAATTATAAACCATTGAAGATGAAGATACAACATTATATTTTCTTGTCTGATCACATTTCCACGCTTTGACGTGTGAAATTGACGGAGTCTTCCCCTCACATAACCAAACAAATATAGGAGACTGACTTTTCATTACGTTGGTTCTGGGAGTGCTCTCAAGATCGTTGTGTGCGTAATGCAATTTTGTTAGAAAATGATAGGGCACGACAGGTTGTTAACTTACTAAAAACACAGACATAATATTCCACAATTGAGGTTAGAAGTGCCTATAAATAAATCTCGTTTTTGCATAAGTGCGAGTTTGGACATGAGACCTACGCTTGTGCAAAATTATACATCGCTCTTGCTGGTAGTATATGTCAGTATACGAAGGTAAAAGAGTCTTACGGTGAAAGAAAAAATCTTGCACTGACTTATAAGAGTATAGTGGAACCTCAACTTTGTTCATATATAGTATCAGAATAGGTTGACCCATGTGTGAAATGCAATAGCCACAATGGCTACACGTCACCAAATTTGTGTTGTCCACATGTTTGACTTGAAAATTTATCATACACGAGAAGGCGTGTAAGGATGTAAAGGTAAAAGAGTTTCACATCAGTGAAAGAAAAAACTTTGCAATAACTTATAAAAAATTGAGCTACTTCTTATATTGCCAATTAATTTTACAATTTAACCTCAACTTTATTCACATGTTTGAATAATCTGCAGATTGATTATTTCTTCATCCCCGATTATCCACAATATGATAAGCTACGCACCCTTCTAAAAAGGTTTAAGGGTGGTGGGTTTTGCTTTCAGCGGAAGGTATGGGATAATGATTACCTATCAACTAAACAAATGAAATAAGGTAGCAAAAAGGTTCTTTGGAGTTTTGACCTAACAAAGAGTCTTGACCCGATATTTTTTGTTATTATTTATTAGATAAACTTAGGAATCTCCAAATGAACAGCTCAAAAGAGACTTGATTTATTAAAACACTAAAATTGGAAACAACTCAATAGCTTCATTAGAAACAACAGAGAGAAATAATAAGTAAAAAAATAGTGTGAACTGTGAAGGAAAGTTGTAGTGACTAGATAGTTGTCAAACAGTGTGAAATGGGAAGGGAAATAATTGAACAACAAATAAAATCTGGGCCCGATGATTAATTTCGTTATTATTATTATTATTTATAATCACAGTTGTTGAGCAAGATTAGGACATGGCTAATAGATATATTTAAGTTAATCATGGCCAAAGAATTCCCATCTTGTTGAATCTTAGATTTACATTCAAACCTTGACCTAGAGGTGGCAAATCAATTAATTGAATTGTTAATTGATAGTCATTAAGATCCGTTTAATTTGATATTACCATAATATAAAGATGATATTGGTAGTGATTATGATGTTGTAAGGTGAAAACAAACTTAACGAGTACTCATTAATAATCCAAATAGTTAATTTGTCACCTGATAGGCTACAAGCCTTTAATGTATAGAACATAATTTGAAGTATTGGAATTCTCTTTTTGCGAAAGTCCATTTCTATTTTCATACTATAATTGCGTTTCTTTTTTACTTTTCAGTTTATTTGGTGATTATACTTGGTGGATAACCAAGATAAAAATTAAGTAAAAAGAGATAAATAGGTTCCCAACCGATATTTCATAGAACGGAAGTCTTGTCGAGAAAAAAACACTCTTTGTACATAATTAATCATATAAACATAATGATAAAATTTTGGCCTTTTCGGGTGATGTACATTCTTATGTATTAGTTGTTTAATTAACGTGGTGATGATGAGGATGATGTGAAAGTTTGGGGTTTATAAGGACGGAGAAAAGTTGGTGATGAAACTCAGAATAAAGGTCGGGGCAGCACTGCAGGCATGTTATCAAGATTCATGTTGTCTGCGTTTGGCAAGTATAACATGGCGTGGCACCGAAATTTGTGGACTAAACATGTATTTACTTTATCGACGACACTGACGAGCGGTGACGACAATCCTTTTTAAAGTGTTGCATTATTTTCAAGGGATAGGATTCGATAACACATGTTTTTGACATATGTTTGTTCTATTTTTTTTACTAATTTTGTAATGAATTTCAGCAATCTAAATCGTCGATCTTTTAGATCTTGTCTCAAACATCATGTTTATCAAAAATCAATCAAATTCGAAACCATACCGATGAATTAAATTTAGTATTTCTTTGTAAAATCGTATTCGCCTATTTTCTTCACTACAAACGAATGTCTTAATAGTTTTGTATTTGTCTAATTTTTTTGTAAGGATGATCTATCAATGATGTACTAAAATCTTAAACGTTCGGATTGTTAAAATACATTACGAAATAGGCCCTCGAAATGAGTGTCAAAATGTTTGTCAAAAGCGTGTGTCCTAAATCATAACCATATGTAAAAGCGGAGATTTGATTAAGTTATAATGATCAAGCAAGAACACGTCAATCAAATAAGCTAAATCTGAAATGTGTCAACTATGAGTTAGAAAAGAGTTTTACTAAACCGTAATGTTAGTTGTAAAGTGTTGAATTTGAAATTAACATTAGGTTGGTACTATTTAAACACACAAAACTTACACGCTTACATTTGGTATTACAGTCTAGTGATATTTATTTTCACTTGTAAGTGAGAGGTCTTAAGTTCGATTCTCACCAAATGGTCTGAACTACATTATTGATAACCCATTGTGAAACTCATCATCTCTCATTTAGTGTAGATAATAATATCGTTTGTTAAAATAAAATAAAAAACACATTCACCTCTACTACGAGTTGTCTCAGCGTCATAATTTTGTAGGTTCAGTAGGTTCATTAGCGCGACAGCCAAATTCAAGGGGAAAATGAACATAAAATACTAACAGAAAAATACAAATAATCAAAGAGATCGAAAGGCTGCAATGGAGTTAGGAAAGTGAACGACGCAGACCCGCATGTCGTATTGTCGTTGCTTTTGGTTACTGAGTTAATTAGTGCCTAACATGATGTCGGATTGCTGGCTAATCCCCAATTAGCACATCATTAACAACGAAAAAAAACTAAAAAGAAGCTTATATATAACTGTCAGATGTGGCCATGAACTGGGTGTCCTTGTTGTGCCAGGTAATCTCAGATCAAGGTAGGGCAAGGTGAAGATATGGTGAAGGCTTTTTTGGTGAATCAACTTCACCACCGTTTCCAGGCAGTTCTCTAGTGTAACCCGGATATATCGCTCTTCTTATGACCTGATCACGTGATGATAGATATAGAATGATGATACACGACCCTGATTGTAAGGTGGAACCTCTTCTAGTTTTAACTATCCGAGTTGTGCTAGCAATAAACGCTCGATCAGCTGCCGGTTTAGGTTGGCCCAAACCCTTTTCCTTTGCCTTAAGTGATAAAAGAGATTAGCACTTGGGCAGCAGTTAGGTCTATTCATGTTCCTTCTAGTGGGTACTACCGTACTAGGAGAGACTGTTTAGCCTCCATGCTAAGATTGGAGTTGCAAAAGGTCTGGTCGTAAAGGAGGGTTACACTAGGCTAGAAAATAGGACCATCTTTGATTTTCTTCCTATGTATCATTTAATGTTAATTAACGTAAAATGCACATTAGCAACATGATTCGGTCAGGGTCCTTGGAATCTCTGAGCCGGCCTTGACTGAGAATTGAACTACGTGATTCGGAACCCTTAACATGTTGTTTGGATTATTTTGGGCCGAGCTAGGAGTTGTTCTCGCCCAGTAATCTTCTTCTAGAATTATCATGGGCCGTCCAGTCATTGCGGGCTGTCTAGTTAGGATCGGCCGAATCCTATTGCAAGACGGATTGGTTTAGATAAGGATGGAGTATTGGAGACCTAGTGCAATGAGGAGTCTTAAGAGGCTAAGGATGTTGAGACTTAGGAGATGAATCTGGTTTGATGATTAACTTGGTTCAAAGTCCTTTTGGAGTTAGGATTGGTCGAAACCTAATCAGATTAGGTTGAGAAGTTCTAATCCGAGTATGATTCTAGCCTGGCTATGAAGGGTTTCGCTACTATAAATAGAGGAGGGAGCATACATTCAAGTCCCCTCCAATTCAACACACAAATTGTCCTGCGCAAACTCTCGCTCTTCGCGAAACCTCTCAACAACCTTCAGATTTTTTTTTTTTTTCCGCCAACACATCTTCAGTTTGGATAAACAACACTATGAAGGCAACCGGTGACATCTTCACTTTAGATAAACAACACTGTTGCCGTAGAGCACGATCACGGAGCACCTTTAATTTGGATAAACAGCACTGCTTTGAAGTTGACGATTACCTATCCAAGTCTCGGTCGACAAGGATTTTCGAGTCCTTGTTGGTAGAGGTCATCTCATCAGCCTTCTTGACGAAATGAGGTGTTACCAGGTTATTACGTTCGGCACATTGAAAGCTGAATTTGATATTGAACTTCGCATAACTAGCAGCCTTGTTTTTAGGCTCTAGAACCCGAAGGCCGAGACGTGTTCCTTCCTCAGCCGCAATCGCGAGATCAAGAAGTCAACCGCGCGCTCAACACTATATCAACACATTTTACTCCCCGGCCGAGCTCGGCCAACGAGTTGGCACGCCCCGCACATAATCGAAGTACGTAGTTAGCTCATTAGTTACTCGGCCTGCGCGCCACGTAGGCTTGGTAGTTTTTAGGGTCAACACATGCATATTATTTATTGATAGTGTGTGACATATCAGCAACAAATAAATCTCAATGCACTATGAGGAACGTACAAAATGCTAGTAATTATTGGCAACAATTTCACAAAAATTCTAGCAAAATACAGACGCTGAAGAGAACGGCAAGCATATAGACATAGTTACACGAGAATAATCGATTTCTTAACCAATCTAAATACATCAATGGTTTTCGTATGATAGTGAGGCGCAGCAGTTTGACCTCTGGCGAAAACACAGCCTTGTATCAACAAATTGTAGTGAACACACCTGCTGTACAGAAACCTGGAGTCCGACGATGAGACACTGCCTTGAGGCTTGAACAAAATAACTATCGAGGATTGCGTGAAAGAAGAATGGGTAACGCCATTGCGTACAATTTTGAAAAATCTACTATTTCCAAGCATTTGAAGGAATCCCCTGCTTTTGAAACCATTCGGGCATGTGAAACCTTTCATAAAGGGCAGGTCTCACATCTTTCTGCAGCGAGAGCTGCTTGAGGAGTGGAAGAAGAACATCCAAAAGCTGCGCAGCAAGGTAAGAGGAAATGAAAAAGAGATTAAAGAGGTAAACAGATAAAGTTAAGAGGTACTGAAATTTCAAAAGTTGTAGCAAGATAATGAAATCTTTACCTGTGTGTCGTGTGTTTGCCCGGCAGAAAATGGAATGCATGGAATTCCATTCGAAGGTTGCAACAAGAAACTGAAAGGATTGTTGTCAACAATAACAATTCGGCGCATATCCTTTGATAGACCAGATAGATCCTTCACATGCTCCCGGTATTCCCTGTATTCATCCGGCATTAGAGATTTTACCAAACCAAGGATTTAAAGTCTCCAATAACAGTAGTGGGTTATTTAAACAAACTAATGGAGCCAATGGGTCACCCAAAAACTCTACATCAACACGTTCGAATAAGGACTTGAAACAATAAAACCAAGGAACATATTGAGTGTGGAAGTGTATACACATCTGTTGAGAATTGTATGATATGTTAGCATTCTATACAGAAACTTACTGAATATGTAAACTCCAAAGAATCGGTAGCTAAAATATCATATCCGTACAAAAACTCGTTCACTCTCTTCATAAAATGTGTGATCCCTAAACTGAACAAATACATATCGCTTAACATCAACATGAATCATCCGCCAGGGGAAGAGGAGGGCATCTACGTGCATTGTGAGTTCACTGAAAATGACCTATGATCCACCATTCAACCAAGTCCAGTGACGGTACATGTGTACAAGAATAAATATTTCATGCTCAGAGTGCTGCGGTTCATTAGCTAACTATATAGGGTGGCTATATATGTAAGTGATGATGGCATGAGACAAAAGACCATAAGATTCCAGTGTCTGTAAAGTGCTAACCATGGTAACATATGACGGTATCAGAGTCAATTACTATAAATCTTCACAGAAGAGACCAAACTTATTTACAGTAGATCAAACATACAAGCAGCAGAACTTACGTGCTAGTTGTTGAAGGCCGATAAAGTCGACAGCTGAACAGATTATCCACATCTATTCTGTCAACAAGTGGCCTAGCATAACCTGTAACCATACAAAAACATAAGTATCCCAAACAGTTACAGGCAAAGGGAACGGCCAAAGAGAAAATATAAACAAAGAAACGGAAAGTCATAAGCAAACCTTCAAGACCAGCAGTGAATAACACAAGCTCTGCAAACTGACTAACTTGTTTTAGGAAGTCATGCAACCCTGGACGCTCAAAGACCGTGACATAATTGACCTTCGGTTTGCCATCACATTCCTTCAAAACCCAACACACTCATGTCAACAAACTTTCATCTTTCGAAAGGAATGCAAGATAATCAACGTAAATAAGAAATAAGCACCTTGTCCGAAGATACGCATTCAAGCTCAAACCACTTCATCCCACCTTCAGTTGCTTGAGTTCGAACTACAGCCGGCAAGCTGGATGTTTCATATGCACACACTAGGGTTTCATCCAGGTCCAGAACTACCTGCAGATCTTAGTGTCAGCAACACCCACTCTCTTCCTTCCTCTACTGAATTTCCATTTTCATCCATTACTAGGTCCCTTGTGGGATTGCTTCCGGAAGAGCAAAAAGTGCTCTCTGATAAGCAAAATCACTTCTGATTTCATTTGGCAGAAAGCTCAAAAGCACTTTTGGGTCAAAGAAGCCAAGTGCTTCTTCATGAAGCACAAGAAGCACTACCAAGGCTTTTTCATGAAGCACTTGGACTCTCAACAAAAAATTCGACATGTTTACAATAAAAACACTTCTAGCAAAAGTGCTTTTGAGCACAAAAGCTTCCCAAACTAGCCCTTACTAATTCTGCATTAACTAAACCAGAACCATAGAAGCTTCTAAGTTCCTATCAAACACCTAATTCAGATAATTCAATTGGAGAATAATTCCAGCTAATTAAATTCTTATTCCCTAATCTACATATAGAAATATCAATTTTTTTCTTGAATTAATACAAAAGAACAATAATTTCGGTGAGCAATTCGAAATTCTGAAAATTATAATTTTAAACAGGATTCAAAAATAGAATTTTTTTTTAATATGAAAACCGCACCGTGAGCTTTTCAAAAGGGTCGTCGGAGTCGGAATCGGGAGTGTCGGCGATTACAACGGCGGAGGCGGCGGGGAAGTCGTTCTCGGGCAGCTCGATGACGGGCAGTGATTTGAAGGCGGCGGAAGAAGCGGAAGAGGAGGAGGAGGAAGAGAGGAGGGGGTGGTGGCCTAGAGCTCGGAGGATTCGGAGGAAGATCTGGAAGAAGAAGCCGAGCCAGTTGAGCAGAGCTCGCCAGACTTGGAGAGTCTTGGGCGAGTAGACCACCTCGCCCTGAGTCAACTCGGCCATTATCTCGGTTGTCAGACTCCGAAGAGAAGAAGCTGATTGATTGGCCCTTCTGCGATAAAACTCTCTCTCTCTCTCTCTCTCTCTCTCTCTCTCTCTTGTTCCTTGTTTAATTGGCGATGCTGCTTTCGACAAAGCCTAGAGAGATAGAGGAGGGAGGGGATGGGGAGACCGACGCGCTGCTTAGGCGAGAGTGAGAGTTTTGGTGGTGGTGAATACCAGTGAAGAAAAAATCGATAATATCGGCGATATTTCGCCGATATTATCGGTTTTTTGCTTCACCGATATTTTAATAGGTATCCAAGGCATTTTCGTCAAAATATCGCGATATTATCGATAATATCGTGATATTATCGATAATATCGTGATATTTTCGATAATATGGCGATATTTCGGTTTATCGACAGTCACGACCTCGCCGGAGAATCGGAATAACTCCGACTCCGAGCAAGAACGAAACCTGCAACCAAACGGAACAAAATCATCACTATATTTCAACAAAAATCACAACTTTATACCAAAATCAGTGACAAAATTACACAAATCCGAGAAGCAAGGGCTTGAATTCGAGCAAGATCTGGAAGAAAATAGTAGAAGCTGAGAAATCGAGTACCTCACCGGCAGATCGGACGGAGCTGAGAGCAGAGGGAGACGCGGACGAGGAGGATCGCGCCGATGGGGACGACGGATGAGAGGTAGAGGTCGCGGCCCGCGGGACTTGGTGACGGGCTCGACGAGGAGGAAGGCGAGGGAGGAGCAGAGGGAGACGCGGACGAGGAGGATCGCGCCGATGGGGACGACGGAGGAGAGTCTGTGTGTGTGTGGGAGAACTGGAGAAGGGAGAAGGGAAGGGAGAAGGATCGGGAGAACTGGAGAAGGGAGAAGTGAAGGGAGAAGGATCGGGAACGGAGAAGAGAGAGAATGAATGAATCCTTAACTCAGAAGAAGAGAGAGATGGAAGGGTCGAGAGACTGAGCTCAGTCTCTGTGCGTGTGTGGTGTGGGGGGGGGGGAATCTCGATCTCTGGACTCTGTGTGCGTGTGTTGTGGTGGCGTGTGAGTGTGAGTCACTCATTGACTCTCTCTGTGTGTGGTGGAGTGTGAGAAAAAAAAAGAATCCAATGATCCAAATAATTCAAAACATGTCCCTGGCACTCTGATCCAATGATCCAAATAACTTTTTGCAATTTCAGACAATGTCAGATCGCTATATAATCAACTTGATAATGTTAAATCCATCATGCAATGCATTTCCTTCCAATTTTTTGTGATAAACTAATTGATAATTGACTAAATAAACATCCTACAAAGTTTCAATAAAAATTTCCAAGTTTTTCTTACAATTTCCGTGGTTTCCATGTAATTTTTATCGATATCGATATTTTACCGATATTTCCATCGATATTTCCGTGTTTTCGGACTACCGATATTACCGATATTTTCTTCCTTGGTGAATACTAGGAGTGGCAATTAGTTAATACCAGTTCGACACAGCACGATTCGAGTTTATCAATTCTTAATCGTGACTTAGCAAATATAGTTTGGTAATATTTTTATTTATTTGTAAGAGAGTTTTAGGTTTGGATATGAGTTTATCTAAAAGTGATTCTTAATTGTCGCTTAGTATTATGGTCTAGTAATATTTTTCTTCATTTGTATGTGAGCAATTTAAGGTTCATTTCTTGTCGAATATAAATTTGAACTATTAATAAGTGACTCATTGTGTGGCTTAGTCCTACTATCTGGTGTAAATATATCATTGTATTCCAAAATTTAAAATAAAACATGAAATCAACAATTTTTCTTTTTGATGATAAAAGTGATAATTACATTAATTTATAGTAAGGAGAGGAATCATAGTTTAAATGTGGAATGCAAGGGGTTGAAAAGAAAAACCCAAACTAACAGGGGCAATCCATCACTTGCACAAAGTTATTTCCTATGACTTGAATATAACATGATAAATTTTTTTTTATATACTTTTTAACACAACGATATATTTTATAATAAGGTGGTGGGAGACTTCAACTAAGCCACACAATTGACTAGTCATATTAATTTGCTTCAAATTTGTTAACGACTAGAATTGAACTTAAAATTCTTACTTCTGAATGAGATAAGTATCAGTACATTATAGTACTCAGATGACACGATTATTAAATAGAACCTGATTTTCGCAGATTATTTTTAACATAAATTTTTGCAAAGAGAAAATTAGTATATGTTTATCATCATTTTTCAATTAGATTATGTTAGACCATAGTAAGTTAATAACAAGGTTGTCTCCTTTGATGTTTAATGAAAATTTTAATAAAATTATAAATGTTTATGTCAAGTAAGAGAGTTTAATTGCACGCGGGAAAGGAGAGCGTGGGCGTTGGAGAAAGGTGGGAAAGTGAAACCTAGTCCCGCCAATCAGAAGAGACAATCTTTTCTCCTTTACACCAACATTGGTGTCGTTTACAAAATCACCACCGAATCTAATAATTATTCACTCATCCGTAAATTAAATACTATTTACTTTTCAAGTCAAAGTATTTTTCTTTTGGTTCATTTCCGCCAATCAAATTTGAAGACCCTTTTTTCCCATCAAAACACGACACGGCACTTGACAGCTTCCATTTTTTTTGAGAAAATACCGATACAAAGGCTTGGTTAAAGGTTGGAATTGACAAGAACGATATTTGCTGATTCACAAGATTTTGCTGTTAAAACAATAGACGTGTGATGAGATAGATATAACGTATCACTAATTACACCGAAAAATCTCTTCTGCATGGTATAACATGTGCATGTATCAAGTTGTAAAGCTACGGTACACGATTGAATGGTTTTCAGCTCTAACAGACATTTTGAGAGTCAAACCTACGACCTGATGATCACAACAAAAACAAACAAGTTACAAGCGGACCGGCGTCATTAACAGACAAGATTTTAAGCATCAGAAAAATTGAATTTCATTAGAATAAGTGAATCAGAAAGCAACGCCATATTAATGCAGAACGTTTTATTGCATTTGTATGACCTAGTCACTCAAAACATTACGTTTTGTACAAGAAAAGTATGAATATGTTATATCAGAACGAGAGAATGTACGATAGACAATGCAAAACAAGGCCATGTACACGAAACCAAAACTGAAATCCGAAGCGCACCGCAGTCCAGTGTTCACCGGATGCAGATCGTAGTTCACAAATTGCTCTTCAAAACTCAATTTACAAATGAACCCACAAGGAGAACTGCTACGTACCCCATGAGTTTATTCATATGTGTAGGAAAGCCATGGGTGCTCTAGTGCTTCCCTTGCGGTTGGGCGTCTCTCAGGATTGACTTCAAGCAGGCTTTTGACAAAGTCGATAAACCCAATGTCGGTTACTTGCAGGTGATTCTCCAAGGAGGACTCCTCAGGGATTATGTATTCCAGTTGGCTTGTTTCCTGAATGTGGGATGGCAAAGTGTTTAGTCCGAATGATTTATACATTGACTTATGAAAAGGAAAAGAATTGATGATTTCCTATTAGGAGAAACCGGAAACACCTACAAAAGTTTTTCGATTCTGTGGAACGAGTGAAACTTAAAATCAAAGAAAGATCCTACACTCTATTTATCGCAAGATACGTTCTCCTTGCGTATTATCCAGAAAAAGCCTACTGCATGCAACTCACATCTAGAGAGAAAGATTTGAAGTATGCACCTCATTTATGTGGTAAAGATCTAACTCGTTTGTGAAGTACTTATCGGTCTCCTGACCTTTCACTAACATATCCAGATCGATAGGACCAAGCATTCCAATCATGCGCGCAAGGATCATAACAACCCCGTCATTTGGAAAGAGCACCTGGTCAAGACAGAGATATTATGAGCATGAATGTATTTATATATGAACATTATACCAGAGGAGTTATTCCTTCAAGTTGATGGGAAACTAAAGAAAATATCATATGAGAGGCATAAACAGTGTAAGAAGTTTGCAGGTTACCGAAAAAATATTAGCCAATCAGTAACAATGCAACCGAATTTCAACAAGAATAATAAAACAGAGCTGAACATAATGAATAAAACCAAGCAAAAGAGAGGGCATACTTCTCCGGAGCATAACTCCGCCAATATACAGCCAAGAGACCACATGTCAATCTTCTCGTCATAAGGGAGGCCAAGAATGACTTCAGGAGCTCTATATGAACGAGATTGCACATATAGACACAGGTTGTCCGTGCGAAAGCAACTGCTTCCAAGATCAATTATCTTTATTTCACATCTTCTGTAACTTTTTATAAGAATGTTTTCAGGCTTTAGATCACAGTGAATAATTCCCAAGCGATGCAAATAGTCCAATGCCTCTAAACATTGACGGGTTATGATCTGTTAAAAAAGGGCACCATTAAGTTCTGTGTAAGCTGTGTTACTCGTAACTAATTTTTAGAGCAGCTGAAAAGCCATGTTAATAGGTTGATGGAATCTAGTAGGGCAAGCAGCATTGATGAGTTAATACAAACGAACCTGCAACCTTCTTATTGTGAAGTAAGCTTCTCCACCAGATTCTTGACTGAACTTCTGAAATTCATACAAGTTTGCCCGAAGGAGTTCGCATACAATGAAGAGATGCTCCTGTTTTGCAAAAATAAATTTGAGCACACTAAATAGTTTGAACAATGCATGCTATTGTAAGAATCTCAATCAACCATCTCGAGAGAGATAAAGGTAGTCATCATAGGGTTATAAAACTTAGCGTCAGTGAATGACAACTACCGCATCCCACTCAAAACGAAGAAAATCAAAACGGTTTTTGAAGTTTCTTATATTGGATCAGAAGGAAATACCTGATGATAGAAGTAGTCATAAAGTCGCAAAATGTGGTGTTCGTCTGCAGGGTCATTTTTGTTGGCAAACTTTAGAAGTTTAATCTCATCCAGACTCTGATCGAAAAATTCTTTATCATTCTTTATGATCTTAAGGCAAACATCGACTCCTGCGTGAAGATCATGAGCCTGTACAACCTTACTGAAAGCTGCTGAACCAAGATATTCCGTTACATAGTATCTGCTTGCAATTACAGTCTTTAGCACAATAGGGAAATCCTTGCTTTCTTCAAATCCGGTCCTGTAAACGGCAGAACACATGAGTAAAACTGATAGCTACTTATCAATTTACACAAACACGAGCTCAATCCTACATCAAAACAAAGATACAAAAATATCCTCACAATGGTAAATGCATCTTCTCAGTAAAGATGGATCAATAAGTTGTCAAAACCATAGAAAAGACACTATGAGCAACAAACCTGTTCTTCCTGTGTACGATTCTCAACTCGAAAACTTCATAATCCTCGTCGTTATTGTACATCAAAACCTCATCGGGAGCAACACCATCTCCATCAGCAGCAACCTCAGGCTCGTGGGATCCTTTTTTTACTTCACCAACTCCTTCATATCCTTTAACTCCCTTTGGCATGAAATCTTTCACTGCAACCTTATCGTCTAAACCAGAGGACCCCATAAACTTGTCACCCTGGCCATTTTTCGAACTCCTTATGGCTGAGTAATTAGAACTATTGCTTAACTTGTGACATGGAGCAGAATCAATATCCATACGAAGGATACCCCCCGAAACATCTAATTGGCAATTGTTGAAATCAGTTTCTTTCAAACTTGGATAGCAGCATTCTGCAGAATGTTCCTCAAAGCCTTCTTCCAACTGATTTTTCTTATCAAAATGATAATAATTCGTCGCATAAACCTCGCTTGTATCATCCACGGGAGAAACATCGGTAAGACAACTCTTGTCCAAGCAATCAAGGCTTATTTCCGATTGAAATGCTTCGGAGTTATAATTCAGACCCAGCACTTTCTCGTTCCCCTTGTCTGTGTCGGAAGTCATGATGAACTTATCCTCAGTGGGACAAGCGAAGAAGTCTGGCCCTTCAAGGCAAGGAGTCATGAAGTCTCCCCCATCATCTTTTTCATCGTGCCAGAACAGGTCATTTTGCATATCGAAATCGTGGTAATCGCGTGCCGTGCCAAACTGAGAGAACCTATCAGATGAAGCCTGGGAACTGCTTGGAGATGTTGATCGAACTCCATACGGATTTGTAAATTCTGGGAACGAGAGAAAAAGATGAGACTTCTCCAATTCACTATCAACTAACAGAAACAAATATTGGCACGATCATCACCAGGAAATCTTCTCTGTTCCCAAGCTCAAGATACAATTTATACATTAAGCATTAAGTTACTCCGAACACTATTAATATATAAATATATGTGTGTGTGTGTGTGTGTGTGTGTGTGTGTATTTATATGTAAATATATGTATATGTATATATGTGTGTGTGCGCGCGCGCGCGTGCGTGCGCACTTAATTTGAAATCACCCAGAAACCAGAAGCTTAATTTTGATTGAAAGCAAGTAACTTTTAAGTTTCTGACTACCTGAAGAGCACTTGTTAGAAGTAGAAGACCCCAAGCTTACAAACTCATCGTCCTCCGCCGAGCTCGATCCCGAGCATTCAACGCCGCCCTGAACCTCCGGTCGTCGGAAACTCGCCGGAATTCTGACCGGTGGCAGCGGAGGAACCATCGGAAACAAGAACTTCTCGTAATCGAAATAACCCAGTTCGCCTTTCTCAATCATGTCCTCTTTGAGAGCCGATTCGGCCTCCGAAAACCCGTTTGCTCTCAGGAATTCGAGCACCGCCGAGACGTCGGCCGAGTCCCCCATGGACGTGGGAATTCAGAGCTAGTGGAGTAGTACTGGTGAGAGAGGTGACCAGTGGGTGTGAATAAAGGGAGTTGGGAGGGGTAAAAGTGAAAACTACGACATGGTTCAGGGCTTGCATGCTTGTAATAGAGAGAGAAAGAGAGATGAGTCCACTCTCTCTCCCCTCCCTTTCTGTGTCTGCTGTAAAACTGAAGCTAAAAGAGGAGAGAGAAAGAGAAAGAGAAAGAGTAAGAGAAAGAGGGGAGAGAGAGATGTCTTACCCACTTTGAAAAGCGAGGGCCGTGGGTTTGGTCCCGTGGGTTTTGAGGGGTTTTGGTTTTTGTGGGCCTTCCCCTTTCTATCTGGTATCGTTTGGTATGCAGACGGGACGGGACGGACTTAACGGGACTGGACGAGACGGGACGGAACGGAGAGGGAGCAAAGATGCCATCGGATGAGAAAAAAAGGAGGAAGAAGAAGGAGACGGAGAGATTATAATTTTGTGTTCCTCGGATGTGGAACGAGTCGTTCCTCGAGGTGAGGTAGAACAAAAATTCACCCAAAACTCGTCCCGTGGAACAACGCATTCCACCTGTTTTAGGCGCACCAAACGTGGGACGGAACGCCTCGTCCCACTTCGTTCCGTCTCGTCCCACGTACCAAACGGTACCTCATGAACCCGGCTTCTCTGCCTTCCTAGTTCCCATATACTTTTATCTCCTCCTATTTTGTGCGGTCACGGTTAAGCCATGTCAACATTTTATATTGATTTTTTTATATATATAATAAGACAAAAAGTAATAGTGATATAAAATATTGACGTGACTTGACCGCACAAATAGAAGAGAATGCGAATATATAGGAAGTAGAAGGGCAAAGAAGCCAGGTCCTTCTATCATCACAACAACCGTACACGTACAGACATATTTATCCACATGGAAATTGGTCTTATTGATTTTCTGGTATTTCCCGTTATTTTTGGCGGGAAGTCCTTTTTGTCGTTCATGGGACCATTTCCATCTCATCCGAAAAAAGAAAAATAAATAATGCGTTTTCTTTTGCTTTTTCTTTACAACGACTAGAAAAAAGCCCACGTGTGAGAAAATTATGATTTTTTTCACTTGAACAAATGTGAAAAGAAAAAATAGAAAGAGATTTTTTTACTATATGTGGATGAGGGAGGAGAAAAAACAGTGAAATTTTTTTATATGAAATTATCTTTATGCCCATCATTTTTTAAGAATGTTTTTATTGAATTGTGAATTGAGGGTTAAAATTGTCTTTTCATTCTCATTTTCTGACAAAGAGAATTTGTTAATAGATAGTATAGATATATTTGTAGTACATGCATATATGAATTGAGGTTTTTTTTTTTTTTTTTTTTTGAACAAATGAATTGAGTTTGTTAACCTAATATGTGCGTCTGTTTTCTTTTAAATAAACTTAAATTGTATTAAATTAATATATTGAATAGTTTTTCTTTTTAATATTGAGACGAGAAATATCAATTGCTCGCTGGCTGGTTGATAGATAGTTGGTAGTTGGTTAATTTTTTTCATCATGGTAAGAAACAATAAACATAACAATGAAAGGTAACCTACATGTTTGATAGTCAAATCTGAAGCTTCCTCGCCTTAAATGTAGTCTTTGATTTTTAAAGCAAAGTTTGGACCAGTTTGCAAAATGCGCAAGGTTCATTATCAATTAACTCAATTAAAACGATTCTCCCATTCATTCAAATAATGATGTGGATTGAAATTGAAGAATTTTCCTTCATCTTAAATGAAAAATATGGTATAGATTCTTTCAGTGATTGTCCTTTTGTCTTTTATTTTATTATATATATATATAGGAACTTATTTGTTCTCCATATACGATTAATAAATATTTATTGTCCAAAAATCATAATCGGAATTGTTCAATCTCCTTATTATCATCTATAGACCATATATGCAAAAAATCGTTTAATTTGGAGATTGTTTAGTCATCCATGCTTTAAACCAATGAACATTTTTTTTTATAACAAGTAGCATCCTCATGATGAACGGTCTATTTATTTTATGTATATGAATGGTTAAAAGATCTCAAAATTGAATGATTTTTTTGCATATATAATCTTGTAGATGATAAAGAGAAGGCTTTTAGCCAAAATAGTCCATGAGACTCGCATAACTCCTCACTTTAGTCTCTGAGATTTGAAATCAATCGAAGTAGTCCCCGAGTCTGTCAACTATCAATCATTTTGGTCATTCTATGAAAAATTTTGTTAAATAAGGACCAAAATGACAAAAGTATCCTCAATTTAATAAACAATAGGCCAAAATGATTTAAAAAAAAATTTGAGGGTATTTATTTCATTTTATCCTTGTTTAGTGCAGATTGTTACACAATGACCAAAATGATTGATGGTGGAAAAACTTAGGAGCAACTTCTATCCATTTTAAATCTCAAATGCCAAAATAAGGAGTTATACTAATCTAAAGAATCATTTTAGCGTACTGTAAAAGTCTTTTGATCATAAATAAAGGAACAAGTAAACAACACATGATGAGAGGACACAAGCATTACCCATTAATCATGCGACTTTGATTATGTTGAGGTTTAAAGCATTAATGTACCGTTCAGAATTAATCATTTGATGCTTATTCACGGTTGGTGGACAATAGTACATGGTCAACCAATATTTGGTCGAGTTTGATATATATCTACACATAAAATTGCTTAATTATTAGTTTTAATGAAAAATGGTAATCACCCACCGTTTGTCTCTTTTTCCACGTTGTAGATTCGGAGAAATTTAGCTTGTTTATGAAATTTTCAACTTTATCGTAGGTGTTATTAGCACTCAAAAAATTTATCGTGCGAATACCTTATCTTTTTTTAGAGAAAATAATAATAAGAAAAGCAAAAGAGTTGGATGGTTATTTATTAGTTTACTAATTGTTACAAGTGGTGACTTGTCCTGATAAATATCGTATTTTTCTTCAACCATTGCATCTTGGATTTAAACACATACCTTTATCTTTAATCTAGCCTAGAGTAATAATATCGTCAGTAGTTGGGGACGAATTTTAGGCCTATATTTCACACAACATATTTTAGGTTTGATTCCTAACACTAATGAACCACATAATGATAATCAAGAGGATGCTAAAATGATTTTGTGAGTTTTCTGGACTCCTGAAAAAATGATTATTATGATGTAGTCACTGTCTAGTTCCATTTTAAAGATAAAAAAGGTGCCGTAACGATGAAAAAAGTTGCAATCTGAGTCGGGGTCTACCATGCATCTTTAATTTTAACTGGTCCATGTTATTGTTGCGGGTTAATCCAATTGCTCGATTTACCCGTGCAACCACTTTTCATGGGGCCGTGAAGTAAGTAAAGGTCGACCCACCGCAGGTCATCATGTTGTTTCTCCAAAGAAAGTGGGACACAGAACCTCTTTTTCCCCTTTCTACCTTCTTCTCCATGTGACGATGGTAAATAATGATTAAAGCCTACATCTTTTCCCATCTTTTTTATTTCTCTCCTTTATTTCTTTGTTTTGATTTGACTGTGAAGTTTGAAAGAAATGCCGGTTGGTGAAGAACCTTGGGTGGGGATTTCGACCTCATCAATTGCATTAGAGAGACTTTTGCACGAGAAAATGATCTCAACACTCGTGTTTTAGTTTTTTATGTATTTCTTCGTGTTTTAGTTTTTTATGTATTTCTGTTTAATTTTGTTCGTTCATTTCATTTTATGCTGGACGGGTAATTGCTAATGCAGAATTTCAAGTCATCAGTATAATGTTATGTAACTTATGTGGATGAAATCTTACACATCATATTGTACTAATAGTTCGGAATGGCAGTGGCGGATGCATTGAGGGGCAAGGGGTCAGCTGACCCCCAATCATCGGTGAATTTTCATAGATAACTTGAGTGTTGACCTCCCAAATTTCAATGAATGTCCATAGATAACTTGGGTGGTGCACCTTTGAAGATTGGAGTTGGCTTCATACATGCCCTCCAACTGTAAGAGTGGTTGTTCTTATTATTATTTTTAAATAAATATGACTTTGTTAAAACGACATAGTTTTGGAACCTTAGTTTAATAAAAATAAATAAACACCAAGAGCCAAAATAAATAAACACATGGATGATGGATATGTTACTCGAGGGAGATCACGGCATGGAGCTCAAGGAATCACAAACTTCCATCATTATCATGTGGAGCTCTTTGTTTGATAAGCAACTTGTGGAATTAAATATTCGTTTTGATGAGGTAAATACAGAGTTGCTTCTTTGTTTGGCAAGTTTGACCCCGAATGATTCATTCTCAGTTTTTGATGAACAAAAGCTAATATGTTTTGTGCAATTTTATCCAAATGAATTTACTACTTGTCAACTCTTGGCACTTGAAGATCAACTTGGGCATTATATTCTTGATATGCGTTCGAGTAGTGAATTTTCTCAATTGAAAGGAATTGGTTGCCTTGCAAAAAAATGGTGGACACGGGGAGGAATAGAGTATATAATCATGTGTATTTGCTAATTACATTGGCTTTTGTTGTACCAGTTGCTACTGCCTTAGTGGAGAGAGCTTTTTCCGCTATGAATATTGTGAAGACTTCATTGCGTAACTGAATGGGAGATCAATAGTTGAGTGATAGTATGGTGGTTTATATTGAGAGCAATGTTTTTCTTCCATTGACAATGAAGCTATAATGCAACGTTTTAAAAATATGAAAACGCGTCGGGGACTATTGTAACTTGTATTGTTATTTGTTCTATAAGTATGAATGATGGAACTCTAGTTTAATTTTTAAGGTTATATATGTCTATGAAATGTCTGTGAACTTTTATATGTGACCCCCCGAAATATTTTTCCTGAATCCGCCACTGTTTACAACACACTTCTCACAATAGCATGGAACCTTACCTTATGTTTTATGATAAAGGTTCTTTCGTGCTGGTGAGCCATAAAGATTTATACTTAGTTGAATCCTTGCATTGTGTATAACAATGTTTCATTTGTATTAGAATAGTATGTTTGTCCTCTCGCACTTGCGTTCAATCCGTTCTCGAAAATTAGAGTAGTTTATAATCAAATATCACATATCACATTGCTAAGAAGGAAAGATAGACTTATTCTTTTTTTCTTCTTTTTTTTTTTTTTTTTTTTAATTTCTTGGTTAGTTGTTTTTAATTGTAAATACAACATAGGTAGATACGCAATATTTGGTCCAGGTTCCAACCATAGATCACCATTATTTTTAAGTTTCAAAGTCAGAGGCATCTTTAGATTCCGATGCACATTCCAGACATTTGTTGAACTTTCATGGATGGAAGTGGAATAATAAGAAACTGAGTGAGAATTAGTTGAATACTGCCAACCCAAATCAAATCATTAAACTAAATTCTAAAACTGAATGACGTAGTGATCACTACAATCCTTGACAAAAAGCATGACTAAACACACGTTAGGTATATATTCCAATCATTCTAGATAATTATCTTGAGGCGGTTTGTCCTTTGAAACTGTTATTTAGTTTCACTTTACCTTTTGTAATTGATTTATCTCGTTTTGTTCTATAAAACTGTTATACTACGCTTTAATTTAGGGTTTATTTGACCGAATCGACGAAAATATGGTGAACTGAGACTAAATGAGACGAAAATGGCAATTTCATAGGGCAAAGTGAGACAAAATCAGTTTCAAAGGGTAAAGTGAGACTAAATGTTAGTTTAAGGTTGTAAATCAGTTAATAAGCCTATCTTAATTCAAACTAAAACTCGGATGGTACTATTCTTAAATCTTTATTTGACAAAATATGTAGCTACCTATTTTTTAATACCAGCATGGGCAACTTCATCCAACAAAATTATTCTTCCAATTATCCAACAAAATGATTGACTCTTCACATTTAGTTTTCTATGCTTAACTTGAAGAGCAAGAAGGTGCAATTGGCATTAAAATTAAAAGAAAACTAACGAAAAGTCTAAATTTTTTTAGTTTTAATGAAAAATAACAAATAAAGATGTAGTGAATAGTATCAAGAAAAGGTAAAAATGTGGTTTTTCGTTAAAAGTGAACAGTACCATGAGTATTTCGTTAAAATTCCCTAAAATTAATCGGGTTTGTTTTGTTAGATCCTTCCCTTACAAGTGTGTGTGTGTGTGTATATATATTAATTATTAATATCTGACATAAAACAAGAACATGTTAATTGATATTTATGCACAGAAAAAACGAGCTTCTGGTTTTCATTTTTGTTATAATATTCATGATCATCCGCTGTTTAGGTAAAACACATGGCCGTAGCAATGTAATATTTTGTTTGGAAAAAGGACCATTAGGCATTAGCAGATGGAGTAAGCAGAATTATGGTTGTTTTTTTTTTTTTTTTTTGTCAAGAATTATGGTTGTTTTAAATATAGAATTGTAGAGAATGAATTCTACGTTGATGAGATGATGGACTTTGCATGAGTTTATAAGGAGTTGGGCTGCTCCCCATATTACCAAGTGGTTTTATGGTAGAACCTCAACTTTCTTCATGGTGTCAGAGCAGGTTGTTCCACTGTGAAGCCAAACGGCCACATGCGCTCCACTTAACCCTATTGTGTTGCCGATGTGCTACGCTTGAAAATTCGCCACACATGAGGGGCTTGTTGAGAGTGAATCATATATTGATGAGATGAAAGACCTTGCATGAGCTTATAAGTAAGTTGAGCTATTCCCCATATTGTTAATTGATTTTATGATGGAACCTCAATTTTCTTTAAGAATGACGCTACGATCAGTTGCACGTATACATGTAAGTTGAAATACTAAACTTGAAGATTCATGTTTTATTAGTCTTGTACGCATAAACAATTAAAATTAGTGCATCCAAGACTCATCTTACCATTTTTCTAAAAAAACATAAGCAAAATAATATCAAATTAAAAAGAATAAGATTAGGGTTTTATTTGATAAAAATAAGATTCGATGCCACATAGTGTACTGTTTGTGTGGCCTGTGTTTCAAGTTTCGAACACAGAAGCCAACAAACAGCATTCCCATGCATTAAACGCATGAATACAAAAGGTCTTTTATGCCACTGAAATCTGATCTGGAAATGCGTGTAACGCATACCTCAGTTTCTTCTAAATCACCACCCTCTGGCGCTGCTGCTGCTGCTGCAATGCGGAAGACTTGCCAGCAGCGCAGAAGCACCATACGAATCTGCAGATGTGGGTCACCGTGGGCCTCCGCTCGAGAGACTTTTCAGTGTGTCAAGACAGTCTTATATACTAAATATGTGATTCAAGTAGTTTTTTTGAACAATCGATATTATCTACACTAAAGGGAGGTGGTGGGGTTAGCTTCACAATAGGCTAACAATAATGTGGTTTAAATTCACATTTGACGAGAATTAAACCTAAGATCTCTCACTTACATCATGT
The DNA here is from genome assembly GCA_035220775.1 of Malus fusca. Lineage (NCBI taxonomy): Eukaryota > Viridiplantae > Streptophyta > Magnoliopsida > Rosales > Rosaceae > Malus > Malus fusca. The sequence goes on from CM069059.1 coordinate 26,686,568, forward strand.
CCGGAACACTAAAGCATTTCTCCTTCGGCTCATTGTCCTTTATCAACTAGGGTTTAGTTGGGCTCAATGGCAATGGATTGTATCTTCTTGGGCTGCATTTCATATTTACCTTTTCATTAATTTGATTTAGAGTTTTTTCCTTCATTTGTTTAGATTTGAGTTTTATAAATGACGGGTTCAATACAAATTATTACTTGTTCATTATGTGATTTATCTCAACCCATACCCACATTTTTTTTGTGTCAAAATAAATAAAAACGATCATTTAATTTGGTGGCACTCTGTTCTACGGAGAAAGTCGTGAATTCACCTCTCATGAATATACAAATAATCAACAAGAAAGAAAGAAAAAATGTTATTAGCACTACTAGAAATATCATCTTGCATTGACTATTTTAGATTAGCCCGCTCTGTAGAACAGAAAAATGGTACTCAATTATTTAGGTCACTTATAATATATAAGGACCATCTAAGTCGTCTCATACAAGCCATTAATTATTATTATTTTTGTTTTTTTTAACAAACCATATAATCTACATTAAGAAGGAAAGGGTAGGCTAAGCCTCACAATGAGCTAGTAATAATGTGGTTCAAATTCGTCTTTGACTAGAATCGAACCTAAGACCTCTCACTTACAAGTAAAGAGAAATTATTAGTAATCTTCTCCACTTATAAATAAAACATCTCATATTTAAGTGTAATGACGAGTTAATTTCGTTGTTAAAAATAATGTGTTTGAAAACAAAGCCCAAAAGGTGTTGGACATACATATATCCACTTAGCTGGGATTTAAAGGCCCATAAATATGCTCTGTTAGTTCTGTTATTTTTGGGCTTTGGCCCATTGCACCAAAAAAATAAAAAATTGAAAGAAAAATTCCCACACTTTGTACATTGTGCAAGAAACATAGGACATTTCCAAATATCTAAACTACTTATTAATAAATAAAAAATTGTTAACTAAAAAGGGTAAAAAGATTATTTGATCTTATATCACAAAAATAATGTAATTTTGCACAAACCAAATGTTGTTTTTTTTTCTTACACTCACATGTCAACATAGTATCTCTTTAATTTAAAAAAATAAAAACTAAAAATATAAATATCTCTGCACTCCCATGTTTTCTCTCTCTTTCGCTCCCTCTCTCTGTCACATTTCCATCCAACTTTTCTCTCCCCCATATATTTATTTAAAAAAAAAGAAGAGAACAAATAAAAATGCAAAACAACTGAACCACAAAGAAGTTGTCTAGTGGTCGGGGACGAATTTTATGGTGGCCAAGAAGAATCTGAAATATCATTGTAAGTCTTCCGACCCCCATAAGGATGGACTGACTTGACAAAGCCAACAAATGTTTTTTTTTTTTTTAATTTTGAAAAAAAAAACAAAAAACAGAGCTTAGGGTAGTATATAACGATGGAAAGTGAAAATTTGTCAAATCATTGAAACAATGGAGGGAAAGAACTAGGTTCTCCACTAGCACACTAATCATAAATTCCTATTTTGGGTAAAAAAGTTGAAGCATCATCAACTAGGCCACTCTCACCCACTCAGCCAGGCAGCCAGCCAGTCATGCACCCATGAATTTGATGTCCCCACCCACCCTAACCCAATGTCTCTTCCTCCCTCTCTTGAGTTTTGCATCTTTTCAAAATTTCAACATCTCCATAATTTATTCTTTACGTGGAAAGAAAAACTTTTTCCACAGTTGAAGGATCACTTCCTATGCTTGGACATGGTCATACGCATCTCCTACTAAGCAAAAGGAATCCTCATCCCCCGCACACACGTACAGAAAATCACATTATTAAAGTTGTTTTCTATCTTTCTCAATGAATTCAGATTGATTTTGAAAGACATACGTATCTAATTGTGATTAGTTTATAAGAAGAAATTCTTAGTTTATATCAGAAGTTGTTAGTTTACTTGCTCTTCTTTTATTTGTTTGCGTTCAGATTGATTTCGAAAAACATACGTATCCAATTGTGATTAGTTTATAAGAAGTTCTTAGTTTATATCAAAAGTTGTTAGTTTACTTGATTGCTCTTCTTTTATTTGTTCGGAATGAAACTATTAGATCATCAGTTTACTTTATTGCTCTTCTTTTATTTGTTTGGAATGATGAAACTTTTAGCTCATTTGGAACAGTGGTTGGTCGCCAATCTTCCAAGTCACGACCATATTATTTTTAAAAGGATACGATTTTTAAGTTTTATAACTGTTCTGATATTATCAAATAAAAACGCTTATAAACAGAAGTGCTTTTTACATAAGCAGCATCTGACCCATAATCATACCACTCAGTAGCATGATAAAGTTGATGGTGCGTGTGGGCATAAGCCACTGTGGAACGTTTGTACCAAATATGGGAAAGAAAATACGAGTGGGTTCGGTTCTCCTATCACTGGCTTTCGCAAATTACTTGGACTATTCGATCGATTAGATTTCTGAGGTCACTTATTTCTGGAAAGTGGGGTGGCAATGTCCGGGGCTTTTCAAAATTATTAGTGTTGGTGTCAACTCTTGCTCTTTGGTGTATTCTCCAACTTATTTTTTATGCTCAAATTTGTGTCATGTCATCTGTGTTTCAGTAAGTTTTTTTAATTAAGAAACCCTAACTACCAAAAACCATCTGATTATAGCCAAGTGAAAAAGATGGAAAAAATGAAAAGAATGAAAGTTAATCATGTCGAACCAGCTTTATGCGACAAGCATGTTCAATCATGGTCCCATGGAGTTGCTCAAATTGTTAAGTGAAAGCGATGTTGAATATATTCGTGGCTTGCTTCATCTCAAAATATAAACTATAAACTACGAATATTGTTAATAGGATATTAATGAATAAGAATGTCGAAACGACTATAAACTAAGAGGTACATCTTAACTAACTCGTTCTCTACTCAATAACAAAACACTCTATTTATTATAAACTAATCATAATTCCTAATAAGTAAGGAAATGCAAACCTAATTCTAACATATTAAGCCTAAAACCCAAACAATAAAATAATCCTAAATATTATTACCTTCCAACAATTTTCACAAAACAAATTCAACTCGTTCATCTATAATCTATTTCTTTGCCCTTTTATGGACCGACCTATTTTCAACTTTTCAAAATTTTTCTGCTCTTTTTCATCATTGAATTGAATAAACTAAACGAAAACAACGAATAAGATTAAACATGAGTATTTGAGAGGCTAAAAGGAATGTGTGATTATCATTTTCCTTTCAAAATTAATCCAAGCATATGTTGTGTTCATCATATATTTTGTTCTCGCAAAAGTATAAAATATGTTTCTTGGTATAAAGGAATAGGGTCCATGCATACGTACTGTACAAGATTCCAAACTTTTTTATTTTATTTTGTATAAATGGAGTATGCGAAGTAGATATAGAGAATAGTAACTTGGATTCGGTTCCTACACATAAAAACCACCCAGAAAATATTGCGGATAGTGTAAGAATATGTTCTCTCTGATAGCTGGTAAGTTCGTTCCATTTGCTAATTAATCATATCTTAGCACACAGTTATAATCCAATATACAAATCAATGCTTTACTAGTCTACTTTTTATGTATTAGTTAATGACGTTTTGTCTTTTCTAATCCTCAAACAATTCGAGAGAAATGACTAATGACACAACGGCCCCAGTCTAATCATAACTTGATGGAGAAAACCCACCAACGAATATTATTAAAAATTTGAGTAGAAAGTGTGAGTAATTGAGATGAAACGCAAATGGAGATTATGGCCCATAAGAAATGCAGTCAAATCCCATCTCTCATTTTTTATACATGAAAAAAGCTTATTCGGATATGATCGTATGATATGCAATGAGGCCAAGTTTTATTCAACTGCGAAAGTGAGAGTAAAGTTGAATAAAACATGTCAAATGTTACAATATAGCGACAACACATCACCACCCAAAGCTAATTTCAAACTAGAAACTAAATATAATAATCACCACGGAGTGGTTTAATGGTTGTGTATGAATTTCAGGTCTGTATTTTACACAGTACGTCATGAGTTCAATTCTTGTGGCTTTCGCGAATCACACGATAGTGGTCAGAAAAAATGTTGAAATGCCTCTGTGAGCCTTCCTGCCCCTGTGAAAGTGGATTGTCGTAGCAAAGTCATCAACTAATAAAAAAACCAGAAACTTAATATTGGTTGTTGCATTGCAGAGATTTTTTGTTGGACCTAGAACATCGTGCTATGTAATGTTATTTTATTTTTATTTTTTTTAATTTACGATAGTATCTATATTAAGAGGATGAAGGAGTTGACTAAACTTCACGATAGGCTAACAATAATGTGATTCAACTTCACATTTAACGAGCATCGAATCTAAAACCGCTCATTGATATCAACTATAACATTCACATATATTAAAACAAATGAGATAAACAAAGTGTGTCCGATTCACATAAAAATTTCTCATTGCGTTGTTGGTCCTCTTGTACAAAATTTCAAATGCGGGTCCCCGGGGGCATCATCATGCATGGTACTACTGGGGTTTCCATCTATGGGAACTTCTTTCAATTATACAACAAGGCTTGAGTTACTAATACTCCACCGAAACACACAAGCAACATCTACCACTGAATGAGGTCTGAGTGTCAATTTATACAACAAGGCCATCATTCAATCTAAGAAACACACTGTTACTTGTTTGACTTAGTATTGGGAGTTTGGGACTCACCTCATGATATAGGACGTTAGGATATGGTCAGGATGATTATCATTTTTACTTGAATACATCAGGACCCTCAAGATCAGTTATCCACATACGCGTTAATCGGTTTCTCACCACTGTAAACATATGGGGTACGTACACGAATAGTTGTCATAAATCAATCATGTGCTCGCTCACAATTAACCTAGCTAGTATTTTCTTAAAAAATTATTTCAAGAAAAAAAGAATTGGCGAACATATTTTGAATATGAAGAAAATAATATAATTTAGGTGGATATCGCATCATGTCCATAGAGGCAAGGATGAAGGATCACGAATACAATAAGACAAGTACAATTAATACAAATAATTGTAAGGTCTATGCAGGATGCCTTTTACAAATTTTGTTACTGATAGTAGTAACAGACACTAGTAATATCACCTAACATGCATGTCGAATTGGTATTCTCAACAATAATGCGATGATGCGATATGGTGTACAAAGCGCGTGAAGAAAGAAATTATTCGGATGTTTTTCGCTGCAGAAATGATTCCCAAAAGACTTCTACGTACGCGCAGGTGCTGGTGAAAAAGGTGAAGGCATGAAGTTGAAAAATGCAGTGCTTCAGCTTTTTACAAAGAAGATAAAGGTGGGGGGAGATTCTAAACGCAGGAGATCTTCCAAGACCAGATTCTTCCTTTTCCATATCTCCATCATTCCAGAAATACAAAGAAAGAAATAAATAGAAATGAACTTTAGGATTTTGGCTGCAACTTGGGTGGGACTCGGAATGTATGTCGACTCTTGGCCGTTGAGAGAGCAACATTATATGCGAAAATGACACCAACTTTCTTTCACTTTTGTGGTCGAAAATGACACCACAGTCACAATATTCTTAGAAGACATACAATTTAATAACTTTCTGGTAAGTTTACGGAAATGATATTCGTGCACCATTTATTTTTATCATTTGCACACTCTTACTTAATTATCTCTTGATTCTTTTTTAATTTTTTCAATTGCAAAGGTATTACGAACGACTAATAGCTCATACAAATTTATTTACTTATATTATCTGTCTCCCTCTTTTCTCCAATTATTCATCGTACCCAAAATAATAATTAGGGAAAACCAAATCAACTTATAATTTCGGCTCATGAAGAAAAAAGAATAAAACCTTATTTTTTTTGTAGGAGAAATTAGGTTCTCATTCCTCTTTTTTCAACTCCATTGATTAAAACCTTATTCCTTTTCAATTTTTTATCAAGGTCTCTTGGTTTTAATAAACGTCATTAATTATTTCAATACTAAAATATTTTACAAGTCAAGATAATTAAATTTTATTTCTAAATATATTCGTTTTGTATCATATATTTTTATTTAGTTTATACCCATTTTAATTTGCAACCCTTTTTTAAATTGCACCAATTTTCTTTTCAGTTTTAGTTTGTACCCATGTATTATTTCTTTTTGTGTCCATATTTTTCAAACTTTTATTTTTACTCAATTATTTTAACCTTTTATTTGTATCAATAATTTTTTGAATAATGTACCCATTTGTCTTTTAAAAATGTACCACTTTGTTATATGTAAAATGTACCCATTTTTTAACGTAAGACCTTTTTTTTTTTCAATCTAAAATGTACCCATTATTTTTTTTATATGAAATGTATCCATTAATTTTTTTTATATAAAATGTACCCATTTTTTCATATAAAATGTACTACATTTTTTGTATAAAATGTACCAACTTTTTGTATGTAAAATGTACCGTATAAAAATTACCAAGTTTTTGTATCTAAAATGTCATTAATATAAGTAATGACAATTTTATGAGTTTTATTTTAAATATAATTTATTTTAATGACAAATCATGTCATTAAGATAAATTATACTTTTTTATATAAGTATAATTTTTTTTTCAATCCCCAAAAATCATGGATTTTATTTAAAATCTCATAAATATAAGTAACTGTTGTAAACATTCCTAGTTTAAGTATGATTGTGTAAATCCTAGATAAGATTTGATTCTAGTTATCATTTCCTATTACAACTTGTATTACTTGGAGGAGAAGAAATATCTTCTCTACCTTTACTATTATAAATAAAGGCACAATGTAGGAGGGATAACAACACACACATTCCCCTACAATTCTACAAACACACATCTCTCTCCTCTCTCTCTGCCGCCGGCCCTAGTCTCTCTGTCAGATAAAATAGACCACAACACGTTACCAGCACGCTCCTACCGCTGCGCTTGGGAATCTGACGTTGGAGATTTTTTTTTCTGCATCAAACCAGTTCATCCATATCATCACGCAATCAGGTTCTTTCCAAACAACGGTTTTTAACTCGATATTTTGCAAGCCCTGATAGCATGAACATTCACCATGATGCATGACCCAACTTTACGTTTTACGTATTTTAGATTCTACATAAATTGTGTATGCTTCATAATCAAAATTGCTACAATTATGTGAATTTGATATTTACCATGAATTGAATCTTACATATGTACATGCATTGAAACTATTATTTGCATATGCATCAACGTAAATATGTGATTCATTGAATTATACATGCATATAATTATATTTGAATTGAAAAAAAAAAAAATTGCGATTGGGATATGAGTTCTTTCAAACCCGTGACCACCATCCTGCAGATGGGGTATCACACGCAAATCAGAGAGCATTCAGCTCTCCTTGTTCCCAGAAACCCACGGAGCCAAGCCCCAAAAACCCAAAATCCCGACACCCTTCATCGTGTCCCCCGATCATGGAGTGGCCTGCAGCCACAACCATGAACCTATCGGTTCTTGCTATAAACGACCTGAAGTCGTCCCATGTCAGTAATTGAACCGAGATTCACCGGAATCTCGTCGGAATTTTTTTTTTGAAAAATTCGATTTCAATTTTTTTTTAGGGTTTTATAGTTGTTGAAACGTTGAGATTTTCTTATCTCCGTGGTTGTCCACGACAATCGTGACTCACCCCAAGTCCCAACAACCCCGACGCCGTAAAAATTTTCCGGCTTTCTTCTTCGGCATCGCACACCCAGCACGGCTGGGATTTCTTTGGACCTCTTTCCCGAGCCCTACTCGGGCTCTGTCTCTCGGCCCGTGTAACAAAAGAAAAAAAAACAACTTTTTTGCTGGGGCTCGCTTGCAGCGGCGCAGCCCGCAAAGAAAACAAACTTTTTTGTTTATTTCCTGGGCTCGCCTGCAGCGGCCCAGACCGAAAAAAAAGAATTTTTTTTGTTTCTTTGGGCCAACCTGAAGTGGCCCGCCCGCGAAAAAAAAAAAAAAAAAAAAAAGAGAGAAATTTTTTTAGGGCTGCACACAGCAGCCCATTCCCTTCTCACCCCGTGGGCATGCAGCCTACACCCGGGGGTACTCGGCCTATATTTTTAGGCCCCGAGATGTTATTATTTAATATTTTTTAAAATAATATGGGTTTTTATATTTTACCCACACTTTAATTTGGCCCCGAACACCACAAATAAATTAATTCACTTATCATTATACAATATTTCTGCATATATTCTTTGCATATTTGTTTGCATATATATTTGTGTTTGCCTGCAGGAATATATGAACCTGAAGTTCATAATTACTTTGAAACCCGAAGTTTCTTCTAAACATGCCTTGTTTGAAAACCTGAAGTTTTCACTTAAACATATCACCCATGAAACCCGAAGTTTTTCATGCGAAATTAAACCAATACATGTCTATTAGAACCTGTATGTTCTACTCCTATGTGAATGGATTGATTTTTCTCCATTACACTAACCACATCTTGTCCATCTATTTTGTGATAGGAACATGTCGAATTTGAACAAACTCGACTTCACCGCTTTGGAGGTTTCTGGAAGGAACTACCTCAAGTGGGTTCAAGATGTGAAGCTCCACCTCACTGCAAAGAACTTGCGTCCTGCTATTGAAGAAGCAACGGATGCACCTGTTGGCGAAGCTGAAAAAGCCACTGCTATGATCTTCATCCGAAGACATATCCATGACGCTCTGCAAACTGAGTACCTTGCTGAGGAGGATCCACGTGCATTATGGGTCGTTTTGGCTGATCGTTTCGATCACCAAAAGGACATATTCTTGCCTGAAGCAAGACACGACTGGCAGCACTTACGCTTCCAAGACTTTAAGTCTGTGAATGAATATAATTCTGAAGTTTGTCGAATCCGGTCACTTCTCAAGTTTTGCAATGAAACTTTGACTGAAGAGGATCTCCTGGAGAAAACCTACTCGACCTTCTCTGCTTCTAATATCGTCCTGCAGCAACAATATAGAGCTCAGAAGTTCACTAAGTTCTCGGATTTGATCTCTGTTTTACTTCTTGCTGAAAAGCAGAACCAGCTGTTGATGAAGAATCATCAAGCTCGACCTACTGGGGCTACTGCTGTGCCTGAAGCACATTATAGCACTAATCAGCACCCAAAACGCCAAAAGAGGCGTGGTAAGGGCGGCCAGAAGCCATCCCACCAAGGTCAACAGAGCCAAGGCCCATCCAAGGGAGGAAACAAAGCCCAGAAGCGCCCAAACCTCGCTCCCAAGGCCCCGAACTTCAAGAATAAGGGCAAAGCACCTGCCACAATGAATGACGATATGTGCTATCGTTGTGGTTCAAAGGACCATTGGTCCCGTATTTGCCGTGCTCCCAAGAAGGTTGTATATGAATATCATTCTCGTCGTAAGAAGTTTGAATCCAACTTCATGCTAGTGGACGAACCGGAGACTACAAAGATGGAGGTTTCTGACTTTCAGGAGGATACCACTCCTAGAGAAGATTAGAATCTTAGACATAGACTTATTTTTCAGTTAAAATAAGACAATTGGGGCCGAATTCCACCTAGTGGCCGAACCCCACCTTGTTTTTGGTTGATTTTGAACAATTCTCCTTTATGTTTTGGATTATTAGTTGGCGATTTATTTTGGATATTAAGTTTTAATCCTTGAATAAATGACATTATTTTGAATTGATACTTGTTTTTATAAACTTTTATGCATGTGACCGATTCAAATTAATTTTTCATTATAGGTATGACTAGTGGGAAAGTTAGTTGTCTGGCAGATAGTGCAACCACGCATACTGTTTTGCGTGAACGCATCTATTTCACTAACTTCGTACCTAAGAATGCACCTCTGACAACCCTCTCAGGCTCATCCAACCTGATCGAAGGATACGGTAAGGCACGTATAATGTTGTCCAATGGTACAATCTTGACCATTGCTGAGGCACTCTATTCTCCACGTTCCGGAAGAACGTTACTAAGTTTCAAGGACATTCGAGATAACAATTACCACGCTGAAACCCACGTAGAAAACAGAGTTGAATTTCTGTGCGTAACTTCCTACGAATATGGCCAGAAGTGTATTCTAGAGAAGATGGAGCGTTGCCCGAGTGGTCTGTATACTACAACCATACGCCCCATAGAATGCCACTATGTGGCCGGCCCTACCACAGGGACCGCGCACGAAATTACACTTTGGCATGATCGTTTGGGACATCCTGGACGAATAGCGATGCGCCGTATCCTCAAAACTTCACACGGGCATCAATTAACCCGAAGCTTAGGTTCGATCCATGAAATTGCATGTCAAACATGTTCTATGGGAAAGCTTATTACTAAGCCTTCTTATGACAAGATTCGTTCGAATCCTCCCATTTTTCTACAACGGATTCAGGGGGACATTTGTGGACCGATTCAACCTCCCTGCGGACCATTTAGATATTTTATGGTTTTGGTTGACGCTTCTACACGTTGGTCACACGTGTGCTTGTTGTCCACAAGGAACACTGCATTCTCCAAACTGTTGGCTCAGGTTATCAAGCTCAGGGCTCACCACCCTGATTATCCGATCAAATCTATTCGATTGGATAATGCTGGAGAATTCACATCTAAAACTTTTGATGACTATTGCGTGTCGGTTGGGGTTGAAGTTGAACATCCTGTACCCCATGTTCACACCCAGAACGGCCTGGCACAGGCTTTCATTAAGTGTTTACAAATGATTGCTCGATCGTTGGTCATACGTACCAAGCTCCCGATCGCTGCTTGGGGCTATGCAATATTGCACGCAACAAAGTTGGTCCGCCTGAGGCCTGTTGCGACACAACCATTTAGTACCCTTCAGTAGGTCACCGGATGCGAACCCGACATATCGCATCTGCGCGTCTTTGGTTGTGCGGTCTATGTGCCGATCTCGCCGCCCTTACGTACAAAAATGGGGCCTCAGCGAATGATGGAATCTATGTCGGATATGATTCTCCTTCGATTATTCGTTACTTAGAACCTTTGACAGGCGATCTGTTTACCGCTCGTTTCGTGGATTGTCACTTCTATGAGACAGTCTTCCCGTCGTTAGGGGGAGATAAGAACGTCAACGTTCCTAATGAACGACGCGAATTATCGTGGACGACTCCCACTTTGTCTCATTTAGATCCCCGCACCGCTCAGTTTGAAGCTGAAGTGCAGCGCATATTAGATCTCCAGAGCATAGCTCAGAGCATGCCAGATGCTTTCACCGATCTAGCGCGCGTGACAAGATCACATATTCCAGCTGCGAATACGCCTGCAAAGATAGATGTACCAAATGTACGACGGACTACCCTTCTGGAAGCCCGGGACGCCAATTCTGGTGATCCACGTACATTAGCGGCTAGCCAATCATCTGCCCCTACACAAAAGCGTGGCAGACCCCTTGGTTCAAAGGATTCACACCCCCGGAAGAGGAAAACCACGACACAAGGTCTTGAAGAGCCTACCGTGAATCCGACTATCGCTTACTCATTTTACCCAACTCATGAGGAAATTCTAGATTATGGAAGCGTCTTTGAAGAGACGAATCCTCCTCCCGAGAATCGTGAGATTTCGGTCTATTATGCTAACTTAGATGATGTGTGGCGTAGAAATGAGATGATTGTCGACGATGCATTAGCATTTGCAGTAGCTACTGAGATCATGTTGAGCGATGACATTGAACCGCGTTTCGTTGATGAATGTCGACGTAGAGCTGATTGGTCAAACTGGAAACAAGCAATCCAAGTTGAACTTGATTCACTTGCGAAACGTAAGGTGTTTGGACCTGTAGTTCCTACTCCTCCACATGTGAAGCCCGTTGGCTACAAGTGGGTTTTCGTTCGGAAGCGTAATGAGAAGAACGAAATTGTGCGTTACAAAGCTCGTCTTGTAGCACAAGGTTTCTCACAACGCCCCGGGATTGACTATGACGAAACTTACTCACCCGTTATGGATGTGATTACTTTTCGATACCTTATCAGTTTGGTAGTTTCCGAAAAACTGGATATGCAGCTTGTTGATGCACAAAACCGGAGGTCTTGGTACAACGTAAATCCGACCGTGAATCTGCAAGTAATGTAAATAAGTTAACACAAGATATATCGTGGTTCACCCCAAGGTTTGGGCTACGTCCACACTGATTGTATTTCTCTGTAAGAGTTGAAGAGGGAGAGAGAGAGAGCTTCTCTGTGAGGATGAGAGCTCTGAGAAAGTGAGGATATGGCCTAAGGATTGGCCTCTATGTTCGCCTCCTCTAATTGTGAGGGTGAGGAGTCCTTTTATAGAATAAGGGCTCCTCACTTATTACATATTTGCCCATTCCTTTATCACATAATTACATTTAAGTCCCCCGAGTATTTGTACGAGATCTAAATACGAGGCCCTAAATATGGTATAAACAGTAGTCCCCCAAGTCTTCAGTCAATAGAGTCTTTTGGCTGGAGACTTGAAATTCAGTCCATGTGTGGGCCGAAGTAACTAGATGTCGTCTTGAACTGGTACTTGATATGAGGCGGTGCTCAAAGTGAAATGATGCTCAACTATAAGTAGCACATGTTGCGAGGCTACTCAGCTCGTGGCTTATGTTGCCTTGGTTGGCTCGGCTTGTGGCGTTTGACGGTGAGGGAGTCCCTTTTATAGAATAAGGGTTCACTCCTCAATACATGAATGATGGGCTATAGTTGATACTCTCTAATGATGGTGAGGGAGTCCCTTTTATAAAATAAGGGCTTGCTCCTCAATACATAAGTGATGGGCTAAGTCCCCCAAGTATTTTTCATGAGTGATCTCTAATGAAAGTGAGGGAGTCCCTTTTATAAAATAAGGGCTCGCTCCTCAATACATAAGTGATGGGCTAGAGTTCCCCAAGTATTTTGTATTTTTCATGAGGCCTAGTTGAGGCCCAATATATGGTACATAATGTAGTCCCCCAAGTCTTTGGTCAATAGAGTCTGTTGGCTGGAGACTTCAAATTGAATCCATGTATGGGCCGAAATGGCGTTTGTTCGGAGGTGGTATTTGTATACCCTGCATTGAAGCTTTGTAGGTGAAGCTTTGCAAGTGAAGCTTTGAAGCTGGAGCTCTGTAAATGAAGCTTTTAAAGCTAGAGTTTTTGTAAATGAAGCTTTTGAAGCTAGAGCTCTATAAATGAAGCTTTTGAAGGTAGAGCTTTGTAAATGAAGCTTTTGAAGCTGATTGACATGAGTGATGCTCATGAATGTATATGTTGATTGACATGAGTGATGCTCATAGATGTTGTCATGAGTGATGCTCATGAATGTTTATGTATGATTGATATGAGTGATGCTCATGAATGTTTATGTATGATTGACATGAGTATTGCTCATGCTCATGAAGATGAGTTCCTTCTTCACCTGGTTGGTGGTATGAGTGGCAAGTTGCCAAATGATAGTATGGGTTGTACATTTCATCACCGAGTTGGTGGCATGAATGGCTAGTTGCCAAATGATTTTAGAGTACAGGTTGTACATTTCATCACCTGGTTGGTGGCATGAATGGCTAGTTGCCAAATGATATTAAAGTACGGATTGTACATTTCATCACCTGGTCGGTGGTAATAGCGGCCGGTTGCCGAATAATTTTGGAGTACTGGGCGTACTTTTGATCGCTTGGTTGGAGCTATTTTGGGCTTATGGGCCTTCGCTCTCCACAACATGCCAGCCCATTTATTTTGGGCTTTGCCGCTTTTTTTTTTTTTGTTTTTTTTGTTTTGTTTTTTTTTTTTTTTTTACCCTCTGATGGGGTTTATACAGATCTTTCCGAAAGATAAGAAAAATAATTTACACCATCCAGAAACAAGAAAAGTAATCACATCATTCTGG